>JAYESD010000007.1:160283158-160883158 GCA_036927565.1 Tuctoria greenei | reverse complement strand
TTGTGTCTTCAACAAGGCCTCTAGACTTGTTGAAGTAGCACGTGACGTAGTGTTCGATGAAACTAACGGCTCTCAAGAAGAGCAAGTTGATCAATGTGTGCTAGATCAAGAAGAAGCTCCATGTCTAGCATTGAGAAGAATGGCGTTGGGTGATGTTCGACCACAAGTGTCACCTCCAAATGCGAATGAAGAAGATGAACCACAAGTGGAGGAAAATGATCAAGGGGGAGCTTCCACACAATATCAACCTCAAGAAAATCAAAACATCAATGAGAGCAACTATCCAAGGGGAGAAAAAGGTGATAATCATGAAGATTCAAGACCACAGGTGCCACATCCAAGAGTACACCAAAGCATCCAAAGAGATCACCCCGTCAACAACATAAATGATGACATCTAAAAGGGAGTAATAACTCGATCTCGCATAGCTAATTTTTGTGAAAACTATTCTTTTGTATCTTCTTTGGAACCATGCAGGGTTGAAGATGCATTAAAATATCTGGATTGGGTGATGGTGATGCAAGAAGAATTGAACAACTTTAAAAGGAACGAAGTGTGAGAGCTTGTTGAAAGACCCAAGTCCAACGTCGTCGGCACTAAATGGGTTTTCCACAACAAGCAAGACAAACATGGAGTGGTAACAAGGAACAAGGCACAACTTGTGGCCAAAGGGTATTCACAAGTTGAAGGTTTGGATTTCGACGAGACTTTTGCTCTTGTAGATATGCTTGAATCGATTCATATATTACTTGCATATGCTACTCACCATGATTTCAAGCTTTATCAAATGGACGTGAAAAGTGCCTTCCTCAATTGAACGATCAAGGAGGAGATGTACGTGGAGCAACCACCCGATTTTGAAGATCAAGAGTACCCCTACCATGTGTACAAACTGCGTAAGGCTCTCTATGGCCTCAAACAAGCTCCTAGAGCTTGGTATGAGTGCCTTAGAGTTTTTTTGGTTGAAAATGGCTTCAAAATTGGTAAAGCTGATTACACTTTGTTTACTAAACACTTTGAGGATGATCTCTTCGTTTGCCAAATCTATGTTGATGATATCATATTTGGTTTAACTAACAAATCTTTTTGTCAAGAATTTAGTAAGATTATGACAGATAGATTCGAGATGTCCATGATGGGAGAGTTGAGATACTTTTTGGGATTCCAAGTGAAGCAAAAAAAGGAAGGGACATTCATAAGTCAAACAAAGTACACTTAAGACATTCTCAATAAGTTTGGAATGGACAAAGCGAAGCCCATAAAGACTCCCATGGCGACAAATGGACATTTGGATCTCAATGAAGACGGACCAAATGTGGATCAAAGGGTATATCGTTCCATGATTGGCTCTTTACTGTATTTATGTACATCTAGGCCATATATTATGTTGAGTGTATGTTTGTGTGCAAAGTCTGAAGCCAATCCTAAGGAATGTCATTTGACAGCCGTTAAAAGGATCTTGATATATTTAGTTCATACACCAACCTAGGACTTTGGTATCCCAAAGGTTCAAAATTCAATTTCATTGGATACTCCGATGCAAATTATTTCAGATGCAAGGTAGAAAGAAAAAGTACCTCCGGTACTTGCCAATTCCTAGGTAGATCTCTAGTTTCTTGGTCCTCCAAGAAACAAAATTCAATTGCCTTATCCACGGCCAAAGCGGAGTATGTTGCAGTTGGGAGTTGTTGTGCACAACTCATTTGGATGCGACAAACTCTAAGGGACTACGGTTACAATATGAACCGTATTCTGCTTCTTTGTGATAACGAGAGTGCAATTAAAATTGCCCATAACCCTGTTGAGCATTCTAGAATCAAACACATAGATATCCAGCATGACTTTTTGAGAGATCACCCAATGAAAGGAGACATAGCCATTTCCCATGTCAACACTGAGAAACAACTAGTCGATATCTTTACCAAGTCACTTGATGAAAAACACTTTTGTGAGCCCCAGAATGAACTAAATATCCTTGATGCTTGGAACGTGCCTTGAAAACTTGCATACCTGTATGCCATCTTCAAAATCATGTTGATTGTGTTGAAAAATCATCTCTCTCTATTTTCTTCGAAAAACTATGTTAATTACTTGATCTTGGTGAATTATGGTCATAACTTGATTGTTGTATGTTTACTGATCATATTCATCAAAAAAATTTGTTTGTTTTTGCCCTCTATTTATTTTAGGCACCCTCGGATATATATACAAAGGGTTTTATATTTTTCTGTCCAGGTGACCACAGACTAGTCTGTGGTTACCCCGGAATAGTTCGCACATTGCAGACTAGTCCGCGGCGTGTCTGCCCGGACTAGTCTGATTTTTTCGACTCCATAACCCCTAAGGACCGGCGCAGACCTAATCTTCTCCTACCTCACAACTCATCTCACATTCTCTCTCTTAACTCGAGTGCTCCCAAGGCGATTTTGCAAAATCTCCATCAAATCCTCCCAAAACTCCGTGGGAATCGATCTCCACTACTAGGAGATCAACACCCCCGGACTTATCCGCACCAAGAACCTCTTCAACACCTCAAATCGAAGGATTTGGTAAATCTCTTTCCAAACCCTAGAACCTTCAATTCTCCTTGTTTTTGCTCAAAAAGCTTAGTACTTCTGGTCAATAAATGCTCTGTTGATGTATTTCATTTATTCCAGGTCACTTTTGCATTGAGTAACCTCAAATTTCGCTAAGTTAGAGTTTGAACAGCCGCATAACGGACTCTAGACTAGTCCGTCCCTGAACAACGGACAAGTCTGGATGCCCTGATCAATACCCTAGCTTACATCAATTCAATGCAATGCCTTGTCATCCTTCCTTATCCATATCCTTTATATCTTCCTTGTAAGGATCATGTTGGGCTCGAATGAGAATCTCTTCTACTTTGAAGCTGATATGGATCAAGAAGTGTTGCCTCATGTTTCTGAGTCTCGCTCCAACAAAAGGCAAGAGCGTGCTGTCGAACCCTCTCCCACTCCACCTCAAGTGCGAAGAAAAGTCCCGACTAAGAAACCAACCTCCAAAGGGAAATATGTGGTTGGACCCAGCTTGGCGGCTCCTCGCCAAGGGCAAAGGAATTGCATTCGGCCCGATTGGTCCCTTGAAGATGACCTCTCCGAGACAAGGGAGTAGGAACTCCTCGGAGGAGAAGTTCAATGGAAAGAGAAGTGATGTGGCATGGAAGCTCAGGAAGATTGATACCTATAGCAGTGAGAAAAAGGCAGCTGATCTGAGATTTTGGAGTCATTTCCACTCAGACTACTACAACCCCGTGTACCTCCAAATGAAGACTCTAGTGGTCCGCAACCAATGGATTGACTAGAACCATTTTGAAAGAAAGAGTTGTGATGCTTTTGATGAGGTGGTAGAGGTTGCAGAGAGGCATGGTCTAAAGTACCTGTTTTCCTTTAGATACAACTGGAATGATGAAGTGATAGCCCAGTTCTACTCCACCTGCTATTTTTCCCAAACAGGTGAAGAAAGGGTAACTTGGATGCTTCATGGATCAATATACTCTATCACATATGTTGATTTTGCAAAGTTGTTACATCTTGAGGATAGCGGAGAACATGAGATAGTGATTCACAATGACAGTCCTCTTGAGAAGGACAAGATGTATTTCCTCTATGACACTCGCCTCCGCTACAATCGCCCATCAACCAAGAACATGAAGCCATTCTTCATTGTCCTCAATAGAGTGCTTCTGAAGACAATTGCTCCTAAGGATGGGGATGCAGGCAGTGTCTAAGGTTAACTGAGAACCTTGATGAAGGTGATTAGCAAGAAGAGAAGATTTGATGTATTTTCAACTACATCTAGAATGACATGGTGAACATCTCCTGCACACCAAACCGCTCCTGTGGCTATGCCCCATACTTGATGTTCATGATTGAAAAAGTCACAGGAATTGAGTTTGTGAAGGATGTAGAGCATACTGCTCTAAGGCCTCAGAAGTCTCCTAAAGCTTCTCTCCCAGCTGCTCCCTCACCTACCTCAAGTGAGGAACACCCGGAGAGAGCTCAAGAAGATACAAGGCCTTCCTATGGCACTAGGGCCCTTCCATCTCGCAAAGGGTCCGCTAGTGGGATCATGAAGTATTTGGCTGCCATATTTGGTTCTTGCTGAATATCAGAGGTGAAGATACACAAGATGAACAAGGCAAGAAAGGAAGAGATGAGATACATGAAAGAAAATGTCAAAGCCATTTGCCAAAAACTGGAGACTGAGCCTATTGGATCTCCAGTTATCTCAGAGGACTCTGCATCTGACTTTATGGAGCTTCCACCTCTCTCTCCTTTCGAGCTTGCCTACTTTGGCCTTCGGGGCACAACGAGTGTTTTTTTTCATCCTCCTCCTCAGCCTGATGAAGAAGATGAAGAAAGGACCAACAGTGCGGATGAAGGCGGCGACGACAAGTAGATACCTCCTTCTCTTCCTTTTTGGTGTCTTGATGCCAAAGGGGGAGAGATTGAGGGGGAGTCTTAGGTCGTAGCATTAGTTTGAGAGAGAGAGCTCTATTACTCTTTTGTATTTTTGTTGCTACCCTGTCATGCTCTTGGGCTTGTAAAACTTTAATTATGCTCTCATCATGCCTTTGAACATGTGTTGTGAAATGATGACTATGTTATGCTTATGATCAATGCTTTATGTTTAGAACTGCTAGGTATGCTTGATATTCTTGATGTTATTATGATTATGACTTATGAAATTCACATCAATATTATTGCTCACACACATAGTTTTGCACCCCACCATAAGAGTGCACATATGTATTACTTTTACGTTTGCTATTTTTGCTCAAAATTCATATGTGCACGCTTTATGAAAATATGAGTATTTCATCATATTTGTGTAATATCAATTGGTTGTCATCAATCACCAAAAAGGGGGAGATTGAAATTGCATCTAGGCATACCTTGTGGGTTTTGGTTGATTAATGACAAACCAATGAGATCCTAACAAAATTGTTGAGTGTAGGTTTTAAAGAAATGAGGAAGAAAGCATAAAAAGGAAAGAGAATGAAGATTTAAGGAGAAAAAAGCTCAGGAGCTGAAAAGATTAGATTATTTTGTTTGGAGTGTGTTGGAGAAACACACCAAAGAGCTCCAGATTACAATCACTGCACAAAAATCAGCATGTGTGGACTAGTCCGATATCCACCGGACTAGTCCGATATCTCTCCGACTAAAAACAGACAAGCCCCCCCCCCCCCCCCAGTTAACACTTCACATTTTCACCACACCGGACTAGTCCGATAACCATCACACAAGTCCGATAATCCTCTGACTAAAATTGGACAAATCTCTCCAAGTGCGGACTTGTCCTTAGTCCTACACGGTGTTCACCACACTAGACTAGTCTGATATCTACCGGACTAGTCCGAGAAGTTTTTGTACCCAGATCAGACTAGTCCGCACCTTAACGGACTAGTCCGGTATCCATCAACAATTAGGGTTTCTCGCACACACGCACACGGGACTAGTCCGGTGTCCACCACGGACTAGTCCAGACATCGCAAACCCTAACGGTAACTTTTGGAAACTATCGAAGTGTTGAATACGACACTTCCCCCGGGCCCACTGAGAAGCAGCCCGCAGATGTTCTTTTATGGTTGGGGCACGCAAAGATCAATATCAAGATGGTGACCTCAGAGATTTACGTGGTTCGGGCCACTTGAGCATCACACCCTACTCCACGGGGTTTGTGTAATTGTATTGAGCGAGTGCGTTCTCTAGGGTCAGGTCACAATAGCCTAGATCAGAATGTCCTCATATTTGTCCGGTGAAACCCTTTTATAGTTCTAAGGACCGACCGTTACAAAGCTGGCCTGGCCCGACATGTGGCCCCAGCGTGTTTAATGACCTAATACACTGTCTAAAGAGTATTAAGTACATTTAATAGTGTGGTAACGTGCCTTCATGGCAGCGTTACCCCTATTAATGGTGCACTGATCGTGTGTCATTAATATGGCGTTAATGACACATTACAAACCTTGTAACTGCTGCTTTAACCGTCCTTGAATGTTTGTAACGGACATGATCTGCTTGTGTTTCTGTTGATGATGAAGGTACGGGGGCTCCACAGTGGCAGATCTGGAGCTTTCCTTGCGGGAGGGTAGGTCCGGGGCTGCTGTACACGTGTCGGCATCGGAGCTCCTCTCCGACGGGGGCTAGATCCGGGACTGTTATACATGTGTAATTGTCAGAGCTTCCCTTGGTTGGGAGTTTTGTTCCGGTCTTATTTTACACGTGTTAACCCAAGAGCTAGCCATGTGAGGGGAGCGGGTCTGGTGTAATGTGTCATGTTGGACCTACAAGGGCCTTCAACTCTGACGGGTGGAACTTTCTTGTACTTCTTGCGGTATTGTGGGGTACCCGGTACGTAGGGTACCGACAGAAACCCTAGTATAAATAGAGGTGTACGGCCACACAACTAATTCTCTCGACTCCCTGCGCCGTCACACCTTCCAAGAGCCCAAAATTCACATCTCTCCACACATCCTAAGCCTAAAAAGATCAAATCTTTGAGGATTAGCAATTGAACAAAGGAGAGACTTGTTCTACACATCTTGAGCTCTTGGGTTTGATCTCTCGCACACTCTAATTGTTTTATTGTATATCTTTTGAGTGTGTTTGGTGGTGTTCATCGCTGTAATTCTTGGGGAGCCCTCAACTTGTGAGAAGACCCCTTGAACAAGTTATTTACCCCTGTGATTAGTGGTTGAGAATCGGCCTCCGTGGCGATTCAACAAGGGAAGGGTTAGTGAAGACCCGATCCTCCGTGGACTCCTCAACGGGGATGTAGATTTCTTCCGTGGAATCGAACCTCGGGATAAAATTCTTGTCTCGCGCATCTTTGTTTTATAGTTCATCATATTCTAGGGTTTGCGTAAACTTGTGTAACTCACGTTGAAATATCTTAATTAAATTTGATCTTTGCAATACATTGTTTCATTACTGTAAGACATCCAACTTGTCAATTGCTTTCCACTGCATACAGTGCTAAAGGTGAAATTAACGATCAATCTTGATTTTTCTAATCCACGTACACCGGACTAGTCCGCACCGTACTGGACTAGTCCGACCTTCCCTGTATTTGATCAACTTGTTAAGTGTTTCAGGGATCGAGAAATATTCAAAATACCTATTCACCCCCCTCTAGGCTACATTCAGGGGAGGCTCTCAGGTAGCTCCAGCATGTCGTGGTGGTCCACGGTGATCACTACCCAGTCTTTCTTCTAGCTGTACCACTTCCTGGAAGGGAAGGTCTTCAGGTACTTGAGCGGCGAGTTCTTGCACTTCACGAAGTAGTAGAAGCCAAGGTACTCGTTGCTCTTCCCAGTAGCATGGACCGTGAAGAAGGTCTAGAAGAGCTCAATGCAGGGCAGCCCACCCACCCACATCTCGCAAAAGTGGACAAAGGTCGCCACTAGCAAGAAGGAGTGGGAGCCGAGGTGATGAAGTTGCAGACCGTAGAAGTCCAGCAGCATCAGTAGGAAGCTTGAAAATGGTGGGATGAGCCCCACCATGGCATACGACAGGAAGTAAACGATCTTGTTGGGGTTCTCCTTCTTGAAGGGGAACTTGCTGGTGCGGATCCTGTTGTTGAAGGAGTCGCTCGACCACCCCATGTAGGTGCAGACTCTTGACAAGTCTTCATCTTTCTTGATCCAACTCCGAGGAAGTCCCAACTGAATGTGGCCTAGAGGGGGCTGAATAGGCCTTTTTGAATTTTAGTTGGAACCTGGAACACTTAGCAACTTGATCAAATACCAGGAAATCGGACTAGTCCGGTAGTGTGCAGACTAGTCCGGTGCGTGGGGACTAGATTGCTCAAGTTAGATCAATGATTCTAGTACAAGCACAATACGCAGCGGAATATAGTATGTAACTTGAAAGTATTGAGTCAATGAAATTAAGTGTAGCACAAACTAACTTTGATTTCAATGTTTTAACGTAACATGTACAAGATCAAGTAAACCCTAGATTATGATATGAAAAACTTAAAAACAAGTTTGACACAAGATTTTATCCCGTGGTTCGATTCCCACAAAGGCAACCTACGTACACGTTGAGGAGCCCACGAATGGATTGGGTCTTCACTGACCCTAACCTCGTCGAATCGCCACGAAGGCCAATTCTCTTCCACTATCACAAAGGGTAAATCACCAAGTTCAAGGGGCTTTCTCACAAGTTGAGGGCTCTCCAAGATTACAAATCAAAAACCACCAAGAACACACTCTTAAGATCAACAATGAAACAACAGGAGTGTGTTAGAGAATCAAACCCAAGAGCTCAAACGAGTGGAATCGTGTCTCTCCTTTGATCCAAAGTCTCAATGATTTGATCTTTCTTGCGTTGGATTGCGTGGAGAGATGTGTTTTCTAAGCTCTTGGAGGGTGTGACGGTGCTGGGAGTCGAGAGAGTTGAAAGTAGGGTCGTGCACATCTATTTATAGGGTGTTTCCAAAAGTTACCGTTAGGGTTTCGAGGGTCCAGACTAGTCCGTGAATGAGTCCGGACTAGTCCGGTGTGCGACGTGCAGGAAACCCTAAGTTCTCAGGAATATCAGACTTGTCCGGCCTTGGGCGGACTAGTCCGATTTAGGCCCTGGAAAAGTTCAGACTAGTCCGGTTATTATCGTACTAGTCCGGCTGTGGTGAACCCCTTAGTGAATTGGGGACAAGTCCGCATTTGGAGGATTTGTCCGATTTTAGTCAGAGAGGTTATTGGACTAGTCCGGATATTATCGGACTTGTCCGATGTCGTGCAAAGTTGTGAAGTGTTGAGGACTAGTCCGACCTGGGGAGGACTAGTCCGATCTTAGTCAGAAAGATATCAGCCTAGTCCGTGGTGATATCGGACTAGTCCGGTCTGTGTAAACCTGGACTGTGCAGACAAGTCCGCACTGGGAGGACTTGTCCGATTTTGAACAGAGGGGTTATCGGACTAGTCCGGACCTGTGTAAATTTGTGCAGTGAATGAGTTTTCTTGTGCTTGAGCTCTTGGGGGTGTGTTTCTTCAACACACTCATACACAATGATCTAATCTATTCAATTCTTGAGCTCTTTTCCATATAGATCCTCATTCTCCTTTCTTTTTGCGCTTTCTTCATAATTTCATTAAAACTTGCGCTCATCTCAACAATTTGGTTAGGATCTCATTTGTTTATCATAAATCAACTAAAACCCACAAGGGATGCCTAGATGCACTTTCAATCTCCCCCTTTTTTTGTGATTGATGACAACCAATTGAGATTTCACAAAATATGATAAAAATACAGAATTTTCATAAAGTGTGCACATATGAGTTTGGTACAAGTTAAACAATGAAAACATAGGGCATATGTGCATTCTTTATGGTGGGGTCTAAAACTACGTGAGTGTGAACCGTGATGAGAATGAAGTGATTGACATGAAAACACCAATATCAAGCATATATGTAAAATCCAAAGCAAAATCACAGATTATCTCATAACATAAGCATAAACATAGTCATTTCATCACACCACAATACTAAAGGTAGAGATAGCATAATTAAAGTTTTACAACCCAAAAGAGACACAAAAATATACCAAATGAAGCTCTCATCTCTCAACCTACAACTAGGATCTAGTGACTCCCCCTCAATCTCTCCCCCTTTGGCATCAAGACACCAAAAAGAAGGAGAGGAGGGATCTAGTGGCTCATTCCTCGCTGTCGGTCCTCTCCTCATCTTCATCTTCATCTTCATGCTGTGTAGGAGGAGGAGGAGCGGATCCACTCGAAATGCCCCCAATGCCAAAGTAAGCAAGCTCGAGGGGAGTCAAAGGTCCGAGCTCAGTGAAATCAGAGGCTGAATCTTCAGAGATGACTAGGGATCCAATAGGCTCAATCTCCAGCTTCTGGCAAATATGCTTGACATTTTGCTTTATGTATCTCATGTCATCCTTCCTTTCCTTGTTCAACTTATGAATTTTCACTTCGGCCTTCTTGCATGAGCCAAAGATGGCTTCCAAGTACTTCAAGATTCCACTAGGAGACCCTTTTTTGGGAGGGGCCCTAGTGGTGGGAGCAGTCCTCTCATCTCCTCGAGCTCTTCTATGAGCCTCTTCACTGGATGCAGGGAATGGAGCAGATTTCACAATGGCCTGGGGAGGCTTTTGGGGCCTCAAAGTAGTGTGCTCCACATCCTTCACGAACTCAATCCATGTGACCTTCTCAATCATGAACATCAATGAAAGTTGCCTAGAGGGGGGGGGGGGTGAATAGGCTAATCGACCTGAAATGACTTAATAAAACGAGATTAGTGCTCAGGGGGCGGACTAGTCCGGTCCAGGGGCGGACTAGTCCGGTCCACCTACAGGGAAAAGCCTGAAAGGGGTTTCTAACAAGTTTTAGTTCGATTCTTGTGATGCAGAGTGTGTTAGAATGACTTAGTGAACCTTTACAAGTTATATGGCAAATATGAAGCTAAGGATCACAATGAGACAAGAGTGATAAGCAATACGGTAAAGCTAACCCTAGAAGCAATGAGCGATAAGTGAACGTAAAATACACAAGGGACACAAGGATTTTATCCCGAGGTTCGATCCCACAAAGGAATCTATGTCCCCGTTGAGGAGTCCACGAAGGACCGGGTTCAACAACCCTTCCCTCACCAAGTTTACCGTACGAGCCTAACTTGGTTCTCCACTATCACAAAGGGTGAATACAAGATTCGTTGGGGCTTCTCACAATCTAAGGCTCCCACCACAAATACAATCACAAATCACAAAGATTCACTCAAGCCACAGATCACAAAGATTCACAAAGTGCAAGAGATCAAACCGAGAGCCAAAGAGCGGTGTTCTTCCTCTTCTTCACCTCACCAAACCCTAATCCACACAAGAATTAGTTTTAGAGGGAATGTAGGCAAGAAGGAGGATTTTTGGAGGCTCAAGGTTGCTGTGGCAGCGCTAGGGTTTCAACTTGCTCAAGTGATTTTGTTCAAATGAACCCAGGGGTCCTCTATTTATAGAGGTTCCCAGCCCATACTGCTGACCTCAGCAGAAGGGCGAACTAGTCCGGCCTACAGCCCGGACTAGTCTGGCCTAGGGGACCACTGACGTCCCTGACAACTGTCGCACTGCGCGGCAATCGTCACACTACCTGCCAAACTTCAAATTCAAACGATCACTTCGAAAATGGACTAGTCTGGTCATAACCGGACTAGTCCGATCTCACACAGAACCTTTTGTTTCGTCTAAAAACGGACTAGTCTGAAGACCACGGACTAGTCCAGCCTCCTGGGCGGACTAGTCCGGTCTACCCAGACTTAGTCGCTGAAGCACCGACTTCTCTCCAAACCCAGACTAGTCCGACCCCCAGGGCAGACTAGTCCGATCTCAGTCAAGACCTCTTGGTCCGGACTAAAACGGACAAGTCCGCGGTTTTGGGAGTAAGTCCCCAAAACCCACTCCAAGACTACCTGGACTAGTCCATCCCACTACGGACTAGTCCAAACTCATTCAGACCCTTCTGGTCCGGCTGAAAACGGACTTGGCTGGCCAGGAGCGTACTAGTCCGGCCACCTGCACGAACTAGTCCGGCCACTCCTGCCAGACTGCTTCCAACTCTCTTCTCTCAATTAGGTTTGATCTCTAAACCGCTTTGAGCTTCCAACTTGATCTCAACGCACTTTACACACACACCCTCACACATATTTGGCTAGTCTAAACTCGACACACTAGAAACCCTAGTTTCTCCTTTTCGAGTTGACATCGCCGTTTTCATCCTTTTCCTTTTTGAGGGATTGTGCTTCCACTTGAGTCTACACCTGTGCTTAAGATCACTGAGCTCATTAGTTACTTAATTGTCATCATCAATCATCCAAAACCCACGGGGATCCTAGATGCACTTTCAATCTCCCCCTTTTTGGTGATTGATGACAACACATTAAGTCTTCACATATAAGAGTATAAATTTTTTTTTTCATAACGTGCGGGTGTATGAGTGACTCCCCCTCAATGAATGCATCATAAAAGAGAGATTGAGGAAGTCCTTCATACACACACACGTTATGGTGGGGTGCCTACGTGTTATGCTCAACAATTTGTGACAAGACATAATAAATATGAATATGATTAAAAGATAGACATTCAAAGCATCATATTGATATTGAACATTCAAAACATAGTCTTGCACAAATTTAAACATTTGACATGACATAAATATTACAATAAGAAGTGCAACATGTCCAAGGATCCAAAATAAGAGCTACACTCTCCACATCTAATTACCCTCCCCTATCCTGATGCATCATATGTTTTGATGAGGAACAAGTATGGCAAAGTATATGCTAGATATGTTGGGTCACTCCGCAAGAGCCTCAAGCCTTGCATGTGGATGCCCAAATGCCTCACCACTAACGTCAAAGGACCCAATTCTGCTTTGGTACCTAAAAGGAAGGCATAATCTTGTTTTGTAGGCGTACTCCTTCGGTGGATCCAAATGGGTGCTTGATAGTGGGTGCACAAACCACATGACCGGAGAGAGGAAGATGTTCGAGGAGTATGAGGAACATGATGATCCAAATGAAGGGATCCTCTTTGGGGACAATAGCCGAGGAAAATCCTTGGCTCTGGTAAAATTGTCATCGCTCGCCAACATACTCTTTCTCGCGTTTTACATATTGATTCTCTAGACTATAACCTCTTGTCCATATCACAACTATGTGACAAGGGTTATAATTGTGTTTTCACTAATGAGGGTGTGAGCGTCCTTAGAAGAAGTGACAACTCAATCGCTTTTAAGGGTGTGCTCAAGGGAAAGCTTTATCTTGTGGATTTTGCCTCGGATAAAGCTCAACTTGACACATGCTTAATGGCGAAAACCAACATGGGATGGCTTTGGCATAGAAGGCTAGCCCATGTTGGGATGAGGAACATACAAAAGCTTCTAAAGGGCGAGCACATCTATGGTTTGAAAATTTTTGTCTTTGAAAAGGATAGACCATGTAGTGCTTGCCAAGCCGGGAAGCAAGTAGGAGCTCAACACCCCTCCAAGAACATCATGACGACAACAAGACCGTTGGAGCTGCTACATATGGACCTTTTCGGGCCAATAACCTACATTAGCATTGGCGGTAACAAATATGGTCTTGTTATTGTTGACGATTTTTCTCGTTTCACTTGGGTGTTCTTCTTGCATGATAAGGGTGAAACTCACGGTGTCCTCAAGAGGTTCTTGAGGAGAGCTCAAAATGAGTTCGCCTCAAGAATCAAAGCTATAAGAAGCGACAACAGCACCGAGTTCAAGAACACTCAAGTGGAAGAATTCTTGGATGAGGACGGCATCAAGCATGAATTTTCAGCTCCATACTCCCCTCAACAAAATGGGGTGGCAGAACGAAAGAACAGGACACTCATCGAGATGTCAAGGACAATGCTTGATGAGTACAAGACATCGGATCGGTTTTGGGTGGAGGCGGTTACCACCGCTTGCCACGTCGTCAATCAATTATACCTCCACCGCCTCCTCAAGAAGACTCCCTATGAGCTTCTAGTTGGTAAGAAACCCAATGTCTCTTACTTTCGTGTTTTTGGGAGCAAGTGTTATATTCTCAACAAGAAGACTAGGACTTCTAAGTTTGCTTCAAAGCCCGATGAAGGCTTCTTGCTTGGTTATTACTCAAACACCCACGCCTACCGTGTCTTCAACAAATCCTCTGGAATTGTGGAAACATCACGCGACATGGTGTTTGATGAAACTAATGGCTCCCAAGTGGAGCAAGTTGATCAAAGTGTGCTAGATCAATAAGACTCTCCACAAGAAGCTCTTAGGAGGATGGCACTTGGAGATGTTCGACCACAAGAACAACCTCAAAGTTCAAGTGACCAACCACATGATGATGCAAGTCATCCCCCACATGAACAAGTTGAAGATGGACAAGTTGCACCCCCACACGATCAAGAAGACGGAAGTCAAGGGGGAGGCATTCATCAAGGGGGAGATCAAGAAGAGGAAGAAGATGATGATGTCTCAAGAGCTCAACCTCCACATCCTTGTGTGCATCAAAGCGTTCAACGGGATCACCCTGTTTCCAACATCCTAGGAGACATCACTAAAGGGGTAATGACTCGTCCTCGTGTTGCAATTTTTTTGTGAACATTACTCCTTTGTCTCTTCTTTGGAGCCCCATAAGGTTGAAGATGCATTGAGAGACCCGGATTGGGTGGTGGCCATGCAAGAGGAGCTTAACAACTTTGAAAGAAACAAAGTTTGGGAGCTTGTCAAGCGTCCACAAGCAAATGTTGTGGGCACCAAGTGGGTGTTCCGCAACAAGCAAGATGAGCATGGCGTGGTGACAAGGAACAAGGCACGACTTGTGGCCAAAGGGTACTCACAAGTCGAAGGTTTGGATTTTGATGAAACCTTTGCTCCCGTAGCTAGGCTAGAATCAATTCGTATACTACTTGCCTTTGCTACTCACCATGATTTTAAGCTTTACCAAATGGACGTCAAGTGTGCATTCTTAAATGGTCCAATCAAGGAGGAAGTCTATTGGAGCAACCACCAGGCTTTGAAGACCAAGACTTCCCAAACCATGTCTTCAAATTGCGTAAGGCTCTCTATGGCCTCAACAAGCTCCTAGAGCTTGGTATGAGTGTCTTAGAGACTTTCTAATTCAAAATGGTTTTAAGATAGTAAAAGCTGATTACACTCTCTTTACAAAGCACTTTAATGATGATCTCTTTGTGTGCCAAATATATGTCGATGACATTATATTTGGTTCTACTAACAAAGTGTTTTTTTGATGAGTTTTCTAAGATAATGATGGAGAGATTTGAGATGTCCATGATGGGAGAGTTGAAGTTCTTTTTAGGTTTTCAAGTCAAGCAACTCAAAGAAGGCACGTTCATAAGTCAAACAAAGTACACTCAAGACATTAAAGAAGTTTGACATGGACAAGGCCAAACTCATGAAGACTCCAATGGAAACAAATGGACACTTAGACCTCAACGAAGATGGTCCAAGTGTGGAACAAAAGGTATATCGCTCCATGATTGTTTCTTTGTTATATTTTTGTGCATCTAGACTGGATATAATGCTAAGTGTGTGTATGTGTGCACATTTTCAAGCTGCACCTAAGGTGTGTCATGACCGCTGTGAAGAGAATTCTTAGATATTTAGTTCACACACCTAGCATAGGACTTTGGTACCCCAAAGGATCCAAGTTTAACCTTATTGGCTATTCCAATGCGGATTATGTGGGGTGCAAAGTTGATAGAAAGAGCACATCTGAGACATGCCAATTCTTTGGTAGATCCTTAGTGTCTTGGTCCTCTAAGAAACAAAATTCCATTGCTCTTTCCACAGCCGAAGCAGAGTATGTCGCAGCCGGAAGTTGTTGTGCACAACTTCTTTGGATGAGACAAACTCTAAGGGATTATGGTATAAATTTGCGCCATATTCCTCTCCTATGTGACAATGAGAGCGCCATTAAAATAGCCCATAATCCGGTTGAGCATTCAAGGACCAAACACATAGACATTAGACACCACTTATGAGAGATCATTCCTTAAATGGGGACATAGTGATTTCCCATGTAAGAACCGAGAACCAACTAGCCGACATATTCACCAAGCCCCTAGATGAGAAGCGATTTTGTGAGCTTAGGAGTGAGCTCAATATCTTAGATTCTCAAAATGTGGCTTGAAACATGCACATCTGAATGTTTACTTTACACCTTATTCAAAAGAATGCATGTGTTTGAGAAATTCATCTCTATCTCGATTTTCTCCAAAATATTTGAAAAACTAGTGACTTTGTGAGTTATGGTCATAGTTTGAATGTTGATTGCTTACTGACCATATTCATAAAGTTTTGTTGTGGCAATATGTCCAAAAGGATCAACTATAGTGGCTAAAAAACTCAAATATATATGTTTTCAGCCTCCTAGGACCGGACTAGTCCGCCCTATGGCCTGACAAGTCCGGATCCAGACTGGTCTGGGTCTGGTCCGCATGACCGGACTAGTCCAGCCCCTTCACTGGACTAGTCCGGCCCCTGGGGACTTAAACCCCCAGGAGGCAGCCGACCCCTCCACTTCTCCATTTGCCTCTCTCTCTCCCACGCGCGCGAAACCGCCCTCCTTAGGCGATTTTTGATTCCAACCACCAAAAATTGTTTCCAATCCACGCATTGGAAGCCCAAGAGGTGTGGGAGACTTTCCCCGATCACTCGCGACGCGATCCATCCCCGATTCCATCGATTTCTCAAGATTTGAAGAGGTATCCCTCACTTTTCAAGAACTTGCCTCATTCTTGATTCATTGAGTTTTTGATAGATGCCTCTTCATTAAAGTTGCTTCTAGTATCCTTGTGATCATAACCTAGGAATATTGCGACTCAATTCCAAGATTTCTCGAAAAACCGCTAGAGTTAGGGTTTAACCTGTGTAAACCGGACTAGTCCGGTGCCAGTCGGACTAGTCCGTCCGGCAGACTAGTCCGCCCCTGGGGCGGACAAGTCCGGTGTACACAGGCCAAACTCCAACTTTGGTTGTTTCTCGTGAATTCTTTCGCATTATTCCAACTCCTTGACCTTCTATCTTATGGCTTCTCTCTTTTTCAGCTGAAATGGCCGCTCCTCGCCGATCCTCTTCTTCCCCCACTGACCCCGAGTGGGAGGCGGAGCAGCTTCACCTTGGCGAGGAACGAGCAAGAGCTGAGGTTGAGGCTGCCAAGAAGCTTCTCGAGCAGCAAGAAAGGGCAAAGGCAGCCAAGAAGCAACAAGCCAGCGCCGCAGCTATGGCCTATGACGAAGATGAAGCAATGGCTCGGGCCATTGAGGAGTCCCGCAAGGAACTCCGGAAGAAGAAGCGAGAGGAGCGTGAAGATCATAACTCTCAGGCTGCTGCTGCACAAGTCTCCAAGAGGAAGAGACTTGTGACAATTGGAGAGAAAGACAAGGGCAAGGATCCAACCCAAGAAGAAATCATGGAACGCCGGATCGAGAGAGATCCGAAGAAGGGCAAGGCCCCGGCTCTTGCTGAGCCAAAGAAAAGGAAGCCCATAGTGAAGGCCCCGGCTGCGAAGGCCAGGGGCATTGCTATTAGGGAAAAAGGGAAAGCCAAACCGATTGGCCCCTTGGAGGTGCACATTCCCGAGAGGAACCCAAACAGGCAACGTGACTTGGCTGCAAATGTCTTCCAAGGGAAGGGAGCCGAGAAAGCAAGAAGGCTCTGAACAGACAAGGTCTACAAGTATGAGAGGAGCACCGCCGACCCTCGGTTTTGGTGTGACTTTCATTGTGATTATTACCATCTTGTCTACCAAAGCATGAAGAAGCCTGTGATTGAAGCACAATGGGTAGACTGGAAGTACATGGCCCAAAAGCAACATTCTGCTTTTGATGCAGTCAATGAAGCCGCTGAGCGCCATGAGCTCAAAGGCATCATGGGCTTCAAATATGATTGGAATGTTGAAGTCATCCTGCAATTCTACTCCACCATCTACTTCACCACTTCAGGTGATAGACGGATCATTTGGATGACGCATGGCGAGCAGCTCTCAGTTACTTTTGAGGAGTTTGCCAAGATTCTAGGTCTTGAGGCTCACTTGGATCATGAGATAATCATCTCTAACCTCAAGGCCGTTGACAGAGATCAATTGGACTACATGTACCCGAGCCATGTGTCCTATGAGGCAGGACTCGCTCGCAACATCAAGCCCTTCTACAGCATCATGAACATGATCCTAAGAAGGACAATAGCACCAAAGGATGGTGATGCTGGGGTGATACAAGGAAATTTGAGGCACTTACTACTTCTTGTTGATGGAGAGGAGAAGTTCAACCTTGTTGATTACATCTTCGACGACATCTTCAACATCTCGCATACCCCCAATCGTGCTTGCGGGTATGCCCCCTACATCATGTGCCTCATAGAGAAGGTGGCGGGCTTGTCCTTTGTCAAGGATGTGACGCATCGCCCGCTTTGTCCCCAGAAGCCCCCGTGTGTGCCGCCTCCTCCATGCCGGAAGAATGCGGAGCCACCCTCCCACTCGGCGGTGCCAGCACCTCACCCTGTGGCACCTCCCTCTCCGCCTCCACCTCAGTCGATGAGCGCCTTCTTCAAATGCTTCAAAGCTATCTTCACCTCCTGCCAGAAGCAAGAGATCTGGAATCAGTGGGCACACAAGCGCCAAGAGAAGTACCTCAAGACGGTGTGTGATAGGCTGGAGGTTCCCATGTCCTCTCTAGAAGTGAGCGACGGGGAGATCACTCCATTCCCCGACTTCACCACTGACGAGCTCGCCTAGCTCCAAGAGGACGGGAGCTCTTCTCGGGCTGCTCCTTCAGCACGGGTCTCCGACGATGACGATGAGGACCACGAGGACCCAGAGGCCATGGAGAGCGACTCCGACGATGAGGCAGATGATAGTGATGACGGTGACGACTAGTGGATAGGGCTCGTTGTTCCCTTCTTCTTTTCCTTTTTGGTGTCTTGATGCCAAAGGGGGAGAGTTAGATGGGAGTTATATGGGGGGAGAGTAAATCATGAAATAGAGGATGCGGTTCAGATTTAGGCATGTAAGTGCTAGTTGAAGTGTTCTTGCCAGTTTTAGTTGTGGATGAGCTTCCCTTGACAAAAACAATCAAGTCTTTGCCATACTTGGAGGTTTTGGCATTTTGCTTTCCACCTCTAGTATAACCAAGACCATCCTTGACATAGGGAGGTCTTGTGTTGGTGTATGCACTTCGTGCATACGCCACTTTCTCTTTGTCAAAGATGCCACCCTTAGGTGCTTGACTTCCTTGAGTCAATTTGAGCTCATCCTTTAATTTAAGAATCAAGTTAGAGCATTTGCAAGTAAAGATTGCTTCGGATGCAACCTTTGAGGAGGGTGAGCTTTTGGAGGAAGAGGCTACATTGGTCTTGAGGGACCCAACTTGAGTCTCAAGGATCTTGTTAACTTTTGCCAAGTTGCCAAGTTCCTCCTTGAGCTCAATGGTTGTCTCCTCAAGACTTGAACACGTTTTATTGCTTAGAGCAAGTTCATGCTCTAATGCCTTGCTCTTATCTCTCTCAAGCTCAAGGAGCTCAATGAGCTCTTTACATCTCTCCTTTTCATGGATAAGCATGTCCTCTTGCCTATCTATGAGCTCCTCCTTCTCAAAGATTTCATCCAAGAGTAATTTCATCCGACGCAAGGTGCTCTTACTTATGTCCTTAAGCATGTGTTCATTTCCGCTAGCACTATCAAAATCATCATGGGAGGATATGGAAGAGGATGAGTTAGAATTAACCTTTCTCCTTCCTTGTTTTGCCATGAGGCAAGTTTGCTTGTGGTCGTAGAGGTTGGGGAAAAGCTTGCTTCCTTTGGAGCTCCTTCCGATGGCTATGGTTGCCATCTTCTCCTCATCTTCGGACGAGGATGACTCATCGTTAGAGTCCCACTCCTTGCCTAAGTGAGCATGATCGGAGGGCCTCTTCTTCTTGTAGAACTTTTTCTCTTGCGACTTGCCCTCCTTCTTCTTCTTGCCCTCTTCATGTGGGCAATCTACAATGAAGTGCCCGTATTCGCCACAATTGTAGCAAGCTCTCTTGGTTTTAGACCTTGCCTTCTCTTTTCCCTTGCTTTCATGCTTATATCCTCCTTTTCTTCTCCTCATCATCCTCTTGAAGTTGTTGATAAAGAGGGCCTCTTCCTCATCGGTGTCAAGGCTCTCCTCATCATCTTCGTTTTGCTCCTTTGAGGAGGATGTCACTTTGAGTGCAACATCCTTCATCTTTGAGGCTGTGAACCTTTGGAGGTCATTGTAGAAGAGCGCCTCCTTCTCCATGATCTCTTGGTTGATGATACTTCCAAGGACCTCCTCCGGGGTCATTTTGGCAAACCTCGGGCTTTCTCGGATCATGGAGCAAAGAGAGACGTTTCTAGGCATGAATGCCCGAATCATCCTCTTCACCACTTTGTGGTCCGTCCACTTGGTATAGCCATAAGATCTACTCTTGTTGATGAGTAGCTTTAGGCGGTTGTACATCTCTTGAGGAGATTCACCATCCATAATGGCAAACCTCCTGAGCTCTCCTTCAATGAGCTCAATCTTTGCTTCTTTCACGACTCGGTTGCCTTCATGAGCCGTCTTGAGGGTGTCCCAAATATCCTTGGCCACCTCAAGTCCATACACTCCGTTGAACTCATCTCTTGAGAGAGATTAGATGATCACTCCAGCTGCTTGGGCATTGCGGTGAAGGAGCACGACTTGCTCCAGAGTGATATCTTCTTCATTCTTAGGGATGTGCACCCCGGTCAACACAATTTGCCATAGTGAGGGGTTGAGTGACACAAGATGGATCTTCATGTTGTACTTCCACATCCCGTAGTCGGTTCTATCGAATTGGGGAGGCTTCCCCAATGGGATGGAAAGGTAGTGGTTGTTGGAGACAAGGCGTTCATAGTTGTAGCCTTGTTGGTTGTAGTTGATTGTGCCACCCGATGTGGAAGTTGAAGAGTCAACTTTCGGAATCTTTAGCTTCTCTCGAAGTTTCACCTTGAGCTGGCGAATTTCTTCATCATCTGTTGATTTGTCTTGATAGAAGAGAATCTCTTCTGGGGTTGCTTGGACCTCACTGGTTGAGACTTCTTCATACCCCACTCCGGCCATCTTCTCTCTGAGTTGTTAGACTCTTTTGGGAGAGACCTGCTCTGAGACCAATTGAAAGTTGTCTAGAGGGGGGTGAATAGGCTAATCGACCTAAAATGACTTAATAAAACGATATTAGTACTCAGGGGGCGGACTAGTCCAGTCCAGGGGCGGACTAGTCCGGTCCACCTACAGGGAAAAGCCTGAAAGCGGTTTCTAACAAGTTTTAGTTCGATTCTTGTGATGCAAAGTGTGTTAGAATGACTTAGTGAACCTTAACAAGTTCTATGGCAAGTATGAAGCTAAGGATCATAATGAGACAAAAGTGATAAGCAAAACGGTAAAGCTAACCCTAGAAGCAATGAGCAATAAGTGAAAGTAAAGGCGTGTTTAGCATGACTCTACTCTTCAATGGAGCAACCCTGCTCTGAAATGCTGGGGTGGAGCAACTCTACTGTGGTGGAGGAGCCGACACTAGAGGTGTTTGGCTGGAAAATAGTTCTCAGCTCTGAAAAGGAGGGATGTTTGAATGAAATGTCAGTTTTACCCCTATTTATAGTGGGCTTGTAGTGGGCTGAATTGTTAGGCAAAATTGATGGTACTTGCTGTCACATTGTCAGTTTTTTATTTTTTTATTTTTGCACTACACCATGGCTGTACGTGGCTAGTGGCTAGCGGTGGTCACGTTCTTTTTTTTTGTGTGTGCTACACGAAGTGCTGTTGCGGCTAGTGGTTATGGTCTCTTTTTTTTGCTTTTTTTTCTAGGGACATCATTACTTTATGTGGTATTCAAGTAATTTTTTGAAACAAAAAGTAAGCATAATTCCATAAAGTTATGAATTATAAAATGTGAAAAATAATACATGAAAATCACGAACTAAGTCCAAGCATGAGAAAGAGATATTGCCACACTATCACGAAATGTATCTATTGTGACAAAACTTGATTCCGAAGTAGAATCATCGGAGGCATGTGCCGACACAGCATATTTATCATATCTATCTGGAATTGTAGGCACAAAGTCTGGATCCTGATCGTAATTATCAGAGTCTACATCGCCGCTTGAATGCTCTCGGATGAAATTATGATTATCTTGCACTATTGTTGGTAGAACAATGTACTGCAACAGTAGTACTCCCTCCGTCCCCATGAACTTGTCGTTTTGTAGTTCATTTTTGAACTACAAAGCGACAAGTTTATGAAGATGGAGGGAGTACAATTCTGCGCAAAAAAGAGCATAAGGTCAAAATATAATAATCTAGGCTGGCCAATCCTGCAAGCATGTACAAAAGGTTGTTATACAATAACTGGTTTAAAAAATGTAATGTTAATACTGTACAAACTACTTTGAATCTCAAGTCTCATAAAGAAAGAGTGGTTATTGAATGTGTTCAGAAATATTGCAGGGTCCTAAGCAAAGTTTGTATGGAACAGAGCATTATTGGCTAAGAAAAAAAATTACAGTAACAGCTCCGTAGGAAGATTATCGACACTGCAACAAAAAATACAAACAGCACACTATCAGGACTCAATTGCTTGCTGCAGTACAAGAAACATAACAAGCATTGTCACTACAAAAAAATAAAAATAAAACAATGATACGAGTCCTTGCTGCAGTACAGAAATATAACAAGCATTGTCATTACAAAAATTAGCCAGCATGAGATAATTAGGCAACATGAGATTATACAGCATTAGATGATTATGCAACATGAGATTGCAATTACAAATACAAGATCTAATTGTGGCAACACTTCAATAGTACTAGCTGACAAACAAAACTACTGTTTTCTCTCTGGTAATGTGGTTCTAGCGATCAATTTACATTGACCTTACCAAATAGACCTAATTTACTGACCGCATCAGATAGTAATTGCACTTTTAGTACATGCAGTGCCACACTATTGAAAACAGAGACCTGTCGGATGTCATATAATAATCGATCTAGCTACAATTCCACGAGGCATGTAGGAAAATCGATCTACAAACAGCATAGACGAACAACAGTCGATGCTGAACAGGGAAGGGCGACTGCGTGCTTTGCCGGAGGTGGGCTGGCGCCGGATTTCGTGATAGGGCGGCGGACAATTACCTGCAGGCGGCGGCTAGGGTTATGCTCACAACTCGTCGGTCTCCTGCACACGAAGCGCCAAACGTACTCGATGTGGGCCGGACTCCTCCAGGCGCGGCGCGGCTGGCGGCGGCCTCGGACGCGGCGGCAGCCTCCGGCACGGCGGCGCTCGAGTCTGTACAGAGGCCTCACGGGCTGGGAAGAACGAGCTACGGGGAAAAAAGAAAAATACCGTTTCGGTGTGTAACCAGTGGCAATTGCGGGTAATTATTCCCAAACTCTATGTCTACTTTCATAATGACCGGTTTTGGAGTAGAAAATGAGGTACTCCGAAAATTTGTACTAGAACTCTGATAACTCTCTAGATTTGGACCCTTTGTGGAGTTTTAGAGTTGAGGTGTTTGGCTACTTTTTTCTGCTCTTCTATAGAGTTTGGCTCTGGAGCCATGCCAAACACACCCTAAAATACACAAGGGACACAAGGATTTTATCCCTAGGTTCGATCCCACGAAGGAATCTACGTTCTCGTTGAAGAGTCCACGAAGGACTGGGTTCAACAACTCTTCCCTCACCAAGTTTACCGCACGGGTCTAACTTTGTTCTCCACTATCACAAAGGGTGAATACAAGATTCATTGGGGCTTCTCACAATCTGAGGCTCCCACCACAAATACAATCACAAATCACAAATATTGACTCAAGCCACATATCACAAAGATTCACAAAGTTCAATAGATCAAACTGAGAGCCAAAGAGCGGTTTTCTTCCTCTTCTTCACCTCACCAAACCCTAATCCACACAAGAATTAGTTTTAGAGGGAATGTAGGCAAGCAGGAGGCTTTTTGGAGGCTCAAGATTGCTGTGGCGGTGCTAGGGTTTCAACTTGCTCAAGTGATTTTGTTCAAATGAACCCAGGGGTCCTCTATTTATAGAGGTTCCCAGCCCATACTACTGACCTCAGCAGAAGGATGAACTAGTCCGGCCTACAGCCCGGACTAGTCCTGCCTAGGGGACCACTGACGTCCCTGACAACTGTCGCACTGCGCGGCAATCGTCACACTACCCACCAAACTTCAAATTCAAACAATCACTTTGAAAACGGACTAGTCCGATCACAACCGGACTAGTCCGATCTCACACAAAACCTTTTGTTCTGTGTGAAAATGGACTAGTATGAAGACCACGGACTAGTCCGGCCCCCTGGGCAGACTAGTCCGGTCTACCCAGACTTAGTCATTGAAGCACCGACTTCTCTCCAAACCCGGACTAGTCTGGCCCCTAGGGCGGACTAGTCCGATCTCAATCAGGACCTCTTGGTCTGGACCAAAATGGACAAGTCCGTGGTTTTGGGAGTAAGTCCCCAAAACCCACTCCACGACTACCTGGACTAGTCCGTCCCACTATGGACTAGTTTGAACTCAGTCAGACCCTTCTGGTCTGGCTGAAAACAGACTTGGCCGGCCAGGAGCGGACTAGTCCGGCCACCTGCACAGACTAGTCCGACCACTCCTGCCAGACCGCTTCCAACTCTCTTCTCTCAATTAGGTTTGATCTCTAAACCACTTTGAGCTCCCAACTTGATCTCAACGCACTTTACACACACCCTCACACATATTTGGCTAGTCTAAACTCGACACACTAGAAACCCTAGTTTCTCCTTTTCGAGTTGACATCGCCGTTTTCATCCTTTTCCTTTTTGAGGGATTGTGCTTCCACTTGAGTCCACACCTGTGCTTAAGATCACTGAGCTCATTAGTTACTTATTGTCGTCATCAATCATCCAAAACCCACGGGGATCCTAGATGCACTTTCAATCAAGTAGGGGGCATAACCACAAGATATGTTCGGCGTGCATGAGATGTTGACCATATCATTCCAGATATAGTCAAATATATCAGACTTTCTGTTCTTGCTTATTACTTTCATCAAGGTCCTCAAGTAATCGTGGACACTTCCTACATCCCCATCTTTTGGTGTTATTGTCTTCCTCAGTACCCTGTTGAGAACCATGAAGAAGGGCTTCATGTTCTTGGTCGAGGGGGGGGGGGGTTGTACTTCAGGTCGGTGTCATAGAGGAAGTCCATCTTATCTTTTCCCAAGACACCGATGTTGTGGATAGTCAACTCATTATTGCCGGTGTCTTCTAGATGAAGGAGTCTTGCAAAATCATCATAAGTGATAGTGTACTTGGATCCATGTGTCATCCAAGTCACTCTCTCCTCCTCATCACTAGCAAAGAAGCATGTGGCATATAACTGAGCAATGATTTCATCATTCCAATTAAATCTGAAGGCAAACAAGTCCTTTAGTCCATGCCTAGCTGCAACCTCCACCACCTGATCAAATGCACCACAACTCTTTCTTTCAAAATGATTCCATTCAATCAACTGGCTGCGGACAACTGGGGTCTTCATGGTGAGGTACACCGAGCTGTAGAAATCTGCATGAAAATTGCTCCAAAACCTGGCATCGACTGCCTTCTTGGGTCGGCTGTAGCAATCCACAAATCTGAGCCTGGAAGTCGTACCACTTCCCTTGCCATTGAACTTCTCCTCAGAGGGATCTCTGTTCCCCTGCCTTGGAGCATTCATGTTGAGGGGTCCGATTGGGCTCGAGGCTATCCCTTTCCCTTTGCCCTTAGCTTGGCGAGAGACCGCTGAGCTAGAGACAGCTACATCCTTGACCTTGGACGCCGGCTTCTTGGCTAGCACTTTGCGTCGCACCTGAGGTGGGGAAGGTGCAGGCTTTGAGGGACGCTCTTGCCTCTTCTTCCCTAGGCCCGTCGAGAACCAAGGCAATGAGTCTTTGTACAAATCGGCCTCATAATCAGAGATTTCATCATGGGAGCTCGACATTGTCCTGAGAATGGATTACACAATGTATGGACGAGAATTGATGGCAAGAAAGTGCATTGAGGAATGATAAATTAGGGTTGAGTTCAGTTAAAAATTGGACTTGTCCGGTGTACAGGTACGGACTAGTCTGGGGGACCGGACTTGTCAGTTAATGGACCGGACTAGTCCGGTGTTCATCACCTCAAACCCTAACTAGATGACCAATGGCGATTCCCAATGCAAAACTAGTTCAAGGTAAATGTAATACAGCAAGGAGGCATGTATTAACTGCAAGGAACTAAGCTATTTGGTCAACAACGAAAGAAATCACAATTTCCAGGGTTTGGGAGGAAATTTTACCGAAAATCCTCGATTCTTGGAGATGGAGGGGTTGAAGGTGCGTACAAGTCCGTGGTCTTCAATCCCTATGCAATGGAGATCGATTTCCACCCAAACTCAGAGAGATTTGATGGAGAACGAAGGAAATCACCTTGGGAGCACTCGAGCGAGGAGAGAGAATGTGAGGTGAGTTGTGAGGATGAAGGAGATTAGATTTTGGCAGCGGATAGGGTTATGGATTCGAAAAATCGGACTAGTCTGTGATCCACCAGACTAGTCCGGACTACCAGACACTCTGCGGACTAGTTTGCAGTGTGCGGACTAGTCCGAGTAATCACGGACTAGTCCGTGGTCACCAGAACAGATTTTATTTGCCCATTTGTATATATTCGAAGGTTCTTTTAAAGAAAAATAGGGGCCAAAACAATCAAGTAATCTTGATGAATATGATCAGTAAGCATACAACAATCAAGCACTGGCCATATTTCACCACGATCAAGTAATTGAAATAGTTTTTCAGAGAAAATTGAGAGAGATGATTTTCACAACACAATCAACATATTTTGAAGAATCCATACATGTATGAAAGTTTTCAAGCCACATTCTGAGCATCAAGGATATTTAGTTCATTTCGGAGCTCGCAAAAGCGTTTTTCATCAAGTGGCTTGGTGAATATGTCGGCTAGTTGTTTTTTCTTTGTTGACATGGGAAATAGCTACGTCTCCTTTCATTGAGTGGTCTCTCAAAAAGTGGTGTTGGATGTCTATATGTTTGGTCCTAGAGTGCTCAACGGGGTTATGGGCAATCTTAATGGCACTCTCATTATCACAAAGGAGTGGAATACGACTCATATTGTAACCATAATCCCTTAGAGTTTGTCGCATCCAAAGGAGTTGTGCACAACAACTCCTGGCTGCAACATACTCCGCTTTGGCCGTGGATAAGGCAATTTAGTTTTGTTTCTTGGAGGACCAAGAAACTAGGGATCTACTTAGAAATTGGCATGTTCCGGAGGTACTTTTTCTATCTACCTTGCATTCGACATAATCTGCATCGGAGTATCCAATGAGATTGGGCTTGGAACCTTTAGGATATGAACTAAATACCGCAAGATTCTTTTTATGGCTGTTAAATGACACTCTTTTGGGTTGGTTTGAAACCTTGCACATAAACATATACTCAACATAATGTCTGGCCTAGATGCACAAAAGTAATGTAGTGATCCAATCATGGAGCGATATACCTTTTGATGACGTTTGGTCCATCTTCATTGAGATCCAAGTGACCATTCATCGCCATTGGAGTCTTTATAGGCTTCGCCTTGTCCATTCCAAACTTCTTGAGTATGTCTTGAGTATACTTGGTTTGGCTTAGGAACGTTCCCTCCTTTTGTTGCCTCACTTGGAACCCCAAGAAGTATTTCAGCACTCCCATCATAGACATTTCAAACCTATGCAATTTAAAGACGTGGTTGGGGAACTCTTCATCTTCAAATCTGGGGGGTTGCTCCATGTACACCTCCTCCTTGATTGGTCCGTTGAGGAAGGCGCTTTTCACATCCATTTGATAGAGCTTCCACTTGTGAATACCCTTTGGCCACAAGTCGCGCCTTGTTCCTTATCACCACCCCGTGTTCGTCTTGTTTATTGCGGAAGACCCATTTGGTGCCGACGACGTTGAACTTGGGTCTTTTGACGAGTTCACACACTTTGTTCCATTTGAAGTTGTTAAGTTCTTATTGCATTGTCACCACCCAATCCGGATCCTTCAATGCATCCTCAATCCTGCACGGTTCCAAAAAGGATACAAAGGAGTAATGTTCACAAAAATTAGCTATGCGAGATCTCGTTGTTTCTCCCTTTTGGATGTCACCGATTATGTTGTCACAAATATCTGGATGCATTGGTGTACTCTTGGATGTGGCACTTGAGGTGTTGAATCTTCATGGTCATCTTCTTCTCCCCCTAGATGGTTGCCCTCATTGACCTGTTGATCATCTTCTTCTTCTTGTAGTTGCTCTTGTGTAGAAGCTCCCCCTTGATCCATTACCTCCACTTGTGGTTCATCTTCTTCATTTTCATTTGGAGGTGGCGCTTGTGGTCGAACGTCGCCCAACGCCATTCGTCTCAACGCTTGACAAGGAGCTTCTTCTCTACCTAGCACACATTGATCAACTTGCTCTTCTTGAGAGTCGTTAGTTTCATCGAACACTACGTCTTGTGCTACTTCAACAAGTCCGGAGGTCTTGTTGAAGACACGATAGGCGTAAGAGTTCGAATCATAACCAAGCAAGAAACCTTCATCAGACTTCGAAGCGAACTCTGAAGTCCTAGGCTTCTTGTTCAAAATATAGCACTTAGAACCGAAAATTCAAAAATACGAATTGTTAGGCTTGTTACCGGTGAGTAATTCATACGATGTCTTCTTGAGTAGTCGATGAAGATAGAGTCGGTTTATGGTGTGGCAGGTGGTGTTAACCGCTTTCGCCCAAAACTGATCCGAGGTCTTGTATTCATCGAGCATTGTTCTCGCCATCTCTATGAGGGTTCAGTTCTTACTTTCGGCAACTCCGTTTTGTTGAGGGGAATAATGTGCTGAAAATTCATGTTTGATGCCCTCTTCATCTAGGTACTCCTCAACTTGAATGTTCTTGAACTTCGTGCCATCGTCGCTTCGTATGTTCTTGATCTTCAATGAGAACTCATTTTGGGCACACTTGAAGAACTTCTTGAGGGTTCCTTGGGTTTCTGTCTTATCATGCAAAAAGAAAACCCACGTGAAGCGCAAAAAGTCATCAACAATTACTAAGCCATATTTGTTACCACCGATTCTTATCTAAGCAATTGGACCGAATAGGTCCATGTGAAGTAGCTCGAGCGGTCTTGTTGTAGTCATGATGTTCTTCGCGGGATGAGGTTCTCCTACTTGCTTCCCGACTTGGCACACGCGACAAGACCAGTCTTTCTCAAAAACAACATCCTTTAAACCTCGCATGTGATCGCCCTTAAGGAGTTTTTGAAGATTCCTCATTCCAACATGTGCCAGCTGTCTATGCCACAACCAACCCATGTTGGTCTTTGCAATCAAGCATGTGTCAAGTTCGTCTTTATCTTTGTTGAAGTCAAAAAGATAAAGCTTCCCCTTCAATACACCCTTGAATGCAACCGAGTCAACACTCCTTCTAGAGACGGTCACACCCTCATTAATAAACAAGCAATTATAACATTTGTCACATAGTTGAGATATGGACAGTAGGTTATAATCTAAGGAATCGACATCTAAGACGTGAGAAACAGTATGTTGAGATGATATTCCAATTTTACTGGTATCGAGCACCCTTCCTTGACTATTGTCTCCAAAATAGATGCCCTCACTTGGATCCTCATTTTCTTTATACTCAACGAACATCATTCTTTCTCCGGTCATATGGTTGGTCCATCCTCTGTCTAGCACCCATTTCGATCCACTGGAGGAATAGGCCTGCAAAATCAAATAATGCCTTGGTTTTAGGTACTAAAGCTTGCTTGGGTCCTTTGAGGTTAGTTACAAGAGATTTAGGCACCCACACATGAGACTTGGTGTTCCCATGGCGTGGCCCAACATAATGAGCATAAACTTTACCAAAACTTTTCATAAGAACATATGATGCATCGAAAGTTCTAAACAGTAGTTGTTGTTGTTCATGAACAGAACTAGTCCGGGAAAACGGACTTGTCCGGAGGACCAGACTTGTTCGTACAGGGACCGAACTAGTCTAGCTTTCATATGTGTTAACTATCTTGGACTTATTAACATCATTAGTCTTTCTAGCTTGAGAGGGGATTCCCCTCACAAAGGCAATGTGCTCCTTGTTGTTCTTATGGTTTCTAGCATTTTGCTTTTCACCATAGGAATACCCAATGCCATATTTGACATTAGGAGGTCTTGTGGCCAAGTATGCACTATGTGCATATTTGACCTTCTCCTTGTCAAATATGCCACTTTGGGAAGGATGCTTGTCCTTGGTAGAGGTTGAGTTGTCTTTCAAGCTAGTGTCAATTTTATCACATGCACAAGTAGAAGTAGTTTCAGTTTTAAGGGGTTGAGAGGGCAAGCTTGAAGATGATGAAGGGTCAACTTGTTTGAATGACTCAACTTGCACTTCAAGGATCTTGTTAACTTTGTTAAGTTAACAAGTTCTTCCTTGATGATTGCATTTGAGTCGCTTAACTTCAAACAAGCTTCCTTGCTTGAAGCTGCTCAAGTTCAAGTGATTTGTTTCACTCCTTTTCAAGTTCAAGGAGCTCATTGATCTTGAGATACTCCTCCTTTTGGAGAATGATCATATCTTCTTGACGATCAATCAGTCCCTCCCTATCAACAAGCTTATCCATCAAGAATTTCATTTTGGCAACAGTTTTCTTGTCTAAGCCAACTAGCATATCCTCATCATCACTATAGTTGTCACTATCACTATCAAAAGAACGCGAAGAGGCAGATTTTGTTGTTACCTTTCATTTACCTTCCTTTTCCATGAGGCAAGTGTCATTTTCCTTCCATGCGTTGAGAGTTGGGAAGGGGGTGGACTTCTTAGTTGTCTTCTCGATGGCTATGCTAGCCATATCCTCTTCCTCTTCGGATGAGGACTCATCATTTGAGTTCCACTCCTTTCCTAGGTGCGCTTGTGCAGCTTGCTTCTTCTTCTTGAAGAATTTCTTGGGTTGAGGCTTTGTTTCCTTGGTCTTCTTCTTGTTTTCATCATACAGGCAATCAACTATAAAGTGGTCATATTCACCACAGCTATAGCACGCCTGCCTTAGCTTCGGTCTTGCTTTTTCTATGTGTTTTCCTTCACTTGATTTGCTCCCTTGTCTTCTCTTCATCGTTTTCTTAAATCTCTTCATAAAGAGGATCATGTCTGTCGAAGGTCGTAAACGACACTTCCCCCGGACCTGCTTAGAGAGCAGCCCGCAAAGGTTCTTTGGATTCACGAGGGCTAGTCCCAGGAGATCGAACACAGCAGGATGATGAACACAGGGGATTTACGTGGTTCGGGCCGCCGGAGCGTAATACCCTACGTCCACGGGAGTGATGTGTATTGCCTTGCTTGAGCGTGTATGAGCCTTGGTCTAATTTTTTCGTCCCCCTCTAAGGTCGTCCGCCGAGCCCTTTTATAGTTCAAGGACTCAGCTGTTACAAGGTGAGGCCCAGGACCCGACAGGTGGTCCCGGGGAGAGCCAAATCCTATACAAGATCTAGGATTAATTGTTATCTACTTCCCTTTGTCAGGGGCTTCAATGTGCCGTCCCGCTGCGCCGCGCGCCAGGGCTACACATAGTTGGTGATGATGGCGGTGCACGTCCCGTCCGTCTTGTCCTCAAGGCCCATTCATCCATCTTGCGGCGTGGGTCTGTACCGGCTACTTAGACATGACAGGACACTGGAGCCTTGACTTTCGCAAGCGTGACTCAGCCTGCCTGGGGAAGGCGCGCGTACTTAATGCCTGTCTAAGCAGCGCACGCGTTCCTTTACTGCAGCTTCCTACCGCACTGAGTTGGCCATCCGCCACGTGGTTTCGCCGGAGCCTGCCTCCACGCCAAGTGAAGTACTTGGCGGATCAGGCCACGTGGCGCAATCGGAGCCCACCCCTATGGAGGGGTGGGGGCTCAGCCCTGTAGGCCACGTGGTAGCTCCAGTTCCTTCCCTTGCGTGGACGCGGGCTTGGCCCTGAGGCCCCGATCGGCCACGTGGCGGCTCCGGAGCCCACCTCAGCGGGGAGGCGCGGGTCCGGTCCTACCAGCCACGTGGTGGCTTGGGAGCCCCCCCTTGCGACGGGGAGGTAGGAGCTGGTCCTTCCCTCCTCGACGTGGCAGCCTTGGATTCGACCCCTTAGGCAGGGGCGGAGTCCTTAGCGGTTTTCTCCTGTGCGCGGGGGTACCCGATCTGCAGGGTACTGACAGTGGCCCCCGAGCCCACCTTGGGAGAGTCGTCGATACCACAGGTGGGGTCTTTTTCCTTTTCTTCCCGCGCAACTCTTCCGATTCCACTTCGAGGCAGTTCCCCAGGCGGCACGCCCCTGCCGTTGAGGCGACGTGTCTCCTTCCGGTAAGTGAAGGTGCTGAACAGGCGCCGTGCAACGTGACTCCTGCCTTCAATCGTGCTTTAACTGCGGTGGTTCCCAAGGTGGCTCCTGCACTTCTGCTGCTTTCGCCCTTTTGGAAACCGCCGAGTTACCTCCCGCATGGCTAGCTACCTGGCTCGCCTTCTTCGTCGAGCGACCCCGACCCTCATGTCATTGCCCACACGAGTTCGCTACTCTTCTACTGAGGCTGTGGTGATCCACGCTTTTGCGCCTGTTGGCCTGCAGGGGTGCATAAAAAGAGAACTTTCCCCCTGAGGGTCCTTTCTCCCGCCTCTGCTCTCCTGCGCTCGTGCTTTTGCCTCAAGCCCAGTTCTTGCGCTCTAGTTCCCAGTCTCCCCGTCTAGAGCCTCCTCCCTCAATCCTCATGGCGAGCATCTTGCCCAAGTCCAGGTTGTCCAGGCCCGCTGACCTGGCCCCGATGCGCCGGCTTCTCGGCTGGCATACTCCTGAGCAGGAGTCGTGGCTCCGTCCCGGGAGGCTCCCGCTGAGCCTCTCCACCGGGGAGATGGTCCTCTTCTCGTCGTACGTGCTGGCCGGCTTCGTCCCGCCAGCATCCGCCTTCCTGGTCATGCTCCTGGAGACCTTCAACCTCCAACTCCACCACCTCGCACCGAACTCGATCGCCATGCTGGCAGTCTTCGCTCACCTCTGCGAGATGTTCGTGGGGGTGATGCCGTCGGTAAAGCTCTTCCGGTACTTTTTTGTATTGAGGGCCACCGGCAGGAGCTCGAAGGAGCACCTCGGCGCCTACTACTTCTAGCGCCGGACAAAGGTCCCCACGAGGTACATTGCTTCCTTCAACTCCGCAAGGTGGGAGCTGTGGCGCGAAGATTGGATGATTGCCAAGGTTGAGGCCCACGACCGGATGTGCCTCCCCACCGGGATCCCCTACTCCGAGCGATCATTCTGGGAGGAGCGCCCTGAGATGGAGGAGGCGTTCAACCCGGTGCTGGAGAGGATCCAGATGTTGGCGGACCACGGGCTGTCGTCTGCCATGGTGCTGAGGGACTTCATGTCCCGCCGCATAGCTCCGCTTCAGCACCACGCCCGCCCGATGTCGATGTTCACCGGCCTGTCGGACTGCACCCGGCTCGAGACCGGCCCCAGCTCCAACCTGAGCGAGCAGCAGCTGCTCGACATGCTGACCCGGGTCTGCCCCGACGACATCTCCACTGAGGCTCTTGCTCTTCCGCCGACCTGCTGCCCTTTGTGCTCGGACTCCGAGTTGAGGAGGCAGTTGCTGAAGACGATGCCGACCCTTGACGAGTCCGGGCTAGCGCGGCGCTAGATTGGGGACCCGTTCCGGGGGGTCAACATTGCTGACGACGCTGAGGGAGGCGAGGCTCCCTTAAGCGACGCTGGTTCTTCCAGCGACGACTCCTCGAGCGGCCCCTAGCACCATCCATGGGGTGGCATCGTCGCCCCCGGCGACAAGGGGAAGGGGAAGGTGCCGGTTCCGATGCTGGACCCGTCCCCGAAGAAGCGCGCTAGGTTGCCGCCGCCGGCCCCGTCTGCCCCTCGTCAGGACTCCGGAGCCCTGTCGCGCTCGTCGCCAGGGGGTGCCAATGGCGCCACCTTGCCACCCGAGTCCTCCACACGCAAGAGGGGGAGGCTCCTCAACGCTGACGGGACCCTAGCATTCCCTCTCCATTCGGAGGGGTGCCAGACCTCGAGGGTGCCGCCGACACCTTCACCACAGGGGCCCCCAGCACACTCAGGGGCCCCCGTCACGGGTGCGGGGGGTCCGAACCCCCCCAACCCTTTCGGGAAGCGTTGGAACTTCAGCGTCCCCCGGTAAGCCTGCTCAGACTTTTCCTTGGGTGTTCTTTGCTGTGCGCCTACCCTGTCAATCTCTTATGGTCTGAGTTTGCTTGGTTTCAGCGCCACCACAGCTACTCCACCACCCGCGGGCACTTCTGCTGGGGGTCTGCCGCTCCAGCCGGCTCGCGGGGATCATCTGCTGCCTCGGGCCCTGCTCCGGTGCACCAGGCTGCTGCCGCCGGGGTGCCCCAAGCCCCCATGCCCGAGGTCCCCGCAGCGGCTTCCGAGGCCCAGTCGCGTGCGCCAACGACCGCCACCGCGCCCGCCAACGACTCCGCGTCCACCGGCTACTTCGTGCCGGCTAATGCTACCGCGCCCTCCGACACCGCTATGTCGGCTGGCGCCACTGCCCCAGATGCTGCCATCCGGGAGGGTGCGCTGGTCCCCGCCTCCCCAGTGGTCCTCCAGATGGAGGACGACATTGAGGAAGTGGGGAGGGAGGGCCCCGTACACCAATAAGAAAGGCGTTTCCCCCGTGGCCTGGCTGGTTGATGTCCGGCTAGCCCACAGCGCACACGGAAGCTCATCCACCCAATTTGCACCATGTTTCTCAAGGTGTGAGAATGTGCGAGTCTTGAGGCCCTTAAGGATATCTGCATTGGCTCTCTCGACCTGCCCATTGCTCTCTGGATGAGCAACTGATGCGTAGCAGACTTGGATCCCCAGGTCCTCGCAGTATTCCTGGAACGCTGCACTTGTGAACTGGGTCCCGTTATCAGTTATGATTCTGTTCAGGACCCCGAACCGGCAGATGATTGACTTGATGAATTTTACTGCCGACTGCTTGTTGATGGTGACAACTGGGGCGGCTTCCGGCCACTTGGTGAACTTATCTACGACGATGTAGAGATGCCGGAATCCTCCGACGGCTCTGGGAAAGGGTCCCAGGATGTCCAACCCCCATACAGCGAATGGCCATGAGGGAGGGATCATCTGCAGCGCCTGAGCTGGTGTGTGGATCTACTTGGCATGGAACTGGCATGCCTTGCATCTCTTTACCATCTCGGCAGCGTCCTGGAGTGCTGTCGGTCAGTAAAAGCCATGCTGAAAGGCTTTACCGACCAGCGTGCGGTAGGACGCGTGGTTCCCACACTCGCCTCCATGGATCCCTACGAGCAGGTCGCAGCCCTCCTCCCGGGTAATGCATCGTAGTAGGATGTCGTTGGCGCCACGCCGGTAGAGATCCCCTTCCACCAGCATGTACCTTTTAGCCATGCGAACAATCCTTTCTGCCAGGGCATGTTCTTCGGGAAGGATATTGTCTTTCAAGTAGTCCCGGACCTCCGAGATCCATGCATTGGGACTTGCTTGAGCCTCTGGATCTTGGGTGCCTGGTAGCTCGGAGCCTGCAGGGTCGCTGGGACTGCCAGCTTCGAGGTGCTGGGCTCGCCCCCTTCGCCCGGTTCGGCTGCTCGGGCGGTTGGCCGCGGTAACATCCTTGTGAAGACTCCTTGGGGCACTGGGGCCCCTGTGGAGGCCTTCGTTGACAGGTCGCCTGCGACTGAGTTGTCGGCTCGGGGTACATGGCACAAGTCCAAGACTTCAAAGTCCTTCTCTAGCTTCCGGACGTGCAGCAGGTATGCTGCTAATTGAGGGTCGTTGCAGTTGCACTCTCCTCTGGCTTGCTTGATGATCAGTTGAGAATCACCTTTAGCCAGAAGCTGTCGAACATTGAGGGTCAGGGCAGTCTTCAACACAAAGATTAGGGCTTCATACTCCGCCATGTTGTTTGTGGCCTTGAAGTCGAGGCGCACTATGTACTTGAACTGCTCCCCAGTCGGGGTGAGGAGCAGGACCCCGGCCCCAGCCCCCTGCTTCCGCGAGGAGCCGTCGAAGTAGAGCGTCCAGGGAGTCTTGGTGAAAACTGGAGCCTTGGGCACTGTTTCACCGTTGTCCGGGCCCCCTGGGTTGTTCGGCGATGGGGTCCATTCGGCCAAGAAGTCCGCCAGTGCTTGGCTTTTGACTGCATGTCGAGGTAAGAATTCCAGCTCGAACTCAGCCAGCTCCGCTGCCCACTTGGCAATGTTGCCAGTCGAATTGGGGCTGTGGAGCACGGTTTTCAGTGGGAAGGAGGTGACCACTGAAACTCGGTGAGCTTGGAAGTAATGCCGGAGCTTCCTCGACGCTATAAGCACTGCATATAGCAGTTTTTGTACCTCCAAATATCTTGTTTTTGCTTCATGGAGGACCTTGCTGACGTAGTAGACTGGCCATTGGGAGGTCCGAACCCTCCCCGGGGGTCCGGGGCTCCTTGCAATGCGTCTGCATCCTGGGGGATGTGGCTCCCAGGGTCTAGCTGGGCCTCCGGTGGTTGGGACCCGTAAGGCACTTGGTCACTGGAACTCACAGCGGGGGGGGGGGGGGGGGGGGGGGCTCTTCTGGGTTCGGGCCTTGAGGCTTGGCCTCCCCCTCTGGGGCTCCTTCTAGTGCTTGTTGCGGTAGCAGCTCCGGCCGCTCTGCAACCAAGACCATGCTGACCACTTCCGTTGTTGCGGTGATGTACAACAGGAGCGATTCGCCGGGTTCTGGCGCCACCATAATGGGTAGCGTCGTCAGGTGTTTCTTGAGCTCCTGGAAGGCCACTTCAGCTTCCTCAGTCCACTCAAAGGGGCCTGACTTTCGCAGAATCTTGAAGAAGGGCAGGGCTCGCTCAACCAGTCTTGAGATGAACCGACTGAGGGCTGCCAAACATCCTGCAAGCTTATGCACGTCCTTGATGCGGGCCGGCGGCCGCATAAGCTCTATCGCCTTGATCTTCTCTGGGTTAGCTTCGATCCCTCGGTGCGATACCAAGAAACCAAGGAGCTTCCCTGCAGAGACCCCAAAGACACACTTGTCGGGGTTCAGCATCGTGCGTGTCGTGCGCAGTTTGCTGAAGACTCGGACTAGGTTGTCTAATAGGGATGTGCTGTCCCTGATTTTTACCACGATGTCGTCGACATACACCTCTACCAGATCTCTAATGAGGTCCCCGAATGTCTTATGCATTGCACGTACAAAGGTGGGAAGAGCATTCTTGAGACCATAAGGCATGGAGACATAACAATACAGGCCGTCTACTATTATGAAAGCAGTGTGTTCCTCATCTTCCCTAGACATATGTATTTGGTGAAAACCGGAATACGCGTCTAGGAAATACAGAAGGTCACAGCCTGATGTTGAGTATACTATTTGATCTATCCTAGGAAGAGGGAATGGATCCTTGGGACATGCCTTATTGAGATTGGTGTAGTCGATGCACATCCGGAGCTTCCCGCCAGCCTTGGGAACGACAAGAGGGTTGGCCAACCACCGTGGGTGGTGGACCTCCCGGATGAAACCAACATCGAGCAGCTTCTTGACTTCTTCACGGATGAAGTTCTGCCGCTCGATGGACTGTTTCCTGGGCTTCTGCTGTACCGGTCGGGCGTCGGGGTAGATCTTCAGATGGTGCTCAATCACCTCCCTGGGGATCCTGGGCATTTGTGATGGTTGCCATGCAAACACATCGACGTTGTCCCGGAGGAAGGTGATGAGCGCGCATTCCTATTTGCTATCCAGGTTCCCCGCGACACGGGTTGTCTGGGCAGCCTCGGAGCCAATCTTGACGACCTTCACAGGGACGTCGTCGTCGTTGGCACGTTGCACACGAGGTGCAGTAGTGGAGGCTCGCTGCGCCGGGCCTTGCTCTGGCTGACTCTCCTTCGAGCCTCCTGGGGCCGGAGCCCTCCCCGCTGCAAGTGCTTGGAGCTGCTCCAAGGGTGACACTGCGGCTGAGCGGTCCCCTCTGATCCTGAGGACACCGGAAGGCGTCGGCATCTTCAGGACGAGGTAGCTGTAGTGGGCTACAGCCATGAACCTGTAGAGGGTTGGCCTCCCAATAATTGCGTTGAAGGGGAGGTCGACGTCTGCCACGTCGAATAAAATGCTCTCTATACGGTAGTTCTCCAGGGTCCCGAAGGTCACCGGGAGGTGTATGTTACCATACGGGAGGATCTGCCCAGGTCCGACACCCGAGAACGGCCTCGAGGGTGTGAGCTGGGACATCGGCAGCTGCAGCTTTCGGAAAGCCGCCGTGGAGATGAGGTTGAGGCCTGCCCCTCCATCTATCAACACGTGAAATACCTTCACGTTGGCGATGGTCGGGGACACCAACAGCGGGAGCACTCCTGCCCCTGCCATGTTCTTCGGGCAGTCCGAAGCGTCGAAGCTGATCGCCGTGCTCATCCACTTGTGGTGGGGAGCCGGACTTGGGGTGGCGGCCACTGCCCGACGCAGGGTTTTCACCGCGTTTCGAGACGTGGGGTCGGTGGCTCCCCCGTAGATGACATGGAGGGTCTTGCGGCGCTCCTTATCACTGCTGGAGTCGGAGTCGCCACCCTCGAAGATGGCCTTGACCGCCCGCTGGGGTTCCTGAAACCCCATCTCGGTGTCATCCTCCTTCACAGGATCAGCCTTCTGCTTGCCCTCCCTCTGGCAGGGGGGGGGTGCACCCTCCTGGCGCTGCAGCCTCTGTTTCTGTTCGCGGAATCGTTCCGCGAATCTCTTCACTTCCCGACACTCGCTAGCACTATGGCTATTTGTACGGTGCACCGGGCACTTGAAGTCAGGCTCCTCGGGATCAGGCGACTGCCTAGGGCGCTTGTCTTAGCGCGGCGCTCGGGCTCCGCCGGGCGTCGCAGCTGCCATGGCCTGGGCTCCGGGCTTTGGCCTGTTCTTGCCACTGCCCTTCTTCTTCTTCTTGCCGCTGCTCCTCGCAGAGGCTCCTTCCTCAGTCGGGGTGGCTTCCCTTGCTTCTGAGGATGGCTCGAAGTGCCAGTTGCGCCCCTCAGCTGCCCTAGCACATCTGTCTGCTAGGGAGAACAGCTCGGAGACATCACGCACCTCGTGCGTGGCTAGCTTCTCGAGCATCTTCTTGTCCCTCACACCTTGTCTGAACGCGACGATAACCGATGTGCTAGCAACGTGAGGGATGGTGTTCTGTACCTGGGAGAACCGCTGGATGAACGATCGCAACGATTCTCTAGCGCGCTGCCTAACGGCGTGGAGGTCAAGCTCGGTGCCGGGGCGCTTGTAGGAACTGCCGAAGTTAGCCACGAACTGTCGGCACAACTCATCCCAGGAGGTTATGGACCCGTGGGGCAGGTTCATGAGCCATGACCGAGCTGGGCTGGTCAGGATGACGGGGAAGTAGTTAGCCATAATGGCCTCCTCGCCTCCTGCAGCTAGTATCGCAGTGGTGTAGATCTGCAGGAACTCGCTCGAGTTGACACTCCCGTCGTACTTCTCCGGCATGTGTGGCCGGAACTTTTGTGGCCAGACCACGAAATGGAGGTGAGGCGCTTTTATACTTTAAGGACATTCGTCCCCCTCTAAGGTCGTCCGCCGAGCCCTTTTATAGTTCAAGGACTCAGCTGTTACAAGGTGAGGCCCAGGACCCGACAGGTGGTCCCGGGGAGAGCCAAATCCTATACAAGATCTAGGATTAATTGTTATCTACTTCCCTTTGTCAGGGGCTTCAATGTGCCGTCCCGCTGCGCCGCGCGCCAGGGCTACACATAGTTGGTGATGATGGCGGTGCACGTCTCGTCCGTCTTGTCCTCGAGGCCAATTCGTCCATCTTGCAGCGTTGATCTGTACCGGCTACTTAGACAAGACAGGACACTGGAGCCTTGACTTTCGCAAGCGCGACTCAGCCTGCCTGGGGAAGGCACGCGTACTTAATGCCTGTCTAAGCAGCGCACGGGTTCCTTTACTGCAGCTTCCTACCGCACTGAGTTGGCCGTCCGCCACGTGGTTTCGCCGGAGTGTGCCTCCGCGCCAAGTGAAGTACTTGGCGGATCAGACCATGTGGCGCAATCGGAGCCCACCCCTATGGAGGGGTGGGGGCTCAGCCCTGCAGGCCACGTGGTAGCTCCGGTGCCTTCCCTTGCATGGACGCGGGCTTGGCCCTGAGGCCCCGATCGGCCACGTGGCAGCTCTTGAGCCCACCTCAGCGGGGAGGCGCGGGTCCGGTCCTACCAGCCACGTGGCGGCTTGGGAGCCCCCCTTGCGACGGGGAGGTAGGAGCTGGTCCTTCCCTCCTCGACGTGGCAGCCTTGGATTCGACCCCTTAGGCAGGGGCGGAGTCCTTAGCGGTTTTCTCCTGTGTGCGGGGGTACCCGGTCTGCAGGGTACCGACAATGTCCTTCGTCAATATCGCTGCTCTCGCCATCGATGTCCTCTTCTTGTTGAGCTTCTCGAGCTTCTTTTGACAAGGGCTTGCAAGTGGACGACAAGGCAACCCCATTCTTCTTTGCCGAGGTGAGGTCGGCAATTTCCTTTACATGTTTAGCTTGCTTTTCCATCATTTTGAAATTGATGATCTTTCCAAGCAATTCGTCCGGGGTCATTTTCTTGTATCCGGTACTCTCTCTAATCATTGAGCATAGGGTAACATTGCGAGGCATGAAAGCTCTAAGGATGAGCTTCACTACCTCGTGATCATTCCACTTCTTACTTCCGTATGATCGAACCTTGTTGATGAGAGTTTTTAATCGATTGTACATGTACTGTGGCGACTCATCTTCTTCTATGGCGAATCTTCCCAATTCACCTTCAATCATTTCGTTCTTTGCCTCTCGCACATGACGATCGCATTCATGTGCAGTTTGCAATGTGTCCCAGATTTCCTTTGCAATCTCGAGTCAATCCACCTTGGTGAACTCGTCCCGACTTAGTGAAGATGTGATGACTGCTGCAGCTTGAGCATTCCGATGAATTGCTTGCTCTTGGCTTGGTGTAAGCTCTTCATTGTCGTCCAGGATATCTATTCCTGTACACACAATAGGCCACAAGAAGAGATTGAGTGAGATTAAGTGCATTTTCATGTTTTTCCTCCACATTGAGTAATCATTGCTGTCAAAGTGTGGGGGTTTTCTGAGAGGGATAGACAAATAATTGCTATTGTTAGAATTTAGACGATCGTAGTTGAAAGGATATCGGGAGTAGTCGGTGTGACTACTCCTCTTCTTCTTGTCCTCAATCTTCACTTTCCCTTTGGAGATGGCTTCCTTCCTTAGGAGCACCTTGAGTTCAAGCGTATCCTCATCGTCATCCTCGAAATCCTGAATGGCATCGAGGAGCTTCTCCAAGTTTTGAGCCTTTTCATCTTCAACCTTCTCTTAGTTGAGACTCTTATGCACATCCTTCATGTCCGACATGTTCTCTTTGAGAGATTAGTCTCTTGCGAAGAGTCATGCTCTGAAACCAATTGAATGTGGCCTAGAGGGGGGATAGGCCTTTGTGAATTTTAGTCGGAACCTGCAACACTTAGCAACTTGATCAAATACCAGGAAATCGGACTAGTATGATAGTGTGCGGACTAGTCCGGTGTGTGCGGACTAGATTGGTCAAGTTAGACCAATGATTTCAATACAAGCACAGTACGCAACGGAATATAGTATGTAACTTGAAAGTATTGAGTCAATGAAATTAAGTGTAGCACAAACTAACTTTGATTTCAATGTTTTAACGTAAGATGTACAAGATCAAGTAAACCTAGAATATGATATGAAAAACTTTAAAACAAGTTTGACATAAGATTTTATCCCGTGGTTTGGTTCCCACAAAGGCAACCTACGTCCACGTTGAGGATCCCACGAAAGGACCAGGTCTTCACTGCCCTAACCTCGTCGAATCGCCATGAAGGCCAATTCTCTTCCACTATCACAAAGGGTAAATCACCAAGTTCAAGGGGCCTTCTCACAAGTTTAGGGCTCCCCAAGATTACAAATCAAACACCACTAAGAACACACTCTTAAGATCAACAATGAAACAATAGGAGTGTGTTAGAAAATCAAACTCAAGAGCTCAAACAAGTGGAATGGTGTCTCTCCTTTGATTCAAAGTGAATCCTCAAGGATTTGATCTTTCTTGCGTTGGATTGCGTGGAGAGATGTGTTTTCTAAGCTCTTGGAGGGTGTGACAGCGCTGGGAGTCGAGAGAGTTGAAAGTAGGGTCGTGCACATCTATTTATAGGGTGTTTTCAAAAGTTACCGTTAGGGTTTCGAGGGTATGGACTAGGCCGTGGTGGAGTCCGGACTAGTTCGGTGTGCAGTGTGCAGGAAACCCTAAGTTCTCAGGAATATCGGACTTGTCCGGCCTTGGGCGGACTAGTCCGATTTAGGCTGTGGAAAAGTTCAGACTTGTCCAGTTATTATCGGACTAGTCCGACTGTGGTGAACCCCTTAGTGAATTGGGGACAAGTCCGCATTTGGAGGACTTGTCCGATTTTAGTCAGAGAGGTTATCAGACTAGTCCGAATATTATCGGACTTGTTCGATGTCGTTCAAATTGTGAAGTGTTGAGGACTAGTCCGCACGGGGGAGGACTAGTCCGATCTTAGTCAGAAAGATATCGGACTAGTCCATGGTGATATCGTATTAGTCCGGTCTATGTAAACCTGGACTGTGCAGACAAGTCCACACTGGAAGGATTTGTCCGATTTTGAACAGAGGGGTTATCGGACTAGGTCGGGGTATATCAGACTAGTCTGAACCTGTGTAAATTTGTGCAGTGAATGAGTTTTCTTATGCTTGATCTCTTGGGGTGTGTTTCTTCAACACACTCCATACACAATGATCTAATCTATTCAATTCTTGAACTCTTTTCCATATAGATCCTCATTCTCCTTTCTTTTTGCGCTTTCTTCATAATTTCATTAAAACCTGCGCTCATCTCAACAATTTGGTTAGGATCTCATTTGTTTGTCATAAATCAACCAAAACCCACAAGGGATGCCTAGATGCACTTTCACCAACTCCATCGCCGCAAAGTGGAGCAGAGAAGGAAGAAAGATTGCAAGGGCAAGCTCTAAGCGCAATGTCATTCTCTGCCTCTGCAGACTTCCCCCATTAGTAATCCTCTGCAACGCTTGTATGGAAACTACCTTCAGGACGGAATCATAGATGACCTCGTTAATTACAAGGGGGCTCGGGTCCACTTTGCTTAAAAAGTTACACTAGGCGAACCGTTGTCATGATGAGAAGTTGGAAGACCAAGGGCGGCCGCCTGACAGGTCTACAAAGATTACGCTGGGAACCACTACAAATTTCGTATTGTAAACTGACGACCTTCAATTGCATGAGATCCGCATGCCAGGATCCCACGTGCCGTGTCAAAAAGGGCGACGTGGCGATGGCATAACTCCTTGTTGTCGTCTCAACCGCCCAGAAAAAGACTTTGAAGCCAAAGAGCGGGAATCGAAGATGGCCCCACCTCTGGTAATAAAACTTCGATTGTCGGTACCATGGATACCAGGTACCCCCTGATACCGCACTTAAAACCAAGGATTTCCTATGTCCGAGTTTAAGACTTCCGAAGGCAACACACGTCTGACAATACTGGGCCCACATCCCTCGTTTGGTTAGCTCCGGTGCTACCACGTGTCCTGCGAGACTGGACCTACCTCCCTTCACAGGGAAGCTCCGATCCCACCACGTGTCCAACAACTCCGGACCTAACCCCCAGTAGAGCGAATCTCCGGTGCTGCCGTTGACGACTACTAACGTCACAGATTGAAATTTACCTAGAGGGAGGGTGAATAGGCGTATAACCAAAAATTTAACTCAATAAAAGCTAATCAAATTACAGAGTGTGGACTAGTACGGTCAGGATAACAAATTTGACCAAAGGTGAGATTTTTAAGCAATCTAAAGGGCTTAACTCGATTAAATGTAAAGTATACAACCCTATCAATCTAGTAGATGGCATGCACGAAGTAATAACAACTAGATAGAGGCAGATCACGAGATTGAAGCTAAGAACGCGTGAAACCCTAACTTGATCTAGCAAAGAATGAGGAAGTCAAATCAAAGGCACAAGACACAGGATTTATCCTGTGGTTCAACCCCACAAAGGAGCTTACATCCACGTTGAGGATGCCCACGAAAGGCAGAGTTCCACTCAACCCTTTCCTCACATTGCCACCACGAAGGCCAACTATTCTTCCACTAAATCACAAGGGTAATCACCAAATTCGTGGGGCAACTCACAACCTGAGGCTCACACAAGTTTACAACTCGAAAATATCAAAGATCAACACCCACACAAACTCAAACCAATCAGTCAAACCGAGAGAATCAACACAAGAGCTCTAGATTGAACAAACCCTTCTCTTTCCTCTTCCAATCCTCAAAAATCCTCAAGAATCGTTCTTAGGACTCCAAGAATGGTTGAGAGAGGGTTAGGATGGCTCTAGGAAGTCTATGGCGGCGCTGGGGTTCGAGAGTAGGCCTTTGGAGGTTGGGGGATCCCTTTTTATAGGGGTCCCAACACTTAACCGTTGCAACCAGAAAAAGTGCGGATTAGTCCGGCCTTTGACCCCGAACTAGTCCGGCCTGTGGGGACCAGTTATGTCATCCTTGACCAACCACAAAGCCCCCCGCCACCTTTTGAATTCAAACGATCAGCAAACCACGGACTAGTCCGTCCAACAACGAACTAGTCCGATCTCACACAAAACAGTTTGTTCCGGATGAGGACAAGTCTGACATATCAGACTAGTCTGGCCACTACGGGCGGACTAGTCCAGCCCCTACGGACGGACAAGTCCGACCGTCCAGGACTTAGTCCCAGCAACCATCTCCAAGTCCTCAGCAGACTAGTCTGTCAAGGGACGGACTAGACCGAACTCAGTCAATAACTACTTTTCCGGACTGAAACGGACTAGTCTGTCCAAGCAAACTAGTCCGGCCTCCTAGGGCGGACTAGTCCGGTCCTTCAGGACTTAGTCCTAGAAGGACACAGATACACTCACAACGGACTAGTCCGTCCCATAACGGACAAGTCTGAACTTACATAGAATGCTTTGGCCCGCCTAACATCGGATCAATCCGATGTGGCCAGACTAGTCCGGCCTTCAAGCCCGGACAAGTCCGGCCCTGTCCTTAAGGCTGCTTCAACTCATCTCTCAATCTAGTCTAACTTGGACTATGAGCTCTTAGGAGATTCTAACACTTTGACTCATTGAACACACTCAAGCTAAGTGACTAAACTCGACACAAAGAATTTAAAAGCTCAAGTTCCACTCTTCGAGTTCTCCACATTTTCTTCTCTTTTTCCTTTTTGAGTGCATCCAATGTCGTCCATCTTTCAATCACCTGTGCTTACACTTGCAAAGCTCATTAGTCCCTTAAGTGTTGTCATTAATCATCAAAACCCATAAGGATTAGCCTAGATGCACTTTCAATCTCCCCCTTTTGGTGATTTGATGACAACACATTGAAGTTTTTGATAAAAATAAGGTTGAGCTGATTTTCATAACACACACGTTTATAAGGAGCTCCCCCTAAATGTGTGCATAGATGATTTGCAATAAGTTAGGTGCACAAGAATTAAGTCTATGGGAGGCTTATACATTTGTGCGTTATGGTGGGGTGCCTACGTGTGATGCAAGTGTTGAGATGTGAAAAGTGAAGTGCAGTATGCATCTCAAATTTTAATTTAGCATCATCACACATATTTAACTAGAATGATCTTCAATAGAATCAATAATGACAAATTAGACAAATAAAATTCACATAAACATAACATAGGGTGATAGCATAGTGATAACAACCCAAAATGAGAACAAGTAGCAATAATTAATATTACAACCCAGATTTTCAACATATCATAGTCCATGGATCTATATACTCCTCCTCAATCTATCCCCTTTGGCATCAAGACACCAAAAAGGAAAAAGAATAAGGGACAAGAGAGAGATCCTAAGACTACTCATCGTCACTCTCGCTCGCGTCTCCACAGCCTGGGTCACTCTCCGTCTCCTCGTCATCTTGAGCGTCGTCGTCTTTTTCATCATCATCGACGACCTCCTCAGCAGCAGGAGCAGCACTAGAGGGACCACCCCCACCACCAAAGAGGGCAGCCTCCTCCTCCGAGAGTTCTGGAAATGGCATGATGTCTTCATCCTCGGAGACCTCTGGGGACATGGGAATGTCCGCTTTTTCGCAAAGCTTGCGAAGGTACTTGTCGTGCTTCTTTGCAGTTTTGTTAGCCTTCACCTCCACTTTCTAACGTGAGGTGAAGATTGACTTGAGAAACTTGAGTGTAGCACTCGCAAGGTCACTAGAGGAGGAGGAGGCGGCAGGAGTCGGAGGAGGAGAAGGCACAAAGGAGGTACCTCTTCTCGAAGCTCCGCCAATCTTTGGCGCAGGAGGTGGAATCTTAGTGTGGAGAGCTCTATGCTTGACATCCTTAACAAACTCCAAGCCATACACTTTCTCAATTAAGCACATGATGAGAGGGGCATATCCACAAGAGCGGTTGGGAGTGTGTGATATGTTGAAGATGTTGTTGTAGATATAGTCAAAGACATTAAACTTCTCATCTTCAACTATTAGCTTCATCAAGTGCCTCAAGTTTCCTTGGGTCATGCCTGCATCCCCATCCTTAGGTGATAGAGTTTTTCTCAAGATCCAATTAAGCACGCTAAAGAAGGTGCAAAGAATCTTGGTGGTTGGGGGATTGTAGAAGCCGACCTCATACATGAATTCCATCTCCCCCAAATCTAGAGCCTTGAGGTTGTGAATGGTAAGCTCATAGTTCAAGAACTCCTCAAGTCCAAGAATACTAGCAAACTCATTATAGAGCACATAATATTTGACTCCATTAGTCAACCAGGTAATCTTCCTATCTCCAAAGGTGGAGAAGTAACAAGTGGAGTAGAATTGGGCCACCACTTCTGTGTTCCAGTTGTATCTAAACTCAAACAACTCCTTGAGTCCATGGTGCTCAGCAGCTCGGACTATTGCATTGAAGGCTTGATGATCCTTCTTTTCCATATAAGCCAATCTACCCATTTAGCATCCGTCACTGGAGTTTTCATGGATAGGTAGACTAGGCGATAATAATCGCAATGGAAGTCACACCAGAAACGAGGATTTGTTGTTGCTTTCTCATACTTGTAGGGATCCTTCATCTTGAGCCTTCTTGCTTTATCAGATCCTTGTCCTTTGAACACATTGCTTCCCAGGTTGGCAGTTAGGGTCATGCACAGGAGGAGTCATGAACAACAGACCAATGGGGCCTTGTGGAGGACCACGAGGATCCGCATTTTGGTCAAGAATGACCAAAACTCTCCCTACCAGAGCTTTCTTTCTGGGAGCAACCTTCTTGAGAGGCAATTTCTGGGCAGGCTCCTTTCCTTTCCCCTTAGCCTGGCTACTCTCACTCATCGGTGCTTTTTCCTTATCGGCTGCCTGGGACTTTTGCTTCTCACCCATAGTGACAATCCTTTTCCTTGTGCTTGCTTGCTCTTCGACCGCTTGAGCTTGGGCTGCTTCTTGATCATGTTTCTTCTTGAATCTAGCTTCACGCATGCGCTCAAGCTCCGCTGCAACGGCTGCTTCCTCCGCTTCTTTTCGACGATAGAATTCTTATCGAGCCGCCTCCCTTTTCGGGTCAGAAAGAGGAGAGTTGTTGCATCGAGACATTATGAAATAAGGATAACAGAAGAGTATGAGGTGATATCAAGCGAAATATTGCGGTAGAGAAGTAGAGAATTCACTAAGTTAGGAGTTAACCCTAGGTTAGGACGGACTTGTCCGGTCCCTAGTCGGACTAGTCCGGTCAGGAGCGGACTTGGCTGCCTAGGTCCGGACTTGTCCAGATCACCCAGTGTTAAACCCTAACTATGCGAATTTTCTACAAAACTTCGATACCAAGGCACAATACTACATGAAGAGAATCACAAGGTGATAGTTAAGCTAGTAGGACTCTAGTTTCCAGAAGAAATGACCTAGAATCAAAGGAATAAAAAAAGTTCAAGGTAAGTCAAGGACACACCTTGATATGTGAAAATCGGACAAATTCGTGGACGGAAGGGTGGAGTAGTCCGGGATTCGCCTTCCCGACACTCTGAAGAGGCTTCTACGCAGATTCCTCGAAGATTTTGAGAGTTGGAACCAAGAATCACCAATCGGGGCGGTTTTTGGGAGAGAGGCGCATGTTGGAGAGTTTGAAACGAAGTGGAGGGGTCAGGCCCGACGATGGGGGTTTAAGTCCCCAGAAGTCCATACTAGTCTGGTTATGGTACCGGACAAGTCCGGGGGCCGCACCAGGTCCGGACTAAGTTGTTGCTCCAGACAAGTCCAATGATAGGCTGGACTAGTCCGTTGTGGACTAGTCTAAGCCTATCCGGATATGTCCAGGACGCCGAACTTGTCCGGCCCCATGGGCGGACTAGTCCGGTCCTAGACATCAAATTCTCATATATATTGAAAAAAATTGCAAAAATGATCCATATGGACTAAGTTTTTCACAAATATTCTCAATGAATATGGCTAGTAAAACACACAAACATTCATACAATGACCATGATTCAAGGAGCCAATAATTGAAAACAATTTGATAGAAAATTGAGGAAGGCAAGTTTTCGAAAGCATGCATAGTTTTGAAGAGAAAAACAAAACTAACAATCAGATATGCAACATCTCAAGCCACATTTCGAGAATCAAGGATATTTAGTTCATTCCTAAGTTTGCAAAAGCTTTTTTCATCTAGTGGCTTGGTGAAGATGTCGGCTAGTTGTTTTTTGGTTCTCATATGTGAAATGACAATATCCCCCTTTATAGAATGGTCTCTCAAGAAACGGTGTCAGATGTCAATGTGTTTGGTTCTAGAGTGTTCAACGGGGTTATGGGCAATCTTGATGGCACTCTCATTGTTGCATAGGAGCGGAACATGGTTCATATTGAGACCATAGTCCCTTAGAGTTTGTCGCATCCAAAGAAGTTGTGCACAACAACTTCAGGCTGCAACAAACTCCGCTTCGGCTGTGGATAGGGCAATGAAATTTTATTTCTTGGATGACCATGACACTAGGGACCTACCAAGAATTGGCAAGTCCCAGAGGCACTCTTTCTATCCACTTTGCATCCAGCATAATCCGCATCGGAGTATCTGATGAGGTTAAGCTTGGACCCTTTGGGATAGCACAATCCTAGGTTAGGAGTATGAACTAAATATAGCAAGATTCTCTTTACGGCTGTCAAGTGACACTCCTTAGGAGCGGCTTGAAACCTTGCACACATGTATACACTTAATATAATATCGAGCCTAGATGCACAAAGGTAAAGAAGTGATCCAATCATGGAGCGGTATACCTTTTGGTCGAAGCTAGGGCTGTCTTGGTTGAGATTGAGATGTCCATTCGTCGCGATTGGCGTCTTGATGGGCTTAGCCTTCTCCCTGTCATACGTCTTGAGAATATCTTGAGTATACTTGGTTTCACATATGAAGGTGCCTTCCTTGAGTTGTTTCACTTGGAAACCTAAAAAGAACTTCAACTCCCCCATCATTGACATCTCAAATCTATCCGTCATAATTTTGCTAAACTCTATACAAAAATATTGATTAGTAGAACCAAATATTATGTCGTCAACATAAATTTGGCATACAAATAAATCATCATCCATGTTCTTGGTAAAGAGTGTATAATCGGCCTTTCATATCTTAAAACCATTATCAATGAGAAAGTCCCTAAGGCACTCATACCAAACTCTAGGAGCTTGTTTGAGGCCGTAGAGAGCTTTATGAAGCTTAAACACATGGTTAGGATACTTATCATCCTCGAAGCCGGGCAGTTGCTCCACATACACCTCCTCCTTGATTGGTCCATTGAGTAAGGCACTTTTCACTTCCATTTGAAACAACTTGAAATCATTGTGAGTAGCATAGGCCAAGAATATGCGAATAGATTCAAGCCTAGCAACGGGAGCAAAGGTTTCATCAAAATCCAAACCTTCGACTTGAGATTATCCTTTGGCTATGAGTCTAGCTTTGTTTCTTGTTACCACGCCATGCTCATCTTGCTTGTTGCGGAAGACCCACTTGGTTCCTACCACATTGGCATTAGGTCTTCTCACGAGCTCCCATACCTTGTTTCTCTTGAAGTTGTTGAGCTCCTCTTGCATGGCTATTACCCAATCCGGATCTCGTAGGGCATCTTCAACCTCAAATGGCTCTATGGAGGACACAATAGAGTAGTGATAACAGAAGTTAGCCATACGAGACCGAGTCATTAACCCCTTGGAGATGTCTCCAAGATGTTGTCAACGGGATGATCCCGTTGAACACATTGATGAACTCTTGGGTGTGGTACACTTGGTCTTGAGTCAACTTCTTCATATCCTTCATCTTCATAGTCTCCCCCTTGACCATTGCCACCATCTTGATCTTCAATTCCTTGATCATGGTGATCTCGATTAGGTTGTTGATCTTGGGGATCTTGGACTTGATCTTGTGCTTGGGGCACCTCTTGTGATGGAGTTGAGTCACTTGGGCCTTGTTGCTCTTGAGGTCTTACATCTCCAAGCGCCATACTTCTCAACGCAACACATGGTGCCTCTTATTCATCTAGCACACATTGATCAACTTGCTCCACTTGGGAGCCATTAGTTTCATCAAATACCACGTCACGTGCGATTTCAACACAACCGGAGGTTTTGTTGAAGACACGATAGGCGTAGGTGTTTGAGTCATAACCAAGCAAAAAACCTTCATTGGATTTTGGAGCGAACTTCAAAATTGTAGTCTTCTTGTTAAGAATATAACATTTTCTACCAAAGACTCTAAATTGGAGATGGTTGGTTTGTTACCCGTTAGAAGTTCATATGGAGTCTTCTTCAATAGGCGATGGACGTAGAGACGATTTGTGGCATGGCAAGCGGTGTTTACCGCTTTCGCCCGAAACCTATCAGAAGTCTTTTACTCATCAAGCATGGTCCTTGACATCTCTATTAGAGTTCGGTTCTTCCTTTCGGTCATCCCATTTTGTTCGGGTGAGTAGGATGCTGAAAACTCATGCTTGATGCCCTCCTCATCCAAGTACTCTTCAACTTGAGTGTTCTTGAATTCGGTGTTATTGTCGCTTTTTATCTTCTTGATTCTCAAGGAGAACTCATTTTGATCTCTCCTCAAGAAACTCTTGAGGACACCTTATGTTTCACCTTTTTCATGCAAGAAAAACACCCAAGTGAAGCGGGAAAAGTCATCAACAATAACTAAGCCATATTTATTATCGCCAATGCTTATGTAGGCAATGGGATGAAAAAGGTTCATGTGCAGCATCTCCAATGGTCTTGTTGTCGTAATCACATTCTTAGCGGGATGAGCTGCTCCGACTTGTTTCCTGGCTTGACATGCGCTACAAGGACTATCTTTCTCAAAAACAACATTCTTAAGACCTCGGACGTGATTGCCTTTTAGAAGTTTGTGAAGATTACTCATACCAACATGGCCTAGCCTGCGGTGCCATAACCAACCCACGTTGGTTTTTGCAATCAAGCATGTGTCAAGTTGAGTTTTATCCGTGGTGAAGTCCACGAGATAAAGCTTTCCCTTGAGCAGACCCTTGAAGGCAATCGAGTTATCAATTCTTCTAGTGAAAACCACACCCTCATTAGAAAACAAGAAATTATATCCCTTTTCACATAATTGAGAAATGGATAAGAGATTATAGTCTAACAGTTCAACATGCATGACCTGAGAGATGGTTTGTTGTGGAGAAATAGTGATTTTACCCATACCTAGTACCTTACCTTGACTATTGTCGCCAAAGTAGATACTTGGACTTGGGTATTCATTTTATTCATACTCCACAAACATTCTTCTCGCTCCGGCCATATGATTGGTGCAGCCACTATCTAGCACCCACTTTGAACCACCGGAGGAGTAACTCTACAAGACAAGTTTAGGCTTTGGTTTTAGGTACCCAAGCTTGGTTGGGTACTTTGAGGTTAGTCACAAGGTATTTGGGCACCGACACACAAGGCTTTGGGCTCTTGCGATGTGGCCCAACATATTTAGCATAAGTATAACCAAATTTGTTTCTCATAAGCACGTAAGATGCATCAAAATCATGAAACATTGTTAAATTGAATTTTTTAGCATTTTGAGCATCTTTGTCAAGTTTCACTCTCATTAGATGTATATGCATGATATTCATTCTTGACTTTAAATGAACCTTCTTTGACATATTCAATTTGCAATTTGTTATTCTTGAGAACTCTAGCATTTTGCTTTCCTTCTCTTGAATAGCCAAGACCATCTTTGATCAAGGGAGATCTTGTGATCGAGTATGCACTACGTGCATACTTGATCTTCTCCTTATCAAAGATGCCACCCTTAGGTGTGCTCTTTCTCTTTGCCAAATTAAGATCATTCTCTAGATCAAGCCCAAGGTTATCACATTTGCAAGTTTTAGTGTTCGAATCCGTTTTATGCAAGGTTGAGCTTGTTGAGGAAGAAGAAGGGACACTTGACCTGAGAGTTGTGAATTGTGCCTCAAGACACTTGTGAGCTTTGTTCAAGCTCACAAGTTCATCTTGGAGCACAACATTCGAACTCTTAAGGCTTGAGGAAGTTTCCTTGCATTTCACAAGTTCAAGTTCAAGTGCCTTGTTCTTTTCCTTCTCAAGCTCAAGAAGCCTCTCAAGGTTAAGATTCTTTTGCTTCTCATTGACAATCCATTCATCTTGTTCCTCGAGAACCTCTTCCTTGTCTAAAATCTCATCAGAGAGCCTTTTCATTTTAATAATAGCACTTTTACTCAAGCCTTCAAACATATATTCATTCTCACTATCACTATAAAAATCCTCATCTTTGATGGAATGCAAGGAGAGTTTAGATTTAACCTTTATTTTCCTTCCTTGGCCATAAGACAAGTGTGGCTTGAGCTTTTCCATTCTCCCTTGTTTGGTAGAAGTGTCTTCTTCATTGTTGGCTTCTTGATAGCGACGATTTCCACTCCCGCTTCATCATCGGAGGAGGACTCATCGTTGGAGTCCCACTCCTTGCCAACATGAGTGTGCCCATGAGCTTTCTTATTCTTGAACATCTTCCTCTCTTGAGGCTTGTCATCCTTTTTCTTCTTCTTCTTGTCATCTTCCTTTTTGTATGGGCAATTCACAATGAAGTGCCCATACTCACCACAGTTGTAGCATGCTCTCCTTGGTCTTTACTTTCTCTTGTCCTTGCCCTTGACCTCATAGTTTGACCCTCTTCTCTTCCTCATCATTCTCTTGAATCTTTTGATGAGGAAGGCCATTTCCTATTCATCCATGTTGATGCTTTCCTCATCTTCACTTTCTTCATCATTGCTTGAATCTTACACCTCCTTGCCTTTGGACTTGGGTGAGGCTTTGAGAGCAATGCCTTTCTTCTTGGAGGATGTGATCTTGGCAAGGTCATTGACATGGCGTGCTTCCATCTCCATCATCTAGTGGTTGATGATCTTGACAAACACCTCATCCGGAGTCATCTTGTGAAAGTTGGGACTCTCGCGGATGAGAGTGCAAAGCGTCATATTGCAAGGCATGAAGGATCTAATCATTTTCTTGACTACTTCATGTTTGGTCCACTTATTGCATCCGTACGCCCGACTCCTATTGATGAGAGTCTTGAGTCGGTTGTACATCTATTTAGGGGTCTCACCTTCTTCCGTGGCGAATCTTCCAAGATGCCCCTCGATCATCTCAATTTTGGCTTCACTCACAGACCGGTTGCCTTCATGAGAAGTTTTGAGAGTCTCCCAAATTTCCTTGTCTTGCTCCAAGCCATCCACTTTATTGAATTCTTCTTGGTTCAAGGCTGAGTTGAGCACGGCCGCCGCTTGAGCATTGCGGTGAATGAGTTGTTCTTGTTCCGGAGTCAACTCTTCATCATCAACAGGGATATCTACACTTGTGGAAACAACATGCCAAAGTTTAGGATTGAGAGAAATAAGATGCAACTTCATGTTGTGCTTCCACATGGTGTAGTTAGTCCCATCAAAGTGTGGAGCTTTGCCCATAGGAATAGAGAGATAGTTTGAATGAGAATTGATTCACTCATAGTTAAAAGGATATCGCGTGCAATCCTCCTCGGGCTTCTTGAGCTTCTTCTCCTTCTCAAGTCTTCTCTTTCTCTTGGCCTCATCTCTTGCTTTTTGAAGAAGATTTGCAAGATGCTTCACTTCTTCGTCTTCATCTTCGGTTTCACTATCGAAGGGTGGAAGCTTTGACTTGCTTTTGGTGGTGTTGCCAGTCTTGTCATGCAAGGGATTGGATCCTTGTCCTCTGGTGTGGCTGTTCTCGCCGGTGTCGGTGGTGTCAATCATCGGCATCTCCTTCTCACTATTTTCCCCCATCTCCTCTCCAAGCGGTTAAGCTTTTGGGAGGGTCAGGCTCTGATACCAATTGAAAGTTGCCTATAGGGGGAGTGAATAGGCGGATAATCTGAAATTTAACTCAATAAAAGCTAATGTGGGTGGACTAGTCCGGTCAGGATAACAGATTTGACCAAAGGTGAGATTTTTAAGCGATCTAAAGGGCTTAACTCGATGAAATGTAAAGTATACAACCCTATCAATCTAGTAGATGGTATGCACGAAGTAATAGCAACTAGATAGAGGCAAATCACAAGATTGAAGCGAAGAACGTGTGAAACTCTAACTTGATCTAGCGAAGAATGAGGAAGTCAAATCAAAGGCACAAGACGCATGATTTATCCCGTGGTTCAACCCCACAAAGAAGCCTACATCCACGTTGAGGATGCCCACGAAAGGCAGGGTTTCACTCAACCCTTTCCTCACTTAGCCACCACGAAGGTCGACTATTCTTCCACTAAACAACAAGGGTAATCACCAAATCCGTGGGGCAACTCACAACCTGAGGCTCCCACAAGTTTACAACTCGAAAAAATTGAAGATCAACACAAACATGAACTCAAATAAATCAGTCAAACCGAGAGAATCAACCCAAGATCTCAAGATTGAACAAACCCTTGTCTTTCCTCTTCCAATCCTCACAAATCCTCAAGAATCGTTCTTAGGACTCCAATAATGGTTGAGAGAGTGCTAGGATGGCTCTAGGAAGGCTATGGCGGCGCTAGGGTTCGAGAGTAGGCCTTTGGAGGCTGGGGGATCCCTTTTTATAGGGGTCCTCACACTTAGTTGTTGCCACCAGAAGAAGTGCGGACTAGTCCGGCCTTTGACCCCGGACTAGTCCAGCCTGTGGAGACCAGTGATGTCATCCTTGACCAACCACAAAGCCCCCATTCCACCTTTTGAATTCAAACGGTCACCAAACCACGGACTAGTCCATCCAACAACGGACTAGTCCGATCTCACAAAGAACAGTTTGTTCCAGATGAGAACAGACAAGTCTGACATATCAGACTAGTCCCGCCCCTACGGGCGGATAAGTTCGGTCGTCCAACACTTAGTCCCAGCAGCCATATCCAAGTCCTCAGTGGACTAGTCTGTCAAGGGATGGACTAGTCCAAACTCAGTCAGGAACTACTTTTTCGGACTGAAATGAACTAGTCTGTCCAAGCGGACTAGTCCGCCCCCCTCCCCTCCAAGACAGACTAGCCCGGTCCTTCAGGACTTAATCCCAGAAGGACATAGACACGCCACAGACTAGTCCGTCCCATAACGGACAATTCCGAACTTACACAAAACACTTTGGTCCGCCTAACATCGGATCAGTCCGATGTGGCCGGACTAGTCTGGCCTTCCAGCCCGGACAAGTTCGGCCCTGTCCTTAGGGCTGCTTCAACTCATCTCTGAAACTAGTCTAACTTGAACTATGAGCTCTTAGGAGATTCTAACACTTTGACTCATTGAACACACTCAAGCTAAGTGACTAAACTCGACACAAAGAATTTAAAAGCTCAAGTTCCATTCTTTGAGTTCTTCACATTTTCTTATCTTTTTCCTTTTTGAGTGCATCCAATGTTGTCCATCTTTCAATCACCCTGTGCTTACACTTGCAAAGCTCATTAGTCCCTTAAGTGTTGTCAATAATCATCAAAAACCACAGGGATTAGCCTAGATGCACTCTCACAGATCATCTCTCGAAAGAGATGAGGTCCGCAAGCGCACGGAAACTATCGTGTAGCATTTTACCTAAGAGTATTCCCAAGGATATCGTATATATCCAAAAGGAAGGCAATGGAGTAAAGTAGACACTACTCTTGTGATCAAGCTATGGGATACTAACTAATTATCAAGATAGGGGTAAGTTTATAATATATGGGTAGTGTGACACACACCTAAGCAATCTATTCTAAGGGTAAGGTTGTCCTATCGAGGGTTAGACTACGATACGGAGATACTCCTACTATGCTCTAATTACTCATATACATAGCCTAATAAAGTACACATGAATATGCTAATGGTGAATACTAGGGCTTAGTGGTCCAACATATCGGGCACGGGTTACCCCTAGCAATACTAGGTGACTCCCACCAAGAGCTTGTGGCATAGCTGAACATGGAGAATTACAAAGGGCAGATAGGGATGTCACCACCTACTGCCTACCTCTTCAATCCGTGGGTCTACGAGACATCCAACGCTACTTAACTATCCTAGCACCATGCTTGCATATTAAGTAAATACCTAAGGGGCCGTGGCACAAGCCACCCTAAGGCAATGACTAACCTAAACATTGTTGAACCAATGTTGGGACCAAGCACTAACATATTCATATTAACATTATCATATTATTACCTAATTAGACTATAATGGTGGTGTATGATGTTTATGATAACATGATAATGGAATTATGTATAGATCATAACAACATCTACACCTAGCACATACATGGACTCCACAACCAAACAAGGAACGCTTTGCCCAAGTATATAAGTAAATAAAGACTAATAATTATATTATTATTTGTAACACCCTCATTTTCATGCATCATGCCCTACATGCACTCATATACATGTTTAACATTAGCCCACAACAAGAGGAATGAGTTTAAAATCGATTCGGAGCATTTAAAATTGATTTGGAGCAAAACCACACTTAAAATGCAGGAAAGTGCGGACTAGTCCGATTTTACTGAGGACTAGTCCGATTTCTCTCTGACTAAAAACGGACTTGTCCGATTTTGTGCGGACTAGTCCGATATTCCATGAATCCTTGAAAATTTGCTAAGTCCCTGGACTTTTCCGGACTAGTCCGGTGTTCCAGCGGACTTGTCCGTTTTCCTTTCTGACTAAGATCGGACTTGTCCGATTTTTGGCCAGACTTGTCCGATTTTCTCTCTGGACGACTTCGGACTAGTCCGGTCATGTCCGGACTTGTCCGATATTTCGTGACTCCGAGATTGACCTTTTGTTTTACGACTTGTTTCTTGGGTTTCATGTCAAGTGGGCCTAGGGACGTCATGCCCAACTCTTTTAGAGCCCATGTGGGACTCTAAACCGGCCTCTACTCATCCCAAAACTCGAAATCCATCTAACCCTAGCCTCCACCCCTATATAAACAACCCCACCCCTTGGTTTGACATCTATTTGCCACTTTTCCACCCACCCAAACCCTAGTTCGTGGGGAGCCACCATCAAGGAGGGAGGAGAAGATCCCAAACAAGAAGAAGAAGAGGAGGAAACGAAGGAGGATCAAGATCTCCACCAAGTTTCGTCCTTCACCACCAATTCATCTCCAAGTTCATCACCAACCCTAGATCATCAAGATCCAAGTGTTACCTCCAAGTTTCTTGGTTCATTGGAGTTCTAAACACCTGGTATACCTTCTATTCTCTTTTCCTTATGTGAATTCAACCCCTAATCTCCAAATTCACGTCGATCTAGAAAACCCTAATCTGCTGATCTCGTCAAGTGCGGACTTGTCCGGTCCCTAGCGGACTAGTCCGATCTTTCTGATTAAATTGTGTTATATTGATTCTAAAATTTGATCTAATCGAATCCAAACCTGTATAAACTTGTTAAAAGCTATTAGAACTAGTTAGTGATCATTAAAAGCAATCTGGTAACAAGTTCTACCTTGCATTTGCATTAATCATGCATGTCATGTCATATTGAGTAATATTTGTGCACTCTTTGATTGTGTTTCTTGTTTTGTATGTTTATTGTGTGGATTAGACGGATTTGCGCTAGAGAGTGCCGCGGAGGATCTACAACATCAAGAGTTTGAAGGCTTTGACCCTAATCAACAGCAAGAGCAAGGCAAGTGTCCTTGAAGCATATTGATCCTGTTTTTAAAATAAGTGTTTTGTTTGCAAAACTGCATGCTTGTGTCAATTTGATGGGAATCCTATGGTAGGAAGTTTACTAGTTTTGTTGACCACCCTTGTCACCTGGAATTTATGGTAGAGAGTCGGGAAGGGTTTTCACCTTTTTGCTTTGCTTAATCAACTGGGATGGGAATAACTATACCACTCAATTTAATTATGCATGGATGAGATTATGGTTAACATGAACTGGTTAAACATGGTATGGTAGTGGATGATCTAAGCAAGCCTGGTATGTGGATGGGTTGGATGTTATGGTGGGTTGCTTGCTTTAGATCTAAGGACCGGTTCATGTGAGAATAAGCCAGGACTACAGTGCCACCACGAGGCCAAGTTATGGGTGCGGCGTAGCTGATTAATTAGGGCTTTGCTAGTGCTGTTTGGACCATTGTGGATGCTCGGGGAAGGGGTAGTCGGATTGGGTTTGTTGATGATTGGTGGGACTACCCTGGGATCCGAATGGCTCAAGAGGGGGCCCTTGGTTGAAGATGTGCTCTGCGGGAGACATCGCCACCGGTGAAACCTCAGTGGGGTCTAATAGGCTAGTAATCCCTTTGTAAAGGCTATTTTGTGATCTCTTGGCCACACACCAACGGAAGTGTGTAATGTGACCGACGGGTCATGGGCATAATGGAGGTTCTTAGTCGCCAAAGGGTGATGAAATCACGAACACGTGGGTAAAGATGTACAAACTCTACAGAGTGTTAAATAAAACTATCATGATAGCCGTGCTCCCAGTTATGAGCACCTGGATAACTTCCATGATTAGAGGGAAATTGGAATTTGGGATGGTTATGGTTTGGTAATGGTATGGATTGTTATGGTTTAGTAATGGTTATGGATGGTTATGGATTAATTTCTGGTATTGAGTATGGTTATTGACGATGGTGAAATCTGGACTTATTGATGATGGTAATGAATTCAGTTTGGTATTATGGTATTACTCGTGATTATGTTGGGATTACTTCACATACATATAATATATTGCTTTTCAAATGTTTTACTGTACTTTTCAGCACTTTGCCATTATTATTGTCGTCATTTGAATCAGCCACATGTCATACTTTCCACACTTGCTGAGTACGACATGTACTCACTCTTGCAATCCCCACCCCAACAGTTGCAGGTCAGGATTGGGAGTGTAATGGTGATAATGCGGAGTTCTAGGCCGTGTCTACCGTCAGCTTTGCCTGTGGTGTTGATTGGAGCTGCGCATACATACCCTGTCGCTTATGCTGCATAGTTGCTTAGTTTGCTTAGTTGTTTAATTAGTTTATTTCTGCTGCATTAGTTGAACTTGTCATTAATATTCATTAGAGCTTGTATTCGAGGATTTAATGAATTGTGTAATAAGAGTACTTATTTAATAATTTGAGCTGTGGTAATTTTCTGTATATCCTTTTGTGATTTCACTCGTGTATGTGTGATGAACATCCTGGGCACACATATGCGTTAGCTTGGTTCATTTTCGGAACCGGGCGTCACAGATTGGTATTAGAGCCACAGGTTGACCGTAGGATGCAGCCTAGATAGAATGGACACTTTAGGGCACATAGGAGCACTCAGGAATCGATGTGTTTTTGCTTGGAGTGCTGCTTGCTATATATATTGCTTGCTTGTGTGCTTAATAGAGGATTTTGGGATGCCTTAGCATTGCCATGTCCACTTAGGCTAGCGTAGCTAGTTGTTTAGTTTCATATCCCTTGAAGCATATAGTTGGGGACGTTTTCTAATTCTTACCCATTGCCCTTCTTCAGATGGTGAGGACTCGCAACCAGAGGGATGGCAATGATGAAGAGGAGGACAATGGAGTGCCTCAGAACAACAATGGGCAAGGATCTACTCAGGGAGCTATCAACATCGAGCAGCTATTGGCCATGCAAAACCAGCTCATGCAGACCATGATACAAACTATGGGACAGCTGCAGGCTGGCAATATCAACAATCAGCCACACATGCCTCCACCGCCACCCCCGCCTCCTCATAACCGATTGGGAGAGTTCATGAGGACTAGGCCGCCAACCTTTGCTCAAGCTGCTGACCCTATGGATGCTGATGATTGGCTCAAGTCCGTGGAGAGGAAGCTAGCCATTGTCCAATGCAGTGACCGGGAGAAGGTGCTATTTGCTTCTCATCAACTCGTTGGAGCAGCTGCAGATTGGTGGGATTCTTATTGCGATGCTCATGAGAACCAAGAGAGAATTACCTGGGCGGAATTCAAGGAGAGTTTCCGTTCTCATTATGTGCCGGAAGGCGTTATGCTCTTGAAGAGGCAAGAATTTGAGAACTTGAGACAAGGAAGATCAAGCGTGAGTGAATACCTCAATAAATTCACTCAACTCTCAAGATATGCGCCTGAGGATGTTAGCCGGGACAGCCGGAAGCAATACTTGTTCATGAGGGGATTGAACAATAGGATCCAAGTGCAATTGCTCAACTGTGATTATGTCAATTTTCAGAAGCTTGTGGACAAAGCAATTGTGGTCGAGAACAAGATCTGTGAGATGGAGCAAGAAATCAAGAGGAAGGCACCATATCAAGGACAGCAACAAGGAAGTAATGTGCGCCCTCGCTTTGCGCCACCCAATGCGCCTCATTACAGCTCCTCTATTCCTGCTCAGCGCCCTGGTTATGCACCGCGCCCAACTCAGTTTGTGCAGCAGCGCCCTGTTATGCAAGCACCTAGGCCTCCAATGCCTTATGAGCCTCGTGCTAGTTTTCCTGCTGCAAATGCTCAAAACCAAGCTCGTCCCAATAATTCTGGTGGAGTTAAGAAGTGCTATACCTGTGGAGAAGCTGGACACTTTGCGCATCAATGTCCTAAGTCAGGCCTTGGTCAAGGGAGCAATGCACCGAGGCAAAACCCAAGACCCAATGGAGGGGCGCCACAAGGAAGCCGTGGACAGCAAAATTTTGCTCGTGGCAACGTGAACCATGTCTCTACGGAGGATGCTCAACAAGCGGATGACGTGGTCATTGGTATGTTTCTCGCCAACTCCAACCCCGCGACTATGTTATTTGATTCTGGAGCATCGCATTCATTCATTGCATCGAAGTATGTTGCCAAGTATAGTTTGCCTATCTCTCATATGAAGTTTACTCTGTTGGTTAAGTCTCCTGGAGGAGAGATGAGGACAAATATAGTATGTCCAAAAGTAAGCCTTAGAATAAGGGGGGTAGACTTCTCCGCCAACCTCATTGTTTTAGATTCTCAAGGGTTGGATATTATACTTGGTATGGACTGGTTGAGGAAGCACAATGGAGTTATTGAATGTGCCACAAAGACGGTGAAGTTGACTAATGAAGAAGGGATCACCGTAGAATTTGAAGCAACCCAACATGCACCAAAGCAATTAGAGCTGAATCATATGGACGGTGTCGCAATTGAGGAGATTCCGGTGGTGTGTGAATTTTTGGATGTTTTTCCGGATGAGTTGCCAGGTATGCCACCTGATCGAGACATTGAGTTTGTTATTGATTTAATACCTGGAACTGCACCTATAGCTAAGAGGCCGTATAGGATGCCTCCTATGGAATTAGCGGAGCTCAAGAAACAAATTCAAGAGCAATTAGAGAAGGGTTTTATTCGCCCTAGCTCTTCACCTTGGGGAGCGCCCGTTCTATTTGTGGACAAGAAGGATGGATCCCAAAGGATGTGCGTGGATTACCGAGCTCTCAACGAGGTAACAATCAAGAACAAGTACACCTTGCCACGCATAGAAGACTTGTTTGATCAGATGAAGGGTGCTTGTGTCTTCTCTAAGATTGACTTGAGGTCGGGATACTTTCAAATGAAGATTAGACCATCGGACATACCCAAGACAGCTTTTAGGACACGGTATGGATCTTATGAGTACACCGTGATGTCTTTTGGATTGACAAATGCACCTGCCTACTTTATGTACCTCATGAATAAAGTCTTCATGGAGTACTTAGATAAGTTCGTTGTGGTGTTTATTGATGATATTATGATCTACTCGAAGGACGAGAAGGAACATGAGGAACACTTGAGGCTTACCCTGCAGAAATTGAGGGAGCATCAATTGTATGCCAAGTTCAACAAGTGCCAGTTTTGGTTGAAAGAGGTGCCATTTTTAGGCCATATTATTTCCGGAGGAGGAGTATCGGTTGACCCCGGTAAAGTGAGGGATGTGTTGAAGTGGGAACCGCCGCAAAACGTCAAGGAAATAAGGAGTTTTCTTGGGATGGCTGGATATTACCGTCGGTTTATCAAGGATTTTCCAAGATAGCCAAGCCTATGACGGAGTTGCTAATGAAGGGAAAGGCGTTCCAATGGACTGAAGCTTGTCAGAATAGTTTTGAGGAGTTGAAGAAGAGGTTGACAACAGCCCCAGTTTTGGTATTGCCGGATGTAAGCAAGAGTTTTGACATTTATTGTGACGCATCAAGACAAGGGCTTGGATGTGTATTGATGCAAGGAGGTCAAGTGGTCGCCTATGCGTCAAGACAATTGAAGAAACATGAGCAGAATTACCCCACACATGATCTTGAACTAGCAGCCGTGGTACATGCTTTGAAGATTTGGAGACACTATATTCTTGGACATAGGTGTGAAATTTACACGGATCATAAGAGTTTGAAGTATATTTTCACACAAACGGATCTGAACTTGAGGCAACGAAGATGGTTGGAACTCATCAAAGATTATGATTTGGGGATCAACTATCATCCGGGAAAAGCCAATGTAGTGGCCGATGCTTTGAGTAGAAAGGGAGTAAGCCACCAACTTACAGTTCGGGAGTTACCGTCCGAGTTATGTAAGGAGTTTGAACGGTTGAACCTCGGGTTTGTAAATGAGATGGAGATGATGGAATTAAACCCAACCCTGGAGCAAGAAATTAGAGAGACACAAACCACAGATGAGGAGATCAAGGAAATCAAGGAAAAAAATCGAAGAAGGGAGAGAATTCAGATTTGATGAAGACGAACATGGTACCTTATGGCTTGGAAAGAGAATTGTTGTGCCTAATGTAAAGCATATTCGAGAAACAATATTAAAGGAGGCACATGACTCACCATACTCAATTCACCCCGGTTGTACGAAGATGTACAAGGACTTGAAGGCTTGCTATTGGTGGGATAGCATGAAAAAGGACATAGCTGAATATGTAGCATTATGTGATGTGTGTCAACGAGTCAAGGCGGAACATCAAAGGACGGCCGGACTATTGCAACCGTTGAAGATTCCGGAATGGAAGTGGGAAGAAATTGGTATGGACTTCATAGTTGGGTTACCACGTACTCAGTCCGGGTATGACTCAATTTGGGTAATTGTGGATCGCTTAACTAAGTCAGCTCATTTTGTCCCTGTGAAGACCAAGTATACAGCTGCACGATTGGCCGAAATATACATGGAGCATATTGTGTGTCGACATGGAGTCCCTAAGAAGATAGTCTCGGATAGAGGTTCTCAATTTACCTCCAGATTTTGGCAAAAATTGCATGAAGCTTTGGGAACGAGGTTGAATTTTAGTTCAGCATATCATCCTCAAACGGATGGACAAACCGAGAGGACCAATCAGATTTTAGAGGACATGTTAAGAGCTTGTGCTTTAAAGCATGGGAAAAGTTGGGACAAAAGCTTGCCATACGCAGAATTTTCATACAACAATAGTTACCAAGCAAGCTTGAAAATGTCACCATATGAAGCGCTTTATGGGAGGAAGTGTAGGACGCCTTTATTCTGGAATGAGGCAGGAGAAACTCAAGTATTTGGTCCGGACGTGTTGCAAGAAGCCGAAAAGCAAGTCAAAATAATTCGTGGAAACTTGAGGGCTGCCCAATCAAGGCAAAAAGGCTATGCGGATAATAGGAGAAGGAAATTAGCCTTTGAAATAGGCGATTTTGTTTACCTCAAGGTGTCACCAATGAGAGGTCATAAGAGGTTTAACATAAGGGGCAAGCTCGCACCTCGTTATATTGGACCATTCAAGATTTTGGACAAAAGAGGAGAAGTAGCGTATAAGTTGGAGATGCCAGCTCATCTTTCAGACGTACATGATGTGTTTCATGTTTCCCAACTCAAGAAGTGTCTCAGGGTACCAGAAGATCAAGTGCCAATGGAAGAGTTGGAACTAGAGGAAGATTTGACGTATGCCGAGCAACCGGTCAAAATCTTGGAAACCAAGGAGAGAGTCACAAGGAACAAGGTGATTCGATGGTGTAAAGTCCAATGGAAGCACCATACCGAAAAAGAAGCAACTTGGGAGCTAGAAGATGATCTCAAGAAGGAATTTCCCTATCTCTTCTCTTCCGCGTCGAATCTCGAGGGCGAGATTCATTTTAAGGGGGGTAGGTTTGTAACACCCTCATTTTCATGCATCATGCCCTACATGCACTCATATACATGTTTAACATTAGCCCACAACAAGAGGAATGAGTTTAAAATCGATTCGGAGCATTTAAAATTGATTTGGAGCAAAACCGCACTTAAAATGCAGGAAAGTGCGGACTAGTCCGATTTTACTGAGGACTAGTCCGATTTCTCTCTGACTAAAAACGGACTTGTCCGATTTTGTGCGGACTAGTCCGATATTCCATGAATCCTTGAAAATTTGCTAAGTCCCTGGACTTTTCCGGACTAGTCCGGTGTTCCAGCGGACTTGTCCGTTTTCCTTTCTGACTAAGATCGGACTTGTCCGATTTTTGGCCAGACTTGTCCGATTTTCTCTCTGGACGACTTCAGACTAGTCCGGTCCTGTCCGGACTTGTCCGATATTTCGTGACTCCGAGATTGACCTTTTGTTTTACGACTTGTTTCTTGGGTTTCACGTCAAGTGGGCCTAGGGACGTCATTCCCAACTCTTTTAGAGCCCATGTGGGACTCTAAACCGGCCTCTACTCATCCCAAAACTCGAAATCCATCTAACCCTAGCCTCCACCCCTATATAAACAACCCCACCCCTTGGTTTGACATCTATTTGCCACTTTTCCACCCACCCAAACCCTAGTTCGTGGGGAGCCACCATCAAGGAGGGAGGAGAAGATCCCAAACAAGAAGAAGAAGAGGAGGAAACGAAGGAGGATCAAGATCTCCACCAAGTTTCGTCCTTCACCACCAATTCATCTCCAAGTTCATCACCAACCCTAGATCATCAAGATCCAAGTGTTACCTCCAAGTTTCTTGGTTCATTGGAGTTCTAAACACCTGGTATACCTTCTATTCTCTTTTCCTTATGTGAATTCAACCCCTAATCTCCAAATTCACGTCGATCTAGAAAACCCTAATCTGCTGATCTCGTCAAGTGCGGACTTGTCCGGTCCCTAGCGGACTAGTCCGATCTTTCTGATTAAATTGTGTTATATTGATTCTAAAATTTGATCTAATCGAATCCAAACCTGTATAACTTGTTAAAAGCTATTAGAACTAGTTAGTGATCATTAAAAGCAATCTGGTAACAAGTTCTACCTTGCATTTGCATTAATCATGCATGTCATGTCATATTGAGTAATATTTGTGCACTCTTTGATTGTGTTTCTTGTTTTGTATGTTTATTGTGTGGATTAGACGGATTTGCGCTAGAGAGTGCCGCGGAGGATCTACAACATCAAGAGTTTGAAGGCTTTGACCCTAATCAACAGCAAGAGCAAGGCAAGTGTCCTTGAAGCATATTGATCCTGTTTTTAAAATAAGTGTTTTGTTTGCAAAACTGCATGCTTGTGTCAATTTGATGGGAATCCTATGGTAGGAAGTTTACTAGTTTTGTTGACCACCCTTGTCACCTGGAATTTATGGTAGAGAGTCGGGAAGGGTTTTCACCTTTTTGCTTTGCTTAATCAACTGGGATGGGAATAACTATACCACTCAATTTAATTATGCATGGATGAGATTATGGTTAACATGAACTGGTTAAACATGGTATGGTAGTGGATGATCTAAGCAAGCCTGGTATGTGGATGGTTTGGATGTTATGGTGGGTTGCTTGCTTTAGATCTAAGGACCGGTTCATGCGAGAATAAGCCAGGACTACAGTGCCACCACGAGGCCAAGTTATGGGGCTTTGCTAGTGCTGTTTGGACCATTGTGGATGCTCGGGGAAGGGGTAGTCGAATTGGGTTTGTTGATGATTGGTGGGACTACCCTGGGATCCGAATGGCTCAAGAGGGGGCCCTTGGTTGAAGATGTGCTCTGCGGGAGACATCGCCACCGGTGAAACCTCAGTGGGGTCTAAATAGGCTAGTAATCCCTTTGTAAAGGCTATTTTGTGATCTCTTGGCCACACACCAACGGAAGTGTGTAATGTGACCGACGGGTCATGGGCATAAGGGAGGTTCTTAGTCGCCAAAGGGTGATGAAATCACGAACACGTGGGTAAAGAGGTACAAACTCTGCAGAGTGTTAAATAAAACTATCATGATAGCCGTGCTCCCGGTTATGAGCACCTGGATAACTTCCATGATTAGAGGGAAATTGGAATTTGGGATGGTTATGGTTTGGTAATGGTATGGATGGTTATGGTTTAGTAATGGTTATGGATGGTTATGGATTAATTTCTGGTATTGAGTATGGTTATTGACGATGGTGAAATCTGGACTTATTGATGATGGTAATGAATTCAGTTTGGTATTATGGTATTACTCGTGATTATGTTGGGATTACTTCACATACATATAATATATTGCTTTTCAAATGTTTTACTGTACTTTTCAGCACTTTGCCATTATTATTGTCGTCATTTGAATCAGCCACATGTCATACTTTCCACACTTGCTGAGTACGACATGTACTCACTCTTGCAATCCCCACCCCAACAGTTGCAGGTCAGGATTGGGAGTGTAATGGTGATAATGCGGAGTTCTAGGCCGTGTCTACCGTCAGCTTTGCCTGTGGTGTTGATTGGAGCTGCGCATACATACCCTGTCGCTTATGCTGCATAGTTGCTTAGTTTGCTTAGTTGTTTAATTAGTTTATTTCCGCTGCATTAGTTGAACTTGTCATTAATATTCATTAGAGCTTGTATTCGAGGATTTAATGAATTGTGTAATAAGAGTACTTATTTAATAATTTGAGCTGTGGTAATTTTCTGTATATCCTTTTGTGATTTCACTCGTGTATGTGTGATGAACATCCTGGGCACACATATGCGTTAGCTTGGTTCATTTTCGGAACCGGGCGTCACATTATTATAAAGAACAAAGTCACAAATACAAGAGAAGATACATGAGCCATACCTTTCCCAATTTGGACTTGAGACTAGAGGCTCCTCTCTATAGCCTAACCTCCACTAAGGAATTAGCAAAACTAGTGTATACAATAGAGCGATGCTTAAGTGGTGTGTGTGGAAGTGAGGGGGTGAGGGGTCCTATTTATAGCTTTGAGAAGGGTCGGTTTTCGCCACCAAAAGCGCATGAATAAGTCACCTATGACCTCTTCAAGCCAGGAGGAGCCAACACATGTCGTTTGACTACGTTTTGCGCCAGGAGCTAGTCAGCACACTAGGGGGGTCGGCTGACCTGGTCCTGGCTCCAAACAGCCAGTTCTTCCTCCAGGTGACTGAAAGGTGGGTCTCATTCCATGATATGGGTGCTACACCGTTGGATGGTCTCGCATACTTCTGTTTGTGGGCCATTTGATCCATATGGTGCCACGTGTAGTGCTTGATTGGCTGGGGGGATATTTTATAGGATCCATCCCCTTGTTTCACTTCAATTTTGTATAAAATACCTGCATGCACCAATTACTCCAAGTACATGTGGAAATAGGTTAAATAGAAAGGTGATAAGCGCAAGAAATGATATTTCCTTCACATAATTGAGTTATATTGACGGGTGAAATTGGTATATAACAGCTGTCAACAAACTCCTCCAAGCTTATCCTTTGCTCGTTCCAAGCAAAGTCAAGACTTTAGGTTGATGATCAGTAGTTGCTACAATGTTCTACTTTTCCAAGGTACCGTGTGCACAACAGAATACTCTATCTAGTATTGCAAAAATTGGCATGGTACTTCACCCATCCTAAGTCATTATGAGGCTTATGCCATCTCATATTCATGAGTGGTTGAAAGATATAACAGCGAATGGAACACACATACCCTAGAAAACAAGTTCCACTCAAATTTCGGAGTGTTCAATTTAGATTTTAAGTATCTCAAATTGATTCTGTCGGAGTGTTTTTCTGGCAATTCTCCTGATACTACAAGTGGTAGCTCGAGAAGTTTATAGTTCGGTATTGGGTGCGCAGAGATTTCGAAGAGTATGGCAAATGGACACAAGGATTTACGTGGTTCGGGCCACCTGAACGTAATACCCTACTCCACGGGGCGTGTAGCTATTGTATTGAGCGTCTAAAAGCTTCAGCCCAGAGACTGTGTACGTGTCAGAGAGCCTCAGCCCGTTTGTATCATCGACCAGTCCTTTTATAGTACAAGGACTGGTCGTTACACCGTTAGCCTAGCCCGACATGTGGCCCTGGCGGTTACTAATGTTTAATACATAATTAATGAGATTGCGGACCAACTGGAAACCGAGGAACAATACCTGGCCATGAGCGTTGTAGAATTTATTCTGTCGTGCTACACAAGTCAGGACCCCCAATTCCCTCTGGACCCGGTGCTCAAAGGTCCCATCGACAGAGAGGGAGAAGCTGCTCAGGCCAACGTTTCTGAGGTTGCTTAGAAGGTCGCCTCATTCTTCCATAGGGTCTAGGACCATCTATTTGTAGCTCCCGCTTGTATCCTCTCTTCTTTTTCTCCAATTTTGTAATCTCTTGTCTCCAAATGAATGAAATCCAAGTTTATTAATGAAATCCAAGTTTTTTATGAATTTCATTTTTTGTCTTCAACACCTTCGTCCTGCTCGGCCCCCTGGGTAGATGTACACAATTTGATTGTGAACATGTACCAAGAGGATGTAACAGTTGTTGAAGACTCGCGTGCTTCAGACTTGTAGAGCATAGGTCCAAAGTCTTTGGTAGTGAACGCTTCCTGAGGTTGTCGGAGCTTAAGGGCTCCGTCCTTGACCATCATCGAAGCTTGGTAGCTCTAGCAGTGGTCTCCATCAACACGTAGAGCATCGACAGTTAGTCCCCTGAAGTCTTCCCACCATCTTTTGTTCACTTTGACGGCTAGCCCCATGGCTTTACCAGAGCTGAGTAGCTCCAACGATGCTGGCTAACAATGTTTAAAACATCGACTACAAGCCATCTAGGGGATGTCGGAGCTTTAATAGCTCCGGCTTAATTCACCATCATCAGGAGATCTTTATTTTTTCTGCACACTGAAGTCAAGAAAAATAGTAAAATTCGTTTCCTATCTATAACTCAGTTGCAACTTACTATTCTCGTAAGAAATTTGTGGGTCAGGGGCAATTCTTCATACAGTCAAGTGCACTGATTTGTTTTCTCCAAGTCCAATTGGTTTTAGGACCCGCCTTACTTTGGCCTGCCGGGGTGTAGGTAGAGTGGCGTACTTAGGGTGCAGGACCAGGCTAAGTCGATAGCACACTCCAGACCTAGATTGGCTGGCGGCATTCAAGCGAGTGAGCCATTCAACAACGTGAAAACCCGAAGAAATTAACAATGCGACTCGAGTTGTACATGAATTAGTCGATCTAAAAAATTCTTGAGAATCGCACAACTTTATTATAGACAAGAAAGAGAAAAATAAAAAATAATGAGCTTGTACAAAGTAAATGCACATGGAGTCTGTTTTCACACAAAGATGTCTTTCATTATATGTCCGGGGTACAGGGGAAACAAGTACACCCTTAGGGTACGGAACCAGGCTAAGTATGTTTTGTTTCTTGTTTGACCCAAGGTAGCTAGCTACACTTTTAGTTCTGAGACTGTGACAAGTGTTGCCTGAACTTTGTGGACCTTCTAGAGAAGGTCTGGTTGTTCTCCCGGAGGAGCTACCCGACTCTGTACAATGATTCTATAACATACATCGCGTGTAACTACAGACTCACCTTCGTGATATTAAGCGTAGAACTTACGGAGGTGCTCAATGTTCCAAGGATTAGGGAGAGGTGTCCCATCCTCGGTTGCCAAGCGAACGCATCCGGGACGGGTTACTTTAATCACTCGGAAGGGTCCTTCCCAGCTGGGGGAGAGTTTGTTTAAACCTTCTCTGGATTGTATTCTCTGTAGCACCAGACCGCCTTCCTCGAGCTGTCGGCTTTGAACATGCCTTTGGTGATAGCGCTGGAGAGCTTGGCGGTATCGGTCGTTCCGAACAGCTGCTCAACACCTTCCCTCTTCAAGGAGGTCAAGGTCTTCGCGCCGGAGCTGGTCCTGCGCGGCATCATCGAAGGTCCGGACCCGGAGCGACCCCAAGGTGATTTCTGCAGGAAGGACTGCTTCAGCTCCATACACCAGGAAAAAGGGTGTCTCTCCAGTTGACAGGTTTGGAGTTGTCCTGTTGGTCCATAGAGTGGGCGGAAGCTCTTCGATCTAGTTGGCTCCATGTTTTTTCAGACGCTCATATGTGCGCGTCTTGAGTCCTTTTAGGATTTCTGCATTTGCTCTCTTGGCTTGGCCATTGCTTGCCGGGTGAGCTACGGAACCGTAGCTGACTTGAATGCCGAGATCTTCGCAATATCCTTGGAATGCAGAGCTTGTGAATTGGGTCCCATTATCTGTTATGATTTTGTTTGGGACTCCAAATCTGAATACGATGGACTGTAAGAAGTTGATGGCTGATTGCTTGTTTATTGTCACAACTGGAGTTGCTTTCGGCCATTTGGAGAATTTTTCAATGGCGTCGTACAGGAACTTGTAACCTCCGATGGCTCTTGGGTAAGGTCCCAAGATATCCGTCCCCCACACAGCAAAAGGCCATGTAGGAGGTATCATTTGTAGAGGTTGGGCCAGTGTGTGAATTTGTTTTGTATGAAACTGGCATGCTTCACATCTCTTCACCAACTCAGTTGCATCCTGGAGCGCTGTAGGCCAGTAAAAGCCATGTCGAAAGGCTTTACCGACCAGCGTGCGGGAAGACACGTGGTTCCCACACTCGCCTCCATGGATTTCTGCGAGGAGCTCGCAACCTTCTTCCCTTGTAATGCACCGCATTACGACGCCGTTAGCACCGCGCCGGTAGAGATCCCCTTCTACCAGTGTGTATCTTTTAGCCAATCTGACTATCCGGTCAGCGGATACATTATCTTCAGGAAGGAAGTTATCTTTCAAGTAGCTCCGGATCTCCGAGATCCATGCATCGGAGCTAGCTTGAGCATTCGAATTTTACGTGCTGGGTTGCTTGGAGCTTCCGGCAACACCTACGACCCTTGATGGCTGCCATGGTAGCAGGGCCATCGGGACTGCCAACTTTGAGGTGCTGGTCTCGCCCCATTCGCTCAGTTCGGTAGGCTGAGCTGTCGGTTTAGACAACCTCCGGACGAATGTTCCGTCGGGAGCCGGAGCTCCGGTTGACGCTTTCGTCGAGAGTTCGTCAGCTTCAGCATTATGGAGGCGATGTACATGGTGGAGGTCCAGGACTTCGAAGTCCTTCTGAAGCCTCTGGACTTCAAGGAGATAGGAAGCTAGTTGGGGATGGTTGCAGGAGCATTCACCCTTCACCTGTTTAATGATGAGCTGCGAATCTCCCTTGACCAACAACTGCTTGACACCATATGATAGTGCCACCTTTAGTCCGTAAATGAGTGCTTCATATTCCGCCATGTTGTTGGTCGCCTTGAAGTCAAGGTGCACCATGTATTTAACCTTCTCCCCGGTCGGAGCGAGGAGAAGGACTCCAGCTCCGGCCCCTTGCTTATGCATGGAGCTGTCAAAGTAGAGAGTCCAGTGAGGCTCGGTGAAGACCGGAGCCTTGAGTTCCGGCTTCTGCTCACTAGGGCCCCCAGGGTTTGATGGAGAGGGGGTCCATTCCGCCACAAAGTCCGCCAATGCTTGACTTTTGATTGCTTGTCTTGGGACAAATTCAAGGTCAAACTTAGCCAATTCCTCTGCCCACTTTGCAATGTTCCAGTGGAGTTGGGATTATGCGAAATCGCTCGCAGTGGATATGAAGTCACCACCGAGATTTCGTGAGCTTGGAAATAGTGTCGGAGCTTCCGGGAAGCAATAAGAACTGCGTATAGCAGTTTATGTACTTCCAAGTACCGAGTTTTGGCGTCGTGGAGTACTTCACTGATGAAGTACACTGGGCATTGGACTGTCTGGACCCTCCCGGAGGGGCCCGAAGCTTCCTCCTCACCGACCCGGATCCTCCCGGAGGGGTTCGGACCTTCTTCGGGGATCATCGTCTTTGTTGGAGGAACCTAGAGCTTCTTCAGGAGTGACCTGGACCCTCCCAGGGGGTCCGGCTCTTCTTGCTCAACAAGAGTAACTCCTTGTTGACTCAAGTCTGGGAGCTGGGACCCAGACTTGCCTTCAGGAACCTCCTGACTCTCCCGGAGGGGTCTGGATTCCTGAGCTTGTAGCAGTTCTGGTCTCTCCGCAACCAGGACCATGCTGACAACCTCGTAAGTTAACGAAATGTAAAGCAGTAGAGGCTCACCAGGGTTCGGAGCTACCAAGGTTGGTAGAGTGGTGAGGAGCTGCTTCAGCTCCTGAAACGCCTTTTCTGCTTCTTCAGACCATTGGAATGGTCCGGACTTCCTCAATAGCTTGAAGAAGGGTAGTGCCCGTTCCGCCAGTCTTGAGATGAACCGGTTGAGGGCAGCTAGACATCCAGTCAACTTCTGGACGTCCTTGATGCGGGTTGGTGGCCGCATATCTTCAATGGCTTTATTCTTCGCCGGATTTGCCTCTATGCCTCGTTGGTTTACCAGGAAACCAAGAATCTTTCTGGAGCTAACCCCAAAGACACATTTGTCCGAGTTCAGCTTCGTGCGAGTGACTCGCAACTTGTCGAATACAGCTTGCAAGGTGTCAAGAAGTGACTCCTTGTCCTTAATCTTGACAATGATGTCATCAACATACACTTCCACTACGTCTCTGATGAGCTCTCCAAAGTTTTTGTACATAGATCGTACAAATGTTGAGGTTGCGTTCTTGAGACCAAATGGCATGGCAGCATAACAATACAATCCATCTACTGTGATGAAAGAAGTATGCTCTTCATCTTCCCTAGACATTCTGACTTGATGGTACCCAAAATATGCGTCTAGGAAACACAGTAATTCGCACCCGAAGGTGGAATCCACTATCTGATCTATTCTAGGTGGTGGGAATGGATCTTTTGGACATGCCTTATTCACTGTTGTGTAGTCGATACACATCCGAAGCTTCCCGCCGGCCTTGGGTACAACGACTAGATTTGCCAGCCATTTTGCGTGGAAGACCTCTCGGATGAATCCAGCTTCAAGCAACTTCTTCACTTCTTGTCGTATGAAGTTCTGTCGCTCTACTGATTGCTTTCGAGGCTTCTGATGTACAGGTCGAGTGTCAGGGTAGATCTTCAGATTATGCTCGATCACTTCCCTAGGGATCCAGGAATTTGTGACAGTTGCCAAGCAAACACGTCGACATTAGCCCGAAAGAAAGTGATGAGTGTGAGTTCCTATTTGTCATTCAGACCTCCCGATATACGGGTGGTCTGAGCGGCATCAGAACTGATTTAGACGACTTTGACGGGAATGTCGGTGTCGCCGCTTGGTTGCACGCGGGGTGCGGAGGTTGAGCCTCGATGACGAATGCTCGGTGGTTTCGGAGCTTGCTCCCTTCCAGATTCTTTTTCTTGCGCTGTGGCAAGCGCATGAAGTTCTTCCAGAGCTGTCACTCCGGTGGTGCGATCTCCACAGATCCGGAGAACACTAGCTGGTGTTGGCATCTTCAACACCAAGTAGCCATAATGAGCAGCAGCCATGAACTTGTATAAGCCTGGCCTGCCTAGAATGGCGTTGAAGGGTGAGTTGATTGGAGCAACGTCAAAGACCAACTTCTCAGTGTGATAGTTCTCCCGAGTCCCAAAGGTTACGGGGAGAGTAATGGCACCAAGTGGGGTTATGGCCCCCGAACCTACTCCAGAGAATGGTCGGGAGGGGCGAAGATCCGAAGGTCAGAGCTGAAGCTTAACGAAAGCTTTAAAGATTATGAGGTTCAACCCCGAACCTCCGTCTACCATTACGTGATGGAGTTGGACATTGTTGATGGTCGGAGATACCATCGGTGGGAGTTGACCAGCTCCATCATATTCCGAGGGCAGTCTGACGCGTCGAAAGTGATGGCAGTATCCATCCACTTCCGTGCGGCTCCGCCCTGGCGGTGGGAGCCACCGAAGCCATGTCCCGCCGCATGGTCTTGAGGACACGGCAGGAGGTGATGTCCCACGAACTACCAAAAATGGTGTTCATGGTTTTTCGACGTTCATTGTCGGAAACGTCGGAGTCGTCGTCAACGGAGGTGTAAACATCCTTCAAGACCTTTTTTTAGGGTCCTGAAAGCCTAACTCCTCTTCAGCCGGAGCTTTTTCGACTTTATGTTTGCCTTCCCTTTGCCGGAAAGGAACTTCTTCCTGGCGCTTGTTGTAGCGCTCGGCAAGGTTTTGGACCTCTCAGCAGTCTTCCAAATTGTGGTTGTTTGATTATGAATTGGACACCACACTTTGGAGTTGCCTCCATATTCTGATGATGGTCAGGGTCATTTCTCGGGGCGTGGCCCCCGGCCACCCGGAGCTGCGGCAGCTGCAGCAGTAGGTGCGCCGACCGACGGCTTTTTCTTGTCGTTGGACTTTTTCTTCTTTTTGCCACTCTCGGAGGTAGTGGCTTCGCCCTTGGAGGATTTTTTATTATCCTCTGGAGGTGGTTTGGAGTGCATTTCACAGCCCTCCGTAGCTTTGGCACACTTGTCTGCCAAGCTGAAGAGCTCCGTGACGCTGGTGATCTCCTTGATCGCTAGCTTCTCCAGCATCTTCTTGTCTCGTACGCCCTGTCTATATGCCACAATGACAGAGGCGCTGGAGATAGAAGGAATAGTGTTTCATACCAAGGAGAACCTTTGGATGAAGGAACGCAGGGATTCTCCCACCTTCCTGGTGCGCCACCTGTCAGAGTGTTTTTCCAGCAATTCTCCCGATACTACCGGTGGTAGCTCGCGGAGTTTATAGTTCGGTGTTGGGTGCGTAGAGATTTCGAAAAGTATGGCAAATGGACACAAGGATTTACGTGGTTCGGGCTGCCTGAGCATAATACCCTACTCCACGGGGTGTGTAGCTATTGTATTGAGCGTCTAAAAGCTTCAGCCCAGAGACTGTGTACGTGTCAGAGAGCCTCAACCCGTGTGTATCGTTGACCAGTCCTTTTATAGTATAAGGACTGGTCGTTACACCGTTAGCCTGGCCCGACATGTGGCCCTGGCGGTTACTAATGTTTAATGCATAATTAATGAGATTATTTACCCTTAATAGTGTGGTAACGGGACCTGACAGTACCTTTACTGGTATTAAGGGCCTTCTGATCGTGTGTCATTAATATGGTATTAATGACACTTAATCAGGTCTTGAAGTCTTTGATTGTCCCTTGAAGGTCCGAGCCATTGGGGGTTCACCAGCTTGATTGCTGAGGTTGAAGGTCCGGCGGTTTGGACACGTGGCAGCTTCAGAGCTACTAGACTGGGACGGGTAGGTCCGGCGATTGATGTACACGTGTTGATACCGGAGCTTCCCTCTGTCGGAGGTTAGGTCCGAGGGTGCTGCACAAGTGTTTGGCCTGGAGCTATCCCATATGTGGGATATAGGTCCGGTTGCAGTGCACACGTGGCAGTACCGGGACTAACCATAGATGGGAGGCATGTCCAGTCCCGTATGACATGTGGGGCCTTCGCAGGTCTTCAACTCGGACAGATGAAGTCCATTTGGTCTTTTTGTAGTCCCAAGGGGTATACGGTACGCAGGGTACTGATAGATTCTCTCATGTCTCTCCTTTATGTTTAGTGGAAATATTTCCTCACCAAGGCATTTTGCCTAAATTTATCCTACCTCTATATAAGGCTTGTATGTGGAGCTTGGTAGGGAATAGAGTAGACATATTTGCAACACATAATATTGCTAAGTCAAAAGAGCAAGCCTTAGGAGAAATCAATTCAAAAACTATTTGATTCAAGACTTTGTGCATGTGTGATGGAGTGGAAGTGGATGTGGATGTTTGAGATGACTCCTTTACATGTAGACTGTCTTATTTTGCAAGGATGAAACATGGCTAATATTTTTTTCTTCTCTTTTTTTTCTCATGCTTATGATGTAAGCATGCATTTTTCTTTTTATTTTTTTTATTTTTATTGTAGCCATGTCTTCAACTCCCTTTTTATTCAATAAACTTGGAGAGAGTACTGAGCATGAAGGATATGGAGTTTCTCTTTTTATTGTGGAATAGTGGTATGATGGGAATTTGCTTACTTTTAGTATAGAAGTATAGCATGTGCAAGTGAAGTCTTGAATTCAAAAAGTAATGAATGAAATCTCACATAGGTCTATACTAGTTTGACAAAGCTCAATGTGAAGACAAATAGCATATGCATAAGGTCTATCAATGTAATGTATCATATGGCTTTGGTGGGTATTTCCAATCAAATGAGGATAACATAAATCTATTTAGAATTTCTTCGGAAATCTAAGTTTCACTTTCAAACTAGGAATAGCCCTATCACTATATCATACATCACAACAACTTAGAATGGATTAAGCTTTTGCTACCCACAATTTCCAAATCAAGGCAAACGCAATTTTATCCAATGAGAGCGATATGTTGGAGAGTAGTAAGTTGTAAACTAGGGACTTAGGAAAATTAAATCAGAGCAACTATTCATCATTTCATCTATGTGAATTCCAAATCATTCTTACCGCACATCTTTTATTTTATTAACCTACCCTATACTACATTATTAGTAATCACTTTTTTTTAGATGCAAATGTGGTGGAAAGAAATAAATAAAATAATGGAATGTAAATGGGATGTGATACAAGCTACCTCAAGTGGGGGTCCTCTTGTTCTTGTTCAAGGTCCGCGATAGGGGCTGAAACCCTAACGACGGATGTAGGCCATGAGGTTGGCCTACCCTTGTTGCAGCATGGCTTTGACATTGGAGGGGTTGAGTGTCGATGTTGGGTTGCCTTCCATTGGTTCCATGCGTGTAGTCGAGGAGAGTGTTGTCGATGTCGCTCATCCAAACCTCAAGGTTTCCATAGGTTGGATGTACCTTGTTATTCCTTGGCTAAGGTAATGATAACCCTTGGCTACAAAGGAATGACTTGCACTCAACATGCGTTGAGTGTGTTTCATCATTCTTTGGCTAAGGTGTATCATACCTTCTTGCCATATAGGAATAACTTGTACCTCTGATGCATTGGGTGTGATCCGTCACTCCTTGGATATAACCACAAAGGGATGATGTGCACTCAACATGGGTTGAGTGTGATCCATTGTTCCTTGGCTAAGGTATAAAATACCTTCTAGCCACATAGGAACAACTTGCACCCAATATACATTAGATGTGATCTTGTCATTTCTTGTTTAAGGCACATAATACCTTTTAGCCACAAAGGAATAACTTACACCCAATGATGGTGACAATTCCCTTGAGCTTGAATGAGTGCTTAGAATAGTTGAGAGCATAATGCTCTAACATATTCGTAGCAGCCCATTGGTTGCTCATGGAGGGTTTCCATGTCAAATCTCCGGCCTCGTATAGTTATGGTTGACCTTCGAGCTTAATTTCCGATATGTAGCAACCATCCCAATTTACTCCTTGGCCAAGAGATATTGAAATGGAATCCTCTTATGATTTCCAACAATCGGATCTTTGAATGCCTGCATAGTTATTTCACTCCTGCTAACTTCCTCTCTATGATATAGAGGGATGGTTAGCTCCCGATACTTGTACAAATGAATTTCGGGTTAGGTAACCGAATCTTCATTTGTACGCACGAGAGAGAAACAAGACCAAAGATGCATTGGGTCCAATTTCTAGTGTATCCATGAACAATGTATGAATCATTGCTAGGAGTGGGGCTTTATGGATAAATCAAGTTGAACATTTTCTAAAGCTCCTAATCATAGCAATGCAAGTGATATAAATACACTATATGGATCCATTTATCTTGTAAATTTTCTAACCATCATAGCTTTTTACTCAAGAGCAAATGTTTATCATTTAGGTCATGGCAAACAAGATTCTCAATTTTATCCTCCTGAGCATTTTTAATATTCTTGCCTAGGAATTTAAAATTTAGTGATCCATGCATGAATGAGTTTCAAATCAAAATTATGGATATCACTATTCCTAGGTTGCTACATACCAATTCAACCATTAAGTCATTCCATAAGCATTACCTAGGCAGAAAATGTCTAAGTCAATTTTAGCAATGTTTACAAAATTCTAGGTACTTGTTAAAATTTATTACCAAGTAAGGTGACATTCCTTTTTAAAGAATTAAAAAGGGTAATGTCAACACTTACTCTCATGAAGATGCATAAGAATTGAATGATGAGAAGGTGTCAACCTTCCTTACCAATGTAAGCAAAAATAATTCAATCCTAATGCAATTTCACCGATGGAAAATTTGAACTTGTACCTCAATTGAAGAGTCGTCCTGGTTAAAGGTCGTTGTGTGAGGACTTCACAACCATGAATTTTGGTGTAGCCTTTATCAATGCCAAGTTGAGGTTGGAGTTTAATGGGCTTCATCTTGTTCCTCCATTGGAACACCATCTTGAGCATTCCTCCACCATGAACTCAAAATGAGATCGATGGAGGGATATGCGCTTGATGGGGCCTTCCAACATTTTTTTGCAAATTTTGTCTTGGCTGTACTAAAATCAAGAACAAACAAAACAACTCGAAAATGGATTACGTTTTCTCAAAAAGCATGTTGTACCCTTTGTCAAATTGTTTTGCCCAACTTGAAACAACTTGCAAATGCAATGAATATTAAGGGAAATATTTTTGGTTTAAATTAGGAAGATGAATTCAAGTGGTTACGCCCAAGGTTCATATCCAAATATATTTGTCTCCTAATTCAAAATTTTAGTTTTATGAGGGTTGGAAATTTTATTTTCCAAACTGCAAGTGTGAAAATTCAAACATGCTAAATGCAAATGCAGAGATTGATGGGAAATTCAAATATGAAATTAATAAAACAAATATGAGATAACTACCAATTAACCTATTTCAAGGACTCACCGAATTTTTGAAGTCCGATGAGTGGGACTTACCTCCGTCCTGTTTAGTGCAATGATTTGTTGTCCAATCCCGGGGTTGAAGATGTGGACAACTTCTCTTGATTGATATGCCAAAAGTCCTTCGGCATGTCGGTTGGACATGTGGACCACATGATGTCCCTAGCCTCTCCGTCATTTTGATGAAGACTTGTTGATGTAGTGACGGCTTTTCCTCTTGAAGATACTCTCTTGTGAGCATGGTGAGGCTTGTCCTTATTTAGGGGTGCCACTTTGACGATCTTGATATCCCTTAAGGTTAATACATACTTTGATCATGGATCAAAAGCATCTTTGTGCATGATGACATGTGGACTCCACAATCAAACAAGAAACGCTTCATCCACAATGTCACCAGCCCTAGGTTGCATGGGCTTGTCGAAGGGTAGGAATCCCAACAAGTGATTGTGGGATATCTTGGATCTTGAATGATCTTTAAATTACTTGTCCTTGGCCAAAAGGTTCATGTGGATGTTGTCTTGATTTCTTGCTTGGCCATGGACAAGATACTTCAAGGTAGGCCAGTTGAACTTAAATACCTTGAAATCCACATAGCCTCCTTGATTACAAGAGTGACGTTGATTCCACCCTTGACCTCCTTGTAGGTGATAGCCATTGGAGTTGTGTTTGGAAGGAAGAATACCCATGGGTCTTAGGGAAATGATTCCCCAAGTGCCCAATGTTGACATGGATTTTTCACAAATCATGTGAATATCCATGGCTTGGATAATTCCAAACACTTCTCCATTGGCTTGGTCTTCATGGTACTTCAATGGGAGGTGTAGTTCCATAGCCAGCATGTTCACCATGTGAAGTGGTGTGCATGCCAAGCTAAGGGAACTAGAACATTCTTCAATCCACCCTTGAGTATTGACCATATTCTCATCCATGATGAATGAGAATAGGACTCCTTCAACTCCAGCACAAAGGTGGTCATGGATTGATGGACCAACCCATGACATGAATGTTGGATGAGGAGCCAACTATCCACCCTATGATGGAGGAAAAACCAGTAAGAACTCTTGGAGCCTCCTCCAAGCTTAGGGATGGATGACTTTGGTTCTTACCGAAAGCTGAAATTCTTCCGCAAAAGGCAAGGGTGTTGCCTAGCAGACATTTGTTGAGGTACGCCTTGAATAATCTAGTTGAGCACTTGCATCCTCGTTGGACATCCCATCAAATGGGTTATACAACACTACCCTGTTTTCATGTCTAATAACTATTAGTGCCTATAGCTTAATCACAAATGATAGCTATCCTTCCCTTCCTTTGCCTTCCTCGGCAACGGCGCCAGAAACGCTTGTTGACGGCTACTAACGTGTAAAATCCCACTTTTTCCTTTCATGTGAAGTTTAGCTACAAGTTGTTTATCAAACATAATGGAGGTCAATATAGTTGTGCACATGAACTTGACCTCACTAAAAACTTTACTTTCTACTCATGTTTAATTTTATTAACATGAAGATTGGACTTCACCACTAATCCTAGAACAATTTAATTAAACCTCTCTGCAAAGTTGGGAATTTAATTAAATGAAATGGCTAGAGCAAATTATATTGCAGCAATATAAAATCAAAACAAATGTAATTTGATTATGTTGCTATGTATATCTGGCCCTGACAAAAAGATTCAAATCCAAGGCTCCAAATTTTTCCTTGGCCTCTTAAATATTTTGAATAGCTTATCAGAAAATTTTCAAGATTTTTGAAGCACGTCTTCCACTTAGTTGGACACGTACAGAGAGTTTATTTCGCGTCGATCTCAAATTTAGCTTTGCACTGAACCTTGCCCAAATCAACTCACAATTTTTCCTAAGACCTTTTGTGGTTCAGTGAGCTTTGTTTCAAAGTTTGGTGATTTATGGACCTCAGTTACTATTTATTTCAATAAGGTTTATAAACATGTTTGAATTCAAATTTGATTTTGAAACAAACAATGTCCAAATTGAGATCTGATTGCAGATTTGGGTTCCTCATATTTTTCTTAGCCTGGTTGTAAATTTTGGGAATTTTTGGGCAATGTTTGAGGTGGAATTTAGAGGAACAGATAAGAGGGAGTAGTGGGGCCCACATGTCAGCCAGAGAGACCGTTTAACCGCCCCTGTTTTCTTTCTCCGCGCGACACCGCAACGGCTGCATGCCGCCAGCACCGATCGGCCGTTGGTCGCCTCCAGCTGCCCCCAGCTCCTTATCTACTGCGGTGAAGCCTATTTATTCACTCCACCGTCGACCAATGTCCCTCCTCGGTTCACCTTTCGCTCGCGCCGCTCCATTTCTCGCCGCCGCGACCACCTCGGTTCCGCCCGACACCGCTCAGCCTCACCGACGATACAAGCCTCCTCGTCCTCTGCCGTCTTTAGGAAAAAGGTGTGCCATGATCTCGTGTAGCTACTGGTTAAATTTGAACTCATATCGTGCATCCTAGCGTCCGTATTTCGTGAAAGACCGAAGCACTTTTATGGCTTTGAAGCTAGTTCGTCGGTTTAATTCCGATTGTATGCACAATAATTCTTTGATCCAGTTAGACGACATGATCAACATCTCCTAGCGCACCTTCCCTCTAAAAATCAGAAAGAACCATTGACTAATTAACGAGTTATCCAATTTTTCCCCTTCCGCTATTGAAGGAGCTCGGTTCACCGTCGACCTTGGTGTTGCCGGCTATGGCACGAGCTCTAGACCCTCCTAAACTCTTTACCATGATCCCAAGGTGCTTCCCGAGCTTTCAAATGAGAGTTTTTGCTAGGAAATTAAGGGTCCCGACGTGACCGAAACCCTAGCACCCGCCACCGCCATCGGGAGTGGTTTTCCGGTCACCCATCGCTGTCGGGAGATACTCCAACGTGTTTCTCGCGCGAAACTAGGGTGGGGCGGCGAGTATCGAGACCTCCCGTGGACCGGAAACCATCCCCGGCGAGAGCGCCGCCGCGCGCCGGCGTGGGCGCCGCCGCCCGAGCCCGTGGCCAAAGGTAGAAGAAGGCAGGGGCGCGGGTCCCACCTACCAGTGAGCGCAGCGCGGTCGGGATCAGCCTGTGGCCTTGGGATCTATTGTGGCCACGTGAAAATATTTATGGCCTCCGTGTGGCTGACTCCTGGTTGGCTGATTTTAAATCCGGTGGGCCCAGGCGCCAAATTTAAAAGCTAAAAATCCCAAATTGATGCAGAACCATTTCCAAACTTGAAGAATCAATATCTCTCTCTAGACTGCTCCAAAAATTTTCAAACAAATTTTGTTATTAAGGCCTTGAGCTCTAGTTTCTGTTAGTACCAATTAGGTTCTGTGAACTTACTTTTAAATTCTGTAGAAAACAATCTTTCCAAATGCAAATACAATTTTTCCAAGCGAACTTTCCGCTGGAAAAATCCCCAAAACTCACATAAAATACATTGTCCTATTCTTGTTAACCAGAAAATGTTTGGGAGCCATTGCACCTATATAACCATCTGTATAGTTCAATTACCTTGTTTAGTCATTGAATTTTTACAGATGTTCAGTTGCTTTATTATGTCCCAAATTTGGACTGAACCTTCCTTTAGTCATAGACTAGTTCTTGTAAAAATCTGGGATTTAATTAACTTAATCTCCTAGTCCTAGTTCAGTTGCCAACTGAATGTTGATTGAAAAGCTAAAATTCAATTATCAAATAATTCCAGAAATTCTTGCCAACTTTGAAATTCAATAACTCCTTCACCAATGCTTAGACATTTATGAAACCAATTTTGCTAGAACTAGGACAACCTCCTCTATCATGATTATCAACTGGCAGCTATGTTCAAGCTACAGTTTCTTCTCTAAAATTCTTGAGAATTTATTGCTTACCATAATTTTAGAGACGACAAACTACTTTGATCATCTCCTATTCTTTGCCAGAGCTTCTATCATATTCCTTAGTATCTACCATCAAAGTCCCAAAGCCATTTAGGTCATTATCATATAATGATCACCAAAGATTAGATTATGGTCTTAGTAGTAATTATTTTTCAAAGTCATTCATATACATACCATATGCATATCGTGTAGTGACCGAAGTTGAGGAGGAACCAGGGGCCTTGGAGGTACACCTGCCGGATACTAACTGAAAGTGCATCTAAGACTCCCTTGTGGGTTTTGGATGATTTATGACAAGCAATTGGGATCTTAACCTTTTGATTGAGATGAATGCAGGCCAATAATGAAAAATGAGCAAAATACCAAAAAGAAGGGATAATGAGGAGCAAAGTAAACTTGAGCTCAAGGAAAAGAAATAGTAGACTATTGTGTATGGAGTGTGTTAAGGAAACACACCCAAGAGCTCAATCATGTTTAAGCACACACACATATTGCACAAAGTTACACAGGACCGGACTAGTCCGTTGTTAACCGGACTAGTCCGATATCCTCTCTGCACCAGATCGGACAAGTCCGATATCTGTCGGACTAGTCCGATATCTTTCTGACTTGAGTCGGACTAATCCTGCCCAGGGCGGACTAGTCCTCAACACACTTCACAAGTCACACAAAATCGGAAAAGTCCGTTGTCAACCGGACTAGTCCGATATTCCTTCTGATCCACTTCGGACAAGTCCGATGTTTACACGGACTAGTCCGAAGTACCCACTGATCTAAATCGGACAAGTCCTCCAAGTGCGGACTTGTCATCCAACACACTTAGGGTTTCATATGTCTGGACAAGTCTGATGTATCGGACTAGTCCGAAGATTTCCAGTAGTGAAATTGGACAAGTCCATTTTCGACCGGACTAGTCCGATATTTCGGGACACTTAGGGTTTGCTACACACAGCACACCGGACTAGTCCGGTGACCACCACGGACTAGTCCGATCTTTCTGAACCCTAACAGTCACTTTTAGAAACCCCATATAAATAGAGGTGCACGGCCCACTCTTACAACCTCTCGAACCCTAGCGCCGTCACACCTCCCAAGAGACTCAGAAACCACTTCTCTCCACGAAATTAAGTGCAAAATCGATCAATCCTTTGAGGATCAACTTCTAGATCATTGGAGAGACACTGGGCACACATCATTGAGCTCTTGGTTTGAATCTCTAACACACTCCTGCATTTCAATTGTAATCTCTGAGTGTGTTTTTGGTGGCTTTGTGATTTGTAATCTAAGGGAGCTCTCAACGTGTGAGAACGCCCCTTGAATTTGGTTATTCACCCCTTTGTGATTAGTGGAAGAGGATTGGCCTTCGTGGCGATCCGACGAGGGTAGGGTTGGAGAAGACCCGATCCTTTTGTGGACTCCTCAACGTGGATGTAGGTTGCCTTCGTGGTAGCCGAACCACGGGATAAATCGTGTGTCTTATCCTTTTTGTGTTTTTCACTCAAATTGATCAACTTACTCTAGGGTTTGATACACATTGTTCAATTTACAATAAATTGTAGAACACTAGCCTTAATTGTGATACAATCCAATATACAACTGTTAAACTGTTGTTTGATTCTATATTTCCACTGCACACATTGAAGAATCAATATAATCGATTAATCTTGATCAACTTAGTCCGTGAACACCGGACTAGTCCGCACTTTACCGGACTAGTCCGATTTCTCTGGTATTGAACTTGTTGTTGAGTGTTGCAGGATCCGACAAAAAAATTCAAAAGGCCTATTCACCCCCCCTCTAGGCCTATATTCAATTGGTATCAGAGAAGGTTCTTCAAGAAAGAGTTTAACCACTTGAATAGATCATGTCAGACATGAAGGACGTCCACAAAATCAACAACCAAGAGGAAGTCAACAACAACAAGACCCAAAAACTGGAGAAGTACCTCGAAGCCATTCAAGACTTCGAGGACGATGATGAGGAGACGCTGGAGCTAAAGGCGCTCCTCAGAAAGAAGGCACTTTCCAAAGGGAAAGCGAAAGTTGAAGAGAAGAATAAGGGGAGTAGTCACACCGACTACTCCCGATATCCTTTTAATTATGATCGTCTAAATTCCAATAACAATCACTACTTATCTATCCCACTTGGAAAATCCCCACACTTTGATGGGAGTGATTACTCCATGTGGAGGCAGAATATGAAGATGCATTTGATCTCCCTCAACCCAAGTTTATGGCATGTTGTATGTACAGGGATAGATATTCCGGATGATGATGAAGAGCTCACCCCAAGTCAAGAGCAGGCCATCCATAGAAATGCTCAAACCGCAGCCGTATTCACCTCCTCTCTCAGTCGAGACGAGTTCACCAAGGTGGATGGACTCGAAATTGCTAAGGAGATATGGGATACACTACAAACAGCACATGAAGGTGACCGGCATGTGCGTGAGGCAAAAATTGAAATGATCGAAGGGGAACTAGGAAGATTCGCAATTGAGGAAGACAAGTCACCCCAGGACATGTACAACCGATTGAAGACACTTGTCAACAAGGTTCGATCATATGGGAGCAAGAAGTGGAATGACCACGAGGTGGTAAAGCTCATCCTTAGAGCTTTATGCCTCGCAATGTCACGCTATGCTCAATGATCAGAGAAAGCCCCGGTTACAAAAGGATGACTCCAGATGAATTGCTTGGTAAAATTATCAACTTTGAAATGATGGAGAAACAAGCCAAGCACGTCAAAGAAATTGCTGACCTCACCTCGGCCAAGAAGAAAGGAGTTGCCCTAAAATCTACTCTCAAGCCTCTATCCAAAGAAGCAAGAGAAACACAACTAGAGGAGGGCAGTGATGATGAGAGTAGTGAGCTAGATGAGGAAGATATGATTTTGTTCATGAAAAAGTTCAAGAGAATAATGAAGAAGAGACAAGGAACAAAATCAAGTGAAGGAAAGTACAAGGGAAATGGCACTTGTCTCATGGCAAAGGAAGGTAAACGCAAGGTAAACATCAAAACCCCTTCCATGCATTCCTATTCTAGTGATGATGAACTAGATAGTGATGATGAGGACATGCTAAATGGACTAGATATGAAAACTGCTGCTAAAATGAGATTTTTACTTGACCAACTTGTTGAGAAGGAGAGGTTAATTGATCGTCAAGAGGACATGATTATCTCCCAAAAGGAGAAGTATGTCAAACTTGACAAACTCCTAGAGCTTGAAAAGGAGAAAAACAGTTCACTAGAGCTTGAGCTAGCTTCAAGCAAGAAAACTTGCTTAGAGTTAACCGACTCAAATGTTGCAATCAAGGACCAACTTGCTGACCTGATCAAGGTTAACAAAATCCTTGAAGTGCAAGTTGAGTCACTCAAGCTAAGTGAACCTTCCTCCTCTTCAAGTTCACCTTCTCAACCCACTAAAACTGATCTTGTTCATATGTGCACATGTAGTAAAATCAACACCAGTTTGAAGGAGAAGTCAACCTCCACAAAGGATAAAACTCCTACCCAGCATGGAATATTTGACAAGGAGAAGATCAACTATGCACGTAGTGCATACTTGGTCCAAAGACCTCCAAATGTCAAATATGGCATTGGTTACTCTTATGATGTAAAGCAATATGTTGGAAGTCATAAGAATAACAGGGGAAGGATCTCTTTTTTGAAGGGAAGATCCTCTCAAACTAATAAGTTGAAGAATAAGAAACTGAACTCGCATGAATACCGGACTAGTCCCGTCAGTGTCCAGACAAGTCCGGTCATCCGGACAAGTCCGGCCACCCAGGCTAGTCCGATTCATAAACAAGAGCAGCTTCTATTTAAATTGATGCCTCTTATGTATTAATGAGAAACAATCTTGGTAAGGTTTATGCTTATTATGTTGGGCCACGCCATGGGAACACAAAATCCCATGTGTGGGTGCCCAAATGTATTGTAACTAACCTCCAAGGACCCAAGCAAGCTTGGGTACCTAAAACCAAAGCATAATTTGTTTTTGCAGGCCTATTCCTCCGGTGGATCCAAATGGGTGCTAGACAGTGGATGCACCAACCACATGACCAGAGAAAGAAGGATGTTCGTGGAATATGAAGAAAACGAGGACCCAAACGAAGGCATCTACTTCGGAGATAATAGTCAAGGAAGGGTGCTCGGTACTGGTAAAATTGCAATATCCTCTGAACACACGCTTTCTTAGGTTTTACATGTTGAATCTTTAGATTATAACCTGATGTCCATATCTCAACTATGTGACAAAGGTTATAATTGCTTGTTCACTAACGAGGGTGTGACCGTCTCAAGGAGGAGTGATGGTTCCGTCGCTTTCAAGGGTATGTTGAAGGGAAAGCTTTACCTTGTTGACTTCAACAAGGATAAAGCCGAACTCGACACATGCTTGATTGCAAAAACCAACATGGGTTGGCTGTGGCATAGACGGCTAGCGCATGTTGGTATGAGGAATCTTCAAAAACTCCTCAAGGGCGATCACATCCGAGGTTTGAAAGATGTTGTTTTTGAGAAAGACAGGCCTTGTAGCACGTGCCAAGCCGGGAAGCAAGTTGGAGCACATCATCCCGCAAAGAACATCATGACTACAACAAGACCGCTCGAACTACTTCACATGGACTTGTTTGGTCCAGTTGCTTACATAAGCATCGGCGGTAACAAATACGGTTTGGTTATCATTGATGACTTTTCTTGCTTCACTTGGGTTTTCTTTTTGCATGATAAGTCAGAAACAGAAGGAACACTCAAGAAATTCTTCAAGCGAGCTCAAAACGAGTTTTCATTGTCAATCAAGAGTATTCGAAGCGACAATGACACGGAGTTCAAGAACATACAAGTGGAGGAGTACCTTGATGAAGAGGGCATCAAGCACGAATTTTCAGAGCCATACTCACCACAACAAAATGGAGTTGCCGAAAGGAAGAACCGAACACTCATAGAGATGGCAAGAACTATGCTCGATGAATACAAGACTTCGGATCGATTTTGGGCGGAAGCGATTAACACCGCTTGCCACACCGCAAATCGGCTTTATCTTCATCGACTACTCAAGAAAACTCCCTATGAGCTACTCACCGGTAACAAACCAAACATTTATTACTTTCGAGTTTTCGGTTCTCCATGTTATATCCTAAACAAGAAGCCCAGGACTTCAAAGTTTGCTTCGAAGTCCGATGAAGGTTTCTTGCTCGGTTACGATTCGAACACCTACGCCTATCGTGTTTTCAACAAGGCCTCCGGACTTGTTGAAGTAGCACGTGACGTAGTGTTCGATGAGACTAACGACTCCCAAAAGGAGCAAGTTGATCCATGTGAATTAGGTAAATAAGAAGCTCCTTGTCTAGCATTGAAAAGAATGGATCTAGGTGAAGTTCGACCACAAGAATCACCTTAACATATAAATGAGGAAAATGAACCACAAGAGGAGACCAACAATCAAGGGGGAGCTTCAACACAAGCACGAGAGTATGAGGATGACCAACAAGTCAACGATGGAAACCACTCAGGGGGAGAAGAAAACAATCATGAAGACACAACTCCCCAAGTGCCCCACCCAAGAGTACACCAATGCATTCAAAGGGATCACCCAATCGACAACATCATCGGTGACATCCAAAAGGGAGTGACCACTAGATCTCGCATAGCTAACTTTTGTGAGCATTACTCGTTTGTCTTCTTTTTGGAACCACACAGGATTGAGGATGCATTGAAGGATCCGGACTGGGTGGTGGCAATGCAAGAAGAATTGAACAACTTCAAGAGAAACGAGGTGTGGGAACTTGTGGCAAGACCCAATGCAAACATAGTGGGCACCAAGTGGGTCTTCCGCAACAAACAAGACGAACACGGAGTGGTAACAAGAAACAAGGCGTGACTTGTGGCCAAAGGGTACTCACAAGTCAAAGGTTTGGATTTCGATGAGACTTTTGCTCCAGTAGCTAGGCTTGAATCTATTAGAATATTACTTGCATATGCTACTCACCATGATTTCAAGCTGTATCAAATGGACGTGAAAAGCGCCTTCCTCAACGGACCGATCAAGGAAGAAGTGTACGTGGAGCAACCACCCGAGTTTGAAGACGAAGAATTTCCCAACCACGTATATAAATTGCGTAAGGCTCTCTACGGCCTCAAACAAGCTCCTAGAGCTTGGTATGAGTGTCTTAGAGATTTCTTAATTGAAAATGGTTTTCAAATTGGCAAAGTAGACTATACATTATTCACAAAGAATTTAGATAATGATCTTTTTATCTGTCAAATCTATGTTGATGACATAATATTTGGGTCAACTAACCAATCCTTCTGTGAAGAATTTAGTAGAATCATGACAGACAGGTTTGAAATGTCAATGATGGGAGAATTGAAGTACTTATTGGGATTCCAAGTGCGGCAACAAAGGGAAGGAACGTTCATAAGCCAAACCAAGTACACGCAGGACATACTCAAGAAGTTGGCATGGACAAGGCAAAGCCCATAAAGACCCCCATGGCAACGAATGGCCACATGGATCTCAATGAAGATGGACCTAGCGTCGATCAAAAGGTATATCGCTCCATGATTGGATCTCTACTTTACTTATGTGCATCTAGGCCAGATATTATGTTGAGTGTATGTCTGTGTGCACAATTTCAAGCCAACCTTAAGGAATGTCACTTGACAGCCGTAAAAAGAATCTTGAGATATTTAGTTCATACACCCAACCTTGGTCTTTGGTACCCAAAAGGCTCAAAATTCAATCTCATTGGTTACTCCGATGCAGATTATGCCGGGTGCAAAGTAGATAGAAAAAGCACCTCCGGCACATGCCAATTCCTAGGGAGATCCTTAGTTTCTTGGTCATCCAAGAAACAAAATTCCATTGCTTTATCCACAGCCGAAGCGGAGTACGTTGCAGCCGGGAGTTGTTGTGCACAACTCCTTTGGATGCGACAAAATCTAAGAGATTACGGTTACAATATGAACCGTATTCCTCTTCTTTGTGACAATGAGAGTGCCATTAAAATAGCCCACAATCCAGTTGAGCACTCTAGAACTAAACACATAGACATAAGACATCATTTCTTGAGAGACCATTCCATGAAAGGAGACATTACCATCTCACATGTCAACACCCAAAAACAATTGGCCGACATATTCACCAAGCCACTTGATGAAAAGCGTTTTTGCGAACTCCGAAATGAACTAAATATCCTTGATTCTCGGAGTGTGGCTTGAAAAATTGCATACCTGTATGAACTCTTCAAAATTTTGACTGAATTGTGAAAATCATCCCTCTCCATTTTTTTCTCGAAAAACTATGTCAATTATTAGATCTTGATGAATTATGATCATTGTGTGATTGTTGTATGCTTACTGGTCAAATTCATCAAGATTAATTGATTTGTTTTGCCCCTCCTATTCTCTATTAGTGAACCTTCAAATATATATGAATGGGCTATGCAATTTCTCCTGGTGACCACGGACTAGTCCGTGGTTACCCGGACTAGTCCGCTCTTGCAGACTAGTCCGCGGAGTGCCGGTTAGGCCGGACTAGTCCGATATAGCTCTCTGGATGACTTCGGACTAGTCCGGTCATGTCCGGACTTGTCCGATTTTTCGTGTCCATAACCCTAGCCACCACCAAACCCTAATCTTCTCATCCCCACTTTTGCTCACGCTTTCCTCTCTCTTGCGCTCGAGCCACCAAGGCGATTCTTTGCTCCCTCCACCGAAAAAGTCCACATTTGGGCGGAGATCAAGCTTGACCTCTTGCGGATTGAAGCTAGCGGACTTGTCCGGCCTCCAACCCCCAAATCTTCAAGCATCAATCGATTTCTTCGGTAAATTTCTTCAAAACCCTAGAAATATTGTTTTTCTCCATTGTTGATCGTATAGCCTAGCGTCCTTCACTAGATACATGCTTATTTGATGTACTACGTGTATGCTAGACTAGATTTGCATTAGGAATCATTCCTTGATCAATCTATTAGGTTTTTGAGGATGAACACCGGACTAGTCCGGTCCATGCATGGACAAGTCCGGTCCACCGCACTAGTCCGTGCCTGTGCACCGGACAAGTCCGATGTTTCTGAACTGAAAACCTAATTTTTCAATTCCTTAATGCAATTCATTGCTATCCTTTCATACTTATGCCTTGTATCACTTACCATCATTCTTGCAAAATCATTCTCAGATCATGTCGAGCTCAAACAACGAAATCTCCGACTTTGAGGCCGAGTTGGACCAAGAAGTGGCACCTCGGTCCTCGACGGGTCTTGGCAAGAAACGCCAAGAAAGACCCTCGGAGCCAGCTCCTTCACCTCCTCAGGTTCGGAGGAAGGTGCTGGCAAAGAAGCCAGTGTCAAAGGCAGCAGCATCCGCAAGTGCCTGCCAAGCCAAGGGCAAGGGCAAGGGGATAGCAACGGGGCCAGTCAGACCCTTGAAGCTCCATGCTCCCAGGGAAGGGGTCTGGGACCCTACTGAGGAGAAATTCAACGGCAAGGGCAGTGATTCTACAGCCAAGTTAAGAAGCATTGACTGGTATGGCAGGCCAAAGCAAGCTGTCGATGGAAGGTTTTGGTGCAACTTCCATGCAGACTTCTACAAATCGGTGTATCTACCGATGAAGACCCTCGTGGTGCACAGTCAGTGGATTGAGTGGGCACACCTTGAGAAGAAGAAGTGCTCAGCTTTTGATGAAGTCATTGCAGAAGTTGAGAGGCATGGCCTGAAGGATCTCTTTGCCTTCAGGCATAACTAGAATGATGAAGTGACCGCACAGTTCTTTGCAACTTGCCACTTCTCAAGTGAGGATGAATAGAGTGTTACTTGGATGACACACGGATCTAAGTATAGTATCACTCAAGAGGACTTTGCTAATCTGCTCCATCTAGACACCTCTAGACATGACAGGCTGATCATCCACAACATAGGTGTCATGGAGAAGGATAGGATGAAATTCCTATATGAGCCGAACTCAAAGTATGTCCCTCCCTCTACAAAGTACATGAAACCATTCTTTGTGGTCCTCAACAGAGTGCTGAGGAAGACTATTGCTCCTAAAGATGGAGATGCTGGGAGCGTGCAGGGTTACCTCCGAACCCTAATGAGAGTCATAAGCAAGGACCGCCCATTTGATGCGGCGGAATATATTTGGAATGATATGGTCAACATATCCTGCATGCCTAACAGGTCATGTGGCTATGCTCCCTACCTCATGTATATGATTGAGAAAGTCACAGGTATTGAGTTCGTGAAGGATGTGGAGCACACTCCTTTGAGGCCTCAGAAGCCTCAACCAGTGAGTGTCCAGGCTGCTCCCTCGCCGGCCTCCAGTCCCGAGGTACCGGCAAGATCAAGAAGCGATGCTAGGGCTGTCCCTACCTCTAGGGAAGCCCCTTAGAGAGGATCAGCTAGTGGGATCCTCAAGTACCTGACTGCCATATTCTCCTCCTGCAAAAAGATTGAAGTGAAGGTTCACAAGCTCAACAAGAGAAGAAAGGAGGACATGAAGTATATAAAAGCCAATATGAAGCAAATCTGCCAGAAGCTGGAGATCGACCCCATTGGATCTCCAGTGATTTCTGAAAAGTCCGACCCGGACTTCACCGAGCTCGGGCCTCTTAACCCCTCCGAGCTTGCCTACTTTGGAATTGGGGGCTCGAGCGACTCCGTCCCTCCTTCTTCCCCTCCTCGTCAAGCTGATGATGATGAAGACGAAGACGACGACGAGAGGACCGACAGTGAAGAGTGAAGACCCTAGGACCCTCCTCTCCTTCTTTTTGGTGTCTTGATGCCAAAGGGGGAGAGATTGAGGGGGAGTCTTAGCTTTAGCTGTGCTACGGTGCGAGGAGAGAGCTCTCTTTATATTTCTTTGTGATTGTAATGATGTAACACTGTTTTCATATCAACTATGGTTCTATGTTGAAATGCTTAATTAATTTGCAATTATGTGTTGAAATCTGCAATTTTGCTCCTGAAATGACATATGTACTTTGTATTGTTTCATCAATGTAAATTATGTCATTCTCAATGTTTTAATGCACTTAGTTATGCATCCCACCATAAAGAATGCACATATGGATATTTCTCTTACTGCTTGATGTATTTTTGAGTCATATGTGCATACTCTATGAAAATCTCGTCTCTTTTTGTCATATTTTGTGAAATCTCAATTGGTTTTCATCAATCACAAAAAGGGGGAGATTGAAAGTGCATCTAGGACTCCCTTGTGGGTTTTGGATGATTTATGACAAGCACTTGGGATCCTAACCTTTTGATTGAGATGAATGCAGGCCAATAATGAAAAATGAGCAAAATACCAAAAATAAGGGATAATGAGGAGCAAAGTGAACTTGAGCTCAAGGAAAAGAAATAGTAGACTATTGTGTATGGAGTGTGTTAAGGAAACACACCCAAGAGCTCAATCATGTTTAAGCACACACACATATTGCACAAAGTTACACAGGACCGGACTAGTCCGTTTTTAACCGGACTAGTCCGATATCCTCTCTGCACCAGATCGGACAAGTCCAATATCTGTCGGACTAGTCCAATATCTTTCTGAATTGAGTCGGAATAATCCTCCCCAGGGCAGACTAGTCCTCAACACACTTCATAAGTCACACAAAATTGGACAAGTCCATTGTCAACTGCACTAGTCCGATATTCCTTCTAATCCACTTCGGACAAGTCCGATGTTTACACGGACTAGTCCGAAGTACCCACTGATCTAAATCGGACAAGTCCTCCAAGTGCGGACTTGTCATCCAACACACTTAGGGTTTCATATGTTCGGACAAGTCCGATGTATCGGACTAGTCCGAAGATTTCCAGTAGTGAAATCGGACAAGTCCGTTTTCGACCGGACTAGTCCGATATTTCGGGACACTTAGGGTTTGCTACACACAGCACACCGGACTAGTCCGGTGACCACCATGGACTAGTCCGATCTTTCTGAACCCTAACGGTCACTTTTAGAAACCCCATATAAATAGAGGTGCACGGCCCACTTTTACAACCTCTCGAACCCTAGCGCCGTCACACCTCCCAAGAGACTCGGAAACCACTTCTCTCCACGAAATTAAGTGCAAAATCGATCAATCCTTTGAGGATCAACTTCTAGATCATTGGAGAGACACTTGGCACACATCATTGATCTCTTGGTTTGAATCTCTAACACACTCCTGCGTTTCAATTGTAATCTCTGAGTGTGTTTTTGGTGACTTTGTGATTCGTAATCTAAAAGAGCTCTCAACGTGTGAGAACGCCCCTTGAATTTGGTTATTCACCCCTTTGTGATTAGTGGAAGAGGATTGGCCTTCGTGGCGATCCGACGAGGGTAGGGTTGGAGAAGACCCGGTCCTTTTGTGGACTCCTCAACGTGGATGTAGGTTGCCTTCGTGGTAGCTGAACCACGGGATAAATCGTGTGTCTTATCCTTTTTGTGTTTTTCACTCAAATTGATCAACTTACTCTAGGGTTTGATACACATTGTTCAATTTACAATAAATTGTATAACACTAGCCTTAATTGTGATACAATCCAATATACAACTGTTAAACTGTTGTTTGATTCTATATTTCTATTGCACACATTGAAGAATCAATCTAATCGATTAATCTTGATCAACTTAGTCCATGAACATCGGACTAGTCCGCACTTTATCGGACTAGTCCGATTTCTCTGGTATTGAACTTGTTGTTCAGTGTTGCAGGATCCGACAAAAAAATTCAAAAGGCCTATTCACCCCCCCTCTAGGCTTACATTCACTAACACAGACTCGGACTTGCATCCAGGCAAGCCCCGGTTTGCATTTAAGTCGTTTATAAAGTTTTGCTTTATCACTATGTTGATTAGCATATGAATTGTGCATTACGTTCAGGATGCTTGAATACTCCAGATGCATGACCCACAATCCCATTGGTTAATTGGGTAGGTTGATAGCTCGACGTGTAGAACTGCTATGCTAATGGTGTAGGTGAATCGGTAGAAGTCGAGTAGTTGGAATCTACTCGCGAGATAGAAATTTGACACTTATCTACACTGAGTTATCATTTATAGAAAATAACTGTTTAATCTGAACTTGAGACCGGTCAGAGATGGATAGGAAGCAGCAAGACGTTGTCTTGGTCGCATAGCTCTGACTGGTCAGTTAAGGCCCGTCTGTATGCGGCCCCTTCGAACAAGCTTAACTTGTACCGGTGACATACTGGACATATGGACTCCAGTAAACTGACATAACTCGATAACTGGGATGTCGAGGCCCATTAACTCACCATCGATAGGGGTGGGTTGAGGACAGTAAGGTGTAAATCGGTCCGCGGACACAAGAGGTGTTCCGTGCGGAGACCTTCTGTTCGCGGAGGTGAGACGGGTTCAGTGTTCGGGTTTCTTGTGAAAGGTGGCCATATACAACTAGTACTGAAGTGTTACGTAGGTACTGATGTACTCGCTGACACTTCCGAACGTGCGTATGTGTCGTCTTGTCCGGGTGTGTCCTGATTGCAATCACCGTCCCTTGCGGTAATAGAGTACCACTTGTTCACTGCACCGTGACGTAGTAAATACTAAAGAAGCCAGAAAAATATGTTGTATTGAATTATAAGTTTCTTTCCTTCCGCTAGTATTGTAAAACTTCCGTTGTATGATAAATAAAAGACTTCGTCTTGTATTTTATTCTCGTTCTGTTCTTGTATATTGTTGGTTGTCGCATCGTACGACACCACCCAATGAGATCCTCGGATGTCGGGATTCCGGTCCCCACAGACATGGTATCAGAGCATCATTGGGAACAGTGTACTTGAAAAGAACATATTTTCAAAAATTAGGATTTGAGTGAGGAATTAGCTATATGCCCTTATAAGGAGTATTATTAGTATAAGCTAAAAAGGTGGTAAACTAACTTATATGTTATTAAATTTTGTAACGATGCCCCGACGTCAGGTAAGAGGTAAGGTACGCCATCGTAAGTGGATCAATTGCGGTAAGCTCACCATGTGAGAGGTAGCATGGAAGTTTTCCGTGGCTTAGCACGGAAATGTTAATAGGAGTCTCTGAAGCTTTCTATGTTTCTGAGAACCTATGACACGCGGTACCCCAGCGTGTTTCAAAGTTAGTGGGAGCCCCCGTCGGGTGGTGTATAACCCGATAGTATGCATCTCTAGAACCATTCATGTTCTATGGGAGCATGCGAAACACGTATGCCCGAGCGTGTATAAGCTGGATCGTACGGGAGTCTTTGCTGTACAGACGTATTTACAGCCATGTACCTCGAGACATGACCTCGCTCGAGGGTGACTCACACCAGAGTCGTATGCATTTATTTTCATATGTATTATTGTGACTACCTGTCGTGTTTTCCCGTACCACCCTTGAGGTGTGAATGTGTGAAAGGGGATTATTTGTCTTTTGCAGCATTAACTACGGTAGCAACCCGTGTAGCACACGTTTGCGAGAGAACGATATAGGAACCACCTATAGACGTAACCGGATACACCGGATAGAATTTTCTTTGGTGAGGTACGTAGTACCGTCAGTATCAAACATGATACTTGACCATACCCAACGACAGAATGGATGCATAATGTTTTGGAAAGTCCGAATATCAGATGCTGGTAGGCTTGGACTCAGTAAAAGGGACTCCGACTCGATAGAGTAGATAGAATCAAGATCCTTGATTTCTGGCAGAAGTTGGCTCGACTTCTCCGGGTTGTAATATGGGTTATCTTCTAGATAACATAAGGGTATCATATATGGATTGAAAGCTCGTGAAGCCCTCTACAACTTTTCTGTTTTCCATCAGGGCAGAAAAGTTTGATAATATGTTGAAATCTGGAGTATACTAAAACTGCTCCAGATGACCCTCCCATTGTACTAGTTCCAGAAATTTTGCCATAACTCACTGTAGGGACATCTTCTGCCTTATTGTGATACATTTATAGAAATGGCAGAAGAAGATATAAAAGTTTCATGTTTAGAGTTTTTCCTAATTCTAATTTGAGTCAAATCAAATTTGGAAATCAAAACAGTGAACTGCAGGACTGCTGGTGCAAACCAGTCAGTTCAACTGTTTAGTTTGGATAGTTATAACTTTTAATCCAGAATAGTGACATACTCACATATATACATTTTAGGAAATCTTAGGAAGTCCTCTATCAACTTTGTTTAGAATCCATGATCTGAATCTGGGTATAGCTGTGTCTAATTCCATTTGTCGCAAACTTGGTTCTGGCAGTCCAGAACTTGAAGCAGTTTGCACATGTTTGTGAATTCGCGCGCGATACCTGTATAACAAACTTTTCGGGGGGTAACTCTTTTACTTATGGATTGTTAACTTGATGTTACACAAAGTTTATTTTGTCATTACCTCAATATAAAGTGGTGATATACCTGTATAAATTGTGGGAGATAATCACATATACAGGGGAGGTTCTGTCAAAATTTCCAGAAGATATGGGTCAACTTAAAACCAGTGTAAATTATATTTCCTAGCTCACTTGTAGCTGTATGGGTACAATATGGAAAGGTTGTGAAGTGTACCACAACTTTGGTATTCATCTCCACCTTTGATTCTGACATTTCCTCTATGAAACTGTGGAATTTATACAGGAAGGTCAGCTGGAACAGACTGTGATTACAACTCCAGTTTTAAATTTTCTTAAACTATCGAGAGTTGAAAACCTTCTCACTGTTCCAGTATTCTTTTCTATAGATGACGGATGTGAGGATGCTACTACCAGATGGATGGGTATTTTCCACTTGCACTAGCCATCCGGGTTTCCCAAGTTTGCTGCGGGAAGTGCTCCAACAGTTTAGCTTCATCGAGATGCCATGCTATTGGGGTAGAGAAACGATCGACAAAGGAGTTCGGTCATGCACCATCTTGGTGGGCATCCCAGCTAGTCCCCATCGATATGGATGGGCTCCTTTCTCGGTTACCATCGAGGGGGCTGATTTAGAGGACACTTGAGCAATCGCTGCAGGTGAAGCACTTATGAAGCTTTGTGAGCTTCATCAAGATGCTATGGCTGGGACTCAATTTGCCCTTATTCCAGTCCGTGGTATGGCTGGATTTGAGTGGCAACGTCGTATGGTTGCTGCCTATACACCGCATGGCGACACAACCTCGACGACACTTGGGACATATGCGGCTGCTTCCAATATGGTAGTTGCTACGGAAGGCACCATTATTTTGGAGCAAGTCGAAGCCTTGCGGGAAGCGACGGAGCGGGGAGATACCCTTGATTATATCAATGAGAATATACATTCGCTCTTAGCCCCAACGAATCACTGGCTAAAAAGTGCGAGAGTCAGCTGCATTATGCTCGCATTAGGCTACGGAAAGCTCATGCCGAACAACGACAGACTCGCACTGAACTGCAGCAAGCTCGTGGTGAGTTGCAAGCAAGTCAGTTAGAGGTACAACAACAGCAGGAGCAGCTGTTAGTAGTCACTGAAGAGCGGGACACCGCCATTGAGACAGCTCAGAATTGGGAGTATGAGGTAGGACAACTTCAGGATAATGTAATTGAGGTCAAAGCACAATTACAACTAGTGGTGTATCCACCGGCCCATAATATACCACTAATTATGGGTGAACTAGTGCCTTTGAATGACGAGGAAGAAGAAGATCCTGAGGAAGTCGAGTTCTATCCTTAGGGGATAGTGGTTGTGTTATTAACCACTATAGGCAGGGAGTAGTGTGGTGTAATAAGCACTACCAGTATTTGTGACTTTATGAGTCTTGTTGTGAATTGTAGTAGGGTGTGTGTATGACAACGTAGACATAACGTCTTGTGGTGACCAAGCATAGACGAGACAACTTCTATAGATGAAGTTTGTCTATTTTGGAGTTCTATTGTAAACTTGTACCCGAGATAATATAGATTGTATAAAGCTTGTACTTTATCAATTTATGTGAATGTTGTGTATTACCTATTGTTGTCTACAACATTACTATTTGTATGGAAGGATGAACTTGAGGCAATTAGACTTATGGTGTAAATCGTTGTATTGCAGCATGGTGCGTACATGCACAGCCCAAGAAGTGGGAGGCTCAAGTGGGGGACAGGGGGATGACACACCACCCCCCGGGCAGAACACGCCCCAGACACAGCCACCTCCACTACCTCCACCTACACTTCCCAGAAGTATCGCGGAAGTTCTCGCAGCAGTACTCGGCTCGCGCGACGAGCAAATCGAGTTGTTGCGGACCCTTGTACAGCATTCGTCCCGTCAAGGGGGACGACAAGCTGATGGGCCACGTCAACCATATCCGAGTTCCTACTCGGATTTCACATCGACGCATCCGCCGGTCTTCAGGGAGGCCGACGAACCTTTGGAGGCGGAAAACTGGCTCCGCTCCATTGAAGGGAAGTTTGGTTTACTCGAGATAACCGAACAACAGAAGACTCTGTTTGCAGCTCAACAACTGCAGGGTTCTGCTGGTGCGTGGTGGGCAAACTACCTCGCCGCACGCCCCACAGACTATGTCGTGAGCTGGCAGAATTCTCGGAGGCGTTCCGCGCCTACCATATCCCTCCCGGGATTATGAAGAGGAAGCTTCAAGAGTTCTTGGAGCTGAAGCAGGGAGGAAGGAGTGCTTACGAGTACTCCAAGACCTTCAACCACTTGGCCCAGTATGCACAGGACCAAGTGAACACGGAAGACAGGAAGTGAGAGTGCTTCTACCGGGGTTTGAACACCAACATGAAGGACAAGCTTGCCTTGTTCAACCGCAGCAGCTTCAACGATATTGTCAACGCCGCGATCGTACAAGAGGACGCTACTCGAGAGCTGTCCTCAGACAAGAAGAAGAGGAGTGCTCCACAGGGTAGCGGAGGTGGTTCTCCTCAGAAGTACCAAATGGTGTATCGCTCACCATCCGACCAGAGGTGGCAACCACCATCGCGACCACCGATGTTCAGTGGTCGTCAGTTCGGCAACACCAGTTTCCGACCGCAACAACAGCAGGGGATGATCCCAGGTGCACTTCCACCTCCACCGCGTGCACCGGGATTCCGTCCACCCATTCGTACCGGCCAAACCCCGTACACGTGTTTCACGTGTGGACGCACGGGGTACTTTGCCAAGGACTGCCCGCAGAATAGGCAGGGCGGAGGACAGTCATCGTACCAGGGTGCCAACCAACCCCACAATCAGCCCAAGAATCCAGTCCCCAGACTCGGCAACGTCCACCACCTCGCCATTGAGGACGTTCCGGAAGGCGCACCCGTACTCACGGGTATATTCTCTATCTTTGATCATCCCGTAGTCATACTCTTTGACTCCGGAGCTTCCCACAATGTCATTAGCAAGTCTTTTGTCATTAAAAGTCAGTTGCCTATTATCTCCACAAAAATTACGTATGTGATTTGCACTCCGGCAGGCAAGACAGTAACAAATGAAATGGGTTCCTGGGATACCACTTAACCTAGAGGGGACTATATATCTTACTTTGCTTCTGATACTAGAGAATCAGAAGCTAGATGTCATCTTGGGAATGGTGTGGTTACAATACCATGGTGCTAATCTAGATCTCATTCCTTGAAAAATATATCTAAATTCTCCACTTCATCCTTCCCAAGTCCTCAATCTTGAGAGAATCGTTCTAGTGAATCCATCTACTCACAATACCGAGGTTCTTGAACTTAAGAATATTCCGGTAGTATGTGAGTATCCGGACGTGTTTCCCGAAGATCTTCCTGGTATGCCACTAGAAAGAGATATAGAGTTCAAGATTGAGCTTGTACCGGGAACAGTGCCAATCTCAAGGCAGCCCTACAAGATGGCACCCAAGGAACTTGCAGAACTAAAGGAGCAGCTAACAGAGCTTGAGAACAAGGGTTTTATTCGTCCAAGTTCATCACCATGGGGTTGTTCTGCATTGTTCATGGAGAAGAAAGATAAGACCTTGAGACTATGTGTGGACTATCGTCCACTCAATGCTGTCACTATCAAAAACAAGTATCTGCTACCATGCATTGATATTCTTTTCGATCAACTAGTGGGTGCTAAAGTATTTTCGAAGATGGATCTTCGTTCTGGCTATCATCAGATTAGAATCCGGCCAGAAGATATACCTAAGACAGCATTCGCGATGAGGTATGGACTGTATGAATACCTTGTTATGTCCTTCGGATTGACCAACGCACCGGCTCATTTCATGTCTCATGAACTCGGTGTTCATGCTAGAATTGGACAAGTTTGTCGTGGTATTCATTGACGACATCCTTGTGTATTTGAAATCCGAAGAAGAACATGCTCAACAATTGCGTATCGTGCTTCAATGATTGCGGGACCACCAGCTATATGCTAAGTTCAGCAAGTGTGAATTGTAGATCAGCCAAGTGCCATTTTTAGGGCACATCATATCCGCAGAAGGGATTGCAGTTGATCCAAGCAAGATAAAGCAAGTACTCAAATAGAAGTCTCCAAAGTCTGTACATGAAGTTCGAAGTTTCCTGGGTTTAGCTGGGTATTATCGGAGGTTCATTCCCAGTTTCTCCAAAATAGCTAAACCAATGACAGAACTTCTGAAGAAGGGGAAGAAGTATGTATGGACACAGGCATGTGAGGGAGGTTTCCAGGCATTGATAAAACACCTCACAACGGCACCAGTATTAGATCAACCGGACACAACCAAATCATTTGATGTGTATTGTGATGCATCAGGAATTGGTTTGGGTTGTGTGTTGATGCAGGACAGACGAGTGATCGCTTATGGATCACGGCAGCTTCGGAACCATGAGCAGCACTATCCGACTCATGATCTAGAGCTCGCTGATGTGGTACTAGCATTAAAGATGTTGAGACATTATCTATTGGGTAATCTAGTACATCTCTACACTGATCACAAGAGTCTGAAGTACATCTTCACCCAAAAGGACTTAAATATGTGACAGCGTAGATGGTTGGAATTAATCAAGGATTATGAGATTGAGATCCACTATCATCCAGGCAAGGCGAATGTAGTCGCAGATGCACTGAGCTGCATGTCCCATGTCAACAATCTTTCCATCACCTCAATGGGAGAAGAAGAACCGAGTCTCTACTTGGTTCCATATGGGGCACTCTACAACCTAGCTCTCATTCCCACTATCAGGGAGGATATTATAGCAGCTCAGAAGGAGGACAAAGGAATGTCACACATTCGGCAAAGAATGGAAAAGGGGGAGATGAAATGTTTTCGAGGTGACGATGAAGGTACCCTCTGGTTTAAAAACCGCATAGTGGTACCCCGGAACATGGAACTTCGTAAGAAGATACTGGATGAAGCTCATTTGTCCAAGTATTCCATTCATCCGGGAAGTAACAAAATGTACCAAGACTTAAGAAAGAAGTTCTGGTGGACTCGGATGAAGAGAGAAGTAGCAAAATACATATCTGAATGTGATACATGTCGACGAGTGAAGGCCAACCATATGAAGGCAACTGGACAGCTTCAACCTTTAAGCATACCGGCTTGGAAATGGGAGGATATCAGCATGGATTTCATTGTTGGGTTGCCTCCCACTTTCCATAAGCACGACTCAATTTGGGTGATCGTTGACCGGTTGACGAAATCAGCTCATTTCATACCGGTTAGTGTCAAGTATGATGTAAAGCGGTATGCAGAACTTTATATCTCGAGAATCTTGTGTCTACATGGAGTACCCCACACTATCATTTTAGATCGTGGATCTATTTTCGTTGCTCGATTTTGGGAGCATCTCCACGAGGCATTGGGTACCAAACTGAATCGAAGCTCAGCTTATCATCCTTAGGTTGATGGACAAACCGAATGGGTGAATCAAGTGCTAGAGGATATGCTTCGTGCCTGTGCCATCCACCATGGTAGGAACTGGGATGATCATCTACCATTGGTGGAGTTTTCGTACAACAATGGTTACCAGGCTAGCATCGAGATGGAGCCATATGAAGCTCTTTATGGCCGGAAGTGTCGCACACCCTTGAACTGGTGCGAATCTGGTGAACGAGTGGTATATGGCATCGACTTGGTAAATGAAGCCGAAGAGCAAGTATGCATTATTCAAGCAAATCTCAAAGTTGCTCAGTCTTGTCAGAAGAGCTATGCGGACAAACAACATCGACCTCTTCGCTTCCAGGTTGGGGATCAAGTTTATCTCCGAGTATCCCCAATGAAGGGAATTCACTGATTCAGAGTGAAAGGGAAGTTAGCTCCATGTTTCATTGGACCATTCACAATAATCAAAAGATGCGGACCTGTGGCATATCAATTGGAGTTACCGCTGTCGCTGGTAGGGGTCCACAATGTGTTTCACATTTCTCAGTTGCGGAAATGTCTCAAAGCCCCAACGAATGTTCGTATTGAGGATTTATAGGCTCTCCAACCAGATCTTACTTATTCTGAGCATCCAACCCAGATCGTTGATGAGAAAACTCGCACCACAAGGAGCCGCACCTTGCTTTTCTACAAGGTCTTGTGGAGCAACCACAGTGCTGAAGAAGCCACGTGGGAAAGCGAGGAGTATCTTAAAACGAACTATCCGGACTTGATAGTGGCACATGTTCAGTAGATCTTTACCTTTTGTCTTTTTGTTGTAATCTCGGGACGAGATTCTTTTAAGGCGGGGAATGTAAAATCCCACTTTTTCCTTTCATGTGAAGTTCAGCTACAAGTTGTTTATCAAACATAATGGAGGTCAATATAGTTGTGCACATGAACTTGACCTCACTAAAAAGTTTTCTTTCTACTCATGTTTAATTTTATTAACATGAGGATTGGACTTCACCACTAATCCTAGAACAATTTTATTAAACCTCTCTGCAAAGTTGGGAATTTAATTAAATGAAATTTCTAGGGCAAATTATATTGCAGCAATATAAAATCAAAACAAATGTAATTTGATTATGTTGCTATGTATATCTGGCCCTGACAAAAAGATTCAAATCCAAGGCTCCAAATTTTTCCTTGTCCTCTTAAATATTTTGAATAGCTTCTCGGAAAATTTTCAACATTTTTGAAGCACGTCTTCCACTTAGTTGGACACGTACAGAGGGTTTATTTCACGTCGATCTCAAATTTAGCTTTGCACTGAACCTTGCCCAAATCAACCCACAATTTTTCCTAAGACCTTTTGTGGTTCAGTGAGCTTTGTTTCAAAGTTTGGTGATTTATGGACCTCAGTTACTATTTATTTCAATAAGTTTTATAAACAAGTTTAAATTCAAATTTGATTTTGAATTTGAAACAAACTATGTCCAAATTGAAATCTGATTGCAGATTTGGCATATTTTTCATAGCCTGTCTGTAAATTTTGGGAATTTTTGGGCAATGTTTGAGGTGGAATTTAGAGGAACAGATAAGAGGGAGTAGTGGGGCCCACATGTCAGCCAGGGAGACTGTTTAACCGCCCCTGTTTTCTTTCTCCGCGCGACACCGCGACGGCTGCAGGCCGCCAGCACGCCTATCGGCCGTCGGTCGCCTCCAGCTGCCCCCAACTCCTTATCTACTGCGGTGAAGCCTATTTATTCACTCCACCGTCGACCAAAGTCCCTCCTCGGTTCACCTTTCGCTCGTGCCGCTCCATTTCTCGCCGCCGCAACCATCTCGGTTCCACCCGACGCCGCTCAGCCTCGCTGACGATACAAGCCTCATCATCCTTTGCCGTCTTTAGGAAAAAGGTGCGCCATGATCTCGTGTAGCTACTGGTTAAATTTGAACTCATATCGTGCATCCTAACGTCCGTATTTCAAGAAAGATCGAAGCACTTTTATGGCTTTGAAGCTAGTTCGTTGGTTTAATTCTGATTGTATGCACAATAATTCTTTGATCCAGTTAGACGACATGATCAACGTCTCCTAGCGCACCTTCCCTCCAAAAATCAGAAAGAACCATTGACTAATTAATGAGTTATCCAATTTTTTTCCCCTTCCGCCATTGAAGGAGCTTGGTTCACCGTCGACCTTGGTGTTACCGGCTATGGCACGAGCTCTAGACCCTCCTAAACTCTTTCCCATGCTCCCAAGGTGCTTCTCAGGCCTTCAAATGAGAGTTTTTGCTAGGAAATTAAGGATTCCGACGTGACCGAAACCCTAGCACCCACCGTCGCCGTTGGGAGTGGTTTTCCGGTCACCCATCGCTGTCGGGAGACACTCCAACGTGTTTCCCGCGTGAAACTAGGGTGGGGCGGCGAGTATCGAGACCTCTCGTGGACCGGAAACCATCGCCGGCGAGAGTGCCGTCGCCCGAGCCCGTGGCCAGAGGTAGAAGAAGGCAGGGGTGCGGGACCCACCTACCAGTGAGCGCAGTGCGACCGGAATTGGCCTGTGTCCTTGGGATCTATTGTGGCCACGTGAAAATATTTATGGCCTCCGGTGTGGCTGACTCCTGGTTGGCTGATTTTAAATCCGGTGGGCCCAGGCGCCAAATTGAAAAGCTAAAAATCCCAAATTGATGCAGAACCATTTCCAAACTTGAAGAATCAATATCTCTCTCTAGACTGCTCCAAAAATTTTCAAACAAATTTTGTTTGAAAGCCCTTGAGCTAGTTTCTGTTAGTACCAATTAGGTTCTGTGAAACTTACTTTTAAATTCTGTAGAAAACAATCTTTCCAAATGCGAATACAATTTTTTCAGGTGAACTTTCCACTGGAAAAATCCCCAAAACTCACATAAAATACATTGTCCTATTCTTGTTTACCAGAAAAAGTTTGGGAGCCATTGCACCTGTATAACCATCTGTATAGTTCAATTACCTTGTTCAGTCATTGAATTTTTACAGATGTCCAGTTGCTTTATTATGTCCCAAATTTGGACTGAACCTTCCTTTAGTCATAGACTAGTTCCTGTAAAAATCTGATATTTAATTAACTTAATCTCCTAGTCCTAATTCAGTTGCCAACTGAATGTTGATTGAAAATCTAAAATTCAATTATCAAATAATTCTAGAAATTCTTGCCAACTTTGAAATTCAATAAGTCCTTCACCAAGGCTTAGACATTTATGAAACCAATTTTGCTAGAACCAGGACAACCTCCTCTATCATGATTATCAACTGGCAGCTATGTTCAAGCTACAGTTTCTTCTCTAAAATTCTTGAGAGTTTATTGCTTACCATAATTTTAGAGACAACAAACTACTTTGATCATCTCATGTTCTTTGCCAGAGCTTCTATCATATTCCTTAGTATCTACCATCAAAGTCCCAAAGCCATTTAGGTCATTATCATATAATGATCACCAAAGATTAGATTATGGTCTTAGTAGTAATTATTTTTCAAAGTCATTCATATACATACCATATGCATATCGTGTAGTGACCGAAGTTGAGGAGGAACCAGAGGCCTTGGAGGTACACCTGCCGGATACTAACACAGACTCGGACCTGCATCCAGGCAAGCCCCGGTTTGCATTTAAGTCGTTTATAAAGTTTTGCTTTATCACTATGTTGATTAGCATATGAATTGTACATTACGTTCAGGATGCTTGAATACTCCAGATGCATGACCCACAATCCCATTGGTTAATTGGGTAGGTTGATAGCTCGACGTGTAGAACTGCTATGCTAATGTTGTAGGTGAATCGGTAGAAGTCGAGTAGTTGGAATCTAGTCGCGAGATAGAAAATTTGATACTTATCTACACTGGGTTATCATTTATAGAAAATAATTGTTTAATCTAAACTTGAGACCGGTTAGAGATGGATAGGAAGCAGCAAGATGTGGTCTTGGTTGCATAGCTCTGACTGGTCAGTTAAGGCCCGTCTGTATGCGGCCCCTTCGAACAAGCTTGACTTGTACCGGTGACATACTGGACATATGGACTCCAGTAAACTGACATAACTCGATAACTGGGATGTCGAGGCCCATTAACTCACCATCGATAGGGGTGGGTTGAGGACAGTAAGGTGTAAATCGGTCAGCGGACAAGAGGTGTTCCGTGCGGAGACCTTCTGTTCGCGGAGGTGAGACGGGTTCGACGTTCGGGTTTCTTGTGAAAGGTGGCCATATACAACTAGTACTGAAGTGTTACGTAGGTACTGATGTACTCGCTGACACTTCCGAACGTGCGTATGTGTCGTGTTGTCCGGGTGTGTCCTGATTGCAATCACCGTCCCTTGCGGTAATAGAGTACCACTTGTTCACTGCGCCGTGACGTAGTAAATACTAAAGAAGCCAGAAAAATATGTTGTATTGAATTATAATTGCTTTGCGACCTTGTGTGACTTAGAGATAACAAAATTAAAGTATCCAGTTTCCCCATACTTTAGCTGTCATAGCACTATGTGCTCTGGGCATGTCATATCATTGGCAAAGCGTTTCTTGTTTGATTGTGGAGTCTATGATGTGCCGTGCTTGGAGAATGTCATTTGCTACTTAAAACCTGATTATAAGGATCCACTTGTAGGCGAGTCGTTTATGCTTCACCTTACCTATGCTTAGTGTTCACCCTTGCATATGTCTAGTGAGACGGGTCAGTCTTGCTGAGCCTTATGCTCATGTTTGCAGTTAACGAGTTTTTGCAGGTTATACGATTGATGACGGGTTCGATGATGAGGCTGCACCCCCTCCAGGGTGTACAGCCGAGTGGGAACCCTGCATGCCGCCGTGATTTGGGTGTTGCTAGTGCGAAGTACCCAGGGCATGGATGACGTTGCTTTTGCATAGCTAGTGTTGAGAGCGTAGCTATGATATATATAAGTTTCTTTCCTTCCGCTAGTATTGTAAAACTTCCACTGTATGATAAATAAAAGACTTCGTCTTGTACTTTATTCTCGTTTTATTCTTGTATATTGTTGGGTGTCGCATCGTACGACACCATCCAATGAGATCCTCGAATGTCGGGATTCCGGTCCCCACATAACGTCACAGATCATCTCTCGAAAGAGATGAGGTCCGCAAGCACACGTAAACTATCGTGTAGCATTTCACCCAAGAGTATTCCCAAGGGTATCGTATTTATCCCAAAGGAAGGCAATGGAGTAAAGTAGACACTACTCTTGTGATCAAACTATGGGATACTAATTAATTATCAAGACAGGAGTAAGTTGATAATATATGGGTAGTGTGACACACACCTAAGCAATCTACTCTAAGCGTAGGGTTGTCCTAGCGAGGGTTAGACTACGAGACGGAGATACTCCTACTATGCTCTAATTACTGATATACATAGCTTAATAAAGTACACATGAATATGCTAATGGTGAATACTAGGGCTTAGTGGTCCAACATATCGGGCACGGGTTTACTCCTAGCAATACTAGGCGACTCCCGCCAAGAGCCTGTGGCATAGCCGGACGTGGAAGATTATAAAGGACAGATAGGATTGTCACCACCTACTGCCTATATCTTCAATATGTGGGTCTACGAGACATCCAATGCTACTTAACTATCCTAGCACCATGCTAGCATATTAAGTAAATACCTAAGTGGCCGCGACACAAGCCACCCTAAGGCAATGACTAACCTAAACATCATTCAACCAATGTTGAGGCCAAGCACTAACATATTAAAATTAACATTATCATATTATTACCTAATTAGACTATAGTGGTGGTGTATGATGTTTATGATAACATGATAATGGAAATATGTATAGATCATAACAACATCTACACCTAGCACATACATGGACTCCACAACCAAACAAGGAACGCTTTGCCCAAGTATATAAGTAAATAAAGACTAATAATGATATTATTATAAAGCACAAAGTGACAAATACAAGAGAAGATACATGAGCCATACCTTTCCCAATTTGGACTTGAGACTAGAGGCTCCTCTCTACAGCCTAACCTACACTAAGGAACTAGGAGAACTAGTGTATACAATAGAGTAATGCTCAAGTGGTGTGTGTTGAAGTGAGGGGTGAGGGGTCCTATTTATAGCTTGGAGAAGGGTCGGTTCCCGCCACCAAAAGTGTGCGAATCAGTCACCTATGACCTATTCAAGCTGGGAGGAGCCAACACATGTCGTTTGACCACGTTTGGCACTAGGAACTAGTCAGCACACTAGGGGGGTCGGCCAACCTGGTCCTGGCTCCAAACGGCCAGTTCTTCCTCCAGGTGACTGACAGGTGGGTCCCATTCCATGATATGGGTGCTACACCGTTGGATGGCCTCGGATACTTCTGTTTATGGGCCATTTGATCCATGTGGTGCCACGTGTAAGGGCTTGATTGGCTGGGAGGATATTTTATAGGATCCATCCCCTTGTTTCACTTCAATTCTGTATAAAATACCTGCATGCATCAATTTCTCCAAGTACAAGTGGAAATAGAAAGGTGATGTGTGCAAGAAATGATATTTACTTCACATAATTGAGTTATATTGATGGGTGAAATTGGTATATAACAGCCGTCAATAGCTGCCACATGTAATGAAGCTCCGGACATGCCTCCCCATAGAGGGAAGCTCCAAAACTGCCACGTGTTGGACCTCCGGACCTAAGCCCTCAACGGGAAGACTACAGAATATCCAACGGCATGGACATTCAAGAGGCTATTAAACAGCCATTACAAGACCTGATTAACGTGTTATTAATCCAGCATTAATGACACACGATCAAAGGACCATCAAGATTGATAACGTCGCCATTAAGGCGCATTATTACAATGTTAATCACAATTATGCATGTAGATCGTGTATAGGTGGATTATTACAGCCGAAGCCACCTGTTGGGCTAGCAAAATATTGTAACAATCATCCCTTAGCATATAAAAAGGTTGTGTCGCAGGGTAGCAAACAACTAAGCTCACACACATACAAAAAACCACTGACACTCGCCACAGAGACACATACTCAATCAACAACCACCCCATGGAGTAGGGTATTACACTTAGGCGGTCCGAACCACGTAAAAACTCTCGTGTGAGCATCTTGTTTTGATCTTACGTGCCCCATCCGAATATGAACCTCTGCGGACTACACTTTAGTAGTACCAGGGGAAGTGTTGTTTACACACTTCGACAGATAGTATATAATCTCAAGAGTCAAGACGCGATGATGAAATATGGTTTTCATACCTTTTTTCTCATTCTAAAAATCAAATACGTGCTTCATAGGTTCTAGATGAAAAAATTACATGGGCTAATGAGGTTCGCTATAGGCATGTGAACACCCTTGTGGGTTTTGTATGATTGATGAAAAACAAGTGAGATCCTGATCAAGTTTGTTGAGATGGGAGCAGGTTTCGGAGAATAGAGCTAAAGGTGCAAAAAGGTGAAAAAAGAATATCAAGAAAGGGAAGAGCACAAGTGAACTAAAGGTGCAAAAAGGTGAAAAATTAATATCAAGAAAGTGAAGAGCACAAGTGAATAAAAGATGCAAAAAGTAGTCCTAAATGTGTAGGGTGTGTGTGAGAGACACACTCCCAAGAGCTCAAGTTGTTGCGGAAAGAGTTAGGGCTATAACACAATTCAAGTTGCAGAAATAGAGGACTAGTCCGGCCTAGAGAGGACTAGTCCGATCTCTCACAGTATCACAATAGGACTAGTCCGGTTTCACAGAGGACTAGTCCGTTCTATCACGGTACCTCATAGAGGACTTCTCAGGTTTCATAGCGAACTAGTCTGTTTTCTCACAGTTCCAAAAGAGGACTAGTCCGGTGGTTGAGAGGACTAGTCCGATTACCTTTCTGGGCAAAAATGGACTAGTCCAGTCCTTGACGGACTAGTCTGGTTCACTCACACAATTTAGGGTTTCTAGTATGTTGTACATTCCACGCCGATTTTACATAGCACACCGGACAAGTCGGTCCCCTATACGGTCTAGTCTGGCCGTCGGGATCCCTCACGGTAATATTTTTGGAAATACTATGAATATGAGATACACGACCCCACAATGATAACTTTTGAATCCTACTGTAAAGCACTAAAACCCTAGCGCTGCCAACTGTCCCAAGAGCACAAAAACACATCTCCCCACACATCTAATGTCCTCAAAAGTGAAAATCATTTGAGTATTCAAATTTGGGATTGGGAGATTGTTGTCTACACATCATTGAGCTCTTGGGGTTTGATCTCTTTACACTCGTGCAATTACTTGTAATCTTTTTTAGTATATTTGATCATCTTTTCACAGTAATTCTTGTGGGAGCCCTCAACATGTGAGGTAGCCCATCAACTGTGTGATTACCCGTGATAGTGAAATCAAGTCGGCCTTGTGTGGTGACTTGATGAGGGAAAAGGGTTTGAAGAGACCCGGATCTGTGTGGGCTTCCTCAACGAGGAGTTGATCTTTTTGGTGAGATCGAACCTCGGTAAAATCGTCTGTCTCATGTTCTCTTGATCCATACTTTTCATTATCATCACTATCTAGGGCATAGACTTGATCATACTTACAACTTGTGTAAATTTTGTATTCCACGTGCAAATCATTTACCATTAACACTTGCTATAGTTGTTAGTACTATTTACTACATTCCGCTACGAAAGATTCAAGGAAACATATAAGAGATCTCAGTTTGACATGTGTGCTTATACACACCGGACTAGTCCTTACTCAGATCGGACTAGTTCAGCCTTCTTGGTTTTAACAGTATTGCTAAGTGTTTCAGGAAAAAATTCAAAAGCCTATTCATCTCCCTCTAGGCCACATTCAATTGGTATCCGAGCCAGGTTCTCCATCTACGAGACTCACCTCTCGGAGAGATCAAATGGCCTCAGAGAAAAACAATGAGATCCCAAAGGTGTTGTTGATATTTCCTATGCACTACTTAACAATTCATCCTAGCAGTGGTGCCAGGAATTCTTGTTGGTAGGTTTTGATTCTTAAATGAACGTCCGCAAGCGCACGGAAACTATCGATGTAGCATTTCCCCTTTTAAGAGTATTCCCAAAGGGTGTCATTTATATTTTCCCAAAGAAAGGCTAGATGGCAGTAAAACAATCATCAAGTGGAAAGGCTTAGGTTAGCCTAGGTAGGGTTCTAGCAAGGATGGTTTAAATGATAAGTTGAGGTAGTGTGACACACACAGGAGCATTCTATCCTAAGGGGATAAATAAGGTAGTAGAGGAATTTGGCTAAGAGTTAGGTAGAGACTCCTCCTATGCTTCTAATGTACATATACATCGCCTATGTTAGTTACTAATGATCATGTTAATTATGAATTCTCATGCTAAGTGCATTAACATATCAGTCACGGGTTTACCCCTAGCAACACTAGGTGACTCCCTCAAGAGCCTGTGGCATAGCCGAACGTGGAGGATTACAAAGGACGTATAGGGTTGTCACCACCTACTGCCTACCTCTTCAATCTGTGGGTCTACGAGACATTCAACGCTACTCTCTATCCTAGCACCATGCTAGCATATTAAGTAATTACCTTAAGAGCCTAGGCACAAGCCATCCTAAGGCAATTAACTAAATCATCTTTGAAACAATGTTAATTCATAGCATAAGTGATTCATGTTAACATAACCATATCACAACTAATTAGACTATAATGGAGGTTTATAGTGTTTATGATGATGTAATGAGAATGATATAACACAATCATAAATACTATTCCTACTACATACATGGAATCCACAATCAAACAAGAAACGCTTCATCCAAGTATATGAACATATGAAGACTAAAGATAACATCTTTATTATAAATAATGTCACAAATACAAATAAGAATATGGAAGGCATACCTTTCCCAATTGGGAAGAGACTCCTTCTACTCCTCTCCTACTTGAACTATGGACTAGAGACTCTCCTCTCTATAGCCTATACTCCTCTAGACCTATGGAGAGTAGTGGATACAAGGGATGAATACTCAAGTGGTGTGTGTTGAAGTGAGGGGTGAGGGGTCCTATTTATAGCATGGAGAAGGGTCGGTTCCCACCACCAAAAGCGCGTGAATTAGTCACCCATGACCTCTTCAAGCCAAGAGAAGCCACCACGTGGAGTTTTACCAAGAAAGGTGGCGGTAACTCGTCGGCCAACTAGCGGGGTCGGCCGACCTGGTCCTAGCCCCTTTTGCGGTGTGCTTTCTCCAGGTGACTGACAGGTGGGTCCTATGGACTGATATTGGTGATACACCATTGGATGGCCTCGGATACTTCTGTTTGTGGACAATTTGATCCATGTGGTGCCACGTGTCGTTGCTTAATTGGCTGGAATGATATTTTAAAGGATGCATCCTCTTGTTTCACTTCATTTCTGCATAGAATCCCTGCATGCACTACTTTCTCCAAGGACAAGTGGAAATAGGTTAAATAGAAAGGTGATGTGTGCAAGAAATGACAATTCCTTCACATAATTGAGTTATATTGACGGGTGAAATTGGTGTATAACAGCTGTCAACAAACTCCCCCAAGCTTATCCCTTGCTCGTCCCGAGCAAAGTCAAGACTTTAGGTTGATAATCAGGAGTTGCTACTATGTTCTACTTTTCCAAAGTACCATGTGCAAAACAAAATACTCTACCTAGTATTGCAAAAATTGGCACGGTACTTCACCCATCTTAGGTTATTATGGGGCTTATGCCATCTCCTAATCATGGGTGGTTGAAAGATAGAACAACAAATTCAACACACATGCTCTAGAAATCAAGCTCCACTTAAATTCTAGAGAGTTCAATTTAGATTTTAAGTATCTCAATTTGATTCTCTCAAGTCTCTCCTTTTTGTGTAGTGGAAATATGTCCTCACTAAGGCATTGTGCCTAAATTCATCCTACCTCTACATAAGGCTTGTATGTGGAGCTTGATAGGGAATATAGTAGGCATATTTGCAACATATAATATTGTTAAGTCAAAAGAGAAAGCCTTAGGAGAAATCAATTCAAAACAATTTGATTCAAGACTTGTGCATGTGTGATGGAATAGAGTGGATGTGGATCTTGTGATGGCTCCTTTTTTGAGTGGACTCTCTTATTTTGCAGGGATGAAACATGGCTACTTTTTTTTCTCATGCTTATGATGTAAGCATGCATTTTCTTTTTCTTTTTCTTGTAGCCATGTCTTCTACTCTCTTTTTATGCAATGAATTTTGAATAGATTACTAAGCATGAACGATATGGAGTTTCTATTTTTATTGTGGAATGATGGTATGATGGAAATTTGCTTACTTCTAGTGTAGAAGTATAGCATGTGCAAGTGAAGTCTTGAATTCAAAAAGTAATGAAATAAATCTCACATAGGTCTATACTAGTTTGACAAAGCTCAATGTGAAAGAAAATAGCATATGCATAAGGTCTATCAATGTAATGTATCATATGGCTTTGGTGGGTATTTCCAATCAAATGAGGATAACTTAAATCTTTTTAGAATTTCTCCAGAAATCTAAGTTTCACTATCAAACTAGGAATAGCAGCCCTATCACTATATCATATCTTAGAACAACTTAGAATGAATTAAGCTTTTGCTACCCACAATTTCCAAATCAAGGCAAAAGCAATTATGGCCAATGAGAGCAATATGTTGGAGAGTAGTAAGTTGTAAACTAGGGACTTAGGAAAATTAAAACAGAGAAACTATTAATCATTTCATCTATGTGAATTCCAAGTCATTCTTACGGCACATATTTTATTTTATTTGGAAATTAAACCTATCCTATATTTTTTAATATGCAAGGTGGATGCTAGGTAAGTGGAAAATAATATGCAAGGGGTTGATACAATTTAACTAAAGTGGGGGTCCTCCCCCAAGCTTGTTCTTCACTCACCTCCATGTCGAGGGTTGAACCCTTGATGACGGAAGTATGCTACGAGATTGGCTTGTTGTTGTTGTAGCATGGAGTTGAGGTTGATGAATTGAGCGTCCATGTCTTGTTGCCAGACTTGGGTACCTTGTGCATGCCCTTGTGGAGTGTTGTAGATGTCACCTGTCCTTACTTCAAGCTCCTCCATACGTCTAGAGGGGTCCGTCATTCCTTGGCTATAGTCACGATGACTTATAGCCGAAGTGGAATGACATCTTCTCATAGATGTTGGAGGCAAACTGCTAGAGCCTCAAGTGGATAGGGGTGTCTCCCATGTAGCACCTGGCCATCCATGCCAAGACGGACCTTTGGTCTCATACGATGGAGGTTGAGTCCATCCGGGTGCATCACCCGTTGGGTTCTCTTCCTTTTCGTACTCATGGATTGCGGATGTTGTCGAGGACATGGCCGCTCTCCTTGTACGGCTTCTAGTTACCCTGCCAGTGACATTACTTCTTTCGGCTTCCTCGATGGGAAGTAGGTCAATGGTTAGCCTCCGACATTTGAACGAATGATAATCCAGGTTAGGTAACTGAATTTCATTGACAAAGCCGGTATAATAAAATATCAAAGATCCATCTTGATCATGCTTAAGGGTATGTCCTTGCACTAAATATTCTTCATCAACTAATTCTCTTTCATTTTCAATGTATTCAAATGATGAATATTCAAGTGCTCCTATCCTAGTAGCAATACGGGTAATCAATGAAGTGCATTCAATTGGCCCTACCCTTAGAATGTAATCTAACCATTGTGTCATCATGGCAATAATTGGAGCAACTTTTATCTTTTTAATCATGTCAAATAAAACTTTCAACTCATCGTCACGCACTATCCTTACATCTCCTCTAGGGAACATAGTCATAGCCACCCATCTATGCATGAAGCGTAAAGTGGGGTTGTGCAAGTGGCTATTCCTAGGTGCACTACATCTGACCTCATCAGTTAAATCTTGTCAAAAACTTTGTTTTCTAAACTTAGGCAAAGTGTCTAATTCTAGCAAACAACATTTATGGAAGCCTAGGATTTCACTTAATTCTTTCCATAGCATAGTGCATTCTTTTTGAAATAATCAAAAAGTAATATCATCAAATCCTATCTTGAGTGCGCAAAGGAATTGTATGGAGAGAAGGTGTGAACCTTTCTCCTCTATGTGAGCAAAATTTTCCCATCCTAGTGCATGCCAAATGGAAAAGAATTCGGAATTCATACCTATTTTGGAGATCAAATCCGGATCATAAGCTTTCGTATGAGAAAACTCACGATCCTGGAGGAGCTTGTGTGCTTGATCTTCAACTTTACTTTGGATGTCGAGCTCGTCATCGTGAAGAAGTTGGTGAGGGTTACTCCTCTCACCCATGGGGGTGTCCTCTCCTACACTCCTCCTCCGTGAACTTGGTGTAGCAACGGAAGAGGGGCGTGCACTTGAGTCTCCCCCATGGCTTGAGCTTGCAGCATCCTTCCTCTTCCCAAACAACCTTTTCATTCCTTTCATGGCCACAACAAACAAGAATACAACAAGGCAAAAACTCAAAATGTGATGTTAGTGAAAACAAAACCTCGACAAATTTTCCCTTGAAGAACTTGAAAGCAAATTGCAAATGCAATCAAAAGAAAATCTTTTTGAGTTAGATTTTGAACAAGAGTGCTTCAATGAAGAGCAAGAAAAACAATTTGAGCAAGAGTGACTTTGGGGATGTATGAAATGAGGTGAAGTGTGAAGAAAAGAGCTCCTCACGGCCACCATTTATAGTGTGCAATCCCCAACGGTCACTAGGGCACCAAATATAGCCGTTGGAGGGGAGAGAGTCAAATTGGCTCTTTTCCCTAGTCAGCTGAGCAGGGAGGTCGGCCGACCTGATAGGTGGGCCCCCCGTCTCCCTTTTGGCAGGTGGCTCCCCAATGGCTATGGAATCAACACGTTGTTGTAATACCACTTTTGCAGCTCAGAAAATTGTTTTCCAAATAAAAACTCCTTTTTCAAAACCCAATAATTTTCTCTTTGTGAAAAATAAAGAAATAAGAATGATAGTTGAGAATAAGATTCTCAACTTGCTAAGAAAATCAAATATGCATTGGGAAAAATCAAACTAACTGGGGAAAATCAAATGAAGAGAAAAAAAAAAGAAAAATCAAATAAAGGATAACTACCAATTTAACCTATTGGCTAGGTCTCACCACCGTCCGATGAGATGGGCATTCCTCCTTCTTCATCTCTTGACATCCGGGCCCGGAGGGATGGGCTCGGACGGCTTGTCTTGCTTCTTCCGCCATTCCTTTTTTGGCGACTTGGTGGACTTGAGCCTTTGAGGAGGCCCGGACTCCTCCGTCTTCTTGGGGTGTCGGCGTGGATGATAAGACGGATGTTTCGCATAGATCAATTTTCTCATGAAGCAATTAGAGGGTCCACCTTTGGGGGTGTGATTTTGACCTCTTGGATGTGTTTAACATTTGCCCCAATGCGGATCATTGAGCATTGCTCCAACTTTGGGCGAAAGTTAAGCTTCTCCTCCTTACCATTGATATGGAAGTGGATTTCTCCAGCTCCCACATCTATGCAAGCCTTCGCAGTGCTTAGGAACGGGCGTCAAAGAATGTGCGGTGTATCCTTCTCGACCTCCATGTCGAGCATCATGAAATCCACGGGTATGAAGTAGTTCCAGATTTTCACCAGGACATCTTCGGCAATACCCGCCAGATAACAGACTGAAGAATCAGTCAGTTGGAGCTGCATTGGTGTTGGAGTAAGCTCTGTGAAGTTCAGTTGGTCGAAAACTGATGAGTAGGTTTAGGTCCGATCTTCCGAAAGGTATATCGATTGGGGTGGAGAACTCGACGTTGATGATCTGCGGCACTCGAGCGGTACGAGTACCCTGCAATCACTACACCACGGCTCCGTTGGTTATCAACCGTGCTGCACACGCTTGACCTCGCCAAGAAGGCTAATCCCTGCAAGTGCAACCGAGAACACGAGCAAGAACGTAGAAGACACGATCTGAAATCGCGAAGTTGGGGTCTCACAAACCGTAGAACGGCGATATTATTGATCTAAGCAAAACCTACCGAATATGACCGGCGGCTGCAGTATTTATAGGCTAGGGTTCGACCAAAACACAATTAGACGCGTCCCTAATGGACTCTTACGGGATACAAGGCCAAAGGCCCGATTCGGTGGCGCAGCACCGGACAGAAATCTGGACTCGACTTGTTTCGACGATCCCAATGACTCCGGAGTAATTTTGAGGTGGGACCAGAGCCATTGGAAAGTTTATCTTCTCCTCTTTCCGTGCATATGTAGAACGTCAAAAACGGAGTCCGTATGCCTCCTGGGCGTCTGTTTTAAGGTGGACTGCTCCTGGACTCCGAGTTGAACTCGAGTCCGAGTTGTAAACTGTTTCCATCTACTTGTGGACGTCCCAGGTGGTTCTCCACGCTCACAAGGCCTCCTTACTTCACTTGTTGATCTTCTCCATTATTCCTAATAACAATTAAATCATCACATAGCAATCTATTCTCAAACTCACATGCAAAAGAAGTTAAGAACGAATTCACCTGCTGATTTAATAACCGTGCCCGTGCTCTTGTGATTGCTCCTTGCAGTTCAATGCGCATCTCCGCTGTTGTGATGTCCTCATCATCCTCCCCCTCTTGAATTGGAGTCGTCCTCGACTCAAGTTCATCTTCTTCTCCCAAGTACGGTCGCAAATCTGAAATGTTAAATGTAGGACTAACCCCAAAATCGGGAGGCAATTCAAGCTTATATGCATTATCATTAATCTTTTCAACGATCTTAAAAGGACCAGCAGCTCGTGGCATAAGTTTAGATTTTCTCAAGTCGGGAAATCGCTCTTTTCTCAAATGTAACCACACCAAATCGCCCGGTTCAAGTTTTACTTCTTTTCTACCTTTACTACCTGCAATCCTATACTTCTCATTCATCATTTCAATATTTTTCTTTGTAGTTTCATGCATCTTAAGAATGAATTCAGATCATTGTGTAGCATCCAAATTTATAGTTTCAGAAGGAGGCAAAGGTAGTAAATCAATAGGAGCACGGGGATTGAAACCATACACTACCTGGAATGGACTTACCTTTGTCGTGGAGTGAACGGATCTGTTGTAAGCAAATTCTATATGTGGTAAACACTCCTCCCACAACTTCAAATTTGTTTTCAAGACAGCCCGTAACATAGTGGATAAAGTACGATTAACTACCTCGGTCTGTCCATCCGTTTGTGGGTGACATGTAGTTAAAAACAGCAACTTGGTTCCTAATTTATACCACAAAGTTCTCCAAAAATGACTTAAAAATTTTGCATCACGATCAGAAACAATGGTATTTGGCACACCATGTAAACGAACAATTTCCGTCATAAATAAATCAGCAATGTGTGAGGCATTATCATTCTTATGACAAGGTATAAAGTGTGCCATTTTGGAAAAACGATCAACAACAACAAAAATACTATCCCTCCCCCTCTTAGTCCTAGGCAATCCCAAAACAAAGTCCATAGAAATATCCTCCCAAGGTACACTAGGAACAGGAAGAGGCATATAAAGACCATGTGGGTTAAGGCGAGACTTAGCTTTGTTGCAAGTAGTGCATCGTGACACGTAGCGCTCGACATCACGCCTCATCTTTGGCCAAAAGAAGTGTGTGGACAGCACGTCTTCAGTTTTCTTCACTCCAAAATGTCCCATCAAACCTCCTCCACGTGCTTCCTGCAAAAGCAATAGACGAACGGAGCTAGCTGGAACGCATAGCTTGTTAGCACGATAGAGGAGATCCTCTCGCAGCACATATTTATTCCAAGTTCTTCCTTCTCTACAATTTTCAAAAGCATCTTTGAAGTCCAAATCAGTAGGATATAATGCTTTAATTGTTTCCAAACCAAAGATTTTATGATCAAGTTGGGACAGCATGGTATAACGCCTAGATAATGCATCGGCAATGATATTTTCCTTCCCTTTCTTGTGCTTAATGATGTATGGAAACGACTCTATGAACTCAATCCATTTAGCATGTCGTTTATTCAGATTGGTTTGACACTTAAGATACTTCAATGATTCATGATCGGAATGTATGACAAACTCCTTAGACCAAAGATAATGTTGCCAAGTTTGTAATACACGGACTAAGGCATACAATTCCTTATCATAAGTGGAATAATTCAGAGAAGGACCATGAAGTTTTTCACTAAAGAAAGCAACGGGTTTACCTCCTTGTATGAGAACGCCTCCAATACCAATGCCGCTTGCATCGCATTCTAGCTCAAAGGTCTTGTCAAAATCAAGAAGTTGTAGTAATGGTGCTTGTGTAAGCTTCAATTTGAGAGCATCAAAAGCTTGTTGCTGCTGTTCGCCCCATCGAAATGGAACTCCCTTCTTCGTTAGCTCATGTAGAGGTGCTGCAATGTTGCTGAAATCCCGCACAAAGCGCCGATAAAATCCTGCAAGACCAAGAAAACTACGAACCTGTGTGACGGTAGTTGGGGCTGGACAGCTGGTGATTGCTTCAATTTTTGCCTCATCCATCTCAATTCCCTGCTAGGAAACGATATAGCCAAGAAACGAGATTCGATTGGTGCAAAAAAACGCACTTTTCGAGGTTACCAAACAAACGTGCATCTCTCAAAACAGTAAAAACAGCACGTAAATGATCAAGATGTTCATCATATGACTTGCTGTAAATGAGGATATCATCAAAGTAAACCACTACAAATTGTCCAATGAAAGCACATAAAACCTCGTTCATTAATCGCATAAAGGTGCTGGGTGCATTAGTTAAACCAAAAGGCATGACTAACCACTCATAAAGTCCAAACTTGGTTTTAAATGCAGTTTTCCATTCATCTCCTAGTGCCATTCTAATTTGGTGGTAACCACTACGCAAGTCAATTTTTGTGAAGATGATAGCACCACTCAATTCATCAAGCATGTCATCTAATCGAGGAATAGGATAACGATATCGAATGGTGATGTTATTAATCGCTCGACAATCAACACACATGCGCCAACTACCATCTTTCTTAGGAACCAAAAGAACAGGAACGGAACAAGGGCTAAGGCTTTCACGAATGTACCCGCGGTCCAAAAGATCTTGGACTTGTCGCTGAATTTCCTTAGTTTCTTGTGGATTCGCCCTGTATGCTGCACGATTTGGCAAACTTGCTCCTGGAATCAAATCGATCTTGTGTTCAATGCCTCTCATCGGTGGTAAACCAGGGGGTATCTCGGAGGGAAACACATCCTCAAACTCCTGCAAAAGGTTAGCAACAGCAGGGGGCAATGCAATAGACAATTCATGAAGTGAAAACATGGCTTCTTTGCAAATTAAAGCATAGCACATCCCCTTAACATCGAATAAATCAGCAAGTTCAGATTTAGTTGCGAGCAACGATGGTGATTTTAACTTAATAACTTGCTGTTTTTCAGATTCTAATTTTGTTGCTTTGCCCTCACGAATTTTACTCTTCTCAAAATGCACAATTTCAGCAGGAGTCATGGGGAGCAAAGTGATTTTCTTTCCCTTATGCATGAGAGTATATTTATTGGTTCTACCATGATGAATAGCATCTGTATCAAATTCCCAAGGACGACCCAATAAAAGAGAACAAGCATCTATAGGAACAACATCAAAATCAGCAAAATCATGGTATGAACCAATTGAAAAATGTATTCTCGCTGTTTGTGTTACCCAAACCTTACCGCTGTTGTTGAACCATTGAATGTGGTACGGATGAGGGTGTGCTATTGTTGTCAAACCGAGTTTCTTGACAACGTCCATATTCACCAAGTTATTGCAGCTACCTCCATCAATTATAGTGTGTACACGGCAGTCCTTGACAACGAGAAACATGTGGAAGAGGTTGTGTCGTTGTAGCTTGTCGTCGGTCTCCACTTTGGAGCTCAAGGCACGCTGCACAATGATGCTCCTATAGTTCTCCGTCGCCGCTGTACCAAGTACCTCTTCTTCGGTGTGTTCGTCATTTGGATCTGTAAAGTCAGTAGCAAGAGAATTTTCATCTTCAACATCTGAAGTACTATCATACCCGCCATCGTCGCGTGCTATGTATGCCCGTTTGCTCGGGCAATCTCTCATCATATGACCAAGTCCCTGGCAGCGGTGACACTTAATGTCGGAAGTACGACCCGTAGAAGGAGTGGACGACGAAGGCTTGAATGATGTCGCCTTGCTGCCTTCCGGCACGCGAGAAGGTGGAGCAGCAGGTATAGTTTGTTGGCCGCCATTGGGTGGTGTAGTCGTTGCACGGGGGGCCGAAGATGGTGTTGTTTTGGATGGTGTAGTTGCTGCACGCGGCGTGAAGTTGCTCCTCGTGCGTTGTTGCTGTTGTTGTCGGCCCTGCAATTCTTTTTCTGCCAACATAGCAAGCTGAAACAATCTGTTAACAGTATCATATTCTTTGTAATCAACAATGTCCTGAATTTCACGCCTCAACCCCCCATAAAATCGAGCTATTTTATCATCCATGTCCTCTACTACCCCACAACACAGCATACCCTTTTGTAACTCTTGATAATACTCCTCTACGGACATGTTACCTTGGTCTAAACGCTGCATTTTTTTGCGAAGGTCCCGCTGAAAAGATGGAGGAACAAATCGAACACGCATAGCTTCCTTTAATCTATCCCATGTTGGAGGATCAGTTCTAGTTTTAACAAGTTCATTCCACCATATGATAGCAAAGTCCTTAAACTCACTAGTGGCTTGACGAACTCTATGTTGTTCAGGAACAAGATGGAAATTTAATTTTTGCTCTACTGTCATCTCCCAATCAAGATAAGCCTCAGCATCATAAGAACCAGAAAAAGAGGGTATAGTAAATTTCACTTTAGCAAAAGGATCATCAAGAGGGCGGTTATAATTGTTATGATTATTACCTCCCATACCTCGACGATAAAGTGGCAGTCTTGGCTGATTATTGTGATCTTTCTGTTCATCATAAGCATTGTCTTCTTGTCTTCCAGCGAGAGGTAACCGAGCCTCAAAAGTATTCATCCGAAGAGCAAGGTCATCCAGTTGGCGAGTCAAGTTCGCCAATGACTCCTCCGTTGCTGCGTTGTATTTGGCGAACATATTACGTAACTCAACATGTTGAACACATTCGTCATTATTTTCTTCTCCTGCCATTGTTAGTAGGAAAAAAAAGACAACAAAAAAAATGTTATCCCTATCAACTACAGTGACAATGTGGAAGGTGGAAGAAAACAATCTCTCTCGCTCAAGCGTCTTACCACGCTCTTACAAGTGTTCTTACCGACACAGCAGGTGGTGTGGACGGTGAGATGAACCAATGAAGCATAGGGTGATTGCAAAGGTACCTGTTATGCTCAAGAGAAAGGTGGAGCTTGGATGGCACAATATGGTGGCTAATAAGCAGAAAATCGTTAACAGCTAAACAAAGTTGAATAAGTATTCAATGTAGGAAACTGTTGCTGGTCAACTGAGTGCCCTAGAGCCTAGCACAACACAAGGAAGTATCAAGGCAAAAGAAAGACAGAATGATATAACCAAACAAACAGCACCAAGTGGTATAGGCCAATTGCTTTAATATGCGTGCTCTTTACTATTTTTTCTTCTTTTTTGTAATATTTTTTTGATATTTTTTCTTTACTCAGTAGCACAAATATAGGAAGCACACAAATTTGCAGCTCAATTGGATGTAATATGCGGCCTATAGAAAATCAAGAAGATTCTTTAAAATTCGTGCTGAAACTTCGAAGGTCAGATAGCCTATCTTCCGAGGGGAATTTGGGCAATCTAATTTTGCCGAACGCGGCTACGCGGCGGAAAATCGGATGCGAAATTTCGCGTAGATGAATTTGAAAAAAAAAATCGCCCGATTTCGAGTTCGTATGCGAAAGTTATGGCTGTTTTAAGGTAGGTTGTCCGAGTTACGTTTTTTTGGATGTTGATTCCAACTCTGTTTGAGAACAGAACTCGCAAACGGGTACGAAAACGATCGGGAATTTGCACAGCAACTAATGGGGTGGTGTGTGATGATTCAAGGATGAATGGCACAAAGATTTGTCACCTAATCTAGGGCTGGCGATGCGGGAGTTCACACAAGGCGGCTAGCTAGGGCAAACCGATGAACGTGGCGGATCGGTTTGTTATTTAGGGATTGTGGAATAGGTGTCGAATAGCAAGAAAACAAGGACGAAACACGATAACTAGGACCCAAAAACACAAAGCTAAACCAGCAACAAGACTCAACCACACGAATGCAAACTCAACAATGCAAACTGAAAAACGAAACTGCAGGCACTATAGTCTGGGAAGCGGTAAAAACGATCTAATTTTTTTTGTGGCTTTTTTGTGGACTCTAGGTACGAAACAAAATCGACCTAATGGAAGGGAGGAAAACAAAGATACCTCACAGGCAACCTGGAAATCTGATACCAATTGATGAGTAGGTTTAGGCCCGATCTTCCGAAAGGTATGTCGATTGGGGTGGAGAACTCGACGTTGATGATCCGCAGCACTCGAGCGGTACGAGTACCCTGCAATCACTACACCACGGCTCCGTTGGTTATCAACCGTGCTGCACACGCTTGACCTCGCCAAGAAGGCTAATCCCTGCAAGTGCAACCGAGAACACGAGCAAGAACGTAGAAGACACGATCTGAAATCGCGAAGTTGGGGTCTCACAAACCGTAGAACGGCGATATTATTGATCTAAGCAAAACCCACCGAATATGACCGGTGGCTACAGTATTTATAGGTTAGGGTTCGACCAAAACACGATTAGACGCGTCCCTAATGGACTCTTACGGGATACAAGGCCCAAAGGCCCGATTCGGTGGCGCAGCACCGGACAGAAATCTGGACTCTAATTGTTTCGACGATTCCCAATGACTCCGGAGGAATTTTGAGGTGGGACCAGAGCCATTGGAAATTTTATCTTCTCCTCTTTCCGTGCATATGTAGAACGTCGAAAACGGATTCCGTATGCCTCCTGGGCGTCTGTTTTAAGGTGGACTGCTCCTGGACTCCGAGTTGAACTCGAGTCCGAGTTGTAAACTGTTTCCATCTACTTGTGGACGTCCCAGGTGGTTCTCCACACTCCCAAGGCCTCCTTCCTTCACTTGTTGATCTTCTCCATTATTCCTAATAACAATTAAATCATCACATAGCAATCTATTCTCAAACTCACATGCAAAAGAAGTTAAGAACGAATTCACCTGCTGATTTAATAACCGTGCCCGTGCTCTTGTGATTGGTCCTTGCAGTTCAATGCGCGTCTCCGCTGTTGTGATGTCCTCATCAAAAACCACCTTGGGCATCACACTCACGCTTGCTCCAAGGTCACAAAGGGCCTTGTCAAAGTGGTGTGCCCCAATTGAGCATGCGATTGTAGGACATTCAGGGTCCTTCAGCCAGTTGCCTCCTTGTAGAGAAATCATATTGGCACTTTCCACGGGAGGCTCGGGCTATCCTGGCATCTTGCCATTCTCCATTGGAGGAACAGCAGATGCCAGTTGAGCCAACTGAGTCTCCAATATCTTGTTGAAACTTAACTGAATCTTGAAGGCTGAGGATAGTCCTTCAATCTTGGCATTGATGCCTTCTAGGGTCTTTTCATTAGCCGACAGCTTCTTGGATAGAGCATCATTGATCTTCAGCTTGCTGATGGCAAGTTCTCTCAAGTTGGATTGATTTCGATTGTTGCCATTGTTGTTGTACCCTCCTTGAAAGAATGGGTGTGGTTGGCCCCACCCTTGACCTCCATTGCCTTCTCCATCAATTTTCTTCATAAGGAGGTCCAATTTAGAAGCGATCATGTCCACCTCCTTCAAGGTGTGCATGCCTCGCTGGTGGGTATGGAGATGCTCGTCGCTCCAACCCATGTTTGACACCATCATCTCAATAAAATCTTTTGCTTTGGGCACCGTCAATGAGAAGAAGGCACCTCCAGTGGCAGCATCAACATGGTCACGGGCAGAAGGGATCAAACCATTGTACAAATTTTGGATAATTATCCAATCATCCATCCCATGGTTGGTACAGGCTAGGATATACTCATGCAGCATCTACCAAGCCTCGGGAATAGATTCCTTGGCATCTTTCTAGAAGCTGTAAATTCTTCCACGTGGGGCATTGGTCTTGCCCAACGGGAAAAACTTGGCGAGGAATGTCGTAGAACATTTCTCCCAAGTGTCTATAGCATTTCGGTTCACGTAGAACCACTGTTTCGCTCTCCCAAGAAGAGAGAACGGGAACAGCCTAAGACGAATAGCATCAGAGGATACATCCTTTATCTTAAAAGTGCTATAGATCTCAAGGAAATATTGCAGGTGAGCACTTGCATCCTCATTAGCCTTCCCACAAAATGGGTTGGCTTGCACCATAGTGATCAGGCCAGTCTTGATTTCGAAGTTTACGTCTCCCATGTTAACAGTGGGCCCAATAGGCACATTGTTAGCAGAGGGGGCCAAAAACTCACGAAGGGTCCTCTGGGCCATTGGTGTTTCGGTTGTTGGTGCGGTTGTGCTGGCTTGCTTTGACGCTTGAAGCTTCTGAGGGGTTATGACACGAGGTTGATCTCTTAGAAGGGATTCGGGATCTTCAACAAAGTTTTCCAGCAAGCGGAAACCAGACATACACTACCCTATTTGCGAAAACAAAGAGGGGTCATCCTACTAAAACCTACTGGGGTCCTATCCTATTCACTCAATCATGCAATACTTCGGCTGCCTTCCCTGGCAACAGCGCCAGAAATGCTTGTTGATATTTCCTATGCACTACTTAACAATTCATTCCTAGCAGTGGTGCCAAAAATGCTTGTTGATAGGTTTTGATTCTTAAATGAACGCCCGCAGGCGCATGGAAACTATCGATGTAGCATTTCCCCTTTTAAGAGTATTCCCAAAGGGTGTCATTTATATTTTCCCAAAGGAAGGATAGATGGAAGTAAAACAATCATCAAGTGGAAAGGCTTAGGTTAGTCTAGGTAGGGTTCTAGCAAGGATGGGTTAAATCATAAGTTGAGGTAGTGTGACACACACGAGCATTATATCCTAAGGGCATAAATGAGGTAGTAGAGGAATTTGGCTAAGAGTTAGGTGCATACTTCTCCTATGCTTCTAATGTACATATACATAGCCTATGTTAGTTACTAATGATCATGTTAATTATGAATTCTTATGCTAAGTGGATTAACACATCGGGCACGGGTTTACCCCTAGCAACACTAGGCAACTCCTGCCAAGAGCCTGTGGTATAGCCGAACATGGAGGATTACAAAGGACAGATAGGGTTGTCACCACCTACTGCCTACCTCTTCAATCTGTGGGTCTACGAGACATTCAACGCTACTCTCTATCCTAGCACCATTCTAGCATATTAAGTAATTACCTTAAGAGCCTAGGCACAAGCCATCCTAAGGCAATGAACTAAATCATCGTTGAACCAATGTTAATTCATCACATAAGTGATTCATGTTAACATAACCATATCATAGCTAATTAGACTATAGTGGAGGTTTATTGTGTTTATGATGATGTAATGATAATGGTATAACACAATCATAAATACTACTCCTATCGCATACATGGAATCAACAATCAAACAAGAAACACTTCATCCAAGTATATGAACATATGAAGACTAAAGATAACATCTTTATTATGAATAATGTCACAAATACAAATAGGAATATGGAAGGCATACCTTTCCTAGTTGGGAAGATACTCCTTCTACTCCTCTCCTACTTGGAATATGGACTAGAGACTCTCCTCTCTACAGCCTATACTCCTCTAAACTACTGAGAGTAGTGGATACAAGGGATGAATACTCAAGTGGTGTGTTTTGAAGTGGGGGTGAGGGGTCCTATTTATAGCTTGGAGAAGGGCCCGCCACCAAAAGTGCGCGAATCAGTCACTCATGACCTCTTCAAGCCAGGAGAAGCCACCACGTGGAGTTTGACTGAGAAAGACGTCAGGAACTAGTCGGCCGACTAGGGGAGGTCGGTCGACCTGGTCATGGCCCCTTTTGCGGTGTGCTTTCTCCAGGTGACTGACAGGTAGGTACCGTTGACTGACATAGGTGCTACACCGTTGGATGGCCTCAGATACTTCTGTTTGTGGGCCATTTGAACCATGTGGTGCCACGTGTCATTGCCTGATTGGCTGGAATGATATTTTATAGGATTCATCCCCTTGTTTCACTTCATTTCTGCATAGAATCTCTGCATGCACTACTTTCTCCAAGAACAAGTGGAAATAGGTTAAAGAGAAAGGTTATGTGTGCAAGAAATGACAATTTCTTCACATAATTGAGTTACATTGACGGGTGAAATTGGTGTATAACAGCCGTCAACAGGTGCCCAACACCAAAGGTGAACATGACACAAAGGCATTCGATATACTCAAGGAGAATAAGTGTGTCAACTCAAGGCGCTTCTAAGGAAGAAACTCCTAAGCAAAAAGGGCAAGGAAGAATACGAGGAGCCGACGGGGAGTGGTCGTCAAGACTACTCCTGATATCCTTATAATTATGATCGTCTTAATTCTACCAATCATTATCTTTCAATTCCTATGGGAATACTCCACATTTTGATGGAAATGATTATACCATGTGGAAGTATAATATGAAAATGGATCTTATCTCCTTAAACCCCAGTCTTTGGCATGTTATATGTACAGGTGTAGATATCCCGAACACCGACGATGAACTCACTCCGGAGCAAGAGGAAGAAATTCACCGCAATGCACAAGCTGTTGCAGTAATAACCTCTTCCTTGAGCCTATAAGAGTTTACCAAGATTGATGGACTGGAGAGTGCCAAAGAAATATGGGATACACTCAAGACTGAACATGAAGGAAATCGTTTAGTTCGTGAAGCAAAATTTAAATGCTTGAAGGAGAATTGGGAAGGTTTGCCATTGAGGAGGGTGAATCACCTCAAGAGATGTACAATCAAATGAAGGTGATTATCAACAAGATTCGTGTCTATAGAAGCAACAAGTGGACTGACCATGAGGTGGTCAAAAGGATGATTAGAGCATTTATGCCAAGGAATGTCACTCTATGCTCGATGATTTGAGAAAGTTTGGGGTTCCATAAAATGACTCCGAATGAACTATTGGGCCAAATCATCAACCATGAGATGATGGAAAAGGAAGCCAAATATGTTGAAGGACCTTGTCGAGTGTTGGTATTTCTTAACATCACAGAGTTATCTGCAAGCGCACGGAAATACCGTTGTAGCACTTCCCCTTAAGGAGTATTCCCAAGGGTATCGAATCCAAAGAGCGTGTGTGCTAATCTTTCGAACTAGCTCACCCAAGGACACAAAGTTGTTTGGTAGGCAAGGAACAGAGAGGAATTCAAAGTATTGATCCTAATTCAAGGTAGTTTGCAGTGGATGCTTGCTTCGGGCACGGGCTTACTCCTAGCAATACTAGGACGACTCCCGCCAAGAGCCTATGGCATAGCCGAACGTGGAGGACTACAAAGGACAGATAGGGTTGTCACCACCTACTGCCTACCTCTTCAATCCGTGGGTCTACGAGATATCCACTAATGATTTATAACCTAAGCACCACGCTTACGTTCTAAATCACTACTCTAGTTGTTTTGAACACAAAGCTACAACTAGAGCCTCTAATGAATCAAAGCAATGAACCCACAAGTAACTACTTGTGCAAACTACTAAGAATAAAATATCAAACTTGTATTGAATTCACAAAGGCTTACTTGATTGAGTAAAACTTTTGTAGGGGTACAAGTGTAGAAGAGGTACTTGACAAGCCCAAGCCTCCTTCTCCTAGACTCTTCACCACACTCTCCTTCTACTTTGGTAGCCTCTAGGACTACTCTAAACCTTTGGAGTGTAGCACTATTCTCAACTTTTGGTGTGTGTGAGAAGTGAGGTGAGGGGGTCTATTTATAGGTGGAGAAGGGTCGGTTCCTGCCACAATTAACGTGCGAATCAGTCACCATTGACTCCAAGGAGTCGTGCGGAGCCAACATGTGTCATTTGACCGAGTTTGGTGCCAGGAAGAGGTCGGTCGAACCCCTGGTTCGGTCGACCTGGTCAAGGCTCCCCTCGAGGAGTGCTTCCTCCAGGTGGCTTCCAGGTGGGCCCCCTTGATATATATGGGTGCAACACCATTGGATCTCCTCGTATTCTTCTGTTTGTGGGTCATTTGATCCATGTGTTGCCATGTGTCATCGCCTGATTCGTTGAAATCCATTTTCATGGATTCATCCCTGTATGTTTTGGTATTTTGGGTAATAATTCTCCTGCATACAAATAAACACCAACACTTGTGGAATTGGGTTAGTGTATAACCCTACCACTATGTTTTGTGTTTCTTTTATGCACATTATGAGGTGAATTGACGGTCAAATAGTGGTACTTAAGGACCGTCAACAAACTCCCCCACACTTAGTCCTTTGCTCGTCCTCGAGTGAAGGCGAGAAGAACTAGAGTGTTGTCATGAATTTGCTATAAGGTAGAAAATAAGGATACTAGATATTTCAACTTATACCTGAATTCATGGATCCCCTTTATGTATGTGGCTACCACATCAATCTTGGGTGTTTGAAAAGTGGAACGGTTAAAATGAAGTTCCCTTGGATCATTATCCGCTGAAATGATTTGGCAATTGCTATATTTGAAAGTCATAGGAACATTTGCCCCTGCCTTCTTGATCGGAATATCTAAAATCTCTCAAAGTGTTTGAGTCCTCACCATGGCATGTTTTGCCAATTCTTGTCCCTATACTAAAAGTGGCTATATCTGGAGCTTGGTAGGGATGAATGTGGCACACATTTGCAATTCATATGTTACTAAGTCAAAAACTTGATCCTATGAGAGACTTATGCAATGAACAAAGTAAAGGGAAAATTCTTGTGCACATGAATGGAATGGAGGGGCGAGGTGATAACTCCCATGAATTTGCTCTCTCTTAAGGATGAAACATGGCTACTTTTTTTTGAGCACTCTTACTCTTTTTCAAGAGTGGATGCTTTTTCTTTTTCTTGTAGCCATGTCTTTTACTCCTTTTTATTTTTTTTAGAGAGGCTTTCATTTGTATTGTATGGAGTTTCTTTTTGGCGGATGGGTAATTGATGGATGCAAACTCTCAATGTGAGAAATTTTGCATGAATGGAGTGCACAAGAGTTTTCAACTCAAAAATTTCATGCATGTCACTCAATTGGGTCACGGGTTTGACAAAGTTCAATGAAAAGCAAAGTGGCATATGCTTGTGGTTTTTAATGAATGTATCATATGGCCTTGGTGGGTATATAAATTTCCAATGAGAGATTTAGGCAAAGTTCAAGACTTCAAATAGTTACAAATGTCAAAGATCAATTTCAAGCAAAAGGATGATTTCTAAAGAACTCATTTACCATATCACACTAGTAAAATACCTAGACGGTGTGTTTTTCCCATTGAATTATGGGAATCATAGACAAGGTAATCAATTGAAATATAAAGTATTCAAATTTTTAGCTTAAGCAAATTCTTGACTACCAAATTTTATTTCAATTTGTTGAGTTGATTCATTTTAGATATGCAATGAAAAATATGAAATCAACTCAAACAGCATGGTAGCGCATAAAAGTGGGGATAGGAAATCTGAACTGATTTTCTAGAGCAAAACGGAGACGTATGGTGCAGAGGATAGGTCAACCGACCAGGGGGTTCGGCCGACCTCCTGTTGGCTCTTTTGTGGCTCTGTTTCGTCGGGTCGTTTTGCTCATTCGGTCGCGACGTGTTTTTATATGCAACATTAATTTTTCACGTCGGGATTTCGTGACTTGGGGACATGTTTCCCCCATGCTTGTTTCCTGAATTCTTTATTCAACAAAATAAACTAAAGGGGGAACTTTACTGGTGTTAGATGAACTAGTAAGTTCACTTTATTGAAATCAAAATATGGGGATGCTTACATTATTTAATCTAGCTTTAGAAAACAAATGTTTTTAAAAAAAATAAATCCTAAGTAGTAAGCATCCTATGCTGTCGGGCGAGGGAAGTTTGGTTGTTGGCCGGCGTAATGTCCCTGCTCAGGTTGAAGGTTGAGCTGGAGGAGGCATGAGGCACAATCTACTTATCGGCCATGATGACGACGGGAGGAAGATGATGATTCAATGAGGTGCATAACTTTCCTCTCTGTTTATGTCCTTTAAGTAAGTGGGGAACGACGTGTTTCACCGAGGATTTTGTGGAGGATATCGAGAAGGATCAACACGAGAAAACAGAACGCGAATGGAGCGAAGGGAGAGTCAGCCAACCCTAGGGTTTGGCCGACCCCCTTCTGGCTCCGTTCGGGCCACATTTTCTCGGGTCAATTAAATGGGCCTCATAGATGAAGAATTGGATGGGTCCATTAGTTGGACGTGGAGAATTTAAACATAATTGAAAGAAATGGCATGGAAATCGATTAGATTTACCACGTCAAATTCCTTTTCTGTATCCTTTTGGGAATCAAGAAATAATTTGAGTCAGTGCCCATTCACTTTGAATAGTTGACCATCATCACCTTGGAGTGTGATTGCTCCATGGGATGAAGTCTCCACTACAGTGAAGGGTCCTTCCCATTTACTTCTAAGCTTTCCATGTCCAAAGAGTTTAACCCTAGAGTTAAAGAGTAAAACTTTATCTCTAGGTTTGAACTCTTTCGGCGTAATCCTCTTATCGTGCCATCTTTTGGTTCTCTCTTTATAAATTCTGGCACTGTGGTACGCCTTATCTCTCCATTCCTCCAACTCAGAGATTTGCTTCAATCGGTGATTTCTAGCTTCGTTAAGATTCATGTTCCACCGCTTGATGGCCCAATACGCTCTATGTTCCAATTCTACGGGAAGATGGCAAGTCTTCCCATAGACAAGTTGGAAAGGAGACATGTTGATAGGTGTCTTGTAGGCAGTAAGATATGCCCACAATGTGTCGGGTAGCTTTTGCTTCCATCCCGTTCCCATTTCCAAGACAGTCTTTTGCATAATATTCTTAATTTGCTTATTAGATGTTTCTACTTGACCACTTGTCTGTGGGTGGTATGGGGAAGCAATGTTATGCTGGACTCCAAGTTCCCTTAAAAAGTTTCAGAAGGCCTTATCTATGAAATGAGACCCTCCATCACTTATGACCATACGGGGAGTTCCAAAGCGTGGGAAAATGATCTCATGGAACATTTTCCTTGCTTGCTTGGAATCAGCATTTTTGCATGGTAATGCTTCTACCCATTTTGACACATAATCGACGACAACCAGAATATACTCGCAATCATAAGACCTAGGAAAAGGTCCCATGAAATCAATACCCCATACATCAAATAATTCCACTTGGAGATTGTATGTTAGGGGCATCGCATTGCGAGCAGAGATTCCTCCATGCTTCTGGCATTTCTAACATCTGCGAACGAATTCCTTGGTATCTTCATACATTGAAGGCCAATAGAATCAACTCTGCCAGATATTTGCCTGAGTACGGTAAACACCGTAATGACCACCATAGGGGCCAGCATGGCATTTCTCTATAATTTTGGTGTCTTCGATTGATGGGGCGCACCTTCTAAGAAGGCCATCGGCACATACTCGATAGAGGTAAGGGTCATCCCAAAGGTGTCTACGACTCTCATAAATGAGTTTCTTTTTGTTCTCCCCTGGTGGTACGTATCCCGTGACCATAAAGTTCATGATATCCGCATACCAAGGGTGAGAGTCTGCACCCTGAGGAGCATATCATCTTGTAGGAAGTCATTGATAGGTATGTCCATGGTTTGTGTGACTTCCATACGTGAAAGATGATTTGCTACTGAATTCTCTACTCCTTTCTTATCTCTTATTTCTAGATCAAATTCTTGGAGTAGAAGAATCCATCGAATTAGCCTGGGTTTAGCATCCTTTTTGGTAAGCAGATATTTCAAAGCAGCATGGTTTGTGTAGACTATGACCTTTGCTCCAACCAAATAGGATCTAAACTTGTCGATAGCAAAAACTACTGCTAGGAGCTCTTTCTCAGTTGTGGCATAATTGAGTTGGGCTCCTGTCAGATTTTTGCTAGCGTAGGCTATTGTGTGATGCTTTTTATCTTTGGTTTGGCCTAAGACCGCACCAACAGCAAAGTCACTGGCATCACGCATGATTTCGAATGGCAGCGTCCAATCAGGAGGTTGGATAATTGGAGCTAAGTTGAGTGCCTTTTTGAGTATATCAAATGATTTAAGGCATTCATCATCAAAATCAAAGGGGGCTTCTTTAGATAATAGGATGGTGAAGGGTCTAGCGATTTTGGAGAAATCCTTGATAAATCGTCGGTAGAACCCCGCATGACCTAAAAAGCTGCGGATTCCCTTAACATTGATAGGAGGTGGAAGTTTTTCAATAACTTCAATTTTAGCTTTGTCCACCTCTATCCCTCTCTCGGACACCAAGTGTCCAAGAACGATGCCTTCCCGGACCATGAAATGGCACTTTTCCCAATTAAGCACAAGGTCCTTCTCCTGGCATCTTTGTAAGACCCTGTCTAAGTTTTCTAGACAATGATCAAAAGTTTTTCCATAGATGGAGAAATCGTCCATGAAAACTTCCATGATATCCTCAATCATGTCTGAAAATATAGACATCATGCATCTCTGGAAAGAGGCAGGAGCGTTACACAGTCCAAAGGACATACGCCGGTAGGCATAGGTCCCATAAGGACATGTGAACGTGGTCTTACTTTGATCATCGGGATGGATAGGAACTTGATGATATCCCAAATACCCATCAAGGAAACAGAAGTAGGAGTGGCCAATCGCTCTAACATCTCATCGATGAAGGGCAATGGAAAATGGTATTTCCTTGTTGCCTTGTTAAGTTTTCGGTAGTCAATGCACATCCTCCATCCCGTGACGGTCGTTGAGGAATTAATTCATTCCTCTCATTTTGAACGACCGTCATACCTCCCTTCTTAGGCACTACTTGAACTGGGCTTACCAATTCACTATGAGGAATAGGGTAAATAATCCCGGCATGCAGAAGTTTCAAGACTTCTTTCTTGACAACTTGTCGCATCGCATTATTCAATCGCCTTTGAGGTTCCCTTGAGGGGACACTCACAGGGTCAATAGGAATATGATGGGTGCATAACGATGGACTAATTCCCTTGAGATCCTGTAGTGAATATCCAAAAACAGCTCTATGCCTTTCTAACATGGCTAAGAGTTTGAGCGTTCCATCATCTGAAAGCTTGTCACTTATGATGATAGAGGCTTCCAAATCGCCATATAGAAAGGCATAACGTAGGCCTGGAGGTAGAATCTTGAGCTCAACAGGAGGTTTTGGGGAGGGCTCTTCTTTTGGCAATTCAATTTCCTCCTGAAATTCATCCTCCTCTTGGACGAAGTCTTCTTCTCCTTCAATTTCAGGGGGTTCTAAAAAATGAAGAGTCCTAACCTCCTCCATTGGCTCATCTTGGATGGGAGATTCTGCAGATGTGTTCTTTTGAGCGCAGAATAGGCATGGAGAAATTTATCCCTCCAAGATTGATATTGAGGCTTCCTTCCAAAGGAACTTCCATGAGAAATTTCTCTATGGGAATCCCTGTCACGATGTCGAAATCTTGGATTTCGAACACGTGAAAATCTAAGAGAGCCTCAACATCTTTGTGTTTAACAGACACTTGTTGCAGAACCCCACATCCTTCAAGAATAGTTCCAAATGAATCTCAGAAGGATTTGATTGTTGGTGCCAATGGCACATCGCCAAGAATGGCGAGAGCACAAGAATCGGAAATGAGATTTGCTCCAACAGTAGGGTTGTATAGGATTCTCATTGGTGTCCCTCTAATAGAACATAAAATGGTAGCCAAAGGTGAGGTCATCCGAAGAATTTCGGGTGAATTCTCGACTTCAGCTGTCCACTCTCTGCTTAGGATAGAGGTCAACTCCTTGACCGTCTGACGGACGAACACCCCGTCAGGTGGTTCAGGTGGAGTTGGTGGCAATGAAGGTTTCCTATAGCAACAATAGTTCGAGGTATTTCCATAATCTTCAAAAAGCTCTTCCTCGAAGTAAAATGGAAACTACGAGGGTTGAATTTCTTCTACCTTCGTAGTCTCAGGTTTGAGAGAGGATTCCTCTGGCAAGGCTTGGGGTAAACAAGAAATGGGTTCATCCTTGTCCAAGAGTGTATCCTTCGTTCTTGACATGACTTCCTCTTGGGGAGGCTCATTAAGACCCATAATGAAGGAAGAATTTTCTAGAATTATGTCCAGAAGATTCTTGCCTTCTTCTGGAGTCTTATGGAGGAAAGATCCTCCAGACGTAATGTCAAGATATAGGGCAGACTCTTAGTTCAATCCCATGAAGAAATGTTGCAAAAGCATTGGATCAGGGATTAACAAATCTGGGCCAGAATTTTTCAAAAGAGAAAATCTGTCCCAAGCTGCACCTATGGATTCCTTCTCCATCTGCTGGAAGCATAGTACTTCCTTTTGTAAGGAAACAATTCGGGCAATGGGAAAGAAAGCAAGACAAAATTTGTCTCATAATTCACTCCAATCACTGTTTGTCTTCCCAACGTAGTGGTTGTACCATTGTTTGGCTTTTTCCTTGAGGGAAAAAAGAAACAACTTCCATTTGAGAGTTTCCTGTGTCATACCTTTGATTAGAAGGCATGAACACAGTTGTTGGAACTCTCGTAGATGGTGGTAAGGGTTTTCACAATCCGTTCCTGAGAAGGATTGTTCCCGAAGCATGGCTATAAAGCCAGGGCAAAGTTCATAGCTGGTTGAACAAATAGGTTCCGCCGAATGCGGTGGCTCACAGAACTTGCCCTTCGGAGCAGAATAAGAAAGAATGGTGGGTTGCTCCATTTATATGGTGGTGGTAAGGTAAGAAAGGTAAGATGATAGATAAGGGGGATATGATACGAGGGTGATCTTGGTTTGAAGATTAACAGCAACTGTTCCCGGGCAACGGCGCCAGAAATGCTTGTTGATATTTCTTAAAACCACAGAGTTATCCGCAAGCGCACGGAAATACCGTTGTATCACTTCCCCTTAAGGAGTATTCCCAAGGGTATCAAATCCAAAGAACGTGTGTGTAATCTTGCGAAGTAGCTCACCCAAGGACACAAAATTGTTTGGTAGGCAAGGAACAGGGAGAAATTCAAAGTATTGATCCTAGTTCAAGGTAGTTTGCAGTAGATGCTTGCTTCGAGCACGGGCTTACTCCTAGCAATACTAGGACAACTCCCGCCAAGAGCCTATGGCATAGGCGAATGTGGAGGATTACAAAGGACAGATAGGGTTGTCACCACCTACTGCCTACCTCTTCAATTCGTGAGTCTACGAGATATCCACTGATGATTTATAACCTAAGCACCACGCTTATGTTCTAAATCACTACTCTAGTTGTTTCGAACACAAAGCTACAACTAGAGCCTCTAATGAATTAAAGCAGTGAACTCACAAGTAACTACTTGTGCAAACTACTAAGAATAAAAGATCAAACTTGTATTGAATAAACAAAGGCTTACTTGATTGAGTAAAACTTTTGTAGGGGTACAAGTGTAGAAGAGGGACTTGACAAGCCCAAGCCTCCTCCTCCTAGACTCTTCACCACACTCTCCTTCTACTTTGGTAGCCTCTAGGAATACTCTAAACCTTTGGAGTGTAGCACTATTCTCAACTTTTGGTGTGTGTGAGAAGTGAGGTGAGGGGGTCTATTTATAGGTGGAGAAGGGTCGGTTCCTGTCACAATTAACGTGCGAATCAGTCAACATTGACTCCAGGGAGTCGGGAGGAGCCAACACGTGTCATTTGACCGAGTTTGGCGCCAGGAAGAGGTTGGCCAAACCCCTGGTTCGGCCGACCTGGTCAAGGCTCCCCTCAAGGAGTGCTTCCTCTAGGTGGCTTCCAGGTGGGCCCCCTTGATATATATGGGTGCAACACCGTTGGATCTCCTCGTATTCTTCTGTTTGTGGGCCATTTGATCCATGTGTTGCCACGTGTCATCACCTGATTCGTTGAAATTCATTTTCATGGATTCATCCTTGTATGTTTTGGTATTTTGGGTAATAATTATCCTGCATACAAATAAACACCAACACTTGTGGAATTGGGTTAGTGTATAACCCTACCACTATGTTTTGTGTTTCTTTTATGCACATTATAAGGTGAATGTACGGTCAAAATGTGGTACTTAAGGACAATCAACACCGAGCTGACTTCATCAAGGAATAAGGGGTTGGCTCTCAAGGTGGCCAGCAAACCAAATAATAGGAAAGTCCACAAGGTGCAAGAAGATGAATATAGCGACGACATGAGCACCGACATGGACGAAGAAGAAATGGTCCTCTTCATGAAGAAATTTAAGAGGATGATGATGAGAAAGAGAAAATACAAAAATTCTAGTGATGATAAGAACAAAGAAAAAGACAAGTCCAGATCTAGACGCTCATGCTATAACTGTGGTAAATATGGGCACTTCATAGTTGATTGCCCATATGAAGAAACTAAGAAGAAGAAAGAAGTGAAGCCTCAAGAGAGGAAAATCTTCAACAAGAGGAGGCAAGCTCATCAAGCACACATCGGCAAAGAGTGGCACTCAAACGACGAGTCCCCCTACAATGAAGAAGAATAGATGGCTACCATTGCCATCAAGAAGCTCACCAAGAAGTCTACACTTTTCCCAAATATGGGAGGAAGGCAGAAGTACAATCACACTTGTCTCATGGATAAGGAAGGCAAGAAAAAGGTTCGACTTACACCTCCGTCGCTTAATTACTCTGATGATGAGTTTGATAGCAGTGACAAAAATGAACACATGTTTAAAGGCTTAAGTAAAACTGCATTAGCTAAAATGAAAATTTTGACGGATGGAATATTTGAGAAGGAAGATATTATGAACCAACAAGAAGATATGCTCGTCCTTCAAAAGGAGAGATACTCTGAGGTTGAAGAGGCTCTCGAGCTAGAAAAGGAAAAGAGAGAAGCGCTTGAGCGTGAGCTAGCTTTGAACAAAGAAACTTGCTAAAATCTAAACAATTTGAATGTTGTACTTAAGGATGAGCTTGTTAAATTGACAAAAGTTAACAAGGACCTTAAAGTACAAGTTGAATCACTCAAGCAAAGTGCTTTCTCCTCATCTTCTAAGACCTCACCTTCTTCAAATATTGAGTCTATTCCATTTAAAACTTGTCATTGTGCTAATTCGGTTCTTGACTTGAAAAATGAGCTTTAAGTGGCACAAAGCAATAATTCACCCAAAGGTGGCATCTTTTATAAGGAGAAAATCAAGTATGCACGAAGTGCATACTCGATTACTAGATCTACTAATATCAAGGATGACATTGAATATTCTCGAGATGAAAAGCGGAATGCTAGAACCCCAAGAATAACAAGGAATCAACTGTTTTTGTCAAGAAAGCTCAAATCAAGTTAAGAACACCAAACGTGTTCATTCTTTTCATGAAAAAAATAAAAATGGACCGAACATTATGTTTCATGACTTTAATGCCTCATATGTTCTTGTGAAGTATGAATTTAACCATGTTTATGTCAAGTATGTTGGAGCACTTCACAAGAGTCTAAAATCTTGTGTGTGGGTGCCCAAATGTCTTATCACTAACATAAAAAGACCGAAGCAAGCTTGGGTACCTAAAAGCAAGACATAATTCTGTTTTGTAGGTGTACCCCCTCCAATGAATTCAAAAAGGGTGCTTGAGAGGCACAAACAAAATGATTGGAGGAAAAGAAAATATTTATGGGGTACAATGAAGATCAAAGTTCATCCGCATCCATACTACCAACACAAGGGCTCAAAGAGTACAACAACAAGAGAGCAATGATCAAGGGGGATCCTCTATACAAAAAAGGCTCAATATGTACAAGATCAACCTAAATAAGATCGAGATAATCAATATAATGATGGAGGCAATGATCAAGGGGGGGGGCAAAGAAAATAAAGAAGGAGGTATACTGTTCTATTTTTTTGCTCTAGTGTATCTTGGTCCATCTAGGTCATATTAAATTGGTATATCACCTCTGTTTGGTAATTCATTGCGCTTGGGTGCATCTAGGCATTATATCACGTCAGGCACATGTTTTGTATGCAAGGCTTCAAGCTGCTCTGACATGTGGCTTAAAACGTTGCATATCTGATTGCTGGGAGTATAGAACTTCAAAATACCAGCATAATTGCAAAAAATAATCTCCTATATCATTTTCACTTGAAAACTATTTCAAATATTAACTCTAGGTGAATTATGTTCATAGTATTATTCTTGGTTGCTTACTGACCATATTTACCAAGAATATTTGCTAAAACTATGTCCTTATGACCAACACTAGAGATCCATTCAAATTCGCTTCGAAAGTCTAACCTACATTCTCTGTCTAACCGGACAAGTCTGGCACACAACTGGACTAGTACGATGTACTGTCAATCCTGAGCTTTTGGCCATAGTTTGATGATTAAGTGTTTGTTGATCATATCCTTCAAGGGTATTCTCTACAATCATGTATTAATCATCATCCGAAAGTCAAATCTCAATTTTACCTTGTTAATATTACCACAAATCTCTGTTTGCTATGGACTAGTTCGTGGTTAAAACCGGACAAGTCCGGTATCTTGACTAGTCCGCCCTTGGTCCGCTAATCCGGACAAGTCCGGGTTTCACCGAACTAGTCCGGTGTTTCCGTAACTTAAATGTTGGATTCTCCCCGAGTCTTTATTCTTCCTCCTCACTCCATTCTTGACACTCTCTTTCCTCCTCTCGAGCTCCCAAGGCGATTTTTCGCTCTCTTCATCAAAAATTTGATTCTTTCGAGGAGGAGGTGCGGAAGCACTTTGTGAAGTCCATCCCAGACTTATCCGCACTCAGGATCCATTTTACTGCAAGCATTGATCATAGATTGGTAAACTCTAGCCCTAACCCTCATATTCATTCCTCTCTAGGGTTTAGGCCATTTCTTTCACTCTCTAGGGTTTCAATACACTCTGAGTATCCTACATTATCATTGTCCTTCACTTTGTTCTACGTCCTCAAAGATTTGATGAATTTCAAATACCTAGGGTTCTGAATTTTGAATACCTAGGGTTCATGCTGATGAACATCGGACTAGTCCGGGTTAACCTGCGGACAAGTCTAGTACACCGGACTAGTCCGTAGAAACCACAGACAAGTCCGATTGTTAACAACATTAAACCTACTATGTTGATTTCATTAAGTTCTTTGAATAAACCTTGTATCTCTATTCTCATTCAGTTCTACTGTGTCAGGCATCATGTCGAGCTCAGATGAAAGCATGTTTAGCGAGCTGGAGCTTGAGGTGGCACGTCTCGCCTCAAAACGCTAATTGGGGATCGAGGAACAATGAAGGACTAAGTTTTGCATGACAAGGATGCCAGAGCATCAGGCACGAGCTCTCGACAAAAAGTCCCAGCTAAGAAAGCTACTGAAAAAGGCAAACAAGTAGTCACTCAAACATACAAGGCCAGAAAAAGTAAGGACAAGGGCAAAGGTCATGCGAGGTCCTCGGGCCCGATTGGGCCACTCGAAATGGCTGCCTCGATGCACGATCGTAGCCGTTATCCCAATGACAATGCTTTCACTGTAAAGGGTGTTGACAAAGCCAAAAGGCTGAGGGAGATTGATGTATACAGTCACAAGAAGGTAGCAGCAGATCCACAGTTTTGGAGCGAGTTTCACTGTGATTATTACCAAACCTTATACCTTTGCATGAAAACTCCAGCTGCTAAGAATCAATGGATTGATTGGGAGTACATGGAGGGCAAAGAGAATGAGGCATTTCATCAAGTGATTGCAGCAGTTGACAGACATGGCTTGAAAGACCTTTTAGCCTTTAGATATGATTATAACGATGAAATCATAGCTCAATTCTATGCCACTTGCTATTTCTCCAAGTCTGGAGCCGATGAGATGACATAGATGACTCATGGAAAGAAGTACCCAATTGGTTATGAGGAGTAAACTGAGATACTCAACTTGGGTTGGTCTCTTAACAACGAGCTCAAAGTTCACAATGTCAAGGCGCTAGATAAGAATGAGCTGAACTTCCTCTATGACACTGCCTATCCATTCAAGGCTCCCTCCACCAACTATTTGAAGCTTTTCTTTTCTGTTTTGAAATGGGTGCTAAGGAAGACTATTGCACCCAAAGATGGTGATGCGGGAAGCATTCAGGGTTTCCTCCGCAACTTGATGCAAATCATAAGTTGTGACACCCGATCCCAAAAATGAACCAAGTGAACGCATATGTGTGCCAAGGATGTTCAACACACATACATGAGTGCATTCACAAAAGGATATACAGAAAATTACCACAGAACAGGATTAATTAAGCACTTTTATTACACAATTCATATTATCCTCGAATACAAGCTCTAATGAATATTAATAACAAGTTTCAACTAATGCAGCGGAAATAAACTAAACTGAGCAAACTAAGCAACTAAGCAGCATAAGAAAATAGGGTATAGCGCAGCTCTAATCAACACCACAGGCAAAACTGATGGTAGACACGACCTAGAACTCCGCATTATCCTCGTTATACTCCCAAACCTGACCTGCAACTGTTGGGGGGGGGGGGGGGGTTGCAAGAGTTAGTACATGTTGTACTCAGCAAGTGTGAAAAGTATGACATGTAGCTGATACAAATGACAAATATAATAATGGCTCAGTGCTGAAAAGTACATCAAAACATTTGAAAATAAGTATATTATATGTATGTGAAATAAACCCATCATAAATCATGTAGTTATCATAATACCAGTCCATATTTCAACACCATCATCCATATACCAGATTTCACCATTACCATTAACCATGTTCGATATCAGAATTTAGTCCATAACCATTCATAACCATATTACCAACCATAACCATTCCGAAAACCATCCCAATACCAAGTTCCCTCTAATCACCAAGATGTACTCATACGTGTTTGTGATTTCATCACCCGTCGGCGACTAAAGAACCTCCCTTATGCCAATTACACTTCATTTGGTGTATGGCAAAGAGATCACAAAATAGCCTTTACAAAGGGACTACTAGCATGTACGGACCCATTGAGGTTTCACCGATAGCGATGTCTCCAACTGAGCACATCTTCAACCAAGGGCCCCCTCTTGTGCCATTCGGATCCCAGGGAGTCCTGAAAACCATATCCAAACCCAATCCAACTCCCCTTCCCCGGTGCGCCAAATGATCCATTCAATACTAGCAATATCCTAATTAATCAGCTACGCCGCACCCATACTTGGCCTCGTGGTGGCACTGTAAATCCTGGATGGTCGCTCCACGAACCGGTCATTAGATCTAAAGCAAGCAAAACACCATAACATCCAACCCATCCACATACCATGCTTGCTTAGATCACCCATTACCATGTCATATTGACCAGTTGATATTAACCATAATCTCATTAATGCATAATTAAATAGTCTAGTTGTTTTCCCATCCCAATTAATTAAGCGAAGCAAAAAGGTAAAAAGCCCTTTTCGACTCTCTACCATGTATTACAGGTGACAAGGGTGGTTAAACAAAACTAGTAAACTTCCTACCATAGGAGTTCCCATCAAATTGGCACAAGCACGCAGTTTTGCAAAAAAAAAACATTTATTTTAGAAAAACTAGATCAATAAGTTCAAGGACACTTGCCTTGCTCTTGGGCTTGGTTTGGATCAAAGTCTTCAAAATTCTAGTACTGGAGGTCCTCCGCAGCACTCTCTAGCACCAAACCTTGTATTACGCGCAACAAACATGCAAAACACACAATTCAATCAAAAAATGCTCATATAGTACTCAATATGTCATGATATGCATGATTAAATGCAATTATGAAGTGAAACTTGTTAATGAGTTGTTATTAATGTTCACTAACTGGTTCTAATAGTTTTTAACAAGTTTGGACAGGTTTGGAATTGGTTCGAGTCAATTTGGAATTAATTCAGCACAATTCTGATTCAGAGGTCGGACAAGTCAGTTTTTAGGGGTCGGACTAGTCCGTCCTGGATAGACTGCAAATTAGGATTTTTTCTGATCTGAGAGAATTAGGGTTGAATTGACGTGGAAAAATAGAAAGTAGAAGGTATACCACGTGTTTAGAACTCCAGAGATCAAGAATTGAAGATGGAACTTGGATCTTGACGATCTAGGGTTGGTGATGAAGAGTTGAAGGTGAATTGGTTATGAAGAACGCAAGGTCGATGAAGATCTTGATTACTTGATCCTCTTTCGTTTCCTCCTCTTCTTCTTCTTGCTAGGGATCTACTTCTCCCTCCTTGATGGCGGCTCTCCACGAACTAGGGCTCATGGTCTTCCAATAGAGGCAAAAGGATGTAAAGTTGAGGGGTGGGGTTGTTTATATAAGGGTGGAGGCTAGGGTTTGATGGAATTCGAGTTTAAGATGGGTATAGGCCAGTGTGGGATCCCACATGGGCTCCAAAGAGGTTGGACACGACGTCCTTGGGCCCAAATAAGGCGGTTACCCAAAAACAAATCATGAGGAAATAATAGAAGCCGAGTGGAACTCAGCAGGCCGGACTAGTCCGCACAACGGACCGTACTAGTCTGTTTCAAAACAGAAACAATATCGGACAAATCCGCAGGAAGTTCCGGACAAGTCCGATCTTGTCCATAGAGCAAAACGGACAAGTCCGGCATAGATCGGACAAGTCCGAGGATTTGGCAACTTACTGTAAAAACCGGACCAAAGATCGGAATAGTCCGCACTCAATCACGAATAAGTCCGGAACGGAACAGAGAGTCAATCGGACTTGTCCGCAGCAAAAATGGATAAGTCCGGAGCGGAACATAGAGTCAATCGGACTAGTCCGTAGTGAAAATGGATAAGTCCGGAGGGCAACAGAGAGGGAAACCAGACTAGTCCGGGGTACAAACGGACAAGTCCATACTTGTTCAGACTTTTAAGTGTTGTTTTGCTTCTAATTCATTTTAAACTTATTTCTTTTTATGTGGATTAATGTTAAACATGTATTAAAATGTATGCAATGCATGACGGATGAAAATGAGGGTGTTACATAAGTAGAGATGGAGAATTTGATGTGTTTGATTATATCTACAGTGATATGTTCAACATTGCTCACACTCCAAATCGGTCATGTGGATATGCCCCCTACATTATGTTCATGATTGAGAAAGTCACAAGATTGGATTTTGTCAAGGATGTTCCTCACACCAAGCTCAGACCTCAGGTTCCTACAGCTCCTCCTTCACTATCCTCCTCTACAAGACAGCGGTCCACTCATGCCATGCCAGCAGGTGCCTCATCTACCGCAACTCGCTCATCCACAAGAGGCTCTAACATAGGCATTTTGAAGATGATATGTGTCATATTCACCTCTTGTCACAAAGTGTAGGTTAAGAAACATAATGAGAGGCAGGCAAGGAAGAGACACTCTTGATACATGAAGGAGAATGTGACTGGCATATGTTAGAAACTTGAAATCTCACCTATTGGCTCTCCAGAAGTTTCAGAAGATTCAGATGAAGATTTCACTGAGATGTCAACACTTATAGATGATGAGCTAGCTTTCTTTGGTATTGGTCCCTCCATTCGATCTACTCCTCCTCAAGCAAGTGACAATGATGATAATATTGATGAGGAGCAAGACAGTGAGAAGACATAGAGTGAGGGAAATGTGGAACGAGAAGATGAAGACGAAGAGTAGATTTTCTCAGTTTTTCCCTTTTTGGTGTCTTGATGCCAAAGGGTGAGAGATTTAGGGGGAGTAGGTCGTCATAGTCGTAATCTTTATATTTGTTTGGCCATGGAGGACTATTTAAAAAAAATTGTAATGTTTTATGTTTAAGTCCTATTATGCTTTATGTAAAACCTATTGTGCTTTGTGTAACACTTTGCATTTTCTATGCACCATGTTATCTCATTGATATGTTCATTATGTTCATGTTTATGTGAATTGTCATAATGTGATATTCTTACACTTATTCACTTGTACGCTTGATCATATTTATGTCCTTGCCTATTATGCTTTAATGTTCATGTGTGATGCTTATTATCGTGTCTCCATAATAATTGTTGATTAAGCTCATCATATTGTTATTTATGTTCATCGCAATTATTGCTCACACACACTTGAGAGACATCCCACCATAAAGAGTGCATATATGAGAAGTAATTCATGCTCACAACTTTTGTTACTCATATGTGCACACTTTATGAAAATCAAGTTTTTACTCTTATTTGTGTAATCTCAAAAATGGTTGTCATCAATCACCAAAAAGGGGGAGATTGAAAGTGCATCTAGGCACACCTTGTGGGTTTTGGATGATTGATGACAAACAAGTGAGATCCTGATCAAGTTTGTTGAGATGAGAGCAGGTTTCGGAGAATAGAGCTAAAGGTGCAAAAAGGTTGAAAATGAATATCAAGAAAGGGAAGAGCACAAGTGAACTAAAGGTGCAAAAAGGTGAAAAATGAATATCAAGAAAGGGAAGAGCACAAGTGAAGAAAAGATGCAAAAAGTAGTCCTAAATGTGTAGGGTGTGTGTGAGAGACACACTCCCATGAGCTCAAGTCTTTGCGGAAATAATTAAGGCTATAACACAATTCAAGTTGCAGGAATAGAGGATTAGTCCGGCCCCAGAGAGGACTAGTCTGGTCTCTCACAGTATCACAATAGGACTAGTCCGATTTCACAAAGGACTAGTCCGTTCTATCACAGTACCTCATAGGGGACTAGTCTGGTTTCATAGCGGACCAGTCCATTTTCTCATAGTTCCAAAATAGGACTAGTCTGGTGGTTGAGAGGACTAGTCTGATTACCTTTCTAGACAAAAAAGGACTAGTCCGGTCCTCAACGGCCTAGTCCGATTCACTCACACAATTTAGAGATTCTAGTGTGTTGCACATTCCACGTCGATTTTACACAGCACACTGAACAAGTCTGGTCCCCTACATGGACTAGTCCGACCGTCGGGATCCCTAACGGTAATATTTTTGGAAACATTATAAATAGGAGATCCACAGCCCCACAATGATAACTTTTGAATCTTACTGTCAAGCATTGAAACCCTAGAGCCGCCACCTGTCCCAAGAGCACAAAAACACATCTCCCCACGCATCTAAAGTCCTCAAAAGTGAAAATCATTTGAGTATTCAGGTTTAGGATTGGGAGATTGTTGTCTATGCGTCATTGAGCTCTGGGGATTTGATCTATTTACACTCGTGCAATTAGTTGTAATCTTTTTGAATGTATTTGATCATATTTTCGCTGTAATTCTTGTGGGAGCGCTCAACGTGTGAGGTTGTCCCATCAACTTGGTGATTACTCGTGATAGTGGAATCAAGTCGGCCTTGTGTAGTGACTTGACGAGGGAAAAGGGTTTGAAGAGACCTGGCTCTGTGTGGGCTTCCTCAACGAGAAGTAGATCTCTTTGGTGTGATTGAACCTCTTGTGTGCTCTTGATCCATACTTTTCATTATCATCACTCTCTAGGGCATAGACTTGATCATACTTACACCTTGCGTTAATTTTGTATTCCACGTGCAAATCATTCCCATTAACACGTGCTATAGTTGTTAGTACAGTTTACTACATTCCACTGCGAAAGATTCAAAGGAAACATATAAGAGATCTCAATTTGACAGTTGTGCTTATACACACCAGACTAGTCCTTACTCAGACCGGACTAGTTCGGCCTTCTTGGTTTTAACAATTTTGCTAAGTGTTTTAGGAAAAATTTCAAAAGTCTATTCACTCCCCCTCTAGGTCACATTCAACGATCAAAAGGTAGCATCCATTGGTTCTTTCTGAACTCGAGGCATTTGCCTTTTCTACGAGCTGATAATTCCTGGTATGGTAGCGGTATTTCACAACAAGTCAAACACGGGAGTCGCAATTTTGAACCGTTTAGTGGGAACATTCATGAATCACAACTACCCGTAATGGTCTATTGTAAAATCTACTGAACTGAGAATATAGAATAGATATACTAAAATTGTAAAGTAGGTGTATGAGTCAACATACTGGAAATATACAAGATATTACTGAAAGATTAGAGTATAGAGTATGGTTTAGAGGAAACGAGTGCGATAGCCTTAGCCGGACTCTTCAACAATATTATGTCATACCATTTTTAATATTAGTTCATTACGTAGGGAGTCAGACTAAGCTTCTAATAAAGGATGGTGGTTAGTTTAAAACTGAACTAAGTAACGCTACTTATTTTGAAACGGAAAGAGTGATATTAAAGTAGTGCTGGATTGGAACTGAATGTAAATGGTATAAGGCTGTCCAGTTCTCTTTGATTCTGGTAGCGTACTCATTTAATTTGCAGTGGGACCTGACATCTATAACTTTTTTTTCTTATTTTTTAATCGAATATGTGTTCCATAAACTCTCAATGCAAATATTACACGAGCTAACATGGCCCTCTAGAGACATGTGAACAGAGGTAGTATATAATCTCAAGAGTCAAGATGCAAATTCATAACTTTTTTCTCATTCTTAAATTCAAATACGTGCTTCATAGGTTCTAGATGAAAAAAAATACATGGGCTAATGAGGTTCTCTATAGTCGCTTACTCATTTAATTGGCAGGGGGACTTGGTGTCTATAAATTTTTTCTTCGTGTTTTAATTTAATATGTGCTCCATAAGTTCTTGATGCAAATATTACACAAGCTAACGAGGATCTAGAAGCATGTAGAACGTATTCAGATTCTCTTAATTCTAATTCTAATCGCGTACTCATTTAACTGGCAGGAAAACTTGGTCTCTGTAATTTTTTCCTCATTTTTCAGTTGAATATGTTCTCCATAGATTCTCGATGCAAATATTACACGAGCTATGTTCTCTAGTGGTATGTGAACAGAGCTAGTATGCAATCTCATACCAGAGCTAGTATTTAATCTCAAGTGTCAAGACGCAACCATGAAAATGATTTTAAGGATTTATGATCAAAAGATAACATCCATTGGTTCTTTCTGAACTCAAGGCATTTGCAGGATCGAACTACAGACCTTCAGTTTACAAGACTGACGCTCTACCACTGAGCTATAGGGGCTCAATTTCACAACAAGTTGAACACGGGAGTCGCAATTTTGAACCGTTTAGTGGGAACGTTCATGAATCACAACTACCCGTAATGGTCTTGTAAAATCTTCTGAATGAGAATATAGAATAGATATACTAAAATTGTAGAGTAGGTGTATAAAATAGGTGTATGAGTCAACATACTGGAAACATACAAGATATTGCTGAAAGAGTATAGAGTATGGTTTAGAGAAAACGAGTGTGATAGCCTTAGCCGGACTCTTCAACAATATTACGCCATACCATTTTTAGTATCAGTTCATTACGTAGGGAGCCAGACTAAGCTTCTAATAAAGGATGGTGGTTAGTTTAAAACTGAACTAAGTAACGCTACTTATTTTAAAACGGAAAGAGTGATATTAAAGTTGTGCTCGATTGGAACTGAATGTAAATGGTATAACGCTGTTCAGGTTATTCAGTTCTCTTTGAGTCTGGTAGCATACTCATTTAATTGGCAGTGGGACTTGACCTCTATAAATTTTTTTCCTTATTTTTTTATTGAATACGTGTTCCATAGACTCTTGATGCAAATATTACACGAGCTAACATGGCCCTCTAGAGACAAGTGAACAGAGGTAGTATATAATCTCAAGAGTCAAGATGCAACTTCATAACTTTTTTTCTCATTCTTAAAATCGAATACGTGCTTCATAGGTTTTAGATGAAAAAATTACATGGGCTAACGAGGTTCTCTATAGTCGCTTACTCATTTAATTGGCAGGGGGACTTGGTATCTATAAATTTTTTCTTCGTGTTTTAATTGAATACGTGCTCCATAAGTTCTTGATGCAAATATTACACAAGCTAACGAGGATCTAGAAGCATGTAGAACGCATTCAGATTCTCTTAATTCTAATTCTAATCGCGTACTCATTTAACTGGCAGGAAAACTTGGTCTCTGTAATTTTTTCCTCATTTTTTAGTTGAATATGTTCTCCATAGATTCTCCATGCAAATATTACACGAGCTAATGATGTTCTCTAGTGGTATATGAACAGAGCTAGAATGCAATCTCATACCAGAGCTAGTATTCAATCTCAAGTGTCAAGAAGGATTTATGATCAAAAGGTAACATCCATTGGTTCTTTCTGAACTCAAGGCATTTGCCTCTGCTACGAGCTGATAATTCCTGGTATGGATAGCGCTTGGTTATTCTAGCTCCTTGAGTTCATGAACAAGAAAATGCAGTTTACATGAAAAATTGCCCCCATGCAGGATCGAACTACAGACCTTCAGTTTACAAGACTGACGCTCTACCACTGAGCTATAGGGGCTCAATTTCACAAGTTGAACACGGGACTCACAATTTTGAACCGTTTAGTGGGAATGTTCATGAATCACAACTACCCGTAATGGTCTATTGTAAAATCTACTGAACTGAGAATATAGAATAGATATACTAAAATTGTAGAGTAGGTGTATGAGTCAACATACTGGAAATATACAAGATATTGCTGATAGAGTAGAGTATAGAGTATGGTTTAGAGGAAACGAGTGTGATAGCCTTAGCCGGACTCTTCAACAATATTACGCCATACCATTTTTAGTATCAGTTCATTACGTAGGGAGCCAGACTAAGCTTCTAATAAAGGATTGTGGTTAGTTTAAAACTGAACTAAGTAACGCTACTTATTTTGAAACGGAAAGAGTGGTATTAAAGTAGTGCTGGATTGGAACTGAATGTAAATGGTATAAGGCTGTCCAGGTTATTCAGTTCTCTTTGATTCTGGTAGCGTACTCATTTAATTGGCAGTGGGACTTGACCTCTATAACTTTTTTCCTTATTTTTTAATTGAATACGTGTTCCATAGACTCTCGATGCAAATATTACACGAGCTAACATGGCCCTCTAGAGACATGTGAACAGAGGTAGTATATAATCTCAAGAGTCAAGATGCAACTTCATAACCTTTTTTCTCATTCTTAAAATCGAATACGTGCTTCATAGGTTCTAGATGAAAAAAATTACATGGGATAATGAGGTTCTCTATAGTCGCTTACTCATTTAATTGGCAGGGGGGCTTGGTATCTATAAATTTTTTCTTTGTGTTTTAATTGAATACGTGCTCCATAAGTTCTTGATGCAAATATTACACAAGCTAACGAGGATCTAGAAGCATGTAGAACGTATTCAAATTCTCTTAATTCTAATTCTAATCGCGTACGCATTTAATTGGCAGGAAAACTTGGTCTCTGTAATTTTTTTCTCATTTTTTAGTTGAATATTGTCGAATTGTTTGATACGACATTTTTCTCGGACCCGCTGAGAAGCAGCCCGCGGAGGTTCTTTTGTGGTTGGGGCATGCGAAGATCAATATCAAGATGGTGACCTTAGGGATTTGTGTGGTTCGGGCCGCCTGGGCGTAACACCCTACTCCACGGGGTTTGTGTAATTGTATTGAGCAAGTATGTTCGCTAAAGTCAGGTCGAGTTCGCCTCCATGTTTGCACGGTGCAGCCCTTTTATAGTTCTAAGGACTGACCGTTACAAAGCTGGCCCGGCCCGACATGTGACCCTGGCGTGCTTAATGACCTAATACACTATCTAAAGGGTATTAAGTACATTTAATACTGTGGTAACGTACCTTCATGGAAGCATTACCCCTATTAACGGTGCATTGATTGTGTGTCATTAATATGGCATTAATGACACATTATCAGACCTTGTAACTGCTGCTTTAGCCGTCCTTGAATGTTTGTAACGGACGTAATCTGCTCGTATTTCTGTTGATGATGAAGGTCTGGGGGCTCCACACGTGGCAGATCCGGAGCTTTCCTTGCGGGAGGGTAGGTCCGGGGCTGCTGTACACATGTCAGCACCGGAGCTCCTCTCCGACATGGGCTAGGTCCGAGGCTGTTATACACGTGTAGTCGCTGGAGCTTCCCTTGGTTGGGAGTTTTGTTCCGATCTTATTTTACACGTGTTAAACCGAGAGGCAGCCATGTGAAGGGAGCGGTTCTGGTGTAACGTGACATGTGGGACCTGCAAGGGCCTTCGACTCTAACGGGTGGAACTTTCTTGCACTTCTTGCGGTATCGTGGGGTACCTGGTACGTAGGGTACCGACAGTGGCCCCTGGGCCCACCTTTGGGAGAAATCCTTTGGGTTAAGTTGTTCTGCCGGACGTGGGGCCATTCTCAATTCCCGCGCTTTGATTTCCAAAAAGTCCTCTGATGCGCCGATAGAGTGACGGTCCGGGAGTGAACCTTCCACGTGTGGCTTGTTATGAATACGGCAGATGAGATCATTGAGTGCGGATCTCACGCAATTGAAGGTCGCCGGTTCCCAATACGAAAACCGTATCGGTTCCGCGCCCTGTCAGAGCGTCGACTTTGGGTTTCCCGCCGCTCATCATGGCAACAGTTGGCCTTGGGTAAGGACCTCGATCTCTTCGTCGGGGTGGCCCTAGGCCCACCCGTCATTGATGGGGTAGATTTTTGAAAAGTGCTTTCATCTCATTGTGGTTTCCATCCAAGCGTCGCGAAGGCTTACTTAAAGGAAGGTGCACACGGTTTGGGGACTCTTTACGCCTTCAATCATCTTTGCGCTCAGAGCCTCCCAAACTCCGCCAAACTTTCCATCCTTTGCTCCACTTTGCCGTGATGGAGTTGGGTCTCCCCAAGAGCCGCCTCAAGAGCGATGATGATCTGAAGAAGGTTCGGACCTACATGGGGTGGTCCAGCGACTCCTTCAACCATCTGGTGCGCGCTGGCAAGCTTCCGTTCAAGAAGGAGCGCGACGGCGACATGGTGTACTTCTCAGCGTACGCCATGGTGGGGCTGATCCCACCTTTCTCTTCTTTCCTCTTGATGCTGCTAGACTTTTATGGTCTATAGTTGTACCACCTTGCCCCCCACTCTCTTCTTCTCGTGGAGACATTCGTCCACTTCTGCGAGATGTGGGTATTCCCCCCTGCGTCGAGCTTTTCCGCACCTTCTTCACCATCCACACCACCAGCAAGGGGTCTGAGTTTCTTGGCTTCTACTATTTTGTGAAGTGCAAGAAATGCCCCTACAAATTCTTGAGGTCGTTTCCTTCCGGCAAGTGGGACGACTAGAAGAAGGATTGGATCATCGTCACAGCAGAGGAGCACGAGAAATTGGAGCTTCCCGAAGGTCTCCCCAACAGTTTCACTGCTGTCAGATGCCTTCAACCCTGTCTTGACCAGGATCCGCGAGTGCGTGGAAGGTGGAGTGACTCCCCAGATGGTCTTCTATAACTTCCTGGTCAACAGATGGGTTCCATTGAATAAGAGGGAGAAGCTCGCTTGGGCCCTCAACAGCGTGATGGATGATGACCGGATTGAAACCGACATGAGATCCAACTTGGATGGTGCAGCTTTGGAGCTTCATCTCAAGAAATTCCAGCATGGAATTGACGTCGAAGGTGACGATTTAACTCCGTGGGGGGCTTTCCCCCTCTGAACATGGATGCACATTTCAGCAGGGAGCTTCGGATGAGTATGCCAGTGCTTGACGACCTTGGTGAGGTGGAAAGCCGTTCGACCAGTGGGTTGGCGATCCCTGGAGCTTCTGAGGGTGGTTCTGCCCTCGCCCCGAGCCAAAAGACTGAATACGTCCGCAAGGGCAAGGGCAAAGAGCCAGCTGAGCCCTCCAGCAGGAAGAGGAAGTTAAAGCACGCTGACCGGAGATCCGTCAGACCTGCTCCTTCCACGACGGCTGCTTCTCCCCAGAGGGGGAGGTTTTCTGTAGTTACCCCTGCTCCGGTACAAACGTCTTCAAGAGGCGTAAGCTCTGGGCAGTCAACCCCGGCCTCAGTGCCGACTAGAAGCTCCAGGTCTGGGAGTTCTTCCCGACAAAATAAATCTCCGGCCGAAAGAACTCCGGCGGCTGCAAGTGTTCCTCAACTGAGGCCCAAAGCAGTTGTCTCACAAGATTTGGTGGGCTCTAGCTTCGGGCCTCAAAAGAAAAGATTTTGAGGCGACTGGGGTGGTAGCATTCCGAGGTAAGCATTGATTGCTCACCCTAAAATGCTAGTCTTACTTTTGAATGTGTCTTTAATCTTCTCTTGCCTTTATTTTTAGGGTGTCAAAGAAAGGACCCGGAGCTCCAGCGCCTGTTGCAACGGCTGGGGCTGCACCTGCCAAAGCTCCGGCTTCGATCGCTGAACCTCCTCGTCAAGCGGAGGCAGAAGTCATGGCAGCTCTAGCGCCAGCTGTCGTGAGATTGGACTCGGAGTCCTCACCCGAAGCTCATGTGGTAGCGTCAGACCGCAGGAGAGAAGTTGAAGATGTGCCCCTGGCGGTGGAGGCTGATGCTCCAGCAACGGCAATGCCAGAAGTTCCGGCTTCCGAGCAAGAAGTTGTCGAAGCCCTGGCTGCTGAGCCGGAAGTAGCTGAAGCCCCGGCTATTGAGCCAGAGATCACCCAAGTTCCGGCCCTTGTGCCGGAAACGGTTGAAGATCCGGCGACTGAGCCGGAAGTGGCTGGAGGTCCGGCGACTGTGCCGGAGGAGGTTGGTGGTCCGGCGTCTGTGCCGGAGGTGGTCGTTGCGCCGCAGCCCGAGCCAGCGGCGGTTGAGGCTCCAGCTGAAGCTCCAACTGCTGCTCTAGAAGTGGTGGTCTCGGAGGTACCTGGGCCGGAGCCAGAGCAGCATGCGGCAGGTCCTCCAACTTCGAAGTCGTCGACTGAAGACCCGGAAGCGGCACCTTCAACTGCTCCAGATGTGGAAGTTCTCCCCGTGGGTTCTTCTGCTGCCACTGAAGGGCTCCAGGAGAGCGGCCCTAGCGCTACAGGAGTCCAGGGGACCACTATTATAGAGTGGGACCCACTTTTTGTGACGGAGAACCCTTTCGAGCCTGCGGAAATGGTCCCAGCAGGCCCAGAACCTATCCCTCTGGCGTGTCCATAGACAACGCCTACTCAAGTCTCCGGCAGGTCCAGCTTGCCTTCGAACATGAGAGCAAAGCCTTGGAGGAGGAGCGCAACACCTTGAGGCGTTGGCGCAACAGACTCCATTTTAAGACCAGACTTGCTCAGACAAGGCTGGCTGACCAGAAGGAATGGATTAAGGGGGAGAAGACCCGATTAGAATACTGGGATAAGTTGATGGAGGAGAAGGAGGTTGCATCCGGGCACTCGATGCTAACTCCAAGGAAATCCTAGAGCAAGCTAAGGAGAGACGTGATGCTACTGACGAGCATTTCGAAAAGCTCGCTGAGTTGAATGAAACTCTCCTAAAGCATCGAGCGGACCTGGAGGCGAGGGAGGAGAAACTCCTGGGGTAGCAGGAGGATGTGGTGAGGAGAGAGGCGGAGGTCACCCAGAAGTTGACTCTCGATGAGAAAAATTTGGCAGATCGCAGCAAAAAGATGGATCTATGGAAGGAGGAAGAGAGAAAGAAGAACTAGAAGGTGGAGCAAGAGCTCTCAAAAAGAGAGTCTGATGTTGCCAATAGGGAGGAGAGAGTCAAGGGCAGGGATAAATACCTTGCTGAAAGGCAGAACCGCATCCACCTCTGGGAGGCGGAGCTAACCGATCGGGAAAAGCAAGTTGCTGAGAGCATGCAGCAGCATGCTAAGTTGGCTAAGCGCCTTGCCCGTGAAGGTTCGGAGCTTGCGGCCGCCCGAAGGTCACTGGAGGAGCTGCAGAGCTCGAAGGCGATTGAGTCCTTGATGGTATGGGACTTCCTGGGGCGTGCGGACAGGGCCCTTGTGCCTCTTGGTTTCAGTCCAGTACGCCAAGAGGACCCAGCGCAGGAGCTGGACCAAACGCTAGCGGCACTTGGCTCTGCTGGCAGCAAACTCAACACGATGGGTGACGTCATCGCCGATCAACTGGAGACGGAGGGTAAATCCTTGGCCAAGAACGTCGCTGAGTATGTCTTGGCATGTTACCGGAGTCGAGACCCCCAGTTCTCCCTTGATCCGGTCTTTGAAGGAATCATCGCGGAGGAGGAGGATGTCTCCAGGGCTAGTGTCCAAGAAGCTGCTGAGAAGGTTACTTCATTTTTCCACAGGGCCTAGAACCTCCAGTAGCTAGGAATTTTCTCCTTTTGTCCCTTGTAATCTTAATTTTGTAATTCAGTTCTTTTGATTAATGAAATCCTCCTTTTTGCCTTGAATTTCACTTTGTCTTCAATATACGGTGTCGTGTCTTGTTGGCCCCCTGGTACATGCGTACAGTTGAGGTGTGTACATGTAACAAAGGTTATGACAGTATGTTGATGACTTGGTTGCTTCACACATGTAGATTTTAAGTCCAAAGTCTTCAATTTTGAAGCATCGAAGACAGACCCCCTGGAATGGTCGGAGCTTGGTAGCTCCGGCGTCAACATATTAGACGTTGACGGCGGACCTATCTTGGGAGATGTCGGAGCTTAGTAACTCCGGCATCGTCCACCATCGCTATGAATTTTTGCTTTTCCTGCACATTAAAGGCAAGAGAAAAAGTAAAATTTGTCCTCCTGTCCATAAATTGGTTGTGACTTATTGTTCTTATTTGAACTTTAAATCTGAAGAAACTCAACATGATAACAAGCGTTTTGATATAATCTTCCTAGATATGCATGCCTTTTTAGTACTCACCTTACTGAGGACTGTCGGGGTGTAGCTAGAGTTGTGTACTTAGGGCGCAGGACCAGGATAAGTTGATAGCACACTCCGGACCTATGTTGGCTTGGCGTTCAGGCAAGTAGACTATGTAGCAGTGTTAAGATCCAAAAAGACTATCAATAAGGCTTGTAATGCATGTGAATTCTTTTAACAAAGCTCAAAAAGATTTGCACAACTTCATTATAGACAAGTGTGGTAAAAATAATTTGATATATTGAGCCTTGCACAAAAGGTAAATGCACGTGGAGTCTGTTTTCACACAACAATGCATTTCATTATAGGTCTGAATTACAGGGGAGACAAGGACACACTTAGGGTGCTGGACCAAGCTAAGTGCTATACATCTTGTGCTAGCTCAGAGCAAGTAGTTACACTTTTAGTGTTGTGACTGTGTCAAGTGTTACTTGAACTTTTCGGACCCTCCCAGAGGGGTCCAGATGTTCTCCCGGAGGACTTGCTCGTTTCTGTATAATGACTCTACAACATGCATTGTGTGTAATTACAGACTCACCTCCGTGATTCTAAACATAAAACTTACGGAGGTGCTCGATGTTCCAAGGATTGGGAAGTGGGATCCCATCCTCAGTTGCCAAGCGAACGCATCCTGGTCGAGATACCTTAATGACTCGGAAGGGACCCTCCCAGCTGGGGGAAAGTTTGTTCATACCTTCATGAGTTAGTATCTTCTGAAGCACCAGGTCGCCTTCTACAAGCTGCCGATCAACACATGCCTTTGATGATAGCGCTGGAGCGCTTGGCGATATCGTGCATTCCAAACAGCTGCTTGGCACCTTCCCTCATCGACGAGGTCAAGGTATTCACGCCGGAGCTTGTCCTGCGTGGCTTCGTCGAAGGTCCGGACCCGGAAGGACCCCAAGGTGATCTCCGGAGGAAGGACCGCTTTAGCTCCGTACACCAACGAGAATGGAGTCTCCCCAGTTGACCGATTAGGTGTTGTCCTATTCTCCCATAATGTGGACGGAAGCTCTTCAATCCAGTTAGCTCCGTGCTTTTTCAAGCGCTCATATGTGCGTGTCTTGAGTCCTTTTAAGATTTCTGCATTTGCTCTCTCGGCTTGACCATTGCTTGCTGGATGAGTTACTGAAGCGTAGCTAAGTTGAATGCCAAGGTCTTCACAATATTCTTGGAATGCGGCACTTGTAAATTGAGTTACGTTGTCAGTTATGACTTTGTTCGGAACTCCAAATCTGCATATAATGGACTTCAAGAACTTGATTGTTGATTGTTTGTCGATTGTTACTACTGGAGTTGCTTCCGGCCACATGGTGAATTTATCGATGGCGGCATATAGAAACCCGTAACCTCCGACGGCTTTTGGGAAAGGTCCCAAGATATCCATGCCCCAAACAGCGAATGGCCATGTAGGAGGTATCATTTGTAGTGATTGAGTTGGTGTGTGAATCTGTTTTGCATGGAACTGACATGCTTCACGTTTCTTCACTAGCTCAACCGCATCCTGGAGTGTTGTAGGCCAGTAAAAGCCATGCCGAAAGGCTTTACCAACCAACGTGCGGGAAGCTGCGTGGTTCCCACACTCGCCTCTGTGGATTTCTGCGAGAATATTGCAGCCTTCTTCCCTTGCAATGCACCGCATTAGGATGCCATTAGTACTACGTCGGTAGAGATCCTCTTCTACCAACGTGTATCTTTTAGCCAATCTGACAATCCGTTCAGTGGATACATTGTCTTCATGAAGGATGTTGTCTTTCAAGTAGCTCCGGATCTCTGAGATCCATGCATCAGAGCTAACTTGAGCTTTTGAGTCTTGCGTGCTGGGTTTCTCAGAGCTTCTGGCAGCACCTACAACCCTTGGTGAACGTCATGGTAATAGGGCCACCGGGACCGCCAGCTTCGAGGTGCTAGTCCCGCCCCCTTCGCTTAGTTTGGAAGGTTGAGCTGATGGTTTTGACAACCTCCGGACGAAGATTCCGCCAGGAGCTGGAGCTCTAGTTGAGGCTTTCAACAAGAGTTCGTCGGCTACAGCGTTATGAAGGTGTTGAATATGTTGGAGATCCAGTACTTCAAAGTCCTTCTGAAGCCTCTGTACTTTAAGGAGATAAGCAGCTAGTTGAGAATTGTTGCAGGAACATTCACCTTTCACTTGCTTGATGACGAGTTGTGAATCTCCCTTCACCAAAAGTTGTTTGACACCATAAGATAGTGTCACCTTGAGTCCATAGATGAGGGCTTCATACTCCGCCATATTGTTGGTTGCCATGAAATCAAGGTGTACCATGTACTTGACCTTCTCTCCGGTCGGAGCCAGGAGAAGGATTCCAGCTCCGGCCCCCTGCTTCTGCACGGAGCCATCGAAGTAGAGGGTCTAGTGAGGCACAGTGAATACCGGAACTTTGAGCTCTGGTTTCTGCTCACTGTGGCCCCCAGGGTTTGATGGAGAGGGAGTCCATCAAGTCAGCCAAGGCTTGACTTTTAATTGCTTGTCTCGAGACGAATTCTAGATCGAATTCTGCCAGCTCCGCTGCCCACTTTGCAATATTCCTAGTAGAATTAGGGTTATGCAAAATTGCACGTAGTGGAAAAGAAGTTACCACTGATATTTTGTGGGCTTGGAAATAGTGGCGAAGCTTTCTTGAGGCAATAAGAATTGTGTAAAGCAGTTTATGCACCTCAACGTATCTTGTCTTGGCGTCATGGAGTACTTCACTGATGAAGTATACAGGGCGTTGGGTCCGAACCCTTTCAGAAGGACCAGGAGCTTCCTCTCCATCGACCCGTACCCTACTGGAGGGTCCTGGATCTTCTTGTTCAGCAGCAGTTACTCCTTCGTTTGAAGGAGGTTGATCCTCCAACATCTTGCCTTGAGGATCGGTGCCTGAGGGTTGGTACCTAGACTCGCCTTCAGGTAGCTCCGGATCCTCTCGGAGGGGTCTTGACTCCTGAATTGGTATGGCTCCGGTCTTTCCGTGACCAGGACCATACTGACAACCTCTGTAGTTGCCGAAATATAAAGCAGTAAAGGCTCACCAGGGTTCAGAGCTACCAGGATTGGTAGTGTGGTGACAAGCTGCTTCAGCTCTTGAAATGCCTTTTCTGCTTCTTCAGACCAATGAAATGGTCTGGATTTCCTCAAGAGTTTGAAGAAAGGTAGCGCCCATTCTGCCAGTCTTGATATAAACCGGCTCAGTGCAGCTAGACATCCAGTCAATTTTTGGACATCTTTAATGCGGGCTAGGGGCCGCATTTCTTCTATAGCCTTGATCTTTGCCGGATTTGCTTCGATTCCTCGATGAGTCACCAAGAACCCCAGAAGCTTTCCGAAACTAACCCCGAAGACACACTTATCCGAGTCCAGCTTGGTGCGCGTGGTGCGCAGCTTGTCAAAGACGGCTTGTAAGTTGTCAAGGAGTGACTCCTTGTTTTTTATTTTCACGACGATGTCATCAACATACACCTCCACCAAGTCTCTAATTAGCTCTCCAAATGTTTTGTACATGGCTCGCACAAATGTTGAAGCAGCATTTTTAAGACCAAATGGCATGGCAGTATAACAATACAATCCATCTACTATTATGAAGGCAGTGTGCTCTTCATCTTTCTTAGACATTTGGATTTGATGATATCCAGAATATGCATCTAAGAAACACAGTAGTTCACACCCAGAGGTGGAGTCCACTATCTGATCTATTCTAGGTAGTGGAAATGGATCTTTTGGACATGCCTTATTTAAGGTGGTGTAGTCGATACACATCTGAAGCTTCCCACTGGCCTTGGGTACAACAACTAGGTTTGTCATCCATTTTGGATGGAAGACTTCCTGGATGAATCCAGCTTCGAGCAACTTCTTAATTTCCTATCAGATGAAGTTTTGCCGCTCAATTGATTGCTTCTAGGACTTCTGGTGTACAGGTCGACGTTTGGGTAAATCTTCAGATTGTGCTCAATCACTTCCCTAGGGATCCCAGGCATTTGTGACGGTTGCCAGGCAAACATGTCGACATTAGCCCGGAGGAAAGTGATGAGCGCGAGTTCCTATTTGTTGTTCAGAACCCCCGATATTCGGGTAGTCTAAGCAGCATCAGAACCGATTTGGATGACTTTGACGGGAATGTCGGTGTCGCCACTTGGTTGCACTTGAGGTGCAGAGGTTGAGCCTTTGTGACGAATGCTTGGAGGATTCGCAGCTAGCTCCTTACTGGATGCTTCCTCTTGCGCTGTGGTAAGCGCATGGAGTTCTTCCAGTGCGGTAACTCCTGTGGTACGATCTTTGCGGATCCAGAGAATGCCCGTAGGTGTTGGCATCTTCAACACCAAATAACCATAATGGGCAGCAGCCATAAACATGTATAAAGCTGGCCTGCCCAAAATGGCATTGAAAGGCAGACTGATATGCGCTACGTCGAAGATCAATTTCTCGGTTCTGTAGTTCTCCCAGGTCCCAAAGGTCACTGGGAGTGCAATGGAACCAAGAGGAGTAATGGTTCCCAGACCTACTCCGGAGAAAGGTCGGGATGGGCGATGATCCGAAGGCTGAAGCTGAAGCTTGACGAAAGCTTTGAAGCTTATGAGGTTTAGCCCGGAACCTCCGTCCAACATTACATGGTGGATTTGTATATTGTTAATGGTGGGTGACACCATCAACGGGGGTTTACCATCCCCGATCATTTTTTGGGGGCAGTCTGGAGCATCGAAAATGATGGGTGTATCCATCCACTTCCGATGTGGTTCGGCCTTAGCAGCAGGAGCTACCATGGTCATGTCCCGCCGCATTGTCTTGAGTATGCGACGAGGGGTGATGTCCCAAGAACCACCATAGATGGTGTTCAGGGTTTTCCGGCTCTCGTTGTTAGAGACGTCGGAGTCGTCGTCTACAGTGTTGTAGACGGATTTCAAAACTTTTTTAGGGTCCTGGAAACCTAGCTCCTCTTCAGTCAGAGCTTCGTCGACTTTTTGTTTTCTTTCCCTTTGACGGAAAGGAGCTTCTTCCCGACGCTTGTTGTAGCGCTCGGCAAGGTTCTGGACCTCCAAGCATTCTTCCAAGCTGTGTCGATTCGTCTTGTGAATTGGACACCATGCTTTGGAACTGTTGTCGTCCTCTGATGAAGGACGAGGTCGCTTCTCGGGGCGTGGCCCCCGGCTTCCTGGAGTTGCAGCAGCAGCAGTTGGAGCGCCGACCGACGGCTTCTTTTTGCTGTTGGGCTTCTTTTTCTTCTTACCACTACCGGAGGTAGCGGCTTCAGTTTTGTAGGACTTTTGGTTGGCCTCCGGAGCTGGCTTGGAGTGCATCTCACGGCCCTCCGTAGCTCTAGCGCATTTGTCAGCTAGGCTGAAGAGTTCTATGACGCTCGTAACTTCTTTAATAGTCAGCTTCTCTAGCATCTTCTCATCTCGAACACAGGTCTGAATGCAATGATAACTGAAGAGCTCGAGATAGAAGGAATGGTATTTCGTACCTGGGAGAATCGTTGGATGAAGGATCGTAGCGATTCCCCCGATGTTTGCTTTACAACAAACAGGTCCAATTCAGTGTCGGGTCGGGTGTAGGAGCTCTCGAAGTTGGCAGTGAATTGCTGGCCTAATTCCGCCCAACTATTAAAGGAGTCGGGTGGAAGACTCATGAACCAGGACCTTGCAGTCCCAGTTAAGGCCACCGGGAAGTAGGTGGAAATTACAGCCTCATCACCTCCCACTGCCAATATGGCAGTTGAGTAGATTTGAAGAAATTCGGCGGGGTTGACTGCCCCGTCAAATTTCGCCGACAAGTGAGGCCGGAACTTCTGTAGCCATCTGACCATGCGTAAATGCATGGCCAAGGCAGAACAACCTCCTCCTACTCCTTGAGGAGCAGGGTTGTCCCGAGCCTCTCGTCTTTCGCGAGCACGCTCGATATGTACACGGTCGTCCTGTTGCCGGCAACGGCGATCCAGTTCCGACCATAGATCATGAGTCGGAATCCTGGTGATGGTATGGGTGTGTTGCGCCCCGGGGGGCAACGAAGTCACCTGCTGAGAGGCAGCACGTCTCCTTTGTTGAGAGGCTTGTGGACCAAGCCGACCGGACAGGGTCCGTCGTTGTGAAGGTACTCGCCCCGAATGGGGAGGACCTTAGTTGTTGATGCCTGCCGCCGCAGCTGCGACCAGATGGTCGACATCAACCCTCCATTGCTCTATAGCACCCTGGGGTGCACCTGGAGGTGGTGGATGTTGCAGGACAGCGCGCACGACAATGAGCACGTGCTCGGGGTTGTTGTTTGTCGATGCGGTGATCGACGCAGATGCCCCATCTCGTCCAGCATTGTTTGCTGGAACAGATGGTGCTACAGTGCCTGCCAGAGCATTGGCACCTGTTGGCTGCTGAATGTTGGAGGGGTTACCTCCAGCAGGTTGTTCAGCACGATTACTGTCGGATGATCTAGCAGCTGAATTCACCATCTTGTGATCTCGGGCTCCCCCTACCTGGTGCGCCAAATGTCGAAGTGTTTGATACGACACTTCCCTCGGACCCGCTGAGAAGCAGCCCGCGGAGGTTCTTTTGTGGTTGGGGCACGCGAAGATCAATATCAAGATGGTGACCTCAGGAATTTACGTGGTTCGGGCCGCCTGAGCGTAACACCCTACTCCACGGGGTTTGTGTAATTGTATTGAGCGAGTGTGTTTGCTAAGGTCAGGTCGAGTTCGCATCCATGTTCGCGTGGTGCAGCCCTTTTATAGTTCTAAGGACTGACGTTACAAAGCTGGCCCGGCCCGACATGTGGCACTAGCGTGCTTAATGACCTAATACACTGTCTAAAGGGTATTAAGTATATTTAATAGTGTGGTAACATACCTTCATGACAGCATTACCCTATTAATGGTGTATTGATCGTGTGTCATTAATATGACATTAATGACACATTATCAGACCTTGTAACTGTTACTTTAACCGTCCTTGAATGTTTGTAACGGACGTGATTTGCTCGTATTTCTGTTGATGATGAAGGTCCGGGGGCTCCACACGTGGCAGATCCGGAACTTTCCTTGCGGGAGGGTAGGTCCGGGGCTGCTATACACGTGTCGGGATCGGAGCTCCTCTCCGACGGGGGCTAGGTCCGGAGCTTCTCTTGGTTGGGAGCTTTGTTCCAATCTTATTTTGCACGTGTTAACCCGAAGCCAGCCATGTGAAGGGAGCGAGTCCGGTGTAACGTGACATGTGAGACCTGCAAGAGCCTTCGACTCTGACGGGTGGAACTTTCTTACACTTCTTACGGTATCGTAGAGTACCCGATACGTAAAATACCGACAATTATGTTCTCTATAGATTCTCGATGCAAATATTACACGAGCTAACGATGTTCTCTCGTGGTATGTGAACAGAGCTAGTATGCAATCTCATACCAGAGCTAGTATTCAATCTCAAGAGTCAACAGACGCAACAATGAAAACGATTTTAAGGATTTATGATCAAAAGGTAACATCCATTGGTTCTTTCTGAACTCAAGGCATTTGCCTTTGCTACGAGCTGATAAGGTATGGATAGCGCTTGGTTATTCTAGCGCCTTGAGTTCATGAACAAGAAAATGCAGTTCACATAAAAAATTCCTCCTATGCACATCGAACTACATACCTTTAGTTTACCCGGTACGATACCGACAAATATGTTCTCCATAGATTCTCGATGCAAATATTACACGAGCTAACGATGTTCTCTAGTGGTATGTGAACAGAGCTAGTATGCAATCTCATACCAGAGCTATTATTCAATCTCAAGAGTCAACAGACGCAACGATGAAACGATTTTAAAGATTTATGATCAAAAGGTAACATCTATTAGTTCTTTCTGAACTCAAGGCATTTGCCTTTGCTACGAGCTGATAAGGTATGGACAGCGCTTGGTTATTCTAGCTCCTTGAGTTCATGAACAAGAAAAATGCAGTTTACATAAAAAATTGCCCCCATGCAGGATCGAACTACAGACCTTCAGTTTACAAGACTGACGCTCTACCACTGAGCTATAGGGGCTCAATTTGTTGTAATTAAGTACTTATTATTTAATTAGTAGTAATTGTTTATTTGAGCCCCCCTTTCTGTCCTCAGCCACAGCCGCCGCTTCTTCTCCTCTGGCGGCCTAGGCGCCTAGCGAGCAAGGCGGCAGTCATGGCGAACACAGTCCGCATCGAATTGGACAAGCTGAGCGTGGAGCAGCTGAAGGGGCTCAAGGAGCAGACGGATCTGGAGGTCAACCTCCTCCAGGACAGCCTCACCAAGATCCGCACCGCCAGCAGCCGCCTCGAGAACGCCTCCGCGGCGCTTCATGACCTCGCCCTCCGTCCCCAAGGCACGCGTCGCTCGTCCCCGCGTCCCGCGGCTCCATCTCCTCCTTTCCTCGAGTCGGTTGGTTCGGTTTGGTGCTGGCTAAACCTTTCGTTTCGGTGGTGGGTGCGCAGGGAAGCAGATCCTCGTGCCGCTCACGGCTTCCCTCTACGTGCCCGGATCGCTCGACGACGCAGAGAAGGTCCTCGTCGACGTAGGCACCGGTTACTTCATCGAGGTAACCTGTCATGTTGCAGTTGTTTGAATGCAGTAGTGATAGTTGAGCTTGCTTGTATGTTCAGTACTGCTGTTGCATGTTATGTGTCTCTGTCAGCTTTTCTGATGGAGAAGAAACTAATATTACTAGCCTTCAAGCCCTCGAGTGATCCCTCATGATTCTGTAAATGGAGGGAACAGGGAGAGTGTTTTGTTTTAAACGGGGACCAAGTGGTGCTTTCATATTTTATTTTATTTTATTTTATTTATTTTTGTTATTCCGGATGAAGAGATGACATGCCGTAATTGAGCAATGGATCCACCAATCTGTTATAGTTTCGACTGCATTGGTGATGTCGTTTGTATGATTGATATGCTTACTGTGCAGAAAACTATGGCTCAAGGAAAAGAATACTGTGAAAGGAAAATTAATTTACTGAAATCAAATTTTGAAGAACTATTGGAGGTATGTTCTTGCCAGACTGCTCTGCTCTTGCATCACATTGCTATTTCTGCCTACCTGGAGCAGAAACTGTTTTCGGTTTTATATTCACTGCAAGTTAAATAACAGTACTAATGACTGATATCCATAATTCTAATTGAATAAGGAATTTTCAGTTTCTTAACTATGAAATGATTTTGACATGAGAATATGCAGTTCAGCATGAAATGTTTCTATTTTCTATTCATATTTTTTCTAGGAAAGCTTTGCAAATTTTCTATTTGGTGAGCTGATCGTCTGTTGTCAGATTCTTGTTATCACTTGTCTTGATATATTTAAGGTCGGCTTCGCGAAACTAACAGAGGAACTGGCATTTCACTCAAGAGCTAAGCGTTTCTGTTCATAATACACGAGTACTGGCATGCTAAGTGTGTTCATCCTAACTGAAAATAGCATAAGTAGTTGGTGATGAAAAGAATAAACTCACTATAGTTGGTTGTTGGGGGGTCTCTCTCTCCCTCTCACCCAATGTTTTCAAGTCACCTAGTCGATCCTAGTCGCCTAAGGGCCTAGTCGCCTAAGGGCGATAAGGTTGACTAGTCGTCGACTAATCGCCCTCTAGTCGACCCTAGTCGTCCACTACTTCTTTATGGAAAAAACCTAGTCGACAGTATATATATGTATAACAGAGCAGTAGCAGTATCACTTAACATAGCAATAACATAGCAGTAGCAGTATCACATAACAGAGCAAGGAGAGAGCATCATCGGAGGAACAGAGACTTACCATCAGAACCGGAGGAGGAACTCATCACTGGCCGACGCTGATTGCTGAGGAAAAGAGGAAGGCGGACATGGGAGGGCGGGCGGCCGGCACAGTGCGGGCAGCCGATGTTGTGCAAGGGGAAGGAGGGGGACGGGCGGCCGACGTCCTGGAGAGAGCGAGGGGGGGTGGTCGGCGGCCTGGAGGCTGGCGCACAAGCTCGGCGACGGCCGGTGGATCGACGGTCGGGCGGATCAAGTGTCAGGCGACGGCTCGATGTCGAGTACGGGAGAGCGACGGACTGATGGTATTGTGTGTCGCGAGTAAGGGAGTTAATCTAATGGGCCTGCCCGCTGCCAAGGCTCGTAAGAGTTTCTCCCACCCCAACTGAACTGAACAAGCTGGTCGATTTTGCATCTGATCGGACAAGTTGCGCGATTAGTCGGACGATCAAAAATTGATCGTGCTAATCGCGTTGTGCAACCTTATCGAGTGTGCAGGACCGATAAGGATGACTAATTGCGATTTGAAAACATTGCTCTCACCCCCCCCCCCCCCCCTCCCGCTACTCATATTTTTGTACATTGTTTCATCTTATGCCCCCCCCCTTTGGTAAGAATTTCACAAGGGAGATAACTAGGTATGTTTGATGTATTTATTTGGTTTGGGCTCCTACCCTTGTACAGTTGTTTCTTTGTGTATGCTTAGTAAATTGCTGGAATGGGGTCCTAACCAGCTGCCTCTAAAAAAAAGAACTTAACTAGCTTCGAGCAGCATGATTTGTGTCTTGAAAATCCGTGCCGGTTGCCTCTCTACTGGAGGTCTTAAACTGTCTCCAACAAGAATATGAAAAAATGAAGCCCAATTTGAAGTTCTAGGGGGTGTTCCAGGCGACGACCCCGAGCTCCAGGCGTTCCTGAGCCTCCTCCGTGTGCCAACCTTCGCCCTCGACCGTCTCCGCAGCTTCAGGGGCCTTGGGTCTGGCGAACGGCAGGGGAGCACGGAACTTCCCAGCCACAGAATCAGCCTCACACTTTTTCGATGGTTCTCCCCGATGGTGCCCTGACGGCAGCAGCTTCCTCCTGCTCGCTGCTGACACGACTGTTGTGGAACACAGCTTTCGCCCGATTCTTGGGATAGCAGAACAGGTCCCAAAGGCCGTATGGCTGTGGCTGCTCCTAGCATGGACGTTGGCAGCAGAGAAAGAGACGGTGGAAGCCATGCACTAGCTGCAGCGTCAAACAAGATAAGATGAATTTACCAGATACGACAGGATGAGTTGGCGATTGATGTTGTGAGCAGCCACGGAACTCTGAAATCCAAATCTCGGAGAAGAGGATGAAGAGATGGAGTCCACGTACCTGAATTCCGGAGAAGAAGATAAGAGGAGGGGAAGAAGGCGCTACTGCTGGCGCACGAGACGAGCAAGGCGGCCGTAGGTGAGGCGGGGAAGCGACCGCCGCGTCAGAGGGGGGGGGGGGGGGGGGGGGGGGGGGGGGGGGGTAGGAAGACGATTGGTGCCTCGCCCGCCTCCCGTCTGCATTTTGTGGATCGGGAGAGTCGGTGGTAAAATGAAGATGTGCTTTGCCTACTCTGTTGGAGAGTGAAAACAGGTTGAAGAGATGCATTTTAGGAATGGGATCCATTTGGCTACTCTGTTGGAGATAGCCTTAGTCTCTTGCCACTGCGCTACAAGCACTTTATGAATCTTACATTTTCTCATCAATAATATTAGTACATGTATGGTGTCTGTAATATAATTTGAGTTAAAATGGCTCCTTGTTGGTCGCTGATATTCAGAAGTCGGTTATTTCGTATTTCAGATGCTAAATTATATCCTTAGCGAATGAATATTATATACTTCTGTTCAGGTGCTTACAAAAAAGAAGACCTTAGCGGACCAAATGGGTACGATACTAGAAGCCAAGCTGAGGCAGGCATCACCAGGCCCAAGTTCATGAGAGTGGGCGTGCTTCTTGGATGAATAGATTGTTTTGTTTGTAGCATTAGGCAAGCACCGGAAAATGCAGTTTTGTCATGGGTGAAGGCAGCTGGAGGCATATGACATGGATGATCAATCAGATTGTATCGTTGATACCTTTGTCGCACAGTGCAATGCATGACCGTCATTTTAATTATTAATCTGAACGGATGATTCTTGTTTCTGTTGCTGTCCCTTGATAGTTTAGGAGCAATCTCATATGGTCTTCAGATAGTAATGACGTACATATAAGAGCACTATTTCATCTGGTTTGCTAGCACGTTGCTTATGTATTCATTTTATTCACAAAGACAACAGCGAACACTCTGCATGGAAATATCGTACAGAGTTTTAACTGAAGCAGAATAGATGTCAATTTTAGAAAGAGCCCTTCATGTACAACAGCCCAGCTATGTGATCAGATAGGACATCGTAATCCAGATTTGCTAAAATTCTGGACGATTGATTCAATGCCAAAATTACAGTAGGAAACTTGCCCTCGAATACACTTCACATCAAAGTATCTAACACCGCCTTCCTATGTTACCTACACTAGACTGGCTTCTATCGCTGCCGTGTGAACGGAACCCAGCGGGAAACACCGGCTTCTCTAACTCAAGAAAATCTTCAGTTAAAACAGAGAATCGAAGGCGTGTGAAGATAAAATGCTGCTAGGGTGCAAAGGAGCATGCGCTTCTCTTGGATTCCAGACGAGTTGGGCGTGGCACATATCCTGGTGATTTCCTCCTGGCTTTCATCTGCTGCCAGAAAGTAGGGTCTGAATCGAACTGCCGCCAGCTGCTCTCTTCTTTGACTGAAATTTCATTATTAGCACATGGTCAGTTGTATGCACATAACAAGCTTAAGGAGTATGCATGAGATATAAGTCGGTGCCTTTGAATTGTTGAAAAGGTCATCTGCAATGGCTTCCATTTGTTTCCGCTGCTTCTCTTCCCGCATAAAATTGGTGGTCCTACACTCGTAGTCAGACTCCCTAAAAATAAAACAAAGTTCAATCATTTAGTTCCAAATTACTGATCAACTTCAAATTACACTAGAAATCTTCCTGGCTCTTGCCTGTATGGTTCTTGTGCAAATGGAACAAGGTCCTTGAAGCTGTTTCCAGACGTTGTTTCCCTCTAAAGTAAAATGTTGGAATAATATAAATAAGTTTTGAGCGATTGAAATGTTTGTGCCAAAAAGGACTACTTTATTATCAAATAACATAGAATATACCTTTCTAAAACGTTTGAAGTTAACCCCTCCAGTCTGTGTTGAGGTAGATGGAACTAACAGAGGGAAGCTTTTAACAACCAGATCCTGACTGAATATAACATCAGAAGTCCCATCCCTGCTGATGTCTACAGTCTCATCCTTTAGCGCCTTGTTTATGGTGCGAATATTCTCATTTCTAGACTGGAGCTTGTGTATCACTGTTTGCTCTATGACCTTAACATCATTCACCATGGATTTTGAAATTTCAACTTTCTCTAGGTCTTCTTGAAAAACATTAGCCTTCGCTCCTCTGGTATCTACAGCCTCTTCACTGGTTGCATATGTGATTTCCTTCTTGTCATCAGAGTTATGTTCAATCTGTTGAGGCTTGCTTGCAACAACAGTAGGTCCAGAAGTTGCAGTCTCCATCTCAACATCAGAATCCGCCACAATAGTTTCATCCGTCGAGTTTGATGATGTAACAATGACTGATAGAAGTAGAATAAAGGGTTCATTTGACTTAATATTATGCGGGGAAAATAACATAGTGATGATGGTAAAAAGACACCAAAGATACTAAACAACACTGTGAAGGTAAAGAAAAAGAAAAATGCTAGACCAGCAGCGAATGGATTTTTGTTTCTAATTACTTACAAGCAGGTGGTTCAATAGCAGCAGCTTCCAAGCGTCCAGACAGTATAGCAGCAAATATCTTTACATCACTGATCTTTGACAGAGGAAATAGCAAACGTATCTTACTGAATTCCAATGGATATCTTGCTGGAACTACAAGAATTTGGTGATCACTATCTCCTGCTCCAGAGTCCTGTTAATAATAAAAGTTGAAATTGATTGTGGCACCAAAGGCAATGTGACAGTTTTTTTAGACAGTTTACTGACATAGCCAACAATTTAGTTTTCCTATGAGACAATTATAGAAAACGGAATAGACATATCATTATGTTTCACCAACACTTACCTGGCTATTTGCACAATATTCATCTATATGGAGATATTTTGCTCCAGCTAAATCCAATAAAGCATGGAGTTTCTCGCCAAATTTATACTGCACTTAACTAGCATTAATCAACAATGAAATGATATATTATCATCTTTCTTTTTGAGAAAAAGGAAGAATGTACAACACCTTATCTGATGGCCCAAGAATAAAAGTATAGTCTACTAGGCAGTTCTGAATTCGGTTGACATCCACCATCTTGATCACTGTCCCATCAAGAGTCATGTTTGGGATGTAGCTGGGTCAAGTTCCAATAATACTTACTGTCCATAATTATGGAGCAAGCTCTGATACAAGTACCTATACACAATATATTATAAGGTGTTTAAGGGTTGCCCACAACTTACTGTGTGCAAGAGGGGATTTCAGTATCCATGTTCTTTTCAGCCATTGCCTGAAACAGACCGAAACAGGACAGACTCAACATGGGGCATGCATATGAATGAGAACAGTACACATGACACAAGTTAATTAGGTGTTCATTGCCAATTCAGTATCAAAAATCAAATCACGTGGTATTTATAGAGACATCTGCATTGTACATATGAGATGAACTTTTCAACTTACTATAGTGCAGCGAGCTAATTCACATAGTCCATCCACATAATGTAAGAGACAGCATTGGAACGTATAGGAAGTGAGACAATAGGGAAAAGGAAGTACCTTAAACCAATCTCCAAACACAATCTCCTTTTTTGCTATGACTGCATCGAGGAGCTCGGGTGTCAACGAACATGATTCATCAACCAGGACATGGGTACATTCATCACTCCACTTACGAGTAACATAAACACCTTACATGAACAATGGTGGGCATAATTAGCGTGTAAAAGAGGATAGCAGAGTATCATTTATCAGCGCTCAGCGACAAAAAATATTCCTAAACGCAATAGAAGTACCAATTACCACTAACCAATAGATGTCATGATTGCCTGCAATGATGGATCGATCCTTGCTGACTTCCTGCCATAAAAAAAGACCACTATGGGAACAAATGACAACCTGCCAGGAAGGAAAACAAAACTAAGTATAACTTCTTTGTTAGGAAAAAAAACACAACACCTGCACTGTGCTTGTGCATCAATGGATCACAAAGAACATATTCGTTAACTAAAAGCAAAGATAATAGCTGTATTGATCAGCCTTCTTATGCATGGTGACATGTGCCAAAGATGCGTAATAAGTGAAGACATTAGCACATGGAAGTCATAATTTGACTTGTTCTCACCTGAAGGCCCCATTTCCAGTTCCAAAAGTAACAACATCCCCATCACTTAGCATCACATCTTCATCTTTATGTAGACGGCTGCCCTGGGTTCCTTGTACTTTGTTGACAAATGTGCCATACTTTGAACGATCAGCTACACGAACACAAGAAGGGGTAGCTGGTGCACCAGACCGTCGATCCCAGGCAACCATCTTGTCAATCGAGATTTCAGCATGGACTCGGGATATAGATGTGTCCGTTTGAACAATCACATCGCAATCTGTAGCAAAGATTAATCAATCATGAACCTTTCAATACATGGATTCGAGCACTAGGATAATCACGAACTGGTGAAAGGATAAATCCTAGTCAAACGTGTATAGCCGTTTTTTCCCATTGATGGTTCATTTGGTAGCAAATAGAAACTGTTTCCTAACGATTCGCATTCCAAAGTTTCCATCCGCGGACTCAATGTATCACAATCCTAATATCCTAATCCGGGAACTCCACGACGAAAAGAACTAGGAAACTAAATCGTTACCACGCTAATTAACATCAAGAAAATGCGAGGGAAAGGCCCAAGGGCAAGGAGGCACCTTTGCGGCCGACCTTGTATGTCCCAGCGGAGAAGATGTAGTACTTCTTCGTCCCTACAAAATCAAAGGGGAGAAAAGAAAAGGTCAGCTAAACCCAACCGGATATTGAACTCATCGGGACGTTGCAACATCCGCGGACAGACAGCCCTGGATGGACGATAGAGGGCGGGCGGCGCACCACGGACGGTTTCGACGGGGTTCAGCGCCCAGACCATCTTCTGCTTCACCCCTTTCCGGTGGACGCACTTCTCAGCTCCTTCTCCTCCCCCTTTCCAGGTGTCGCCTCCGCGGCGTAGTGCGACGGGGAGCCAGGCGGTTCGCGCTCGGTGCTTCCGCGGCGGCAGTCGGAGCAGCAACGGGAACGGGACGGCCGGACAGGGACAGACAGCGAGACAGACCCAGGATCTATTGATCTTACTATTACGAGGGTGGAAGTGGGTCAGATCGTGGCGATCCATATTTAAGCCCATACGGCCCAAACATTTCTGGATTCGGACCATACAATACAAGGGGCTCATTGCGAGGGCTTTTTGCGCTTTGCGACGGTACAGTTCTTCGAAAAACCTTGCTGCGTTTGACAAACTTTGGCATTCTGTTCTTAACGCAGGCCGCTGGAGCATGGAGGCGCGACGTCCGTCCGTTCTTGACGCGGGTGGCCTCCTCGACACCAACGCAGGTTCGTCGCCGCTGTGATCGAAGACTAGCTAGCAGCGGACGATGAACTCACCAGCTTATCGTCCTCGTGTCGATCGAGGTGGTCTTGCAGCGTTCGACGACGAATGGCAAGGACATTTTACTGGAGTCGTTACGTTCCGTTTAAAAATCAGCCTACCATACGCTTCAAGAATACGGCAATTCACTTAAATTCGAATATAAGTTTGGTTTCAACTCCAAACCTCCCGTAGCCCAATCTTTTTTTCGAAAGCTCATAATCCAAAAAGTGAAATCAACAGACGAAAGGAACGGAACGATCCCCACTTTCCCATTAGCAGCAAAAGCAAGAAAAGGACATGCAGTAGTAGTACAACAAAAGGAGCCAAAAAAATCATCTATCGGCGAAGGCGATTTTGATTTTCCTTTCGACTTTTCGGTTCGACTCCCCGCCTTAATTTCCGTCTTTTTCCACCCTCTGCTTTCCTCCACCCTTTTCGTCTCCATCATATATCAGTGATGAGTCCAAGCGGCGCGCAAGCTCCTCTTGATGGCGCGGATCCTCTCCAGGCACCGCTCGGCGCGCTCGATGGCCATGTCCGCCCTGTCCTTCGTCGTCCTTCCCGGCGTACCTCTCCTCCGCTTCCCGTCCTTCGGCTCGCACGCGTCGCCAGATGGCTTCCTCTTCTGGTTCGACGACTCTGCAAAAGTTTCACAAGCACCTCGCACATGGTGAGCCCACAGACGGACTGGCAATGAGTTGGCGATCGCGCTCGGACCGGGTGCGGGAGAGGGGGGCAGAGGATGCCGTGCAGGATAGGCGAGTGGAAGACGAACCGACCTTGGGTGGGCGAGAGGTGCAGGAGCGGTGGTGGAGCGGGATCGGCCTGCGAGGAGGGAGTGACGGCGGCGCGCGGTAAGACGGACAACAAGGTCGCGTCCATGCCAGGCTCGGCGACGAGACGCCGGAGCTCGGCCTTCAGCGGGCCGAAGCGGCCCGGGTGCGCCGCCTCCAGCTTCGCCAGCTCCTCCCCGGCCACCTCCGCCATCCACGACCACCCGCCCGACGCCGTCGTCGCCATCGCCCCCCGCGTCCAACAAAAGCGCAGCACGATGAGCTGCAAAAGGCAGCTCCAGCGGCAGCTGCAGCGGTATACGCCGAAGTACCAGCTACGCACAAGGTAGCGGACCGACGTATTTTTAGGCCAGTACGGATGTACTACTCCCAAGGATCCGCTAGCCGGCCAGCGCTACGGTAATCCGCGGGCTGCCGGGCTACAGAAGGAACAATGGATGAAGAGAGATGTGTACGTGCTAAATTGACACCAACCTTGCCAAATGTCCGGATAAGCATAACTGAGCGCCGCAGGCGTACTGTAAAACATATTGAATATATATAAATTTAGATTAGATACAATAAAAATAAAAAGAATAGTATATAAAATATGTTTTAGGAGAAGCGAGTGCAAATAGCTTTAATCCAGTCGGTGTAACTAGAGGGTCAACCAAATCAAGCATCACTTATTACGGACTATATCGACGTGATTATGCAGTTTAGATCGACGTGGGAGGCTCTGCTATTAATAACAATCAAACCGGCGTGAACAAATACTCTACATCCTGCAAATATAATTTTTTGACGATGAAAAACCAGTAGATTTGATTTGGACTAATGCGAATCGTGCATAGGATGATTTGACCCGACCCGACCCTGAGCGCTCCTCCTGCGCGGCACGACACGGCACGGGATTTGTGCACGAGTCGGAAATCGTGCAGGCCTTGTGTTATCGGGCGCGACGCCCGCTCTTCCTGGCTTTGGGGGCCTTTGTTCCCGCGGACGATGAAGTGTTTCCCCGCTACAGTCATCTACTACTACTGGTTAGTGGCTCTGCGTCGTGCATGCATGCGCGCGCGCGCTCTCTCTGTACTTGTTGCGTTGCCAGTGCGGCCACAACCAGAACGACATTTTCCATCCACAACGGCTAGTTTAATAACCATCGTTCTGCATCTGCTTCTGCCTTCCAGATCGCCGATGCGCCTTCCCCTCCGGCTCGCCCGTGTCCACCAGATCGCAAAAATCCTTGGAGTTGGAGCACGAGCACGGTGAGGGCGGCTCAACGCAAAGACGGCGGCGCGAACGCGACCGCCGCAACGCAAATCCACTTCGCAGCGGGGAAATCAAATGCGTGCCGCGCGTGCTGATGACTTGATTTGACCCCTCCTGCCCTCGCGCCTTGGCCGGCCTACGATGCGCTGCGTCTCGGCTCGGCACGGGTCCGTCGAAGTTGGGACTCGCGCGGATTCTGTCGCCGGCGCAGCGCGTAGTACTGGCCTGGCAGTGCGGCGACCCACTTCGGGCATTGGTTCCCGCGGCTTTTCGAGTCCTGGTCTGCCTCGTGTTGGATCTTTCCGTGGCTCCTCCGCCTCGGGCGGGGTTGTCGATCGTCCTGGCTTCTTCGGCGCCTGCGCGCGTGGTCAAGGGCTCGCTCAGCCGTGTTGTCATGGCTTGGTGGATGGCATTGCAAGTGCAACTGTGTTGTCAAAGCAGTCAAGCCGGGCAGCGCTGACGGCACACGAGCAGATGGCAGCTTTCCGTCGGGTCCAAGCACCGGTGGTGGCACTGCTTGATCAGAGACTTGGGGTGTGCTGAGGATTTGTTTGTATTTGGCGATTCCGAGATACAAACATAACGGGAATTGCTTATTGCATCTGAGTATATATATACACGCGCGTTTGTGATGTTTTCATAGTACTCCTTGCGGTTCATTTTATTTGTATTTTATTTGTTACTAGTTCAATTTTAAACTAATTGGTGACAAGTAAAATAAAACCGAGGGAGTAATACGCCGCGCCGTGTAGTCGCACGCGCGGCCCTAACGACACACGGTGCAGCTACACGCATACTATCGCGCGCCCATCACCATGCGCGCTGCGAAGCCACGTTCGCCGGCCGGCCCACTGCTGCTGCGGTTGCAATTGCGTGTTCAGCATTGTCCTCCTGAACGCCGCGGTCGGCCACCTCGTCCGGATGGACCCCGACGCCGTCTTATCAAATTTAAGCATGGAAGGAGATCCTTCCACCTTTCGTGCCGCTTATTCGCGGCGCCGTGAGGACGGACGAAATTTCATAAGATCCGGATCGTTCCAAATTTGATAAGATCGTCCGGATGGACTTTGGAACGATCCAGCTCCACAAGGAAGGGGCTGACAGAGAACGAACAGGCTCCACGAGCTCAGAGCAAGGGTTCACTATTAAAAACGCGGCACGGCTGTCAGAGACAGGTACGGCGATCGATCCACGTCATCTCGTACGGGTAGTGTGCTGCATCATCGTTGATTGATTGATTTCGGATTCGCGGTCGAGATCGTGTAAAAAATAAAGAACGCGAATGTTCACTTTCAGAAAAAAGACAAAAATAACGGCGGATGCGTGCTTCGGTCGCTGGCATTCACGCATACAGCAGCATCCTCTGCTCTCACAGTTCATGCACGGGACGGCCGAGTGAACCCTGCGCTCGTGCATGTCGGAACAAGATGATACTCCTACGTATCGCAGGAATCAGGAAGTACCACTCATTTGAGTGGTGGCATTACGTTACCATTCATCAGATTTCGAAGGAGAGGAGCCGCAGTTCAAAGGAGAGGTAAACCGTATAGCTAAATGTTGGGTTCACAGCTTATTTTGGTGACAGGGGTAAACTGACAAAACTACAACATGCAGCAAAACTATAATATGAGTCAGACACACATCAGATTACATCCATCCGAAATCAGAGAATTTTTTTAACTTGTTTCACATAAAACAGGAGCATCGTAGTGTAACTACAAGATGGTGGTTTTCTGGAGGTCTCTGTGCATCATCGGGTTTGCTTCCCGTGCCATTGCATGCCTCTTCATTGGCGCGAACCACTCGGTGTGCTATGCTTTCTTTTCTTTTTACGATAAAAGCAGGTGCACTGTCGCTGCTTCATTAGAGCAGATAAGAATCCAAAGTCCAGTACACACTAAGCAACTTGTGTTGCTCAGAAAAAGAATGAAGGCGGGGGGGGGGGGGGGGGGGGGGGTAAAGGAAAAAGATAAAAGGTACAAATGGGTCCTGAGAGGATCAACTAGAATGCTCGCTAGGGATCAGACTTGTCGCCCATCTGAAAGTGTCAATTTCCTCCTTGGCTAGTCTAGCAACCTGCAGCTCATTTTTCTCCTCCTCTTGAAAAATTCTCCTGTTGCGCTCTTTCCAAACACTCCAACACGCGTAGAAGAATTGCCCCATGCGGCGGGCTCTCTCGCCGGTGTTCATGTACGCTGTTTTTTCCTTGATCCATGCTTGGACGCTTCCTTGGGCTGCCGCTATCCCAGGCTGCACCTGCAGGTTAAACCATCTAAAAACCTCCTCCACCACCCAGATAGTAAACGGGCATTTGAGGAGCAGATGAGTTGCTGTTTCTGCTTCAGCAAGGCAGAGCGGACAAATGACATTGTTATCCCAACCTTTCTTTTCTAGGTTATCCGCAGTTTGCAGCCTGTTATGCAGGGCGATCCAAGCAAACCATAGCACTTTTGGCTCCGCCTTCGATTTCCATAGGTACGGCACATCCAGCTTACTTGGCACCCCTTCGAACTGACATCGGTATGCCGAGTTGGCCGTATAGACCCTATGCCCTGTGCGCTCCCAAGTGACTGCATCTTCCTGACCCTGTTTAAGTGTGATTGTGTTGATCAACTCCCAAAGCTTGATGTATCCGTAATCTCCTGCGGTGACGAAATGGTAGATAAAGCATTGATCCACACATTACTAGTCAGTTCAGTCGCCACTGATCTTGATTTATGCATGGAGGCCATGTAAAGCAGGGGGAAGGCCTCCTATAGTGTAGGCCTTCCGGTCCACCGGTCTGTCCAAAATTGGGTTCTACGCCCATTACCAAGCACAATTCGAGTTGAGTTGGTGAAGAGTTATTTTTCCTCCTGTGAGAAGCATAGCGGCAGACCCGACCAACATCTCTCTGCCACCGTCTTTGTTAACCACAACCACCTCAATCTCAGAGACGTGGAGTGCTTACGCAAATCCAGAATACCCAAGCCTCCCATTTGCTTAGGCAAGCATAATGTGCTCCACTTAACGAGACATCGACCACCCAAGCGCTGGTCCCATTCGCTGCCAGCCCAAATGAATCCTCTTCTTATATGGTCTAGCTTCTTAATTAACCATTTTGGTAGGCGAATGACTGCAGCATGGTGCATCACAGTGGATGTGAGGACAGCCTTGGTTAGTGCAGCCCTTCCAACCTTTGTCATGTATTTCCCTTTCCACGCGGCTAGCTTTCCTCCAACTTTTTCTGGTGTGCTATGCTTTCAGCGGCCTCCTCTCCTTGCTCTGTATCCAAGGTTCCTTCGAGGAACTTGGCAAAGTCGTAATCATCTGTAAGGATCGAATGCACAAGAGGGGGGGTGAATTGGGCTTCTTTTCAAAAATCAAAGCAATAAAACTTAATTACTAAAAGCCCAATTCCCTACGCAAACAACCTATGCAATCAAGTAAATAGCAACTTCGCGGTATATAAAATGCATAAGTGTAGGGAGAGGGGAAGAGGATGCAAACTCCCGAGGAGACACGAAGATTTATCCCGTGGTTCGGCAAGATCACCAAGATCTTCCTACATCCACGTTGTGGCACCCACCAAAGGGTATAGCCACACCCAAGTCACCGAGACTAGGGATCTTCACTATTCTTCTCCGTTTGCCAACCTCGGCAAGGTGGAGCTCAAGCCTTGTACAACTTGGATCCTCCGGGCTTCCACAATCGTTTTGGCAAGCTCCGGAAGTCTCTCTCAATTACAAACACCAAGGGGCACTCCCTTACAGCTCTCACTACACTAGAGATTCCACTCACCAAGAATGGAGGCACACAAGCTCTCTCTCTAGCTAGTCCTAGTCTATCTCTTGGTGTGTAAGTGGTCTAAAGGATGTAGAAGTGATGGCTCAATATCTTGAATGCTTGAGGATGTGTAGAGTATGTCTGGTGATCAGGACTTGTCGATTTGACAGGTTGGAGGGGTATAAATAGTCAGCCTCTACGAAATAGCCGTTGGAAAAGTAGGCTGACATCACAGCTCTACGAACACCGGATGATCCGATGTCTCCCCTTCAGTTATCATCGGTCAAGTTCACTTTAGCTGATGTCATTGTGTTAGATATGACCGTTGTTAGACCGATGTTACTCTTTTCTTCTCATCGGATGATCCGGTGGCACTTCCTCCAGAATTGGTTCAGACTTGATGCTTACTAGAGTGATCGACCGATGTGTATATCTCTGTACATCGGTGGATCCGGTGCTACACTTGGTCCAAGGATATTACATATTGTACTGATGGACTGATGTAACACTGCCCTTAACATCAGATGATCTGGTGAGTGCTTTGTTCTGAGGTCTTCTTCTTCTGCTGAATCAACTCGACCGATGTGTTGTTCTCTGGAAACATCGGTTGATCCGGTGAGTTGATTTTGTTTGCTTCGAGTTGTTTCTAAGTGATTCTTTTGTATTTTGCTAGATTGACCTCTTGGACATTTGTTGCAAATATTCTTCTGATGATTTTCAAGAATTGAGTGTTGTCAATTATGGTTGAATGACTTTGACATATGAGCTTTTACTTCTAGTCTTCATAAAATTCATTGATCTCATAAGATGATTGTTTAGGGGTCTCCAATGATCAGTGATAGATGTTCATATTCATATATTTCATTTGATTGGGAGACCTTGCATCCACAAATTCATTAGTAAAATCCAATGGTTGTCATTAATCACCGAAACCATACCTCATGGGGGCCTAGATGCTTTCAATCTCTCCCTTTTTAGTGATTGGTGACAACACAACGAGTGAACCATAATAATGAATTTGATAGAACGATACTTAGGAAGATATGCAATGAATACAAGATATGACATATTAAACTTGAAGACTCAAAAGAGATTAATAACACGAAAGCTCAATCGATGAATAACTCAGGAGTAAAGTGCACAGGAATATACACCAATAAGCTCAATCGATCAATAGCTTACGAGTACTCAATGAATAACAGAAGAGTAGCAATAACATCAAAATTACAAAAGACATAGATACAGACTCCCCCTGAGACTAAGACACTCCCCCTGAGGCTAGGCTATCCTCCCCCTGACTCTCCTCTAACTCTTCTCCCACTTTGGCATCAAGAAACCAAAAAGGAAGCCGAGTACCTAAGAGCCCTGAGTGCTCGGAGCGATGACGAACTGGTCACCGTCGGGGGTGCTGTCGTCGGAGCTGCTGCCTGCTGCTGCGACTGGAGCTGGAGTAGAAGTGGAGGGAGCTGAAGGTGCTGTAGGAGCCGCCGTCGGTGCGTACTGAGTCAGAGCTGCTGGCAATGGGGCACTGACGACAGATGTCGACGTCTGCTGGAACAACGTCGTAGCCGGCAGCGAAGAGTGGATCGGTGCGCCTGGAGCCAGCAGTGGAGACATGCTGATCATCGGGATCGGCGTGGTCGGCACCGGAGCTGCAGCTGGAGCAAGTACAGGTGGGGGTGGAGCAACGCCTGGCAGCTGCGTCGGCAGGGCAATCCCGGTCTGGGTGTAGAGGTTGGTGATCAACCCCAGGATGCCCATCATCACCAGAGCTGCAGCTGGAGCAAGTACTCCTCAACGTTGTCATCAGTGTCGCTCTCAGACCATATATGCTGAAGGTCCTCACCCTGAGCCTCTGCCTCTGCCAGCCTCTCATCCTCCTTCTCCAGATCTGACCAATCCTCCTCGGATAGACGAGCCCTGACCTGATGCTCGACTGGATGGCCAAGGTGGCGGTCTCCAGGAGCTGGAGCACGGTAGTGGCTGAACCGTGTGACACTCTCGTCAGTGAGACGGTCACGCACGGCGGACTCCTCAGGAACCATCATGGAGAGCAGGTAGCTGATCCAGTGTCCATACACAAGCTGCCTCATCATGCCAACTCCGTCAGTGATCACATCCTCCATCTCACATATAAGGAGGTCCACAATATCGAACTCCATCCCGTTCATGATGTAGAACAGGAGGGTCTACTGCATACTGGTGAACCCCTCTAGATACCCGGACCTCGGCAAGAGAGTGCGGCGCAAGGCAAGATGCACTATGCGCGCACCTGGAGTCAGTAGTCCTGGTACCCTCGGCTGGTCTGGAGAGAAGGACGGTCCAAACAGAGAGTGTATCTCCTCCAGTGGTGGTGCCACTCCTCCAGTGAGCGGCCTCCTCGACGGGTCTGCCTGTCCATATACCCTCTCATGCACGCAAGTGTAGTGCAGGTCCACTCCTAGCAGCTGTGTCAATGTCTGCCTCGTCAAGTGATGGTGTTGTCCCATGAACATAAAGTCTATAGACCTGCGGCCCTCAGAGACGTAGAGGGTGGCGTAGAATACGCGTACCCAGTCCTCCACGTAGGCACTCCTCTCGTAGGACACCAGCTCCACCAGCCATCTGTACCTCGCAAAGTAGGGGCGTATCTCCGTCTCGGCTGCTAGAGCAAGCTGATCCCAGTCCAAGAAGTTGTGCTGGAAGAGCATGTGGCCTCAGTGTCTATACGTCTCGTACAGTGACGCCTGCGTCACGGTCCAGAACCGGCTGTCCACACGTGCCTCTCTGGGCTGCAGGAACCACTCCTCAAGCAAAACACTCCATCTGAGTCTTCTGAGCTGCTTGGCCTTCATCTTCCGGTAATCTGTCAACCGGACACCTTCACTAACATGGACGGTGGTGTCCATCTCGTAGACGGCTCTCTGGGCCGCCCTGTCCTCTCGAAGGTCGGCAGCTGACGGTCTCGGACGTGGCGCTGCCGTGGGATGACCCCCACGGGTCCTGGCTGATCGCCGGCGAATGAGTGGTACTTTCGGCTCTTCTTTTGCCTCGGACTCATCTATCACGGGAGGCTACCTCGGACAAGCCTCGCGGATCCTCAATGATCCTCCACGGCCTCGCTCTCGCTCCTCGGCGGTGCGAGCGGCCATCAACGCCTTCTTCTCCTCCTTCGATAGCTTTTGCTTCTTCACGGCCGGCTCCGCAATGGCCTTGCCCTTGTTCTTCTTATCACGAGCCATTGCGATGAGGCGCGTGAATGGAGTCGACGATGTCAAGCGCACGGAACACGACACGACGATCGTCGCGGCCGGAAACCCTAACGGCGAAGGGACGGCGACCATTGGAGGTACCACGACGATGGTGGAGAGGGCGGTGTGTGCGTGGGGCGGCTGTGCGTGGGGCGGCGACGGTGGTGGAGAGAGGCGGCAGCGGTGCTGGAGGAAGCGGCGGTGGTGGCTGCGGTGGAGGAGAGTGGCAGCGGCGATGCGGCTGCTTTGGTTGCGGCGGCGGCGGCGGCCGGAGGCGGCGACGGCGGCCGGAGACGGCGGTGGCGTAGGGCGAGAGGAGCGGCGGCGGCGGAGGTGAGGCGTGGGTGAGTCGGGATCAGGGAGGGAGAAAACAGGAGGTGAAGGGCCGTTTAAATAGTGGGTCACAAACCCTAGCCGAAAATTTAACACCGGATGGACCGATGTTAATCGATAGAAGCATCGGTCGAATGGCACAATAAGGATATTAAAAAGTACCGTTGACACCGGATGGTCCGACGTGAAATGGATTAGCATCGGTGGAATTCAGCACAGTTCCAGAAGTGTGAACATCGGATGCACCGATGTTTTTCAGAATGAACTCGTCGGTTGATTTGTCATACTGACTGAACAGACTCTTGGTACTTGAACACCAACTGATCCGATGATGATTTGACCTAAGCATCGGATAATTCGATGACTACAAAACAACAACATCCCATATATGTCCTTTGACCAAACAAACAAGCAATAAGAAACACATGTCTCAGGACTTTTTGGGCAACCCCTTACCCCTTAAAAATACTAATTGCCAATAAATTGGCTAATCCTTAAAGCAAATAGGACATCGAAGAAAATAGGGAGGAAATTATCCAAATAAAATGTAAGGCTCATGCTTTGAGAGCTAGAGTATGAAGACTTCTATCTCTTTAAAGTATGTTCTTTTAGGCATTAACGCACCTAACATTTTGTTCTTTCCACCTCATATGAGTTGAGATATTGCATTTTAAACAAGTCTCTTTCTCATGAGGTGGGTTCCCCTTTGTGACAATCTACCGTATGCAATGCCAAACAATTTATAGTGCAGGAAATTTAAATGTGAGTGCAAGTCTATATGGCAGGCATCATGCAAGGCATAAAATAAATCTATCTTGCCAAATTTGAACCTTTCAAAGGCTTCTTCAGGGAGAGCCACTCTCCAAGTCTTGGGGAAACCCAAAAGAACCTCCATCCCAAGTTAACCCTTGCTCACCTCTATCCTTTGAAAGTTAGACAAGACCTATATGAGATGCTTTCTTACATGACTTTTGTTGCATCTAGCACATTTAACTCACTTCTTAGCCTAGAAAAAGTTTTCTCATCAAGTGGTTTAGTGAAGATATCCGTCAATTGTTCTTCGGACCTAACACCTCGCAATGAGATGTCTCCCTTAGCTTCATGGTCCCTCAAGAAATGATGGCGAATATCATTGTGCTTAGTGCGGGAGTGTTGAACAGGGTTTTTAGCTATCTTAACCGCACTTTGATTGTCACAAAGGAGAGGCACACAACCAAGTTTAACACCAAAGTCCGAAATGGTTTGCTTCATATAAAGAATTTGGGCACAACATGCACCGGCTGCAATATATTCTGCTTCCGCCGTGGACAAGGTGACGGAATTTTGCTTCTTGCTAGACCAAGATACTAGGGAACGCCCAAGCAAGTGGCACCCACCGGAGGTACTCTTGCGGTCCACACGACATCCGGCAAAGTCCGAATCCGAGTAACCTAAGAGGTGGAATTTTGCACCTTTAGGGTACCACAAGCCCACACTAGGGTTATGCTTAAGATACCTAAGTATCCTAAAAACCGCCTTCCGATGCGATTCTTTAGGTGTCGCTTGAAAGCGATCACATAAGCATACACTAAACATGATATCGGGCCTAGATGCGGTAAGGTAAAGTAATGAACCAATCATAGAACGGTAGTTAGATTGATCAATAGGTTTACTGTCCTTATCCGCGTCGAGATGACAATTTGTTGCCATTGGAGTGCTTCTTGAGATACAATCTCTCATCTCAAATTTCTTCAAGAGGTACTTGGTATACTTCTCTTGATAGACGAAGGTCCCTTCTTGAAGTTGCTTGATTTGAAATCCAAGGATGAAGTTGAGCTCTCCAATCATTGACATCTCGAATTCCCTAGACATCATTTTGCCAAACTCATGGCTAAGAGCTTCGTTAGTTGAACCAAAAATAATATCATCAACATAAATTTGACAAATAAACAAATCTCCGTTGATGTCTTTGGTGAAGAGTGTAGTGTCCACCCTTCTGATCTTGAATCCTTGCATGATAAGGAAATTCCGTAGTCGTTCATACCACGCCCTAGGTGCTTGCTTGAGCCCGTAGAGCGCCTTGTGCAACCTATACACATGATTAGGATTCCTCGGATCTTCAAACCCGGGAGGTTGTTCAACATAAACAAGCTCGTTAATGTAACCATTAAGAAAGGCACTTTTCACATCCATTTGATAATGTCTAATATTATGATGTGATGCAAAGGCAAGAAGTATATGGATGGCTTCTAGCCGGGCGACCGGAGCAAATGTCTCCCCAAAGTCTAGTCCTTCAAATTGCGAGAACCCTTTCACCACAAGTCTTGCCTTGTTGCGGACCACAATGTCATTCTCGTCTTGTTTGTTGCGGTACACCCACTTTGTTCCGATGACATTCTTGTCCTTGGGTCGCTCCTCCAACACCCAAACTTCATTGCGGATGAAGTTGTTGAGTTCTTCTTGCATGGCCATCACCCAATTTGGATCTTGGAGTGCTTCCTCAATGTGAGTGGGTTCTACACATGAAACAAACGAGTAGTGCTCACAAAATGAAGCGAAATGGCGAGAACGTGTACTTACACCCCTTGACGGACTTTCGATGATTTGGTCCATTGTATGCGCCTTGGAGATGCGTCCATGCCTCATAAGTGGTTGTGAAGCACTTGGCGATGGTGATGCGTGTTGCTCCTCTTGTGGTTGGACTTGATCATGGACTTCTTATTCTTCTTGATGTTGTGTGGCTTGTGAGTCTTGAGTTGGCAATGGATCATCCTTTTCTTCTTCGTCAACTTGAGGAGCCATAGAGGTGTTGATGTTGGAACTTGAAGCTCCCCCTTGATCATGGCTCTCCTCAACTTTAGGCTTGACGTCTCCAATGGTCATGTTCTTCATGGCTTCTCGTAGAGGTTCATCATCTATTTCATCATGACCAAAACTCTCCTCTTGGGAGCCATTAGTTTTATCAAACTCAACATCACAACTTTCCTCAACTAAATCGGAGGTTTGGTTGAATACTCTATATGCTTTTGAGTTTGATGCATAACCAAGAAATATACCAACATCACATCTTCTTTCAAACTTATCGAGCCTTTTCTTGCGGTAGATGTAGCACTTGCATCCAAAGACTCGAAAGTAGGAGATGTTGGGCTTTCTCCCAATGACAAGCTCGTACGGGGTCTTTTGAAGTAGTCGATGTAGGTAGACCCTATTTGCGGCATGGCACGCCGTGTTGATTGCTTCGGCCCAAAACTTCTCCGACGTGCCATAGTCATCAAACATTGCTCGCGCAAGAGTGATGAGAGTCTTGTTCTTCCTCTCAACGACACCATTTTGTTGAGGAGTGTATGTGGCTGAAAACTCATGTTTCACGCCTTCACGGTCACACCACTCCCCAATGTTGTAGTTCTTGAATTCGGTGCCGTTGTCACTCCGGGCCTTGATGATGGGAAGTTGAAATTCCCTTTGAGCGCGGTTGGCGAAGGTCTTGAACACTTCCGGAGTTTCACTCTTGTCACCTAAAAATAAAATACATGCATAGCGAGAGTAGTCATCAACTATAACAAGACAATAGAGGTTACCGCCAAGGCTTTGATATGTGGACGGTCCGGAGAGGTCCATGTGGAGTAGTTCAAGTGGCTTGGAGGTTGACACCATTGTCTTCATCGGGTGGTGTGAAGCAACTTGCTTCCCGACTTGACAAGCGCTACAAAGCTTGTTCTTGTCAAATGTAACATCCTTCACGCCGGTCACCATCCCAAGCTTGAATGACTTCTTGAGCTTGCTCATTCCTATGTGCGCTATGCGTCGGTGCCATAGCCATCCCAAACTTGTCTTAGTGAAAAGGCAAGTGGTCAATCTAGCATTCTTGTTGGAGAAGTCTACTAGGTAGAGGTGTCCATACCGAAATCCTTTGAAGACTAGTTTTTGGCTTGTCTCACTACTCACAACAATATCACTTTTGCTAAATGTGCATGTTAGTCCAAGATCACATAGTTGTGCAATAGAGAGTAAATTAAAACTAAGTGACTTAACGTACAAAACATTAAAAATAGTAAGTCATTTGAAATAGCAATTTTACCTAACCCAATTACCTTTCCCTTAGAGTTATCACCAAAGGTGACTTGTTCATGATTGTCGGGGTTTTCTATGGTGGTGAACATACCATCATTGCCGGTCATATGTTGGGTGCACCCGCAATCGAGTACCCAATGCTTTCCTCCCGCTTTGTAGTTCACCTACACACATGAATTCAATTTTTAACTTCAGGCACCCAAGCCAACTTAGGTCCTTGTATGTGTGATACAAGTGTCTTTGGGACCCAAAGTTGCTTGGGGATCTTCCCCTTCATGCCCTTCATGTCTTTGCCAATGAACCTTGCCTTCACCTTGCCATCTACTTTACTTAAGAGATAATAACGATCATTGAAAGTAGATTTGTAATTAATGAGCAATTTTGGAGAAGGTCGGTTAGGAAGAGGACACACCCTTGTGTGGTGACCGGTGACCTCACAATGTTGGCAATAAGAACCAACTTCCTTGATGAAGCTTGTTCTAAGCTCCGGTGAGGGCACCTTTCCTTTGTTGGGCACCGGGAAGGATCCAAGTCCTCTCTTGTTGAAGGCCTTTGCTTGTTGGAAGAGGATTTCCCTGTGTTTGACTTCCCCTTTTGAAAGTCTAGCCACACTAGTGCGGAGACTCTCAATTTCTTCCAACAAGTCCTTCTCCCTAGCATTTGCTTTCAAAGGCAAAGACTTGTTCAAGGCATTAGTGACATGAGAAGTAATGGATATCCTATCATTAAGAGTTTGTTTCTTTATATTTTTCAATTCTTGATCAAGCGCTTCATGAGCAAGGCTAAGTGTTTGATACTCTTGTACTAACTTGTTGTGCTCTCCCAAGAGTGTTTGGTGCTAAGTTAAGCTCATGATGATCTAGCTTGGTTTTAGCCTTATCCTCTTCAATTTGCTTGACATGGTATTTGAGCGTGTCATGCTCTTTAAGTATGCTTTCATACTTGTCAAGCAAATCGAGGTTAGCACTCTCAAGCCTAGCACGAGTTTCTTCAAGGGTTTTAACCTTACTCTTTTCCCTCTTAATGATAGCATGATATTCATTTACTAAAGAAGTTAAATCATCGGGGGAAAGCTCATCATCGCTAGAGTCGTCACATACCTTGGTGTTACCTTTCGCCATGAGGCACATGGGCGGTGGATGAAGAGGTGAGTCATCATTGTTGGCAATGGCAAGGCCGGCCAAACTTTCTTCTTCTGCTTCACTCTCTTCATCACTTGATTCTTCGTCGGTGACCCATTCATTTGCCTCACACATGAACACCTTTTGTGGGCCATTTCTCTTCTTTGAGAAGAGTCTTGCTTTCTTGCCCTTGTCATGTTTCCTCTTACCAAAGGATCTTGGTTTGGGTTTGGCCTCTTCTTCATCATCTTCACTTTCTTCAAGCTTGCGATGCTTGCTCTTGTGGTTCTCTCTTCTTTTGTCCGATTTTGGACAATCATAGGAGATGTGGCCTTGATCACCACAATTGTAGCAAGTCTTGTGATCATCTCTCCTTGGTAGAAACGCTTTTTTCTTGGGATCAAATGTGTATCCCTTCTTAGTAATCTTGGAGTTCAAGCGTGAGAACTTTCTCATCATCAATGCAAGCTCATCATCATCATCATCTTCACTTGATGCTTGCCCTTCTTCACTTGAGCTAGGCTCAGCCACCTTCTTCTTCTTGAGGCTTGTTTTCTTGGTGGAGGCCTTTAGAGCAATTTTTTTTGAAGATGATTGCTCCATCATCCCAAGTACACTCATCTCATGAGCGTGAATTTCTCCAATGAGCTCCCAAACTTCAATGTGGTCAAGAGACTCCTTTTGAAGCATGGAGTTGATGATGTTGTACTTTGGCTTGGGAAGGAGCATGAGGATCTTGCGGTTGATGAGTCCCTTGCCAAGAGAAGCAATATCAAGTGCATTAATTTCTTCAATAAGTACATTCAAGCGAGAGAACATCTCATTGCCATTTTCATGAGGTAGCATCTTAAATTCATCATATTTTGCTTTAAGCATGTGATATTTATGTTCCTTGACTCGAGAAGAACCCTCATGAATCTCTTTTAAGCAAGCCCAAATTTCACAAGCTTTTTCTTTGCTAGCAATCCTAGCAAACACATCTTGACTAATACATTCATAGATTGCATTCCTAGCTTTAGCATCCCATTTAATTTGATCACCAACATATTTGTGTTCTCCAAACCCCGCGTGGGTTGCTTCCCATACTTCGGGAGCAATAGCCTCTAGATAAGCGCGCATGCATGCTTTACAATAGGCAAAGTTCTTGCCCTCGAAGATAGGAATCGAACCCCCAACCTTGACCATTTTAGCTCTCTAGCAGTGAAGCTAGAATGATCCTATGAGCAACCTTTATCTGATACCAATTGTAAGGATCGAATGCCCAAGAAGGAGGGGTGAATTGGGCTTCTTTTCAAAAATCAAAGCAATAAAACTTAATTACTAAAAGCCCAATTCCCTACGCAAACAACCTATGCAATCAAGTAAATAGCAACTTCGCGGTATATAAAATGCATAAGTGTAGGGAGAGGGGAAGAGGATGCAAACTCCCGAGGAGACACGAAGATTTATCCCGTGGTTCGTCAAGATCGTCAAGATCTTCCTACATCCACGTTGTGGCACCCACCAAAGGGTATAGCCACACCCAAGTCACCGACACTAGGGATCTTCACTATTCTTCTCCGTTTGCCAACCTCGGCAAGGTGGAGCTCAAGCCTTGTACAACTTGGATCCTCCAGACTTCCACAATTGTCTTGGCAAGCTCCGGAAGTCTCTCTCAATTACAAACACCAAGGGGCACTCCCTTACAGCTCTCACTACACTAGAGATTCCACTCACCAAGAATGGAGGCACACAAGCTCTCTCTCTAGCTAGTTCTAGCCTATCTTTTGGTGTGTAAGTGGTCTAAAGGATGTAGAAGTGATGGATCGATGTCTTGAATGCTTGAGGATGTGTAGAGTATGTCTGGTGATAAAGACTTGTCGATTTGACAGGTTGAAGGGGTATAAATAGCCAGCCTCCACGAAATAGCCATTGGAAAAGTAGGCTGACATCACAGCTCTGCGAACACCGGATGATCCGATGTCTCCCCTTCAGTTATCATCGGTCAAGTTCACTTTAGCTGATGTCATTGTGTCAGATATGACCGTTGTTAGACCGATGTTACTCTTTTCTTCTCATCGGATGATCCGATGGCACTTCCTCCAGAATTGGTTCAGACTTGATGCTTACTGGAGTGATTGACCGATGTGTATATCTCTGTACATCGGTGGATTCGGTGCTACACTTGGTCCAAGGATATTACATACTGTACTGATGGACCGATGTAACACTGCCCTTAACATCGGATGATCTGGTGAGTGCTTTGTTCTGAGGTCTTCTTCTTTTGCTGAATCAACTCGACCGATGTGTTGTTCTCTGGAAACATCGGTTGATCCGGTGAGTTGATTTTTTTTGCTTCGAGTTGTTTCTAAGTGATTCTTTTGTATTTTGTTAGATTGACCTCTTGGACATTTGTTACAAATATTCTTCTGATGATTTTCAAGCATTGAGTGTTGTCAATTATGGTTGAATGACTTTGACATATGAGCTTTTACTTCTAGTCTTCATAATATTCATTGATCTCATAAGATGATTGTTTAGGGGTATCCAATGATCAGTGATAGATGTTCATATTCATATATTTCATTTGACTGGGAGACCTTGCATCCACAAATTCATTAGTAAATCCAATGGTTGTCATTAATCACCGAAACCATACCTCATGGGGGCTCAGATGCTTTCATCATCATCGTTGTCTTGAGCCACAACGGCCTCCTCTGCCTGCTCTGTATCTAACTTTTGGTTCAGGCTTGTAATGCTGAAAAGGCCACTCTGTCCCGCTCTGGAACATTTCAGAGGCTAGGATCGCCTTCAAACGCGACATAGACAAATGTGTGCCAAATTGTGTTTATCATACCTGTCTCGGCAGTTCTCACAAGATCTTTTCTGTCAGCAAAGACTCTGCTATCGCGGAAACTAGCGGGAAGAGCTCGGCACGACATCCAGACTCAAGAAGTGGACCTCGGTGGGGCAATCGACCCAGGAAACTCAGCACCAGGATTGGCGGTAGTGAGTGGGCTAGGAGTTGATTCGCGGGTTGTGACCCGTTGTAACCGGTATAAATATATGATTACTACTATGATAGAGAGACATCCAGAAGAAGAAGTATCACGCCACTCAGTGCGCCGCCTGTTCCCCTTCTTCTTCTCCAAGTCTTCCTTTGATCTACCCTCCTCCTCTGACCACTCTAGCTAACAATTGGTATCTGATTCACTCAATCCTACCCACGCTGGAGAACCACGATCACTACACACGGTGGCATAAACACCTCGGCACGATGGAACCCAACACCAAGCTCATCGTCGACGAGTTGATGTGCCAAGTCAAGCAGAGTTAGGAAGAGATGGTGCAGAAGGTGTGGGATGACTTCTCCAGGAGCTTCGCCGATCATCGTGCGGTGGTGGATAAGCATATCTCCAAGTCCTTCATCCGCGAGCACGAGCAGAGTGAGCGCCTCGCCGCGCTGGAGGCGACGACCAAGGACTTTGACAAATAGTTCGCGGCCTGGAAGCTCGGCATTGAATCTTCAGTTTCAGCCTTGAAGCTCAAGATTTCAAAGTTGAACAAATTCTTCGATCATGAAGCCTGTGATATGTCCGCTCCCCTTTGCGGCGTACTCAGTCACGAGTCGGCTTTTGACAAGCACATCGCCAGAGTTCCAATCGACGGCCTAGTTGGGCACCGCGTCGAACATGATCAGCGGGATACTGGATTTGGGTCGGTGTACGCCGATACTCATATCCCGGTCAAGGGTATGCCCGATTCCGATTCCCCCTGCCCTAATCGTTTCTTCACTCCTGCAGTTGTTCGCAATGCTTTCCACTCTGTTGGCCATCGCGTGAACCTTCCGAAAATGCAATTTCCTAAGTTTTCTAGGGACAATCCCAAGCTCTGGCGCTCTAGATGTGAGGAATATTTCAACATGTTTGCTATAGATCCTAGATTATGGGTCCGGGTTGCCTCAATGCATTGCGAGGGCGCTGCCGCTCAGTGGCTACAATCGGTTGAGCGCAAGTTGGTTCACGCTAGTTGGCCAACCTTCTGTGCAATGATCCTTGACCACTTCGGCCGTGATCAGCACGAGGTCTTAATTCGTAAGTTGTTCCACATCTGGCAAAAAGGGTATGTGTCCGAGTATATCGATGAGTTTTCTGAACTCGTTGATCAACTCCATGCTTATGAATCTGTTACAGACCCCTTGTACTACATTGCTCGATTTATAGATGGCTTGCGTGATGACTTGAGGCTCTGCTATACTTGTTCAACGTCCACGTGACCTCGATACTGCTATAGTTCTTGCTTCGTTGCAGGAGGAAGTGGTTGATTCTACACGCAAGAAGCATTTTCGCTTTGCTGAATATTCTTCTTCCCGCGAATTTCCCAATACGCGACGGAATTTATCTGGTGGCCCTTTGCCTCTGTTGCCTCCTCTGAAGCTCAACACATCTCCTACTGTTACTACCCGTCTTCAAGAAGCTCAATCTTCTCAAGTTTCTCTGGACAAAATGGAAGCTCTGAAGGCTTATCGTATGGTGAAAGGTCTTTGTAAAATATGTGGTGAAAAGTGACATAAGGGTCATAAGTGTTCATCCACCATGCAGCTCAACGTCGTTCAGGAATTATGGGAGCTCTTTCAAGACTCTGATTCTCGGCCGCCTTCACCTGTTGTCAATCCTACTGATCAGCTCTATTTAACTCTGTCTCAAGCTGGGTTTGCAGCCCGTGAAACTTGCCACACGATGAAGATATGTGGGTCCATTCAAGGCATCGATATCCTGGTGTTAATTGACAGTGGAAGCTCTAGTACTTTCCTCAGTTCTGCTATTGCGGCTAAGTTGAGTGGGGTTGTCTTGTTACCCAAAGATACAAAAGTCTCTGTTGCTAATGGTTCTTCTATTATCTGTCAGTCAGAATTGCCCCAAGCTATATGGCATACCCAGGGTTTCACATTTCATTCCGACGCCAAGATTATCCCTCTTCATTGTTATGATATGATTGCCGGTATGGATTGGTTAGAGAGCAATAGCCCGATGTATGTACATTGGCAACAAAAATGGATGTCATTCTTCCAAGAGGGTTCCTCTGTTTTGTTACAAGGGATTTTATTTGATGTTCCACCAACAACAGTTATTCAGGTTCTTATGTCTGACCAACATGTACTTGTCCCTGATTCACCTCTGTTACCTGAAGTGCAAGCATTGTTGAATGAGTTTTCTGACCTTTTCCAAGCTTCGACTGGCCTTCCCCCTAGCCAGACTTGCGATCATAGTATTCCTCTGTTACCCAAGGCCAAGCCATTTCATATACAACCATACCGTTATCCACCAAAGCTTAAAACAGAAATGAAATCACAGGTACAAGAAATGCTTCGTCAGGGTTTAATTCAGCCAAGCAAGAGTGACTTCAGCTCACCTGTCTTGTTGGTCAAAAAGAAGGATAATTCATTGTCCTTTTGCATGGATTTTCGCCTCCTCAACGCATTGACAGTAAAGCGTCAATTTCCAATACCGGTGATGGACGATATTCTACATGAGTTATCTCATGCTAGGTTGTTTTCCAATCTGGATTTGTGGGCAGGCTTCCATCAAATTTTGTTGCAACCTGGTGAAGAACCGAAGACAACATTTTCTACTCATGAAGGACATTATGAGTTTCGAGTATTGGCTTTTGGTTTAACTAGAGCCCCTGCCACGTTTCAAGGCGCCATGACTGACACGCTTCGTCCATTGCTCCACAAATGCACTATGGTCTTTTTCGACGATATACTCGTCTATAGTCCGGATGCTAGTCACCTTACTGATTTGAGGCAAGTATTTTCCCTGTTACTCAAAGATAGTTGGCGTGTCAAACTCTCAAAATGTTCATTTGCTAAAGAGTGTCTTCACTACTTGGGTCATGTGATCAGTGCTACTGGAGTTGCTACTGACCCAAACAAGATTGCTACTGTCAAGGATTGGCCCGTTCCCAAGTTTCCTAAAGAGCTTCGTAGCTTCCTAGGTCTTGTCGGGTACTATCGTAAATTTGTTCGACATTTTGGATGCATCAGTCGACCACACACTGACCTGCTTAAGAAGAACACATTGTACATTTGGACCAGTGAGCATCAAGCTGCCTTCCAGACCCCCAAGGTTGTGTTGGTCTCAGCTCCGGTCTTAGCGTTACCCAATTTCTCTAAACAATTAGTTGTCGAGACCGATGCTAGTGCTCAGGGAGTTGGCGCAGTCTTGATACAAGATGGACATCCAATAGCTTTTGTCAGTAAGGCACTCAATCATCGCACTAAAGGGTTGTCGGCCTACGAGAAGGAATAGCTTGCCATCCTGCTAGCAGTGGAGCATTGGCGGCAATTGAAAGCATCTAGGCCCCCATGAGGTACGGTTTCGGTGATTAATGACAACTATTGGATTTTACTAATGAATTTATGAATGCAAGGTCCCCATAATCACTCAATCAAATGAAAACTATATGTCATTGGAGACCCATATACAATCACTTTATAAGATCAAATCAATGATATGAAGACAAGAAGTGAAAGCTCTTATGTCAAAGTCATTCAACCACAATTGATGACACTTAATGCTTGACAACCATCAGAAGTACATTTCCAACAAGAGTCTAAGAGGTCAATCGAGCAAGACACAAAAGAATCACTTAGAAACAACTCGAAGCAAACAAAATCAACTCACCAGATCAACCGATGATTTCTGAGAACAACACATCGGTCGAGTTGGTTCAACAGAAGAAGAAGACCTCAGAACAAAGCACTCACCGGATCATCCGATGTTAAGGTCTCAGCTACATCGGTCCATCAGTACAGTTTGCAATATTCTTGGACCAAGTGTAGCACCGGATCATCCAATGTACAGCAATATACACATCGGTCAATCACTCCAGTAAGCATCAAGTTTGAGTCAACTCTGGAGGAAGAGCCACCTGATCATACGATGAGAAGAAAAGTGCAACATCGGTCTAACAACGGTCATATCTGACACAATGATGTCAGCTAAAGTAAACTTGACCGATGTTAACTAAAGGGGAGACATCGGATCATCCGATGTTTGCAGAAAAGTTCTGTCAGCCCACTTTTCCAACGGCTATTTCGTGGAGGCTGGCTATAAATACCCCCTAAACCGGTCATTTCGACAAGTCTTGATCAGAAAACATTCTCAACACATCCACAAGCGTTCAAGACCAAGAGCCATCACTTCTACATCATTTCGACCATATATACACCAAGAGATAGGCTAGAGCTAGCTAGAGAGAGAGCTTGTGTGCCTCCATTCTGGATGAGTGGAATCTCTAGGATAGTGAGAGCCTCAAGGGAGTGCCCCTTGGTGTTTGTAACTCTGAGAAGACTTCCGGAGCTTGCCAAGGCGTTTGTGGAAGCCCGGAGGGTCGAAGTTGTACAAGGCTTGAGCTCCACCTTGCCGAGGTTGGCAAACGGAGAAGAATAGTGGAGATCCCTCGTCTCGGTGACTTGGGTGTGGCTAAACCCTTTGGTGGGTGCCACAACGTGGATGTAGGAAGATCTTGACGATCTTGCCGAACCACAGGATAAATCCTCGTGTCTCCTCGGGAGTTTGCATCCTCTTTCTATCCCTTACGTTTATGCATTTTATATTTCGCGAAGTTGCTATTTACCTCAATGCATAGATAGTTTGCGTAGGGAATTGGGCTTTTAGGAATTAAGTTTTATTGTTCAGATTTTTGAAAAGAATCCCAATTCACCCCCCCCCCCTTGGGCATTCGATCCTTACAATTGGTATCAAAGCGAGGTTGCTCATAGGATCATTCTAGCTTCACCGCTAGAGAGCTAAAATGGCCAAGGTTGGGGGTTCGGTTCCTATCTTCGAGGGCAAGAACTTTGCCTATTGGAAAGTACGCATGCGTGCTTATATAGAGGCTATTGCTCCCGAAGTATGGGAAGCGACCCACGCGGGGTTTGGAGAACACAACTATGTTGGTGATCAAATTAAATGGGATGCTAAAGCTAGGAATGCAATCTATGAGTGCATTAGTCAAGATGTTTTCTCTAGGATTGCTAGCAAAGAAAAGGCATGTGAAATTTGGGCTTGCTTGATAGAAATTCATGAGGGTTCTTCTCGTGTGAAGGAACTTAAATATCACATGCTTAAAGCAAAATATGATGAATTTAAGATGCTACCTCATGAAAATGTTAATGAGATGTTCTCTCGCTTGAATGTACTTATTGAAGAAATTAATGCTCTTGACATTGCTTCTCTTGGCAAAGGACTCATAAACCGCAAGATCCTCATGCTCCTTCCCAAGCCAAAGTACAACATCATCAACTTCATGCTCCAAAAAGAGTCTCTTGACCACATTGAAGTTTTGGAGCTCATTGGAGAAATTCACGCTCATGAGATGAGTGTGCTTGGGATGATGGAGCAATCATCTTCAAAAACAATTGCTCTAAAGGCCTCCACCAAGAAAACAAGCCTCAAGAAGAAGAAGGTGGTTGAGCCTAGCTCAAGTGAAGAAGAGCAAGCATCAAGTGAAGATGATGATGATGAGCTTGCATTGATGATGAGAAAGTTCTCACGCTTGAACTCCAAGATTACCAAGAAGGGATACACCTTTGATCCCAAGAATAAAGCGTTTCTACCAAGGAGAGATGATCACAAGACTTGCTATAATTGTGGTGATCAAGGCCACATCTCCTATGATTATCCAAAACCGGAGAAAAGAAGAGAGAACTACAAGAGCAAGCATCGCTAGCTTGAAGAGAGTGATGATGATGAAGAAGAGGCCAAACCCAAACCAAGAGCCTTTGGGAAGAAGAAACATGACAAGGGCAAGAAGGCAAGACTCTTCCCAAAGAAGAGAAATGGCCCACAAAAGGTGTTCATGTGTGAGGCAAATGAATGGGTCACCGACGAAGAAACAAGTGATGAAGAGAGTGAAGCGGAAGAAGAAAGCTTGGCCGGCCTTGCCATTGCCAACAATGATGACTCACCTCTTCATCCACCGTCCATGTGCCTCATGGCGAAAGGTAACACCAAGGTATGTGACGACTCCAGTGATGATGAGCTTTCCCCCGATGATTTTACTTCCTTTATAAATGAATATCATGCTATCATTAAGAGGGAAAAGAGTAAGGTTAAAACTCTTGAAGAAACTCGTGCTAGACTTGAGAGTGCTAACCTTGATTTGCTTGACAAGTATGAAAGCATACTCAAAGAGCATGACACGCTCAAATCTCATGTCAAGCAAATTGAGGAAGAAAAGGCTAAATTCAAGTTAGATAATCATGAGCTTAACTTAGCACACCAAACACTCTTGGAAGAGCACAACAAGTTAGTACAAGAACATCAAACACTTAACCTTGCTCATGACGTGCTTGATCAAGAGTTGAAAAATATAAAGAAACAAACTCTTAATGATAGGATATCCATTACTTCTCATGTCACTAATGCCTTGAACAAGTCTTTGTCTTTGAAAGCAAACGCTAGGGAGAAGGACTTGTTGGAAGAAATTGAGAGTCTCCGCACTAGTGTGGCTAGACTTTCAAAAGGGGAAGTCAAACACAAGGAAATACTCTTCCAACAAGCAAAGGTCTTCAACAAGAGAGGACTTGGATCCTTCCCGGTGCCTAACAAAGGAAAGGTGCTCTCACCGGAGCTTAGAACAAGCTTCATCAAGGAAGTTGGTTCTTATTGCCAACATTGTGAGGTCACCGGTCACCACACAAGGGAGTGTCCTCTTCCTAACCGACCCTCTCCCAAGTTGCCCATTAATTACAAATCTACTTTCAATGATCGTTATTATCTCTTGAGTAAAGTAGATGGCAAGGTGAAGGCTAGGTTCATTGGAAAGGACATAAAGGGCATGAAGGGGAAGCTCCCCAAGCAACTTTGGGTCCCAAAGACACTTGTATCACACATACAAGGACCTAAGTTGGCTTGGGTGCCTAAAGTTAAAAATTGAATTCATGTGTGTAGGTGAACTATAAAGCCGGAGGAAAGCATTGGGTACTCGATAGCGGGTGCACCCAACACATGACCGACAATGATGGTATGTTCACCACCATAGAAAACCCCAGCAATCATGAACAAGTCACCTTTGGTGATAACTCTAAGAGAAAGGTAATTGGGTTAGGTAAAATTGCTATTTCAAATGATTTATCCATTTCCAATGTTTTGTATGTCAAGTCATTAGCTTTAATTTACTTTCTATTGCACAACTATGTGATCTTGGACTAACATGCACATTTAGCAAAAATGATGTTGTTGTGGGGAGTGAAACAAACCAAGACATATTCTTCAAAGGATTTCGGCATGGACATCTCTACCTAGTAGACTTCTCCAATAAGAATGCTAGCTTGACCACTTGTCTCTTCACTAAGACAAGTTTGGGATGGCTATGGCACTGACGCATAGCGCACATTGGGATGAGCAAACTCAAGAAGTCATTCAAGTTTGGGATGGTGACCGGCGTGAAGGATGTCACTTTTGAGAAGAACAAGCTTTGTAGCGCTTGTCAAGCCGGGAAACAAGTTGCTTCACATCATCCAATGAAGACAATGGTGTCAACCTCCAAGCCACTTGAGCTACTCCACATGGACCTCTTCGGACCGTCCACATATCAAAGCCTTGGCAGTAACCTCTATTGTCTTGTTATAGTTGATGACTACTCTCGCTATGTTTGGACTCTATTTCTAGGTGACAAGAGTGAAACTCCGGAAGTGTTCAAGACCTTCGCCAACTGCGCCCAAAGGGAATTTCAACTTCCCATCATCAAGGTCTGGAGTGACAACGGCACCGAATTCAAAAACTACAACATTGGGGAGTGGTGTGACCGTGAAGGCATGAAACATGGGTTTTTGGCCACATACACTCCTCAACAAAATGGTGTCGTTGAAAGGAAGAACAAGACACTCATCACTCTTGCGAGAGCAATGCTTGATGACTACGGCACGTCGGAGAAGTTTTGGGCTGAAGCAATCAACACGGCGTGCCATGCCGCAAATAGGGTCTATCTCCATCGACTACTTCAAAAGACCCCGTACGAGCTTCTCATTGGGAGAAAGCCCAACATCTCCTACTTTCGAGTCTTTGGATGCAAGTGCTACATCTACCGCAAGAAAAGGCTCGGTAAGTTTGAAAGAAGATGTGATGTGGGTATATTTCTTGGTTATGCATCAAACTCAAAAGCATATCGAGTATTCAACCAAACCTCCGATTTAGTTGAGGAAAGTTGTGATGATGAGTTCGATGAATGTAATGGCTCCCAAGAGGAGAGTTTTGGTCCTGGTGAAATAGATGATGAGCCTCTACGAGAAGCCATGAAGAACATGACCATTGGAGACATCAAGCCTGAAGTTGAGGAGAGCCATGATCAAGGGGGAGCTTCAAGTTCCAACAACAACACCTCCATGGCGCCTCAAGTTGACGAAGAAGAGAAGGATGATCCATTGCCGACTCAAGACTCACAAGCACAACAACATCAAGAAGAAGAAGAAGTCCATGATCAAGTCCAACCACAAGAGGAGCAACACGCATCACCTTCGCCAAGTTCTTCACAACCACTTATGAGGCATGGACGCATCTCCAAGGCGCATCCGATGGACCAAATCATTGGAAGTCCGTCAAGGGGTGTAAGTACACGTTCTCGCCATTTCGCTTCATTTTGTGAGCACTACTCATTTGTTTCGTGTGTAGAGCCCACTCACATTGAGGAAGCACTCCAAGACCCAAATTGGGTGATGGCCATGCAAGAAGAACTCAACAACTTCATCCGCAATGAAGTTTGGGTGTTGGAGGAGCGACCCAAGGACAAGAACGTCATCGGAACAAAGTGGGTGTACCGCAACAAACAAGACAAAAATGGCATTGTGGTCCGTAACAAGGAAAGACTTGTGGCCAAGGGGTTCTCGCAAGTTGAAGGACTAGACTTTGGGGAGACATTTGCCCCGGTCGCCCAGCTAGAAGCCATCCGTATACTTCTTGCCTTTGCATCACATCATAGTATTAGACTTTATCAAATGGATGTGAAAAGTGCCTTTCTTAATGGTTACATTAACGAGCTTGTTTATGTTGAACAACCTCCCGGGTTTGAAGATTCGAGGAATCCTAATCATGTGTATAGGTTGCACAAAGCGCTCTACGGGCTCAAGCAAGCACCTAGGGTGTGGTATGAACGACTACGGGATTTCCTTATCATGCAAGGATTCAAGATCGGGAGGGTGGACACCACACTCTTCACCAAAGACATCAACAGGGATTTGTTTATTTGTCAAATTTATGTTGATGATATTATTTTTGGTTCAACTAACGAAGCTCTTAGCCATGAGTTTGGCAAAATGATGTCTAGGGAATTCGAGATGTCAATGATTGGAGAGCTCAACTTCTTCCTTGGATTTCAAATCAAGCAACTTCAAGAGGGGACCTTCGTCTATCAAGAGAAGTACACCAAGGACCTCTTGAAGAAATTTGAGATGGGAGATTATAGCTCAAGAAGCACTCCAATGGTAGCAAATTGTCATCTCGACGCGGATAAGGACGGTAAACCTATTGATCAATCTAACTACCGTTCTATGATTGGATCATTGCTTTACCTTACCGCATCTAGGCCCGATATCATGTTTAGTGTATGCTTGTGTGCTCGCTTTCAAGCGGCACCTAAAGAATCGCATAGGAATGCGGTCTTTAGGATACTTAGGTATCTTAAGCATACCCCTAGTATGGGCTTGTGGTACCCTAAAGGTGCAAAACTCCACCTCTTGGGATACTCGGATTCGGACTTTGTCGGATACCGCGTGGATCGCAAGAGTACCTCCGGTGGGTGCCACTTGCTTGGGCGTTCCCTAGTGTCTTGGTCTAGCAAGAAGCAAAATTCCGTCACCTTGTCCACGGCGGAAGCAGAATATATAGCGGTTGGTGCATGTTGTGCCCAAATTCTTTATATGAAGCAAACCCTTTTGGACATTGGTATTAAACTTGGTTGTGTGCCTCTCCTTTGTGACAATGGAAGTGCGGTTAAGATAGCTAAAAACCTCGTTCAACACTCCCGCACTAAGCACATTGATATTCGCCACCATTTCTTGAGGGACCATGAAGCTAAGGGAGACATCTCATTGCGAGGTGTTAGGTCCGAAGAACAATTGGCGGATATCTTCACTAAACCACTTGATGAGAAAACCTTTTCTAGGCTAAGAAGTGAATTAAATGTGCTAGATGCAACGAACGTCATGTAAGAATGCACTTCATATAGGTCTTGTCTAACTCTCAAAGGATAGGGGTGAGCAAGGGTTACCTTGGGATGGAGGTTCTTTTGGGTTTCCCCAAGGTTTGGAGAGTGGCTCTCCCTGAAGAAGCCTTTGAAAGGTTCAAATTTGGCAAGATAGATTTATTTTATGCCTTGCATGATGCCTGCCATATAGACCTGTAATTTCTTGCATTATAAATTGTTTGGAATTGCATACGGTAGATTGTCACAAAGGGGAACCCACCTCATGAGAAAGAGACTTGTTTGAAATGCAATATCTCAACTCATATAAGGTGGAAAGAACAAAATGTTAGGTGCGTTAATACCTAGAGAAACATGCTCTAAAGAGATAGAAGTCTTCATACTCTACCTCACAAAGCATGAGCCTTACATTTTATTTGGATGATTTCCTCCTATTTTTCTCGCTGTTCCATTTGCTTTAAGGCCTAGCCAAGTTATTGGCATATTAGTATCTTTGAGGGGTAAGGGGTTGCCCAAAAAGTCCTAAGACATGTGTTTCTCATTGATTGTTTGTTTGGTCAAAGGACATATATGGGATATTGCTGTTTAGTAGTCATCGGATTATTCGATGCTTAGGTCAGACCATCATAGGATTAGTTGGTGTTCAAAAGCCACAAATCAACCGACGCATTCATTTGGAGAAACATCGGTCCATCCGGTGTTCACAATTCTAGAACTGTGATGAATTCCACCGATGATATTCCCTTCCACGTCGGTCCATCCGATGTCAGCGGTATCTTTTTGAATATCTATACTGTGACATTCGACCGATGCTATCTCTTTGCACGTCGGACCATCCGGTGTCAACGGCACGCTTTTGAATACCCTTACTGTGCCATTTGACCGATGCTTCTAACGACCAACGTCGGTCCATCCAGTGTTAAAGTTTCGGCTAGGGTTTGGGACCCACTATTTAAACGGCCGTTCGCCTCTGCTGTTTCTCTCTCCCCAACCCCGGGCGCTCACCTCCGCCGCCGATCTCCCTCCCCTTGCGCAACCGCTGACTGCCGCCGCCATCGCCGCCCTCCGGCCGCCGCCGCCGTCTCCAACCGCCGCCACCGCCCTCCGGCCGCCGCTGCACCACACCACCACTGTCCAGAGCAGCAGCCGCCGCCACCCGCTCCCATCAGCCGCGTCGCCGCCGCCATCCGTAAAACCACCGCTCCACCAAAGCGCCGCCGACCACTGCCCGTGCACCACCACCGCCCACGCCCCACGCACAGCCTCACCTCCGTGGTGCCTCCCTCTACTGTTGTCAACGCTAGGGTTTCCTGGCCCCGTCAATCTCCATGTCGTCGTTCCATGCGTTCAACGTCGACGACTTCGTTCACGCGCTCGATCGCAATGGCTCGTGACAAGAAAAACAAGGGCAAGGCCATTGCAGAGCCGACCGCGAAGAAGCAGAAGCTCTCGAAGGAGGAAAAGAAGGCGTTGATGGCTGCTCGCGCCGCCGAGGAGCGAGAGCATGGCCGAGGAGGATCTTTGAGGATCCGCGAGGCTCGTCCGAGGCAGCCTCCCGTGATCGATGAGTCCGGGGCCGAAGAAGAGCCGGAAGAGCCACTCGTCCACCGGCGCTCAGCCCGGACCCGTGGGGGGCATCCCCCGGCAGCACCACATCCGAGACCGACGGCTGCCGATCGTCGTGAGGACAGGGAGGCTCAGAGAGCCATCTACGAGATGGACACCACCGTCCGTGTCGGTGAAGGTGTCCGATTGACGAATTACTGGAAGATGAAGGCCAAGCAACTCCGAAGACTCAGATGGAGTGTGTTGCTTGAGGAGTGGTACCCGCAGCCCAGAGAGGCTCTGGTGGACAGTCGTTTCTGGACTGTGACACAAGCGTCACTCTACGAGACCTACAGATGTCGTGGCCACAAACTATTCTAGCACAACTTTCTGGATTGGCATTAGCTTGCCCTCGCAGCAGAGACAGAGATTCGCCCATACTTTGAGAGGTATCGAGGGCTGGTGCACCTGATGTCCTATGAGAGGAGTGCTTATGTGGAGGATTGGGTACGCATGTTCTACGCTACCCTATACGTCTCTGAGGGCCGCAGGTCGATTGACTTCATGTTCATGGGCCAGCACTATCACTTGATGAGGCAGACACTGGCACAGCTGCTAGGCGTGGACCTGCACGACACCTGCGTGCATGAGAGAGTATATGGTCAGGCAGACCCACCGAGGAGGCCGCTCACTGGAGGAGAGGCACCAGCACTGGAGGAGATACGTTCTTTGTTTGGACCGACCTTCTCTCCAGACCAGTCGAGGGTACCGGCACTGTTGACTCCTGCTGCGCGCACAGTGCACCTTGCCTTGCGTCGCACTCTCCTGCCGAGGTCCGGTTACTTAGAGGGGTTCACCAGCCTGCAGCAGACCCTCCTGTTCTACATCATGAACGGGATGGAGTTTGATATAGTGGACGTCCTCATATGCGAGATGGAGGATGTGATCACTAACGGAGTGGGCATGATGAGGCAGCTCGTGTATGGACACTGGATCAGCTACCTGCTCTCCATGATGGTCCCTGAGGAGTCCGCCGTGCATGACCGTCTCACTGACAAGAGTGTCACACGGTTCGGTCACTACCGTGCCCCAGCTCCTGGAGACCGCCGCCTTGGCCGTCCAGTCGAGCGTCAGGTCAGGGCTCGTATATCTGAGGAGGACTGGTCTGATCTGGAGAAGGAGGATGAGAGGATGGTTGAGGCAGAGGCTCAGGGTGAGGACTTGCAACACATATGGTCCGAGAGCGACACGGATGACAGTGTCGAGGAGTACTTCTCTCCTCCTCCCTCACCCAGGCAGCATGACGCGGAGGCTGGAGGCTCTACAGTGCCACCCCCTACTCCAGCTCCCGTCTCAGATGCGCAGGTTTCTCAACCGTCCGAGCTCACATCCCTCCTACAACAGATGGTTGAGCAGCAGCGCCTGGACCGGCTTGCAGCTGAGCAGGCCCGAGTGGACCAGGCCGCACGCCTTCTGGAGCTCCAGCAGCAGCAGCAGGAGATGCAGCGCCAGATCGCCCGTGAGAGGCATGAGGACACTGATCGGCTGACTAGGCTCATAGACCAGATGCACCAGCGCTCCCTCGACCAGCAGCAGCAGATGCAGCAGGCGATGATGGGCATCCTGGGGTTGATCACCAACCTCTACACTCAGACCGGGATTGCCCTCCCGTCGCAGTTGCGAGGAGTTGCTCCACCGCCACCTGTCCTCGCTCCAGTTGCCGCTCCGGTGCCGACTATGCCGATTCCTTCTATCAGCATGTCTCCACAGCTGGCTTCGGGCGCACCGATTCACTCTCTGATGCCGGCCACGACACTATTCCAGCAGACGCCGGCATCCGTCGCCAGTGCCCCTGTTCCAGCAGCACCTACCCAGCAGGCACCTCTGACGGCTCCTACGGCTCCTACAGCTCCTTCCACTACTCCAGGCAGCAGCTCCGACGACAGCGACGGTGACCAGTTCGTCATCGCGCCTAGTACTCAGGGTCCTTAGGCACTCGGATCCCTTTTTGGTGTCTTGATGCCAAAGGTGGAGAAGAGTTAGAGGAGTCAGGGGGAGGATAGCTCAGTCTCAGGGGGAGTGTCCTAGCCTTAGGGGGAGTTTATTAAGTACTTTTGCCATCTTTGTAATTCGATACTTTTGCTACTCATTTGGTGTTTATTGAGTACTCTTAAGTTATTAATCGATTGAGCTTATTTGGTGCCTATCTTATGATCACTTATTCATTTGAGTTATTCCTTGATTGAGCTTTCAAATTTTAAGTGTAATAATCTTGTATTCATTGCGTATCCTCTTAAGCTTCGTACTATCAAATTCATTACTATTGTGCTTTAAATTGTTGTGTTGTCATCAATCACCAAAAAGGGGGAGATTGAAAGCATCTAGGCCCCTATGAGGTACGGTTTCGGTGATTAATGACAACCGTTGGATTTTACTAATGAGTTTGTGAATGCAAGGTCCCCATAATCACTCAATCAAATGAAAACTATATGTCATTGGAGACCCATATACAATCACTTTATAAGATCAAATCAATGATATGAAGACAATAAGTGAAAGCTCTTATGTCAAAGTCATTCAACCATAATTGATGACACTTAATGCTTGACAACCATCAGAAGTACATTTCCAACAAGAGTCTAAGAGGTCAATCGAGCAAGACACAAAAGAATCACTTAGAAACAACTCGAAGCAAACAAAATCAACTCACCGGATCAACCGATGATTTCTGAGAACAACACATCGGTCGAGTTGGTTCATCAGAAGAAGAAGACCTTAGAACAAAGCACTCACTGGATCATCTGATGTTAAGGGGTCAGCTACATCGGTCCATCAGTACAGTTTGCAATATTCTTGGACCAAGTGTAGCACCGGATCATCCAATATACAACAATATACACATCGGTCAATCACTCCAGTAAGCATCAAGTTTGAGTCAACTCTGGAGGAAGAGCCACCGGATCATCCGATGAGAAGACAAGTGCAACATCGGTCTAACAACGGTCATATCTGACACAATGACGTCAGCTAAAGTAAACTTGACCGATGTTAACTAAAGGGGAGACATCGGATCATCCGATGTTCGCAGAAAAGTTCTGTCAGCCTACTTTTCCAACGGCTATTTCGTGGAGGCTGGCTATAAATACCCCCTAAACCGGTCATTTCGACAAGTCTTGATCAGAAAACATTCTCAACACATCCACAAGCGTTCAAGACTAAGAGCCATCACTTCTACATCATTTCGACCATAAATACACCAATAGATAGGCTAGAGCTAGCTAGAGAGAGAGCTTGTGTGCCTCCATTCTGGGTGAGTGGAATCTCTAGGATAGTGAGAGCCTCAAGGGAGTGCCCCTTGGTGTTTGTAACTGTGAGAAGACTTCCAGAGCTTGCCAAGGCGTTTGTGGAAGCCCGAAGGGTCGAAGTTGTACAAGGCTTGAGCTCCACCTTGCCGAGGTTGGCAAACGGAGAAGAATAGTGGAGATCCCTCGTCTCGGTGACTTGGGTGTGGCTAAACCCTTTGGTGGGTGCCACAACGTGGATATAGGAAGATCTTGACGATCTTGCCGAACCACGGGATAAATCCTCTTGTCTCCTCGGGAGTTTGCATCCTCTTTCTCTCCCTTAGGTTTATGCATTTTATATTCCGCGAAGTTGCTATTTACCTCAATGCATAGATAGTTTGCGTAGGGAATTGGGCTTTTAGGAATTAAGTTTTATTGTTCAGATTTTTGAAAAGAAGCCCAATTCATCCCCCCTCTTGGGCATTCGATCCTTACAGCAATACCTTCAATATGATGAATTCCTGATACGTACAGATCAGTGAACCTTGTTCATCTCAATGACCAACGTCTAAATACACCTTGGCAGCAACGAGTTTTTACAAAACTATTGAGCCTTCATTATACCATTGTGTACAACAGGGGCTGTGACAATAGTGCGGCAAATGCATTATCTCGACGCCCTATGGAGGATCCACACCTTATGGCTATATCATGCTCTACACCATCTTGGATGATTGATATCATCAAGAGTTAGGATACTGACGCTAGAGCTCAGCAACTGTTGTATGCCCTATCAGTTGACTCCTCCCCTGTTTCGCAGTTTTCTCTACACAACGGGGTCATTCATCACAAAGGGAAGATTTGGATCGGTTCTAATCCCGAGCTTCAAAATTCTATCATCTCTTCCTTGCATTGTTCATCTGTGGGTGGCCACTCTGGTGTTCCCGTTATAATACGATGTATCAAGCAACTCTTCTCATGGACCGACCTGACTTCGTCAGTTACACGATTTGTGCAGAACAGTCCAACATGTCAAATGGCTAAGCCTGAACTAGTCAAGTACCCGGGCCTCCTGCAACCGTTAGAAGTTCCATCTGTAGCCTGGCAAACTATATCCTTGGACTTCATTGAAAGCCTTCCATGTTCATACAACTCCAACTGCATCCTCGTCGTGGTGGATAAGATTTCAAAGTATGGACACTCCTACCTCTCCTGCATCCTTTCACTGCCTGTTGTCAGAGTTTTCTTGGATAACATCTATAATTTCCATGGCATGCCATTGGCAATCATCTCGGATCGTGACCCCATATTTACAAGCCAATTGTGGCGCGATTTATTTTCCCTGGTAGGTGTGCAAATGAAGATGAGCTCCTCCTACCACCCACAAACGGATGGGCAGGCCGAACGTGTGAATCAGTGCTTTGAGACCTATTTGCAGTGTTTTGTGCATGCTTGTCCCCGTCAATGGTCAAAGTGACTACTTCTATCTGAGTTCTGGTACAATACTTGCGTTCACTCCTCTCTGGATAAGACACCATTCGATGTCCTCTACGGTCATCATCCCAATCACTTTGGTATTGATATTAACTCTGCATCTTCTGTCGGGGACCTGAACTGTTGGTTGTCTGAGCGCTATGTGATGCAGAGTCTGATTCGTCAACATCTTCTTCGCGCCCAACAGAGGATGAAGCGCCAAGCTGGCAAAGGACGTTCTGAACAGACATTCAATGTAGGCGACTTCGACTACGTCAAGTTACAGCCTTATATTCAGAGCTCTCTCTCACCAAGGTTTTGTCAGAAATTGGCGTTCCGCTACTTTGGACCATTCTGTATTGTCGCCAAGGTGGGATCTATGGCCTACAAGCTTCAATTGCCGCCAACATCTCAAATTCACTCAGTTTTCCATGTTTCTCAACTCAAGGATGCTCATACCCGTATCACCCAGGTCACCCCTACTCTTTCTGATCTCTCCAATACTCTGCAAATTCCACATGCTGTTTTGCAGGAGCGCTACATTCAGAGTGCTGGCTCACCTCTGCGTCAACTCCTAATTCAATGGTATGGCATGCCTGCAAGCCTTGCTAGCTGGAAGGATGCTGATTGTATTATGCAAGAATTTTCTCATGCACCTGCTTGGGGACAAGCAGTTTCCCTAGAGGTGGGGAGTGTCAACAGAGACTCTACTATCGCGGGAACTGGCGGGATGAGCTCGGCACGACAGCCAGACTCAAGAAGTGGGCCTCGGCGGGGCAATCAGCCTAGGAACTCAGCACACCAGGATTGCCGGTAGTGAGTGGGTCAGGAGTTGATTCGTGGGCTGTGACCCGTTGTAATCGGTATAAATATACAATGACTGCTACGATAGAGAGACATCCGGAAGAAGAACAATCACGCCACTCCGTGCGCCGTCTGTTCCCCTTCTTCTTCCCCAAGTCTTCCTACGATCTACTCTCCTCCTCCAACCACTCTAGCTAACAATTTCCTTGACATATTACAAACCAAACAACAACAAATGTGTGCTAGGTTCAATTATATGGTAGTTTCAGACGACACACAGAGGTACATTCACAGAGATACTCCTCGTGCTGAGCCACTGGCCTACAAGGAGAGTGTTCTGCTGCTCGTTAATACTACCAAGGAGCCACAGTTCAAAGGAGAGTAAACCCTATACCTAAATGTTCATTCACAATTGATTTTTGTGACAGACGTAAACTAACAAAGCTATAACATGCAGCAAAATATCATTGGTTTTGCCAGATGAATCAAACACACAGTTGAGTTACATTACATCTATGACGAAATCAGAGACAGATTTTAAGTGCCTTACAATACAACAGGTGTGTCGTAGTCTACTAACTAGAAGATGGTGCTTTTTCTGGAGGTCATGGATGGTGCTTAAGCAGCCGATGTTCTGCCGTCTAATAAGCATGCATCGTCGGGTGTGCTTCCCCCGCCATTGCATGCTTCTTCATCATTGGCGCGAACCACTCCTGGGTGTCCTCTGCTTCATCGGCCTACTCTGCTTGCTCTGTATCTAAGGTGCCTTCAACCAATTTGGCGAAGTCCAAGTCCTAATCATCGTTGTCTCGAGCTGCAGCTGCAGCGGGGGGCTCCGTTGCTGCAAACTCAGCGGTCTCCTCTGCTTGCTCTTTATCCAAAGTTCCTTCGAGGAACTCGGCAAAGTCCAAGTCATCACCATTGTATTGAGCTGTAGAAAGGAACTGATCCGTTGCAACAGGCGAGCAAGTTGCTTGCGGGGCCACCGTCTGGATGGATGGGCGATGAGGTGGCGTCGTCGGCGCTTGCACCGGACGGATCACCCGAACAGGGTGCGTTGTCGTGGATGGAGGAGGTACGCACGGCGTCTGCACCGTCGGAGGAGTGGAGACGACTGCACCTAGTGTTGGATAAATGAGCTTAGCCTATATAATATTCAGAATTAATTTCTAATAAATCTCAAAGTCCCATTAGGGTAAGAGGAAGTGGTGCTAAGTGTTTAGTCCCACATGGGAAGTTAAAGTGGAGCAACGCCTACATTTAAGGAAAGTTGCTCTTCCACTCCTTGAGTGAGAGAGAAGAGAGGGGTGGCCCACGCGCGCACCTCCTCTTCCTCCTCGCTCGCTCGCCTCGCCACGCCTCGCCTCGCCCCGCACACGCACGCGTGTGAATTCGAGCCGAGCCCAGATTTTATATTTTTACACAAAATTAAATTGGGCTTTGGGCTTTTGGGCCTCCGAATTTTTGAGGCTACCGAGTCAGAGTTCAAGTCATTGGAGACGGACGCGTCTACGATTGCGGAGTTAGTTCGGATCTAGACCCTCCGGATCGCATACAAACCACCTCCGTGGGACTCTATAAATACGGGCGTGCGCCGTGCGGTAGAGTACATCCCACGATCAGATCGTTCTCACGTTCGTGTTCCTTGCGCCGCCTTCTAGTCTACTCCATCCCGAGCGTCGGTGTGCACTGACGATCGGGAGAGCAGATCTCTGGAACTGCTCGCCCTTGCGATCCTGCACCGGGAGAGGGCGAATAAGGTTTTTGGGAAGCGCTCCGCGCGACTGCTCGCGTTCTTCACTACGGCTCGTCTACCGAGGAGATCGGGCGCTGCGGCTCAACGTCGTCACCAACGCTTACAGCGGACTTTCGCCGTCAGATCTACAGCAGTTCGTTCGGCTTCAAATCGGTACGTGTTATTTCTCGTCCCGTCTGTCTGCCGATCGTTGCTGGTTTCTCCTGTTCTTCCGGAATTATTCAGTAAATTGCCTCTTATTTTCTAACAATCCAAAAACCTTATTAGGCAATTTTCTGAGTTGAACATGATGACTTTAGCCGATGCACTGAGGTCGGAGAAATTCTCTGGCGTGCACTTCAAGAGGTGGCAAGTTAAGGTCACGCTCTGACTCCAATCGCTTAAGATCTTCTGGGTAACCGAGGGCAGGCCTCAAGGTCCTTTGTCTGTTGAAGAACAGACAAAGTTCGAGGAAGCGAATTCTGCCATGAGAGGATGCATCTTAAGTGTTCTTGATAATAAACTCTGTAATGTCTATCTGACAGTCACAGATGGGAAAGAGCTCTGGGATGCACTTAACGCTAAGTATGGTGCAGCCGATGCAGGCGGTGAACTGTATATCATGGAGAATTTTCATGACTACAAGATAGTTAACAACCGTCCTGTAGTTGAACAAGCTCATGAAATACAGTGTCTTGCGAGAGTGCTCAATCTCTTTAAGTGTCCTTTACCCGACAAGTTTGTGGCTGGGTGCATTATTGCAAAGTTACCTCCATCGTGGAGGAACTTCACCACATCCCTCAAACATAAGAGACGGGAAATATCAGTTGAAAACCTGATAACATCTCTTGATGTTGAGGAGAAGGCTCGGGCTAAGGACGCTACTGAGAAAGGAGGCGAGGGTCAATCTAGCACCAATGCAGAAACCCAATGTCAAGAACAAAGGGAACAAGTCTCTATTCAAGCCAAACAAAACTACTGCTTTTAAGAAGAAGAAGTCAAACAAAGCCAATGATGGCTGCTGCTACACCTATGGGGAGCAGGGACATATTTCCAAGAACTGTCCTGAGAGGGCAGATCACAAAGGGAAAAAGAATGTCAACATCGTGACATCCAGCAATGCAGATGGGTACGGTAATTCCTTTACTGTTCTTTCTGTTTCTCAAACAACATCTTGGTGGTTTGATACGGGTGCTAATGTTCATGTATGTTCTGACATGTCCATGTTTACTTCTTACCAGTTCGTCCGGAATTCCGCCGTCCTAATGGGGAATATGTCACATGCTTCTGTTCGTGGTGTTGGCACGGTCGATCTGAAGATCACTTTGGGAAGGATTGTCCAGCTGAAGAACGTGCAGCATGTCCCTACTATGAACAAGAATCTTGTTAGTGGTACCCTTCTATGCAGAGATGAGTTTAAAGTAGTTTTAGAGTCCATTAAAATAGTTGTGTTTAAGCATGGACAATTTATTGGTAAAGGCTATGAATGCAGAGGCATGTTCCACTTTTCTCTTTCAGGGTTTAATAATAAGTCAGTAAACCATATTTATGGCGGTATTAATGATGATGTAAGTGTTTGACATTCTTGTTTATGTCACGTTGATTTCGGTGGCTATCTAGTCTCAAATTAATTCCAGAATTCACTATTGTTAAATGTTCTAAGTGTCATAGTTGTGTGCAGTCAAAGCAACCTCGAAAGCCTCACAAGGCAGCCGAGGAGAGAAACTTGGCACCATTAGAACTCATATATTTTGATCTATGCGAGATGAATGGTGTGTTGACAAAAGGTGAAAGAAATATTTTAGGATATTAATAGATGATTCTACTAGATTCTGCTATGTTTACTTGTTGCAAACTAAAGATGAAGCGTTAGACTACTTTAAAATCTATAAATCTGAAGTAGAAATCAATTAGAGAGAAAGATCAAACGTCTTAGATCAGATCATGGTGGTGAGTATTTTCCAAAATATTTGATGATTTTTGTGCGGAACACGGTATTATACATGAGAGGACGCCTCTCTATTCACTCCAATCAAACAAGGTAGCCGAGAGGAAAAACCGCACATTGTGTGACTTGGTGAATGCCATGTTAGACACGTCCGGTTTATCTAAGGCATGGTGGGGGGGGCTCTATTAACTTCATGTCATGTCCTAAACCGCGTTCCAAACAAGAATAAAGAGAAAACCCCTTATGAGGAGTGGGTTGGGAGAAAACCATCACTTTCATACTTGCGTACTTGGGGATGTTTAGTAAAGATAAATGTTCCAATTACCAAGAAACGCAAGCTGGGACCAAAGACAGTAGATTGTATCTTTCTAGGCTATGCTCATCGGAGCATCGCATATAGATTTTTAGTAGTTAAATCTGAGGTACCTGATATGCATGTTGATACTATTATGGAATCTCGTGATGCAACATTTTTTGAGAATATTTTTCCTATGAAAGATATGCATAGCACTGCTAGGATCTCTTCTGAAATTTGTCCTGAATCCACCACAACTAGCGAGTTTCTTGATACACCGTTTGAGAATGTCCCAGAGGAGGAACACAATGAAATAACTCAGTCGAGTAAGAGATCACGGATTGCAAAATCCTTCGGTTATGATTTCATTGTACCTTGTGGACGATACTCCTAGATCTATAGCAGAGGCATATGCATCACCTGATGCAGATGACTGGAAAGAAGCAGTTCATAGTGAGATGGACTCAATTCTTTCCAATGGAACCTGGGAGTTAACTGAACGGTCATACGGGTGCAAACCAGTAGGCTACAAGTGGGTATTCAAAAAGAAGCTCAGGCCTGACGGTACTATTGAAAAGTACAAAGCGAGACTAGTTGCTAAGGGTTATACTCAAAAGGAAGGTGAAGACTATTTTGACACCTATTCACCTGTCGCCAGAATGACGATAATTCGTGTACTACTTTCTTTGGTTGCCTCTATGGTCTAATCATCCATTAAATGGATGTGAAGACAGCTTTCCTTAATGGAGAGTTGGAAGAGGAAATTTATATGGAACATCCTGATGGGTTTGTAGTAAAAGGTGAAGAGACAATGGTGTGCAAATTGTTGAAATCCTTGTATGACCTGAAACAAACACCTAAGCAATGGCATGAGAAGTTCGATAGTACTTTGAAGTCTGCGGCCTTTGTCATTAATGAGGCTGATCGATGCGTGTACTATCGCAATGGTGGGGGCGATAGTGTTATATTATGCTTGTATGTGGATGATATACTCATTTTGGTACGAGAATTAATATAATTTCTGAGGTCAAGTCTTTTCTATCAAAGTGTTTTGATATGAAAGATCTGGGAGAAGCTAATGTTATTTTGAACATTAAGTTGAATAAGGATGAGAGTGGAATTACTTTAAATCAATCCCACTATGTTGAGAAAATCTTGAGCCGGTTCGGTTTTATGGATAGCAAGATTTCTCCAACGCCTTGTGATCCCAGTGTGATACTTAGAAACAACAAGAAAGAGTCAAGAGATAAACTCAGATATTCTCAGATGATCGGTTCACTCATGTACTTAACTAGCGCAACCCGTCCTGATATCTCGTTTGCTGTGAGCAAACTGAGCAGATTCATGTCAGACCCGGATACAGATCACTGGCATGCACTTGAAAGGGTTATGCGCTACTTGAGAGATACAATGAGTTATGGAATTCATTATACTGGGCATCCGGCCGTGCCTCAGGGTTATAGTGATTCAAACTGGATCTCTGATGTTGATGAACTCTATGCCACGAGTGGATATGTGTTCACTCTAGCTGGTGGCGCTATATCATGGAGGTCTTGCAAACAGGCCATTTTGACGAGGTCAACCTTGGAAGCAGAACTCAGTGCTTTAGAGACAGCAACTGCAGAGGCAAAATGGCTGCGAGAGCTCTTGATGGATTTTCTTATAGTTAAGAAACCATTGCCGGTAATCCTTATGAACTGTGACAATCAGATGGTGATTGCCAAAGTGACCAGTTCTAAGGATAATGCAAAATCATCAAGACACGTCAATAGATGTTTAAAATCTATCAGGAAAATGAGAAACTCCAGAGTTATTACTGTTTCGTACATACAAATAGACAAAACCTGTCAGATCCCTTTACGAAGGGTCTATCACATAATGTGATAGAAAGTGCATCAAGAGAGATGGGTTTTAGACCCATTAATGTGACACCATAGTAGTAACCCAGCCTATGAGATCGGAGATCCCGTGAATTAGGACATGGGAAAACAAGCTAGTGGTTCACCGAGGAGAGTACTTCCTTTATGCCCTCTCTATGTGAAGATGCACACTTGTACTCTCAAACTGTAAGGCAGGTTGGCGAATTGCCTTAATGTGTTTCTGTTGGCTATGTGTAGCAAAGATACCGTCCTACAGGGCAGTCTTGAAGGAAACACACCTATATGAGCTCCGACTGTCTAACGTCGCAGTCTGTGAGATTTGGGTAATCTCTGGAAAGCTCATGAAGAGACCAGGGAGTACGACGCATATGCTCCATCTGCGGGATAAACTACTGGTAGTCAAGTACTGGTAATAGTTTTTGGGTGAAGTCAGTTCACACAAAACTTGCAATTTAAGGCGTAGTCCATTGTTCAAGTTGTGACCTGATGAGACTTGAGGATCTAGGCAGAAGTTCAACTTCACAGTCTCTGCTAAAACACTAGTAAATCAAACAAGGAACGAGAATGACCTCTCTCCTAATGGCTTTGAGATCTGGTGGGGGATTGTTGGATAAATGGGCTTGACCCATATAATATTCAGAATTAATTTCCAATAAATCTCAAAGGCCCATTAGGGCAAGATGGAGTGGTGCTAAGTGTTTAGTCCCACATGGGAAGTGGAAGTGGAGCAACCCCAACATTTAAGGGAGGTTGTTCTTCCACTCCTTGAGTGAGAGAGAAGAGAGGAAGAGAGGGGTGGCCCACGCGCGCTCCTCCTCGCTCGCCTCGCCACGCCTCGCCTCGCCTCGCCCCGCACACGCGCGCGCGCGCGTGTTCGTGTGAATTCGAGCCTCGAGCCGAGCCCAAATTTTATATTTTTGCACAAAATTAAATTGGGTTTGGGGCTTTTGGGCCTCCTAATTTTTGGGGCTACCGAGTCAGAGTTCAAGTCGAGATGGACGCGTCTACACTGCGGAGTCAGTTCGGATCTGGACCCTCCGGATCGCATACGAACCGCCTCCGTGGGACTCTATAAATACGGGCGTGCGCCGTGCGGAAGAGTACATCCCACGATCAGATCGTTCCCATGTTCGCGTTACTTGCGCCGCCTTCTAGTCTACTCCATCCTGAGCGCCGACGTGCAACGACGATCGGGAGAGCAAGTCTCCGGAACCGCTTGCCCTTGCGATCCTGCACCGGGAGAGGGCGAATAAGGTTTTTGGAAAGCACTCCGCATGACTGCTCACGTTCTTCACCACGGCTCGTCTACCGAGGAGATCGGGCGTTGCGGCTCAATATCGTCACCAACGCCTACAACAGACTTTCGCCGTCAGATCCGTTCGGCTTCAAATCGGTACGCGTTATTTCTCGTCCCGTTTGTCTGCCGATCGTTGCTGGTTTTATCCTATTCTTCTGGAATTGTTCAGTAAATTGCCTCTTATTTTCTAACACCTCCAATCCTCTTGGTGCTCGGCAACTCAGCAGCCGGGAGCGCTGTCAGTCTCTTCTTGTGAGCGGCGACGACGAGCTTCTCTGGCGACGCGAAGAAGGCAGCGGACTCGCGGCGCGCGGCGGAGTCTGGAGCCGCCCTGGGCGAAACATAAATCTTGCAGACAACGTGCTGCCTGTCGCCGACGACGGATCGCTGCTGGGTGGTGGAGAAGCACGAGAACTCATCCATGAGCCAGTCCGTGAACACGCCGTCCTTCTTGTAGCAAAGCTTCTTGAACTCGCCGATCTTGACGCCCGTGTCATCCTCGATGTCCGCGCTGTTGCCCTGCGAGTGCCAGGACCCAGGGCCGGCAGCGCGGACATCCCTGCTGGACTTGCCCGCCTTCTGCAGCTTGCAGGCGGTGAAGAAGAATCGGTCCCCCGTGTTCGGCGTGGGGCGGAAGTGGGCGGCGAGGACGTCGGGCTCGCAGGCGTAGACGTCGGCGTGGTGGATGAAGGGGAAGATGGTGGCGTGCATCGACTCGCCGGCGACGAGGCGCGGCAGGTAGAAGGTGACGACCTCCTCCGGCGTCGGCTTGAAGCAGAAACCCAGGTGGAACACCCTCTCTATCGGCTGAACCGCCATCTCCGACGGCGATGCGAAGGCAGGGAATCGAATGGAGGCGCACGATGGATTGAATCGAATGGTGCTGGGGGTGAGGCCGAGGAGTTTTATAGGGGGGGGGGGCAGCCGCCAGGAACAGAGGCAATCAATCGGCTGGTCATTTTTTTTGGACCAATTGCTATTTTAGCGCGACTTCGACGAAATGACAGTTATCTCATGAGCTTCGTAAAAATAGCGCTTATAACGTTAACACACCGTTAAAATAGCATTATGATGTATTTTAATTAATTTTTTTTCTGTTTTATAACATCCAAAATGACCAAAATACCCTCTAAATTAATTGATTGGATAAACTGATTATTTGTTCGCATTGACTGCTCAGCTTCTCCTTACCAGAATCACATATCCAGTTTTGAATTAAACTATTGATGCTTGCACATATATTTTTTGTTCTATGCATTAAACAAGCTAAGCGCTGCACCCGTATCATCAGTCCAGAGATCTTCATTGTCACCGGTCATCCTCAAGCGAAAAGGACCGGGATACACGTGCAGCAAACGGCAAGACACTGCCCCGCGATTATCAAGAACGAATAGCCCCTCCAGAAACAGAGCCCGGAGTGCGCAGCTAGATCATCAGAAGGATTGATGGCTCGGTCGCCTGACACAACATGTTTGCCGTTGAGCACAACTTGGACCACCCACCTTGCATTCAAATGCCCGTGCTTCGTCTTTTTCAATCGTACTCGCGTGTCTGGCCGGCAACGCCTCGCACGCATGAGTCGACGACGCCTCGCGCGTTGGGAGGCAGCTGCAAAGGCGGTGCTGGAAGGTAAGAGCTGCGGCGCTTGAGGCGACGGGGCGGCGACATTGTGAAAAAGTGCGGTTCGTAAGAGATTGATTCCTCCAGAAATCGATTGGGAGAAGAAAAATTAATTAGGGGGCATTTTGGTCATTTTGGTTGTTATAAAAACTTAAAAGAAATAAAAATTAGTTAAGATATATTATAATGCTATTTTAACAGTGCGTTAACGTCATAAGTGTCATTTTAACCAAGCTCATGACGTAAGTGCCATTTCGTCGAAACCGTTCGATTAGAAAGTTAAAATAACAATTAGCTCATTTTTTTGTTTCTTTATAAAACCTCAGTGGTGAGGAAGGAGACATGTCCTTTCTTCGAGGCAGGCGACCCGGAGAGCGGAGTCTGGAGTCGTCCTGCCAGTCCCCGAAGGAGACAATTCATGGCGACCGCCGCGACGGCGTACAGACGAGTGCTCAAGTCGGTGCAAAAGCACGTTGGTGGGGACGCCTCCAAGCAGCACTTCCACGACTTCGTCGCCGCCGAGTTCCGCTCCCGCGTGGGTTCGGAGATCAACGCCAGGGCGAAGGTGCGGCTCGCTGGGGACTACGCCTACTTCCTCACCAGCGTCCACCACCACAAGGTAGGAACTTTACGCACGATGATTCGATGAGGATTGTTTAGTTCCCGCTTATTAGAATGAATGAGGAAGGATCTGCGACTTAGTTTTTTCGAGGGAGGGAAGGTGCTTGATGAAATGCCTAAGAGAAGTGTTTCTTTTCCTCCACTTTACCTGGCTTCATTGGGTTCGATACGCTATGTGAATCACTCCCTCCATTCTAAGTTACTTGTCACTTAGTACAAGAATTTTAATTTTTGTTCGAAGTGACAAGTATTTGGGATGGAGGGAGTTCTTATTAAAGAGTGGGATTTAACTAAATGAGAGCTTACGGTCACAAGGAATCAGCGTTAGAGTCCCCAGAGGCAGTTTTGCTATGCACTAATGCAGGCATGGATAGTTTCTCGCTGTCTCAACCCTTCAGAATACTAGTTTGGTTAGTACACACAAAATGAATTCGATTTCAAATTGCATGCGTGTGCGTTACTCAGCCGTAATATACTAGTATGGGGCATAATACTCACTTTAAAAAATATGGGGCATAATACTCACCAATACGCCAAAAAAAATCTTTGTGTCAGTTTAGTTATGTCATGCTAACACTGGTATGACATGCACCATGTACTCCATTGACTCTATATCATGTTTGATTCTCCAGGACTTGCTATTCTCTTATAATATAGCAGTGGACCGATCTGATGAGATGAAGAAAATATTGAACAAATCTGCTGCCAGCGTTGGCCTTCAGCTTCCAAATGTATACCAGCCATGATATACATTCTTGGAAAATGCACCGAATTTTCTCCCTCATTCCCATTCTTGCTATCGTAATCTTAAAAGGAACCATAGTCTATGTTCTGAAGCACTGTTGGAACCTGCATACCCCCAATAAGTACTTCTTTGTGCCCCATGTCTACATCAATTTTTTCCATTGGGGTATTCACATCAAGCCCGATATTTGGAGTGTAGAAACCAGCTTCAAGTGCACCCTCTCCTACCCTTGAGCGTAAATTGTTCATCGGATGAGGTATCTTGGTAAAAAACACTTCCCAAAAGTTTGCTGCAATGCTCTTTCGATAGGGATTTTCCTTCTTATCGTAGTGGTATCTGAATTTCTCATATGTATTCTGCAGAACATGTAGTATAAGTAAAACTATGGGAGGTTTAAAGTACTAAATACTAATATGGTTGCACTGGGCATTGCTAGTGTTGCGAACTCTTACACAATTCTGCAAACAATAAAACAGGGTGCCCCAAAGAAAAATCTGGATACTATATTGTTCATAATCTTCATATGGAGGTTTTGTACATTGTACTAGGTTGCCTTTTATTTGAATTGGAAATTCAAATCAACACTTTGAATCTCTAAAAAAAATCTCGCTCTGTTTTCTCTGTCTATATACCTTGTCCAGTCTTTGCATTTAAATAAAATTAAGTAGAGGTCTCCCCATACCACAAAAAGAATCCTCATTTCAAATTCCTGCTGCTTTTACTACATTTATTACCTACCAGTAGCAGTGCAAGAAATTATATAATTTCACTTTCAATCATATTAGTCTATGGAGCTGCTGGTTCAAGAAATCTAAACCCTCTTGCTAAGTTGGTAATTGTAGTCTAGTGAAATACATTAGACCATCCTCAACGGTTTCCTCTAAAACTTACTCTATCTCTCTATACTTCTAGTATATCCTCTATACTTCCAACATTTCACTCTGAATACTTACTCTATACTTCCAATAATCTACTCTATATTTACAGTCTAGTAAGCTTTATAGTGAACCACTGCGGGTGGTCTTACTCAATTTTTGGTATAACAGTGAAACAGAATTCTGACAATACTTTGAAAAAACAATAAAAAGAAGTAAAACTATCTGGTTAGTACTGATTAGGTCGAGATGAAATACTGTGAGGCCACCGACAAACCAAACAACTACGGAGGTATATATGATTAGTGCAAAAGAGTATGCCTTCTTGCGCAAAGCTTTCCAGATATAGTGACCGTTGTTTTCCATTTCGTGGTAGACACTCAGCCATGCAAAAATAAGGACGAATATGCACAGGAAAGTCGATGTTGCTATGAACAATAAGAAGTACCGGTAGTTTCGCTGCATGGAGCATGAAAGAAATGGTCATTATTTTTTGACTAATGGAAACTTTATAAAAAGATATTGATTTAACTTACTTGCCAGTGTTTATCACAAAAAAATATTATTCCATTCTGACATATGTATTTAGATTATGCTTGAATATTAATTAATGCAAACTATGACACATCTTCAAAGCCTTAAAAAGTACATATGTGTGGTTTGGCACTTCTTAAACAGATTTTGAACTTCACTTTTGACTTTACTAGCTAGGTGTCTAATCTGATTAACGCATCTAGTCAGAGTTAGCAGCTTAGCTGGCAATTTTTGGTTAAAAAGGTAGGCACAATTAAGAATTTAGTCTAACCCAGCTAACTTGAACTTTTTTGGTTAATGGACAACCACAATAATAATAACAGCGTCATTGGTGTGTGTTCTTACAAGTCCAATGCACTGACCGACCCACGGGCAGCGGTGGTCAAACTACTTCTGGACGCAGTTATTTCAGATGGAGCAATGCGAGGATCGTGGCGGGCGGTACCTTAGACAGGTCTAGCAAAACTTCACCTTTACCGTGAAGCCATTCACGATGACATCCTTGCTGCGGCGGAACCTCATCCGGGGACCGGGGGGTTCTCCCGCTGCTCGAGTCCATAGACGGTGTGCTCGAGTCAAGGAATTCGTCGGCTTCAGGTGGCGCTCTTGTGTTCCTCGGTACTATTCCTGGATCTCTGGCAGCTATCATGAAGAGGAAGACCAGGTCCTGCATTTGTGGCCAAATGGGTAGAGATTCTTCAGTGTGTACTCAAGTGTGAGTTGTAACATTCAATCTTGAAATTTGGTTTGATCATATTTTCTGATATTCAGGCTGGAATCTTTGCAGAGTCCATGATGATTGCTTGGGACGATAATATAGACAACAGTTTCTCCTTATAAATATGCTGTAACAAGTTATGGCGTCATGGTGGATACTGATAATAATTGTTGTGAGGATCACTATCAATAGTGCTGCTCGATGCATATGCCGTTGGCCCATAGTGAGCTCCTGCAAAGGTCGTCAGGGTGGAATAATAAGATTGGATAAGATCGTTAGGGTGGACTCTGGAATGATCCGGACAGAAATTTGATAAGATCTTATCAAATTTGGAACGATACGAAATTTCTTATCAAACGATCTTATCAAATTTCTGTCCGGACGATAGTTCCGAAGTCCATCTGGAGAAACAAAGTGACCGCGTCGTGAACGATCTTATCAAATTTAAGATTCTCTTTGGTAAGAGCTGATTCAGAATCAGGAAAGCTGTATCAAACACTGTTTTTCAAAAAAAAAAAAATTGACTGATTATGTGAAGTGATTATCTGAAATGAACTAAGACGTTGGAAGGTAAAAAAAAGTAGCTTCTCTTGATTCTATAAAGTGATTCTCTGTTTTGATTCTAAAAATTTATTTTAAAGAATAATAGAGAATCATTTTCAGTCGCAGAATCACTTCATTGGAGAATCAGAAGTGAATCTATAATATCAGCTCTGTAGAACTATACCAAAAGAGGCCTAAGCTCCTTCCCGAAGAGACGTGGCGTTGGGACATTCTTGTGCTTTGTGAATCATAGCGATAAGGGTTTGGTTGATTTTGGAGATAAAATTTAATGTCAGGAAAAAAACTCCAATCAAACGAAAACACGTCCAGCCCAGGTGTACATTAACAACTTCGTATTCAGGAAAATACCAGACTACTATTTTTTTTCATACAAGTTCACACCCTGGAAACCGACCTGACAAGAGTAAACAAAACAATACAGAAACCCTCATGTTTCATGTTCCCCTTCAGAACGATTTGTTGGGTTCTATTTGACTGTGTGATACAGATTACAGAAGCGCCTTGAACAATTGCCATGAAGAGTCAAGTGAACCCTCCGCAAGTCCGTAACTGTAATGAACAACCTAGCCATATCCATCCGTATAATCTTGACCCCATGTTACTTTTGGAACGAAATGGAGTACGAGCCTGTGTTTGGATCTTTAACAGCTTTGAAGTTGTCCACACTCATTCCGAAGCGCCCCAGCACAGAGTTCCCCAGTTCTTTTAGCTTTCCTGTAACAGATGTCCATTAGCAGCAGTAGGGAATAGGGTAACACCAAAAGAAACATAAACGTCACTAGTGTATGAAGAGCAGTACATGGGATAATATAAAGTGGACAAACATGACTATTAAACGAGGATATATATATGCACTTCATTTCGTTCTGCAAATGTTGCACGGCATGTTCTTCAGTATGTTTAAGGCAATTTTGATATCATCAGATTGTTCCGGTAAGTAGTAACATTTGCATTACCTTCTAAACTAGTAAGAATCAAAGAAAACCAGCTTTCACACACACTGTTTACAGCTTAATACAATGAGATCATGACATCAATAATGGTAATAAAGATACTTGGGGAAAGTGCAGCATATTACCAATCATTTCTTCCTTCATCTTTTCCCTTTTCTCAGCTGCCAGAGGCTCAAGGCGGAACAGAGATCGCTTGGCTTGTTGATTTGAAGGATCAAGCTCAAGAACTTTTTTCATATCTGTGAAATAACAATAAACCAGTGCACTTAAGAAATGATGCCATTCATGCGAAATGTAATATGTGGAACTGATAGAGCTTAAGAAAATATGTAGGGGGGAATCTAACCAACAATAGCTTCATCATAATGTTCGAGCTTTTCATGTGCTTCTGCCCTCCGGAGCAAGGCTTTCAAGTACGATGGATTCAGTTCAAGTGCTTTTGTGCATTCTTTAATTGTGTCGTCATATTTCCCCTAAATAAAAAGAGCCAGCATTGGGTTTGCTTCTAATGAGGCGGAGAATGGCTTAATTCAAGAGATGCAGTAGACTAGGTAAATAAATAATTAAAAGATCACAAGGTCAAAGTGTACAAACCATCTAGAATCCAGACAAATCAAGCATAACAGTTTTGTAAAATCATGAGCAGTGATCAAAGATTTCAACCTCCAACACCAGATATACCTGGCTAGTCTTGCAAGTCCAGCAAGATAAAACTAAACAGTGACTATCAGCGAGTTTGTAGAAGAAAGAAATACTGACACGTGTAGATTGACAAGAGTAAGGTAGAGGTAACGATTTTGACAAACTGTTTAGGAATATAGAAAGGCACCATCATCATGCATTACATGACATGCAGAATTACAAATGGCAGTACTGCACACTGACAAAAACAAAGAGGAATAATTCCAGCAAAGATGGTAGTTTAGAGTTGTCCAAACAGAAAAAGGGCTTACCAATTTCAAGAAGCATACACCACGATTTGAATGGCATGCAGAACATATATCTTCAGCAGATTCTAGCTCAGCAGCAATTTGCAATGCCATCTCATATTGCGACAATGCCTCCTCATATTGTCCAGCACCAAAAAGCTTATTTCCTTCTGTTTTTGCATCATTTGCTTGACTTCTAGCTTTCTACAGCAAGTAGAAAGAGAAATTATTTTTCCAGAGAGCCATAAACTCTTCTAGCAGGGTGTTCAATAATATTCACAATTTGAAATCCAAACTAACACAAATAATTTAAACAGTATAAGGAGATCCAATTGACAACTTCCCCAAGGTCGCAACATGCCAACAAAATCTGATTGTCATTGACTACATATCAGCAGTAACTGCTAGCCCCGTACTGTATCAAAAAACTGCAGTTCTTTGTTTAGCATATCACACCAAATTTTTCGGCCAAACCTTTAATTTCTGGCAGACAAGACCAGGATCACTATCACTTTGGAAAGGAATATTTTTATATTGTAGCACACTAGCACAACAAGTAAAATTAAGTTCAAGCTCTAGCTACTATCAACCGTGGCAGCTGTGCATATTTCACATGAATCATTTTGTAGCACCAGCAGGTAGTTATAGCCTTTATTATTCATGTTTCCAGCCATATTTTATTTTTATAACAAAAAAATGCAATCGATCTTCCACCTAATACAACTGTGGTACAACCAAATCATGTAATAAATCTACGGAGTACTTGCATTCTGAAAATTTGATCGTGACAGCAGCTAACTATTGTAACATCATAAATGAATGAATGCAGCACAGGAGTGCATATTTCCACGCAAGAACGTCCCAAGGGCTAACAAATTTAAGAACATGATCGGTGGAATACATGGAGTTCATAGCTTGTCAAAACTAAGTATTAGACATATCACATAAGTACAATCCTCCACTTGACATTTGATTACAGTAAAGGAAACTTTGGGTGTTTCATCAATAGCCACAACTAAATCTACTCCAACCAACAAGGCTAGCAACAGACTAATATGCTAGTTTTGCATTTCTGGCAGAAAAAAAAACGTGCGATTACAAATACAGTTTCAATAATAAACTCTACCTGATGCCCTATAGCAGCTGTGTATAGCTCATATCCACATGTTTTCTAGCACTAACAGATAGTCCATTGCATATTTGCTTTCATCCTCCCGTGCACTTTGTAGTTATTTATAATCGAACAAAACACTCGATCATTCACCCAAAATAAATATGCTACACTCAAATCATGAAATGAACATATGGACTACTTGCATTCTGAGAACTGAACATGATAGCAGCTTAAACTATTGTTAGTATTGTAACATACTAACGTCATAGTAACCATACATCATACATGAATGAAGGTACTCAGGATATAATTAGCTTTATTGCATCCAGTTCCAGTGCAATATATAATCCAAGAAAATCGATGCATCATCCCATAAGTTAAAACACAAGACACATATGGACCACTTGCATTGTGAGAACTTGAAAATGACAGAAACTTCTGCTATCTTAAGTCTTACAACGCAAGTGAATGAAAGCGGCACAACAACTGACAATTCCTAGCAATCATGTCAGTAGGCTTAACAAATTGTAAGAACATGAGGCATTAATCAATGAAAGAAATCAAGTTCATAGCTTGTCAAGTACGAAATGGTAGTACTAAACAGGACACACATCATCCAGTTACTCACAATAAACAGGAGAAACTGCCCTAGGAAAATCGAAAGAGGAAATTGAGGGGGTTCGTCACAATCGACAACTACATCAACTCCAACCGCCCAGGCTACCAGTGGATTAATCCGCTATTCCACCTCAACGTATTAACCAGGCAACCAATTGAACAGGAACAACCTACTTCCAGAACCCAGCAACCGAACCCCGGATTCGAGCGCTCCACTCGGCAACCGGTGTGGGGACATGTAACAAGGACGTGGGGGCGGTGTTTGGGGGCACTACCTCCCGGAGCTGCTCGTCGGTGAGCGCGTCCTCGAATGCCTCGTCGTCGTCCTCCGTCCTCGGCGCCTCCTCGCTGGCCGCGGCGGCCACCTGCTCCTCGGGCGCTGGCGGCGGCGCCTCCCGGACGGCCGTGGCCACCGCCTGCTCCCCAGGAGACGGAGACGCGGGGCGCGTAGTCTCCTCGGGCTCCGGCTCCGGCTCGATCACCACCATCTCTGGCCCTCTCGATGGGAGGAAGGGACTCGAACTTGCTCGAAAAAGCTGTGCGGAGAAGATGAGCGATCGATCAGTTCGGGCTGCTGCGGCGTTTGGAGGCTTGGGTTTAGGGCTTTGGAGAATGGTTCGCTTGCGGGATTGGAGACCTTGGACGGATTGTGGAACTAGATGTGGGCCTGAACTTGGGCCCATTCTTTTTTTTGATGTGGCTTGCTCGTAGTCTTGTATGTAGGCCTGTAAAAGACTCCGTCTAATAGACTTTTCACAATTTATTTGGGCTCTTGTTAAAAGATAGGTTAAAATAAATATTCACGAATAATAAGGCGACAAATTTTCGAGAAAGAAGAGAGTATAAATTTGGTTTGATCCAAATTCGATCCGACCCTCCACACTACTGGTTGGATCTGTTATTACCTCTACTTGTATGATGTGTGTGTCACTCTAGCTCCGCCATTCAGATTCGACAAGTGTGACTATCGGTACCCGGCATATCGGGTACTCTGGCGCACAAGCTAGAGCCGCCTAGGTACTCTGCCCCTAAAAGAGATAGAGTCTGAGGGCGCCACATGTTCAGGAGGCTCGGACCCGCCAACCTCAGATGAGAGGTCCAAGGTATCCACAAGAGATCCCGAAGGAGCTCACCCCCACCTCGGCGACGAGCTCCCAGGGAGCCACGTGTCCAGTGGAACGGGACCCGACCTCCCCCACGGAGGTAGGCTCCCAAGCTGCCACTTGGCCCGTGAAGATCGAGACCCGAGCTGCCACATGGCCCGCGGGATGAGACCTGACCTCTCCCGCGGAGGTGAGCTCCCGAGCTGCCACGTGGCCCGCGAGACGGGCGTGGCCTCCACCATGGCTGTGAGCTCCCCAGCGGCTGCATGGTCAGTCCACTTGCCCCGAGCGGATAGTGAGGAAGTTAAGAGGGCGGTGCACCTTGTCTCTGTCAAGCCTTGAAGATACACGGCTTCCCCACATGCATGGCGTGGCACACGCCTAATGTCAGGTACCGTTACGACCAATTGCATCACAATGAATACGCTGCAGGCCTACCCCACTCCGCCAAGTGGGTAGCTTACGGCGTTAGAGACAATTGGATGGGACATTTCCTGCAAATGTCAGCAACGGCGCGTGAGCTACTGACTACGCAGGCGGCAAGACACGACAAGTCCTCAAGTCCGTGATCAGAGCAAGCTTACAAAAGAAGTCTTAGATCTTTAGGATAAGATCGCTCCGGGACCACCTGTTGGGCCCCGGTACCCACTTGTAAGGCGTTCGACCTTGACTATAAAAGGCTCGGATCGCCACCGATACAAGGATCAGACTCAAAATTCCCGATACACACACACACACATACACACTCACCAAGCAATACAATCCACCGTGGAGTAGAGTGTTACGATCCTTACGGGACACGCCCCGGCTCAGTCGGCTCCACCAACAACCCCAACAGTGAGTCCGGAGAGTGCTTTGGCGACGGCCAAAGCCATCCTCCACCACCCACCGTCGTTGAACGCCTCTCAGGGGGCGGCTCAGCAGTGGGTCCAATACATCGAACACTTCGTCGTCGCAACCATCAACTCCCTCAACGAGGGAAGGCGCCTCGTGTCGCTGTCACGCACGCTTTCCATCGACCGTCACACTGCCAACTCCCGCTCCTCCAAGCCTACAAGCATTGGTCGGCTCCCCAAGGACGAACTTAGGGTCGAGCTTGACCGTCGTCAAGCTCACATGGATGGTCGTGTCATCATCGAGCGGCAGCGAGAGAGGCGGCGCAACCTCGACGCCGAATATGGCCCTCAATGCTCTGTTCACGACGCGTCCTCCGTCCAAGGTGCGCCGCAGGTATACCCTCTGCCACCTGACTAGGAGTATTTCGGCTCGACAGCTCCTTTGCAATACTCGATGCAGCAGGATGTGCAGCAAAAATACTTGGCGCAACCATTACCATTGCACCAATGCATGGCACAACCAATGCCACAACCGCAGGTCTAGCAAGTACCGCACGTCATGCAGCAGACCCCCTTGGGGTATGGTGTCCTATCTGCCTCTTCGACAAAGCCCGTCGGAGGCTACACGACGTTGGCTCCACACCTCCGCTTTGCGATGTGGCCACACAAGTTCCGACCACATATCCCGAAGAGGTTCGACGGAAGCATCAACCTGGCGAAGTTCCTGCAGATCTACACCACGACGCTCCTTACTACAGGAGCGGATGAGACCATCCTGGCGAACTACTTCCCAGTCGCCTTGACTGCATCAGCCTGCTCGTGGCTGATGAACCTTCCCGAGGGGTCTATAACCTCTTGGGATGAGCTATGCCGGCAGTTCACACCTAACTTCAGCAGCTCCTACACGCGCCCCGACACCAAGCTCAACATCCACGTTGTGCGATAGCAACCCAATGAGACGTTGCGATCATTCATCCAACATTTCTCTCAGGTACGCAACTCCATTCCCAACATACCAAATTCCTCTGTCATAGTGGCATTTCGCCAGGGAGTGCATGACCGCAAGATGCTCGAGAAGTTAGCCACGCACAACGTGCAAGACATCTCCGAGCTCTTCTCTATCGCTGATCGGGCGCCAGGGCGGCAGAAGGCAGCGACTGGCACGCTCAGCCCGCCCCCGGAGCAGGCGAGGTCGGTCAGATTAGAGAAGGAGCCGCTACCCCTGGTAGCAGCAAAAAGAAGAACAAGAACCGGGGTGGCGGCCAGAACAAGCCGCTGCATGGATCCCCCGTCGCGGCAGCAGCGACGACCGGAGGAGGCAAACTCCCACGCCCAAAGAAATGCCCTCGTCAGTCACCTGTCACTTATGAAGACGTCTAGCCCTGTCCGGTGCACAAGACTCGCGAACACACCGCGAGCGAGTGCCGAGAGATAAAAAGGTGCGCTGAACGCTACCAAGAGTGGGCGCAGTAGCGCCAGGATGGCGCCCCCTTCCGCCAACTGGAGGGCAAGCAGAAGGTCGAACCCAAGGTCGAAAATGACGAGGAGCTGGAGTACCAGAAGCAAGAGCGGACCATCAAAGTGGTCCACCAAGATGAGGACTCCGACGCCAGCAGTGACAACGAGCGTTGCAACACCATCCACGTCATCTTCAGAGGGTCTTGAGATCCCGCGCCCCGGAATGCGGTCAAGACCCTTTGTCGTGCGGTGGCTTCGATAGCCCCTGTACCCACTCCGACGCGGCACCACCGCTGGAAGGAGACGTCAATAAGCTTCGACGCCTCTGATTGCCCTAGGAACATGGCCAGGGCAGGGGTGCTACCTCTCCTAGTCGCCCCCACCATAGCCAACGTCAAACTCCACTATGTCTTGATAGATGGCAGGGCCAACCTCAACCTCCTCAGCCGTGCAGCCTTCGAACAGCTGCAGATCCCGGTGTCCAAGCTCGCCCCCTCGAGCCCATTCTCGAGGGTGGGACCTGGGAGCATCATCCCGTACGGCAACATACACCTGCGGGTGACCTTCGGGACACCTGACAACTACAGGACGAAGAGCATACTCTTCGACGTCGCTGATGTCAGCATCCCCTTCAACGCCATCATCGGGAGGCCTGCTCTGTACCAGTTAATGGCTATAGCCCACTACAGCTACCTCGTCCTGAAGATGCCAACCCCCTCTAGAGTCCTCAGATCTGCAGAGATCGCATCGCTGCAGTTTTAGCCTTGGAGTAGCTCCAAGCACTCACATCATACCCAACACCTGTCCCGGTCAGCGCTGGATCAAGTCGGCCTCTGCCAAGCTCGCGTCAGTGCAGAGCACACGTCGCACCTAATCTGCAGCCCTCCGGCAGCATCGACACCCCCGTCAAAGCCGCCAAGCCCAGTCCTGGCTGTGCTCGGACCACTCGCAAGATGGGCGGTCAAGTCAGGAAATAGGGATGCTTGCTCATCGCCCCTCTAAGTTGCTATTGATAGCAAGGTTGCCCGCCAACAATCGCAACTACCCATGGAGCTTTGGTCACCCCTATTGTAAATACTAGGCTTAGTAGAACAGTGTAAAGGATTTCATAGGGCTTAGAAGCAGCACTAAGGACAACCGAGCACCGGGAGGGTTAGGTGAATATGGCCTAGAGGGGGGTGAATAGGCCTTTTGAATTTCCTGCACACTTAATAGAATCGTCAAAACTTAGTTGGCCGGACTAGTCCGGTTGTGTGGGCGGACTAGTCCGGTGTGCAAAACTTATGTGTGTTGATCAGGTGTTAATTGGGAAACTAAATTTCTTTAGCAGCGGAATTGAGAACAACTAATATTTGTACTTGATATTAATATAAGAATGCAGGTGTAACTTCTAATTGCCTTATGTTGAAGTTTAGCACTCAAATGATCTAATGAACAAAATTTAAAGTAAATGAGACACAAGACACACGAATTTTTCCCGAGGTTCGATCTCACCACGAGATCTACGTCCTCGTTGAGGAAGCTCACACAGAGCCGGGTCTCCAACCATTTCCCTCCTCAAGTCACCACGAAGGCCGACTTGATTCCACTATCACGGGTAATCACCAAGTTTGTGGGGGCAACCTCACACGTTGAGGGCTCCCACGAGAATTACAATGAAAAAGTGATCAAGTACACTCCAAAGTATTACAATGCAGAATGTGAGTGTAGAAAGATCAAACCCCAAGAGCTCGCAATGAAAGAATGACGATCTCCCAATCCCGAATCCAAGTGTTCAATTGATTTCACTCTTTTTGAACTTTAGGTGTGTGGGGAGATGTGTTTTGGGCTCTTGGGACGAAGTGGCGGCGCTAGGGTTTGCTCTTTGATCAATATTTGACGTGTGTGTTAATAGGAAAGCGACAGACTCTCTATTTATAGGGTTTCCAAAAGCTAGCCGTCGAAAAACCCTAACACCGGACTAGTCCGGTGCAAGTCCGGACTTGTCCGGTCTCAATGTGTTTTGAAGTCCAGAAAGTCTGCCGGACTAGTCCGGTCCAACCTCGGACTAGTCCGGTGTTGTGTGAAGGTGACTCCAGAAAGTTCATCGGACTAGTCCGCTGACTAGTCCAATCTCCACGAATGGGAGATTCTAGAGAGTTCAACGGACTAGTCCGGTCCATGATCGGACTAGTCCGGTCCCTCAATATGAGAGACTCCAGAAACATCAACGGACTAGTCCGGTGGATTAACAGACTAGTCCGGTCTCCTTGTGAGTGGGATTCCAGAAAGGTGAACGGACTAGTCCGGTCCATGATCGGACTAGTCCGGTGCTTTGTTAAAGTTAGGTTAGTTTTAATCCCTTACCCTCGCGCAAAGTTGTGAGCTCTTGGAGTGTGTCTTTCGTACACTCCCTATACATTCAAAATCTATTTTGGTCTTCCAATCTTCATCAAAGTATTTCTCTTTGAACACCACTTCATTTTTTCACCTTTTTGTGTGCATCGAAATGTTTCACTTGTTTGTCCTGCAATCATCTCAGTAGTTTCATTAGGATCTCATATGTTTGTCATCAATTAGCCAAAACCCACAAGGGATATCCTAGATGCACTTACAATCTCTCTCTTTTTGGTGATTGATGACAACCATTTGAGATATCACAATTGAGAATAAAATCTTGATTTTCATAAGGTGTGCACATATGAGAATAATGATAAGTCCACAAAACAACTTCTCACATATACACACACCTTATGGTGGGGTGCCTAACAAGTGTGTGATCAACAAGGTGTGATGAAGTAAAGATAATCAACAATGAGTATAAAGATAATCATCCAAGCAACAATAAGCATCACACATAAGAGAAGAAATAGTGCATTACATGGTTTTAAAAATTAAGTACACATTTCCTTGATCACAAAAACATAAAGACACCAACGACTCTCAAAATATTAGTCTTAATCTCTCCTAGTCTCAATCTCTCCCCTTTGGCATCAAGGCACCAAAAAGGGAAAAATTGAGGGGAATCACTCATCGTCACTCTCTTCCTCCGTCTTGGTCCGGTCCTCATCTTCACCACCATCATCATCATTTGCCGGAGCAGACTCTTCCTCGAAGTCCTCGAAGGCAGGCGGGGATCCCATCGGCTCAATCTCCAGCTTGTCGTAGATTGCTTTGATGTTGGCATTGACATATTGTTGATGCTTATTCTGCCTGACTTCAATCTTGCGGCAGCAGGCAAAGATAGAGGTGAGCATTTTGAGCACACCACCGGAGGGTTCATGAGCAGGTGCAGAGCTAGGAGGAGCAACTGAGGATCTTGTTGCATTCACATCTCGAGCCTGTTTAGTCCTCCTCTCAGCTTCAGGGGAGGGAGGTGCATCAGGAGCTGAAGGTAGAGTGTACTCAGTGGGCTTTTGCGGTTTCATCCCCGTGTGGTGAACATCCTTGACGAACTCAAGTCCAATCACCTTCTCAATCATGTACATGATGTACAGGGCATACCCACAAGATCTGTTTGGAGTGATTGAGATGTTCACAATGTCATTGTAGATGTATTCAAAGACATTGAACGGTCTTCTCCCACCAATGACCTTCATTAGGGTCCTCAAAGTTCCTTGAATAGTCCCCGCATCTCCATCTTTTGGGGCTATTGTCTTCCTCAAAATTCTGTTGAGGACCACATAGAAGGGCTTCAAATACTTGATAGTGGGAGCAACATATGGCATCCTTGTGTCATAGAGAAATGTGAGCTCATCCTTCTCCAGGGGTTGCAGATTGTGGATGACTAGATCATGATCCAAGGTATGCTCAAGGTGGAGAATACTTGCAAACTCATCATAGGTAACACTATACTTGGAACCATGGGTCATCCAAGTAAGACTGTCTCCATCACCACGAGCAAAGTAGAGGGTAGAGTAGAATTGGGTGATCACCTCATTGTTCCAGTCATTCTCAAAGGAAAATAGTTCCTTCAGTCCGTGCCTCTCCAGGGACTCAACCACCTCACGGAAAGCAGGATACTTCTTTGACTGCATGTACCCGATGTTCACCATTGACTCTTCACAACGGGATTCTTCATCTTCATGTACACATGCTCGTAGTAGTCGGCATGGAAGTTGCTCCAAAATCTTGGGTCTGAGCATTGCTGAGGTCGAGCATACACATTAACCTGCCTGAAGCTGTCGGCAAGCTCACCCCCTTTTCCAGTGAAATCCTTACTTGAGCGCTGCCTGTTGCGGTGACTTGGGTTCTTCATTTTCAAGGGTCCAATGGGACCACTAGCAAGCCCCTTTCCTTTGTTGAGAGTCCTCTTTGGCCCTGAGGAGCTCTCACCAGCCTTTCCTTGGGCCTTCTTCACAACTACCCTCCTTTTCTTGGGCAAGTTGTCGTCGGAGGGTGGAGAGTGCACATTTACATCATGCCTTTTCTTCATGTACCTCTCCTTGGCTCTCTTCACCTTTTCGCGCTCAGCTTCTTCATCAACATGGAAGGAGCTGTCATCTAAGCTTGAAGACATCGTGCCTAACAAGGAGTTCATCATTTAGATGAGAATGAACTGAGAATGAAGGTGATGTGAGGATTCAAATGTCAGAGACTGGACTTGTCCGGTGTCAGTATGCAGACTTGTCCAGTGTACCGGACTAGTCCGTACCTGGGAGCTGGACTAGTCTGGCCTGGCACAAGAACCCTAACAAAACTGGAATCACAACTTCTATTTAAGGGTGCAAATGAGCATGAAGGTGAAAGGAATACATCTCTGAAGCTAATGTACTTCCTTGGAATCAAGAGAAATAGGCTAGAACTAGAAAAGTTGAGAGTTTGACTTTAGGGAGAAATTTACCGAGATTTGAGGATTCGCGTTGAAGGAGCACAAATCTGTCCGGATGAGGTTGGAGAGGAGTACCAACTCGTCAAGGGGAGAATTTCCCACGGAGAAAGCTTGGATTTTGAGGGCTCAACTCGAAAATCACCTTTTGGGGGCTAGGGTTTGAGAGGTGAGGGTTTAACTCAAGTGGAGGGAGATTTGAAATGGTTTTGGACCAGCCAGCTGCTTATATAGGCAGCCGACCGGACTAGTCCTGTCAGAGGGCGGACTAGTCCGGTGTCCCTGGAAAGACTAAGTATTTGGAGATAACTAATAGTGATCCAAGGACAAGTTTTGCAAATAATCTTGGTGATTATGACGAGAAAGCAATCAACACAAAAACATGGTCATAAATTCCAAGATTTCTTCATTAAAAATAGTTTTCTTAGGAAAAAAAAGTGAGGGGCAGTTTTAGCAATAAAATGTAACATTTGAAGTATCAACCAAATGTGCAACATTTCAAGCCACATTTCGAGAGTCAAGAAAATTAAGTTCATTCCTAAGTTCACAAAACCTTTTCTCATCCAATGGTTTGGTAAAAATATCTTCAAGTTGTTTTTCAGTTCTAACATGTGAAATAGCAATGTCACCTTTTAATGAATGATCTCTAAGAAAATGATGACGGATATCTATGTGCTTAGTTCTTGAGTGCTCTACTGGGCTGTGTGCAATTTTTATAGCACTTTCATTGTCACATAGAAGTGGGATTTGGTTAAGATTGTAGCCGTAGTCCCTAAGGGTTTGCCGCATCCAAAGTAATTGGGCGCAACAGCTACCGGCTGCAATATATTCTGCTTCTGCTGTGGAAAGGGCAATGTAGTTTTGCTTTTTAGATGACCAAGATACCAGGGACCTACCAAGAAACTGACAAGTCCCTGACGTGCTCTTTCTATCGACTTTGCATCCTGCATAGTCGGCATCGGACTATCCTATCAAGTTAAATTTGGATCCTTTGGGATACCAAAGGCCCAAGGTGGGTGTGTGCACAAGGTACCTTAGGATTCTTTTTACAGCAACTAAATGACACTCTTTAGGTGCAGCTTGAAACCTTGCACACAAGCAAACACTAAGCATAATATCTGGCCTAGATGCACATAAATAAAGTAAAGAGCCAATCATGGACCGATATACCTTTTGATCTACATTTGGACCGTCTTCATTGAGGTCGAGATGTCCATTTGTGGCCATGGGTGTCTTGATGGGCTTGGCTTTGTCCATATTGAATTTCTTGATAATGTCTTGTGTATATTTGGTTTGGCTTATAAATGTACCTTCTCTTAGTTGCTTGACTTGGAATCCCAAGAAGAACTTTAATTCGCCCATCATTGACATCTCGAACCTATCTGTCATAATTTTGCTAAACTCTTCACAGAAGGATTTGTTAGTTGATCCAAAGATAATATCATCAACGTAAATTTGACATACAAATAAATGATCATCACAATGTTTAGTGAAAAGTGTATAGTCAGCTTTACCAATTTTGAATCCATTCTGAATTAGAAGATCTCTAAGACACTCATACCAAGCTCGAGGAGCTTGTTTGAGGCCATAGAGAGCCTTACGCAGTTTGTAGACATGGTTGGGATACTTCGGGTCTTCGAATCCTGGTGGCTGCTCCACATAAACTTCCTCCTTGATTGGGCCGTTTAAGAAAGCGCTTTTGACGTCCATTTGATACAGCTTAAAATTATGGTGAGTAGCATATGCCAATAAAATACGAATGGACTCAAGTCTAGCTACAGGAGCGAAAGTTTCATCGAAGTCCAAACCTTCGACCTGAGAATAACCTTTGGCCACCAGTCTTGCCTTATTTCTTGTTACTACTCCATGTTCATCTTGCTTGTTCCGAAAGACCCATTTAGTTCCGATTATGTTCGCCTTTGGTCTCTCCACTAGCTCTCATACTTCATTTCTCTTGAAGTTGTTCAGCTCCTCTTGCATTGCAATCACCCAGTCTATATCCCCTAAGGCTTCTTCTACCCTGTATGGTTCCAGAAAAGACACAAAAGAGTAGGATTCACAAAAATTTGCAACTCGAGATCTAGTAGTTACTCCCTTTGCAATATCTCCAATGATGTTGTTGACAGGGTGGTCTCTTCGCACGCTCTGGTGTACTCTTGGGTGTGGAGCTTGTGTAGTTGCTTGTTCTTCATTATCTTCATGTGCATTGTCTCCCCCTAGATCATTGCTTCCATGATGGTCCTGATTTACTTGATATTCCTCCTCTTGATCTTGTGCAAGGGCTCCCCCTTGATCATTGTCTCCGTGTTGAGGTTCATCTTGTGCATTTGAGTCGAATGTTTGCTCTTGTGGTAAGATATCGCCAAGTCCCATTTTCTTCAGTGCTTCATATGGAGCTTCCTCTTCATCTAGCACACACTTATCAACTTGCTCCACTTGTGAGCCGTTAGATTCATCGAACACTACATCACGTGCTACTTCAACAAGGCCGGACACCTTGTTGAAGACACGATAGGCGTAGACATTCGATTCATAACCGAGCAAGAATCCTTCATCGGACTTCGAAGCGAACTTTGAGGCCCTCTGTTTCTTGTTTAGAATAAAACATTTGCAACCAAAAACTTTAAAATAAGGAACATTAGGCTTTTTACCGGTAAGGAGCTCATATGGAGTTTTCTTCAGTAGTCGATGGAGGTACAGTCGATTAGTGGCATGGCAAGCGGTGTTCACCGCTTCTGCCCAAAATCGATCTGATGTCTTGTATTCATCCAACATAGTTCTCGCCATTTCGATCAATGTTCTGTTCTTCCTTTCGGCCACTCCACTTTGTTGAGGGGAGTAGGGTGCTGAGAATTCATGCTTTATCCCATCTTCATCGAGAAATTCTTCAACTTGGAGATTCTTGAATTCTGTCCCGTTGTCACTTCTGATGTTCTTTATGGTTGATGAGAATTCGTTCTGAGCTCTTTTTAAGAACTTCTTGAGGATCCCCTGAGTTTCTGATTTATCATGCAAGAAAAATACCCAGGTAAATCTTGAAAAATCATCAACAATTACTAAACCATATTTGTTACTGCTGATGCTGATGTACGAGACTGGACCAAAAAGATCCATGTGGAGAAGTTCCAGTGGTCTTGCGGTGGTCATCACATTCTTGGCGGGGTGTGGTGCTCCGACTTGTTTTCCTGCTTGACAAGCGCTGCACGGCCTGTCCTTTTCAAAAACCACATCCTTAAGACCACGGATGTGACCACCTTTTAGAAGTTTCTGCAGATTTCTCATCCCAACATGGGCTAGCCGTCTATGCCACAGCCATCCCATGTTGGTCTTAGCAACCAAGTAGGTGTTGAGTTCGGCTTTATCTTTGTTGAAGTTAACTAGATAAAGCTTGCCCTTCAACATTCCCTTGAATGCAATCGAGCCATCGCTTCTTCTAAAAACAGTCACACCCTCATTAGTGAATAAGCAGTTGTAACCTTTGTCGCATAGTTGGGATATTGACAAAAGGTTATAATCTAGAGAATCTACGTGTAAAACATTTGATAAGGTATGTTGAGAGGATATTTCAATGTTACCGCTACCAAGGACCTTTCCTTGGCTGTTGTCTCCGAAGTATATGCCTTCACCTGGATACTTGTTGTGCTCGTACTCCACAAACATACCTCTCTCTCCGGTCATGTGATTTGTGCATCCGCTATCAAGTACCCATTTTGTTCCGCCGAAGGAGTAAGCCCGCAAAAAAGAATTATTCCTTGGTTTTAGGTACCCAAGCTTGCTTGGGTCCTCTCAGGTTAGTCACAAGAGTCTTTGGCACCCACACACAAGTTTTCAAGTTCTTGTGGCGTGGCCCTGTATATTTGGCAATGACTCTTCCATTTTTGGCTTTCATAAGAACATAAGAAGCATTAAATGTATGAAACAATGTTTGTGGTTCAGATTCATGAGATTTTTCCTTGACAAAGACAATTCTATTTTTAGCATGATTAGAAGTAGGCATGTGTTTGTTCTTATCAAAACCAAGGCCATCTTTGATATTAGGAGGTCTAGTGACCATGTATGCACTGCGTGCATATTTGATCTTCTCCCTATCAAAGATGCCTCCTGGAGGGGCATGCATATTACGAGAAGTTGATGTATTAGAAATAATTTCTTCTTACTAGAGCAAGTGCAAGTTCCGATTGTTGTCGAACTCATATCTTTGGAGGAAGAGCTCTTGGAGGAAGAAGAGTCACTTTGCTTGAGCGACTCAACTTGCACCTCAAGGATCTTGTTAACTTTTGACAAGTTAGCAAGTTCTTCCTTGATTGCAATATGCGAGTCTTTTAGCTTTGAGTAAGTTTCCTTACTCAAGACTAGCTCAACTTCAAGCGACTTGTTCTTCTCTCTTTCAAGCTCGAGAAGCTTTTCAACTTCTTGATATCTCTTCCTTTCACGGATGAGCATATCTTCTTGTCGATCAAGAAGTTCTTCCTTCTCAAAAATTTCGTTCGACAACATTTCCATTTTCTTTAGAGCAATTTTACTTAGTCCTCTAAACATTTCTTCGTTATCGCTAGAGCTGTCAAAGTCATCAATAGAGGAATTTAGTGTAGGAGGAGTGAGCCGTACCTTTTTCTTGCCTTCCTTAGCCATAAGGCAAGTGTGGTTGTTCATGTCCTGTCCTCCCATGTTTGGAAAGAGTGTGGCCTTCATAGTAGGCTTCTTGATTGCAATAGTGGCCATCTCTTCTTCTTCATCGGAGGAGGACTCGTCGTTTGAGTCCCACTCCTTGCCAATGTGAGCTTGATGGTTTTGTCTTCTTTTTATGAAAATTTTCTTTTCTTGAGATCTTGTTTCCTTCTTCTTTTTGTTTTCTTCATAGGGGCAGTCCATCATGAAGTGACCATACTCTCCGCAGTTGTAGCAAGTGCGTCGAGCCTTGGATTTTCCTTTGTCCTTGCTTTTGCCTTCATTTGATTTGTTGCCGTGTCTTCTTTTCATCATTCGCTTGAACTTCTTGATAAAAAGTACCATTTCCTCATCATCAAGATCGGTGCTCTCGTCACTTGTGTGCCCATTGTCTTGATCTTCACGAGCTTCTTTGAGTTTGGGTCGGCATGTAGCTTTGAGAGCGACCTCTTTCCTTTTGGAGGAAGTGAGTTCGGCCAAGTCTTTGACGTATTTTGCCTCTTTCTCCATCATCTCGTGATTTATGATCTTCCCCAACAACTCATCGGGGGTCAATTTATGAAAACCGCGGCTTTCTCTAATCATTGAGCAGAGTGTGACATTTCTTGGCATGAAGGCTCTAATTATTCTCTTGACTACCTCGTGATCCGTCCATTTCTTACTTCCATAGGCACGTAACTTGTTGATGATTGCCTTCATCCGTGTAACACCCTAAATTTTCGCATCTTGCATTGCATACATGATCATGCATTAAACATTAGTAGGATAAAAGAAAAATGATAAAATATACAAATGTATGTAGCAAAAGAAGAAATAGAAAACAATAATTATTGCCTAAAACTTGTAATGAGGAATAAGTATAAAAATAATAAAAAATATATATAAGAATATATATAACAATATATAGAAATAGATAAAATATTAATATTAACAATATATGTTATAAAAATAATAAATAATAAATAATAAATATAAAACAATAATAATAATATATAAAAAGAAATATATAAATAAATTATATAACAATAAATATATATATAATAATAAATAAAATAAATAAGATAAGTAAAAATAATAAAACTTAAATAATAATATATATATATATAAAAATAATATAAATAATAAATAAAAAAAATAAAATAAATAAATATGAATTATAAAATAATAATAATACTAAATGAAAAAAAAAAAGAAAAAAAAAAAGAAAAAAAAAGAGCAACGGCCAGCGGCCGAGCCGCCAGCCGGCCCCGCCGCGCGCCCCGAGGCGCTCCGCGCCGCGCGCCCGAGCGCGCCCGCCCGGGGGGGGCCCCACCCTGACGCCACCGCCGCCTAGCCCTGCGCGCCAGCCCGGCCGCGTGCCCCTGCCGCGCGCAGCGCGGGCCCCGCCCCGGTCCCCGCCTGCCCCCCCGACCGCGCCGCCTGCGGTCACGCCGCCCGGGCCCCGCCCCCACGCTCGATTCCCGCGCCTCACTCCCGCCCTTCCCGCGTGACGCCGCCTCCCGGGTCCCACCCCGACCCCACCGCGCTCAGGCCGCGCGCACGCGCTGCTCTCCCGCCTCCCACGCGCCGACCCCGCCGCCTGGCCCACCCGGCGCCCGCCTCGGTCGCCTGCCTCGGCCCCCGCGCCGCCCGAGGCCCCGCAGCACCCCGCCGCCTCCCACGTCGCCCACGCGGTGCGCACGCACCCTGGGCCCCGCCGAACAGCGCGACCGCGCCAGCGCGACCCCGTCGCCCGTGCCACCCCTTGGGTCCCACGCCCCGACCCCCGATTCCTGCGCTCGCCCCGTCAAGTCCCGCGCGGATTTCGCCGCCTCCCAACCGAACCGGATTCCACGGTTGACTCCCGCGCCTATAAAAAGGACCTAGGTCCTAGGGGTTTTCCCCGATCCCAGAAACGCCGCCGCCAGAGAGCCAGCCGCCGGTAGAAAAAAAGGCACCAGAACAGAGCGCCGCGAGGGAAGAAAAAAGGAGAAGAAAAAGGAGGGGAAGAAGAGGAAGAAAAAGAGGAGAGTACCGCCGTCAAGCGGAGATCGTCGCCATTGTCGTGTCGCCAAGAGACTGCTACGCCATCCACTTCGTCTACGCGTCGCATTTATTTCGCGACCGTCACGCCGTCAGATCTACGAGGGAAGTGCTCAAGAGATCGTGTACGAGGATTTTCAGAATCAAGATTTCCAAGCGCTCGAGCAACCCCATCCGCCGGAGCAAGGCAAGTGTCCTTGAAGCATATTGATCCTGTTTTAAAATAAATGTTTTGTTTGCAAAACTGCATGCCGTGTCAATTTGATGGGAATCCTATGGTAGGAAGTTTACTAGATTTGTTTGACCACCCTTGTCACCTGGGAATTATGGTAGAGAGTCGGGAAGGGTTTTTACCCTTTTGCTTCGCTTAATTAATTGGGATGGAAAAACCAACACTACACATTTAATCATGTATTAATGATATTCTGATTAATGTGAATTGGTCGATACGGTATGGTGATGGGTGATCTAAGCAAGCCTGGTATGTGGATGGGTCGGATGTTATGGTGGTTGCTTGCTTTAGATCTAAGGACCGGTTCATGCGAGAATAAGCCAGGACTACAGTGCCACCACGAGGCCAAGTATGGGTGCGGCGTAGCTGATTAATTAGGGCTTTGCTAGTGCTGTTTGGACCATTGTGGATGCTCGGGGAAGGGGTAGTCGGATTGGGTTTGTTGATGATTGGTGGGACTACCCTGGGATCCGAATGGCTCAAGAGGGGGCCCTTGGTTGAAGATGGGCTCAGTTGGAGGCATCGCCAACGGTGAAACCTCAGTGGGGTCTGAATAGGCTAGTAATCCCTTTGTAAAGGCTATTTTGTGATCTCTTGGCCATACACCAAAGGAAGTGTAATTGGCATAAGGGAGTTTCTTCAGTCGCCGACGGGTGATGAAATCACAAACACGTGGGTAAAGTGGTACAAACTCTGCAGAGTATTAAAAACTATCATGATAGCCGTGCTCCCGGTTATGAGCGCCTGGATGACCTACATGATTAGAGTTGGAATTGGGATTTGGGATGGTTGTGTGTGGTTTATGGTTATGGGTTGGTAATGGTTATGGTTTATGGATTATGGTTACGGATATGAATTTGAGTTACGGTAACTGGACATGGATAATGATGATGTTGGCAATAATTGCATATGGTTAATATTTTGTTAATATGATGGTTACGATGGGATTGTCTCACATAGACGTAGGATAATGCTTTTCAAATGTTTTACTGTACTTTTCAGCACTTAGCCATTATTATTGTCGTCATTTGAGTAAGCCACATGTCATACTTTCCACACTTGCTGAGTACGACATGTACTCACTCTTGCAATCCCCCACCCCAACAGTTGCAGGTCAGAATTGTGAGTTTAATGGCGATAATGCGGAGATCTAGGCCGTGTCTACCGTCAGCTTTGCCTGTGGTGTTGCATGGAGCTGCGCTACCCCTTTTGCTTAGTTTGCTTAGTTGCTTTATTAATTTATATCCGCTGCATTAGTTGAACTTATCATTAATATTCATTAGAGCTTGTATCCGAGGATTTAATGAATTATGTAATAAGAGTACTTATTTAATAAATTGAGCTGTGGTAATTATCTGTTTATCATTTGTGAATCACTCGTGTATGTGTGTTGAACATCCTGGGCACACATATGCGTTAGCTTGGTTCGTTTCGGAACCGGGCGTCACAAATTGGTATCAGAGCCACAGGTTGACCGTAGGACGCAGCCTAGATAGAATGGACACTTTAGAGCACATAGGAGCACTCAGGAATCGATGTGTTTTTGCTTAAGTGTGCTGTTTGCTATATATATTGTTTGCTTGTGTGCTTAATAGAGGATTTTGGGATGCTTTAGCATTACCATGTCCACCTAGGCTAGTATAGCTAGTTGTTTAATTTCATATCCCTTGATGCCTATAGTTGGGGACGTTTCTAAATTCTTACCTATTGCTTTTCTCTAGATGGTGAGGACTCGCAACCAGAGGGATGCCAATGATGAGGAGGAGAACAATGAAGTACCTCAAAACAACAACGGACAAGGACCTGCTCATGGAGCTATCAACATTGAGCAACTATTGGCTATGCAAAACCAGCTCATGCAGACCATGATACAGACCATGGGACAGCTGCAGGCTGGCAATATCAACAATCAGCCCCACATGCCTCCACCGCCACCCCCGCCTCCTCATAACCGATTGGGAGAGTTTATGAGGACTAGGCCGCCAACCTTTGCTCAAGCTGCTGACCCTATGGATGCGGATGATTGGCTCAAGTCCGTGGAGAAGAAACTTGCTATTGTCCAATGCAGTGACCGGGAGAAGGTTCTTTTTGCTTCTCATCAACTCGTTGGAGCAGCTGCCGATTGGTGGGATGCTCATTGCAATGCTCATGAGAATCAAGAGAGGATCACTTGGGCCGAATTCAAGGAGAATTTTTGTTCTCATTATGTGCCGGAAGGTGTTATGATCTTGAAGAGGCAAGAATTTGAGAATTTAAGGCAAGGAAGATCAAGCGTGAGTGAATATCTCAATAAATTCACTCAACTCTCAAGGTATGCGCCCGAGGATGTTAGTCGAGACAGCCGGAAGCAATATTTGTTCATGAGAGGCCTCAACAATGAGATCCAAGTGCAACTGCTCAACTGCGATTATGCCAATTTCCAGAAGCTTGTGGACAAAGCAATTGTAGTTGAGAACAAGATCCGTGAGATGGAGCAAGAAATCAAGAGGAAAGCGCCGTATCAAGGACATCAACAAGGAAGTAATGTGCGCCCTCGCCTTGCACCACCAAATGCGCCTCATTACAGCCCCACTATTCCTGCTCAGCGCTCTGGTTATGCACCACATCCAACCCAGTTTGTGCAGCAGCGCCCTGATATGCAAGCAATGCCTTATGCACCTCGTGCTGATTTTCCTGGAACCAATACTCAAAACCAAGCTCGTCCTAATAATTCTGGTGGAGTCAAGAGGTGCTATACTTGTGGAGAAGCTGGACACTTTGCGAATCAATGTCCTAAGTCAGGCCTTGGTCAAAGAAGCAATGCGCCGAGACAAAACCCAAGACCTAATGGAGTACAGCCACAAGGAAACCGTGGACAACAGAATTTTGCTCGTGGCAATGTGAATCATGTCTCTACGGAGGATGCTCAACAAGAGAATGACGTGGTCACTGGTATGTTTCTTGCTAACTCCAACCCCGCGACTGTGTTATTTGATTCTAGAGCATCGCATTCATTCATTGCATCGAAGTATGTCACCAAGTATAGTTTGCCTATCTCTCATATGAAGTCTACTCTATTGGTTAAGTCTCCTGGAGGAGAGATGAAGACAAATATAGTGTGTCCAAAAATAAGCCTTAGAATAAGGGGGGTAGACTTCTCCGCCAACCTCATTGTTTTGGATTCACGAGGAATAAGAGGATCCGTTGGTGCAAGGTGCAATGGAACCACCATACGGAAGCCGAAGCTACATGGGAACGTGAAGAAGACCTGAAGGCAGAATTCCCTCACCTTTTCTCCACGCTATCGAATCTCGAGGGCGAGATTCATTTTAAGGGGGGGTAGAATTGTAACACCCTAAATTTTCGCATCTTGCATTGCATACATGATCATGCATTAAACATTAGTAGGATAAAAGAAAAATGATAAAATATACAAATGTATGTAGCAAAAGAAGAAATAGAAAACAATAATTATTGCCTAAAACTTGTAATGAGGAATAAGTATAAAAATAATAAAAAATATATATAAGAATATATATAACAATATATAGAAATAGATAAAATATTAATATTAACAATATATGTTATAAAAATAATAAATAATAAATAATAAATATAAAACAATAATAATAATATATAAAAAGAAATATATAAATAAATTATATAACAATAAATATATATATAATAATAAATAAAATAAATAAGATAAGTAAAAATAATAAAACTTAAATAATAATAATATATATAAAAATAATATAAATAATAAATAAAAAAAATAAAATAAATAAATATGAATTATAAAATAATAATAATACTAAATGAAAAAAAAAAGAAAAAAAAAGAGCAACGGCCAGCGGCCGAGCCGCCAGCCGGCCCCGCCGCGCGCCCCGAGGCGCTCCGCGCCGCGCGCCCGAGCGCGCCCGCCCGGGGGGGGCCCCACCCTGACGCCACCGCCGCCTAGCCCTGCGCGCCAGCCCGGCCGCGTGCCCCTGCCGCGCGCAGCGCGGGCCCCGCCCCGGTCCCCGCCTGCCCCCCCCGACCGCGCCGCCTGCGGTCACGCCGCCCGGGCCCCGCCCCCACGCTCGATTCCCGCACCTCACTCCCGCCCTTCCCGCGTGACGCCGCCTCCCGGGTCCCACCCCGACCCCACCGCGCTCAGGCCGCGCGCACGCGCTGCTCTCCCGCCTCCCACGCGCCGACCCCGCCGCCTGGCCCACCCGGCGCCCGCCTCGGTCGCCTGCCTCGGCCCCCGCGCCGCCCGAGGCCCCGCAGCACCCCGCCGCCTCCCACGTCGCCCACGCGGTGCGCACGCACCCTGGGCCCCCGCCGAACAGCGCGACCGCGCCAGCGCGACCCCGTCGCCCGTGCCACCCCTTGGGTCCCACGCCCCGGCCCCCGATTCCTGCGCTCGCCCCGTCAAGTCCCGCGCGGATTTCGCCGCCTCCCAACCGAACCGGATTCCACGGTTGACTCCCGCGCCTATAAAAAGGACCTAGGTCCTAGGGGTTTTCCCCGATCCCAGAAATGCCGCCGCCAGAGAGCCAGCCGCCGGTAGAAAAAAAGGCACCAGAACAGAGCGCCGCGAGGGAAGAAAAAAGGAGAAGAAAAAGGAGGGGAAGAAGAGGAAGAAAAAGAGGAGAGTACCGCCGTCAAGCGGAGATCGTCGCCATCGTCGTGTCGCCAAGAGACTGCTGCGCCATCCACTTCGTCTACGCGTCGCATTTATTTCGCGACCGTCACGCCGTCAGATCTACGAGGGAAGTGCTCAAGAGATCGTGTACGAGGATTTTCAGAATCAAGATTTCCAAGCGCTCGAGCAACCCCATCCGCCGGAGCAAGGCAAGTGTCCTTGAAGCATATTGATCCTGTTTTAAAATAAATGTTTTGTTTGCAAAACTGCATGCCGTGTCAATTTGATGGGAATCCTATGGTAGGAAGTTTACTAGATTTGTTTGACCACCCTTGTCACCTGGGAATTATGGTAGAGAGTCGGGAAGGGTTTTTACCCTTTTGCTTCGCTTAATTAATTGGGATGGAAAAACCAACACTACACATTTAATCATGTATTAATGATATTCTGATTAATGTGAATTGGTCGATACGGTATGGTGATGGGTGATCTAAGCAAGCCTGGTATGTGGATGGGTCGGATGTTATGGTGGTTGCTTGCTTTAGATCTAAGGACCGGTTCATGCGAGAATAAGCCAGGACTACAGTGCCACCACGAGGCCAAGTATGGGTGCGGCGTAGCTGATTAATTAGGGCTTTGCTAGTGCTGTTTGGACCATTGTGGATGCTCGGGGAAGGGGTAGTCGGATTGGGTTTGTTGATGATTGGTGGGACTACCCTGGGATCCGAATGGCTCAAGAGGGGGCCCTTGGTTGAAGATGGGCTCAGTTGGAGGCATCGCCAACGGTGAAACCTCAGTGGGGTCTGAATAGGCTAGTAATCCCTTTGTAAAGTCTATTTTGTGATCTCTTGGCCATACACCAAAGGAAGTGTAATTGGCATAAGGGAGTTTCTTCAGTCGCCGACGGGTGATGAAATCACAAACACGTGGGTAAAGTGGTACAAACTCTGCAGAGTATTAAAAACTATCATGATAGCCGTGCTCCCGGTTATGAGCGCCTTGATGACCTACATGATTAGAGTTGGAATTGGGATTTGGGATGGTTGTGTGTGGTTTATGGTTATGGGTTGGTAATGGTTATGGTTTATGGATTATGGTTACGGATATGAATTTGAGTTACGGTAACTGGACATGGATAATGATGATGTTGGCAATAATTGCATATGGTTAATATTTTGTTAATATGATGGTTACGATGGGATTGTCTCACATAGACGTAGGATAATGCTTTTCAAATGTTTTACTGTACTTTTCAGCACTTAGCCATTATTATTGTCGTCATTTGAGTAAGCCACATGTCATACTTTCCACACTTGCTGAGTACGACATGTACTCACTCTTGCAATCCCCCACCCCAACAGTTGCAGGTCAGAATTGTGAGTTTAATGGCGATAATGCGGAGATCTAGGCCGTGTCTACCGTCAGCTTTGCCTGTGGTGTTGCATGGAGCTGCGCTACCCCTTTTGCTTAGTTTGCTTAGTTGCTTTATTAATTTATATCCGCTGCATTAGTTGAACTTATCATTAATATTCATTAGAGCTTGTATCCGAGGATTTAATGAATTATGTAATAAGAGTACTTATTTAATAAATTGAGCTGTGGTAATTATCTGTTTATCATTTGTGAATCACTCGTGTATGTGTGTTGAACATCCTGGGCACACATATGCGTTAGCTTGGTTCGTTTCGGAACCGGGCGTCACAATCCGGTTGTACATGTCGTGAGGTGATTCGCCTTCTTCAATAGCGAATCTCCCCAACTCTCCTTCAAGCATTTCTATTTTTGCTTCACGAACCGATCTATTTCCTTTGTGTGCTGTCTTAAGTGTATCCCAGATTTCCTTTGCACTTTCTAAGCCATCAATCTTGGTGAATTCCTCTCTACTTAATTATGATGTGATCACGGCGACGGCTTGTGCATTTCTGTGAATCTCTTGTTCTTGTTCTGGGGTGAGTTCTTCATCCGTTTTCGGGATATCTATGCCAGTGCAAACGATGTGCCATAGACTAGGATTTAGGGATATTAGATGCATCTTCATGTTGTACTTCCACATTGTATAGTCGCTTCCGTCAAACTGTGGAGGTTTTCCCATAGGAATAGAAAGATAATGGTTGTTTGAGTTGAGACGGTTGTAGTTGTAAGGCTGTCGGTAGTAGTCGTGATGACCGCTCCCCATCGTCTTCTGTTCTTCCTTTCCTTTTTGTCCTAGCAGCTTCTTTCTCAGAAGTGCCTTCAATTGTCGCACTTCTTCATCATCGTGTGGGCTCTCTTTCAGCACATCAAAAGCTTTAGTTTCTTATTCCTCCTCATTGATGTTCATCTTCGAGATATCGTTGTCCTTCTCAGAGGCCATTGATCTCTCCGAGATGTGAGTCTCGTTGGTGGAGAACCTTGCTCTGATACCAATTGAATGTGGCCTAGAGGGGTGGTGAATAGGCCTTTTGAATTTCCAGCACACTTAATAGAATCATCAAAACTTAGTTGGCCGGACTAGTCCGGTTGTGTGGGCGGACTAGTCCGGTGTGCAAAACTTATGTGTGTTGATCAGGTGTTAATTGGGAAAATAAATTTCTTTAGCAGCGGAATTGAGAACAACTGATATTTGTACTTGATATTAATATAAGAATGCAGGTGTAACTTCTAATTGCCTTATGTTGAAGTTTAGCACTCAAATGATCTAATGAACAAAATTTAAAGTAAATGAGACACAAGACACACGAATTTTTCCCAAGGTTCGATCTCACCACGAGATCTAAGTCCTCGTTGAGGAAGCTCACACAGAGCCGGGTCTCCAACCCTTTCCTTCCTCAAGTCACCACGAGGGCCGACTTGATTCCACTATCACGGGTAATCACCAAGTTTGTGGGGCAACCTCACACGTTGAGGGCTCCCACGAGAATTACAATGAAAAAGTGATCAAGTACACTCCAAAGTATTACAATGCAGAATATGAGTGTAGAAAGATCAAACCCCAAGAGCTCGCAATGAAAGAATGACGATCTCCCAATCCCGAATCCAAGTGTTCAATTGATTTCACTCTTTTTGAACTTTAGATGTGTGGGGAGATGTGTTTTGGGCTCTTGGGACGAAGTGGCGGCGCTAGGGTTTGCTCTTTGATCAATATTTGACGTGTGTGTTAATAGGAAAGCCACAGACTCTCTATTTATAGGGTTTCCAAAAGCTAGCCGTTGAAAAACCCTAACACCGGACTAGTCCGGTGCAAGTCCGGACTTGTCCGGTCTCAATGTGTTTTGAAGTCCAGAAAGTCTGCCGGACTAGTCCGGTCCAACCTCGGACTAGTCCGGTGCTGTGTGAAGGTGACTCCAGAAAGTTCATCGGACTAGTCCGCTGACTAGTCCGATCTCCACGAATGGGAGATTCTAGAGAGTTCAACAGACTAGTCCGGTCCATGATCGGACTAGTCCGGTCCCTCAATATGAGAGACTCCAGAAACATCAACGGACTAGTCCGGTGGATTAACGGACTAGTCCGGTCTCCTTGTGAGTGGGATTCCAGAAAGGTGAACGGACTAGTCCGGTCCATGATCGGACTAGTCTGGTGCTTTGTTAAAGTTAGGTTAGTTTTAATCCCTTACCCTCGCGCAAAGTTGTGAGCTCTTGGAGTGTGTCTTTCATACACTCTCTATACATTCAAAATCTATTTTGGTCTTCCAAGCTTCATCAAAGTATTTCTCTTTGAACACCACTTCATTTTTCACCTTTTTGTGTGCATCGAAATGTTTCACTTGTTTGTCCTGCAATCATCTCAGTAGTTTCATTAGGATCTCATATGTTTGTCATCAATTAGCCAAAACCCACAAGGGATATCCTAGATGCACTTACATTAGGTCCAGAGTGTGCAACCAGCTTAGCTTGGTTCTGAACCCTAAGCCTGTGCGCACTGCCTCCCTCATCATCCGGAGGCAAGACGTTGCCCTCTTTTGTAAAAGCTTGTCTCCCCCTATGAACTCCTATCAAAAAATCATTGTTTTACTTAAAGGCCTTTTAAAAACTTTGTCCATTTACTTATGCGTTAAGTTTATGAACATGCTACACTAGACTCGTTTATTGCGTATTATTTTTATATGCGTGATTGTACACTCTGTAACTCGCCCATGCAGGAGTCATGCAGTCCTAATGCAGGCGGATGTGCTTGAGGTACGTGCAGTGTATGAGGGGTTCTTCTGGCCCCTCTCATCATTAGGGCCCTGTGACGCCAGAAGGTTCCCCAGGAAAGGCCTGTGCCGAGTAGGAGGTCTAGGGGGTGTAAACTTCTTAGCCTGGTCTTGTACCCTAAGCATACACACCCTGCCTCTCAGCGCTACAGTCAAGTACTGGAGCCAGAAAGCTCACACCCTGAGGATGACAGGAGTCGGGCCTCGGAGCACCAACGCACCGAATTACCCAGGCCCCGTGAGTCAGCCCAGGATAGTAACACATGACAAAGCTAAGGGAGAGCTACAAGTAAACAAACGAGCAAACTAGTCCACCTTGCTTCTATCATATGTGCAGAACAACCCACTCTAGCACCTCCCAAGGGGCCTGCCGTCGACGTCTATACGAAGATGGTGGACGACATCAGAGCATCCATCTTCGGCACCTCCCAAGGGGCCTGCCGTCGACGTCTCTACGATGATGGTGGACGACGCCAGAGCATCCAGCTCCGGCACCCCCAAGGGGTCTGTCGTCGACGTCTCCACGACGATGGTGGACGACGCTGGAGCATCCTGCTCTGGCACCCCCAAGGGGTCTGTCGTCACATCTCCACGACGATGGTGGACGACGCTGGAGCATCTAGCTCCGGCACCTCCCAAGGGGCCTGCTGTCGACGTCCTAGAACGTCAAAAGACAGCACCAAGCATCGATAAGTGAGTAAACTCTCCTGCCTTGCACTTGTTGCTAATAGGGTTCCCTTGCGATAGTCGGTATACCAGGGGTCTGCCGTCAACGACTTTACGACGATGATGGGCGATGCCGGAGCGCCCAGCTCTAGCACCTCCCAAGGGGCCTGCCGTCAACGACACTACAATGATGGTGGACGACGCCGGAGCATCCAGCTCTAGCACCACCCAAGGGGCCTGTCGTCGATGACTCTACGACGATGGTGGACGACGTCGGAGCATCCAGCTCTGGCACCATCCAAGGGGCCTGCCATTGATGTCTCTACGACGGTGGTGGACGACGCTGGAGCATACAACTCCGGCACCCCCCAAGGGGTCTGCCGTCGACGTCTCCACGACGATGGTGGACGACGCTGGAGCATCCAGCTCCGGCACCTCCCAAGGCGTCTGCTGCCGACGTACCAAAATGTCGAACGACAGCACCAAGTGCGGATAAGTGAGTAAACTCTCCTGCCTCGCACTTGTTGCTAACAGGGTTCCCTTGTGATAGCCTGTATACCAAGGGGCCTTCCGTCGACGTCTCCACGATGATGGTGGACGACATCGGAGCATTCAACACTGGCACCTCCCAAGGGGCCGGTCGTTGATGTCTCAACGACGATGGTGGACGACACTGGAGCATCCAACTCTGGCACCTCCCAAGGGGCCTGCCATCGATGTCCCAGAACGCCGACGACAGCGGCAAGCGTGGATATGTGAGTAAACTCTCCTACCCAACTCTTGTTGCTAACAGGATTCCCTTGCGATAGCCTGTATATTAGGGGCCTGCCGTCGATGACGACGACGGTGGGTGATGCCGGAGCGCCCAGCTCCAGCACCCCCTAAGGGGCCTACCGTTGACGACTGTACGATGATGGTGGACGACACCAGAGCATCCAGCTCCGGCACCACCCAAGGGGCCCGCCGTCGACGACTCTACGACGATGATGGACGACGCGGGAGCATCCAGCTTTGGCACCCCCAAGGGGCCTGCCATCAACATATCCATGATGATGTTGGACGACGTCGGAGCATCCATCCCCGGCACCTCCCAAGGGGGTCGACGTCGACGTCCCAGCACGCCGACGACGGCAACAAGCGTGGATAACATGTATACCAGGGGCCTGCCGTTGACGACTTTGCGATGATTGTGGGCGATGCCGAAGTGCCCAACTCCAGCACCTCCCAAGGGGCCTGCCGTCGACGACTCTATGACGATGGTGGACGACGCCGGAGCATCCAGCTCCGGCACCACCCAAGGGGCCTGCCGTTGACGACTCTACGACGATGATGGACGATGCCGAAGCATCCAGCTCCGGCACCCCCAAGGGGCATGCCGTCGACGTCTCCACGACGATGGTGGACGACGCCAGCGCATCCAGCTCCGACACCTCCCAAGGGGCCCGACGTTGACGTCCCAGCACGCCGACGACGGCAACAAGCGTGGATAAGTGAGTAAACTCTCCTGCTCTGCTCTTGTTGCTAACGGGGTTCTCTTGTGATAGCCTGTAAATCAGGGACCTGCCATCGACATCCCCATGATGAGGTGGGCGATGCCGGAGCATCCAGCTCCGGCACCCCCCAAGGGGCCTGCCGTCGACGTCTACATGAAGATGGTGGACGACGCCAGAGCACCCAGCTCCAGCACCTCTCAAGGGGCCCGTCGTCGATGGCAACAAGTGTGAATAAGGGCCTACCATCGACGTCCACACGACAATGGTGGGCGATGTCGGAGCATCTAGCTCTGGCACCTCCCAAGGGGCCTACCTTTGATGACTACCTTGCGAGGACAACAGGTAACATTGAAGCGGCCCACACCAATTCCCCCACTCCACTGGGGGCCAGTTCAAGACATTTTGCGATCAAGCGGTAGATGTGCTTAGCCAACTAACCACATCTACCAAGGGGCCTCTAAGGGGTTCCACATGCAGAAAATCAACGGACGACACTTCGGTCATATCAATTGTGCAAACCGTTGGTCCTGAGAAGCCAACGAGCTCAATAAAGGTTCTGCAAACCCTTACGCAGCTAAGGACTCAGAGCAACAGTTGAGAAGCACAGAGACAATGCAAGAAGCCAAAGAAAAATTCAAATTCATTAAGGAATTCTTTACTGGGGGGTGAACCCCGGATACAAAAACAAGGTACCATGGGCTTCCCCGACTGAACTGCACTACCACATGTTTGGCGGCTTCCTTAACCTCTGCCGCTGTTTTCGCCTCGCGTTCCTCAATAGGGCCTTCAAAAACTGGCTCCAATGGCAGATCAGGGTATCAGCTCTGGTAACACACCAAGACATGGGACCGCCCTACCCTCGGCTTCCAGACGATGAGCCAACTGACACTCCTACAAATTGAGCTCCCGGGCACGACGCTTTGTTGTGTGCTCCCGAGCTTGGACGTCAAGATCGTGCAGGAGGAGTTCCTGATGTTCAGCTAGGTGCTGCGCCCGATCTCGTGCCAAATTGCTCTCCCGAAGCTCAATGTCTTCGAGGCGAGACTGTAGCCTGTCCCGATCGGCCTCAATCTGGTCCATCATCACCTGCACCACCACCTCTTGATCAGCGACAGCAGCCTCCCTCTTGGCAACGGCGGCTTCTTGGCGACTCAGGGCCTCTCGACCGGCTGCAAGAGCGCGCAGGCGGGCGTCAGCGGCGTCGTTGGCTGCCTTGGCGTCGGCCAGAATCTTCTGGGTCAGGGCGTCTGAGGCCCTCACCAAGCAGTGCCTCACCTCCAGTTCCTTGCTCTCCTTCTGATACTTCGCCTTCGCCTCAGCGATCCTGGAGCTCAGGAGATCCTCCCAGCATCGGAGGCGCTCGCCCTTGGCACACAGCTTCTCCCACTCCGCGTCAAGAGCCCCCTGTGCCCGGCGGAGGTTGGATTATACCTGAGGATGTTGGATTGCGTCAAGTCCATCACGTCAGAGAGGCACTCCGGTTGCGCCGAAGTCAGAGAAGGTCGTACGGTGATCATCTCGGGGACCTCTTCCTCTCGTAGCGGTGAAGGCGAGGCCACCAGCACTGGGGATCTTGCCCCCAGAGACTGAGCAAGAGTTGCGGTGCCACCTGAAGCAACGGAGCCACCATCGCTCAGAGAGCTGCCTGCCAAATTAGCAGCAGTGGAGGTCAGACCTTCATCCCCCGGAGTCAGCTCTGACATGGCCTCTGCCACGACGGCCGGAGGTGCCTATGCCACGACGGTCGGAGGTGCCTCTGGTGCGACGGCTGGAAGTGCCTCTGGCGCGACAGCTGGAGGTGCCTCTGGCGTGACAGCTGGAGATGCAGACGAAGATGCTTCACTACCCACGTCGGACATAGACGCCGGAGCAGCACTCCCCTGGACAAGCTTGGTAGGTTGCCCCGCTAGAACAGCCGTAGAATCCTCGGTCGCCTTCAAAGCGTTTTCGGGCACTACCCCCGGCGGTAAGGGCCTCACAACATCTGATGTAGCCCCGCAAATCAAGATCAAGCCCTGACCAATCAACATAGGCAGGCGAGATAATAGAGCAAGCGTTGGCAAGAATTCCTTACCGACGTCCCCGGAAGCTCCAGCGAGCCTCCACTTTCGGCGACCCTAAAGCCACGGGCCCTGGCGATGGTGTAACAGACGAGGCCATCCAGGCAGGGCCTCTGCCAAAACCAACAGCAGTGCCGCCGCCCTGCGCCGGTGTGCTTCCACCAACCCCGACAGAGCCACCTCCCGAGTTGCCAATGAAGTCGGCTCAAGGCCTTTTTGCCTGAGGCTCCGTAGGTGTAATGCTGCCGGGGCCCCCTGTGGCACCCTAGACCACGCAGGTGATGGGGATGCTGGATGATGTGCCAACCACCGACCTCCCCCTGAAGAACCGCCGATGCCCAGTACTAAAGAGGGGTGCGCCGGTGGACGCTGACTTGGAGCGAAGGCCACCTGTGGCGGCGCCCTCGGTGGCGATTGAGGGCATTTCTCCTTTACAACCTCGACCACCAGGGCCTTTCCATTGCCTACGTCGAGGACCGGTGCCTTCCCCTTACCTACGTCAGGGTCCGGCGCCTTGCCCTTCCTCCCAGCAGCGGGCGCCTCCTCCGCCCTGGAGGCTTTGGAGCCTGAAGAAGGTGCGGACTCCTCCAAAGAGTCGACGATGGCCAGGCCCTGACTTTCATCACCAACCTATCGCAGCGCAAGACCAATCGCGTCCAGGTTGGGCATATCCTTCAGAACCTTAATCCGAAGGTCCCAATCCATGCAAAGCGATGGGCAAGCCTGCGAAAGTTTGAAGACGTCGTCCAACAGCAGGTCGTCGCACGCCTTGGACAATGCTTCAAACACCTCCTGCAGGGTGGTCTCCGTGTCGCGACCCCTCAGCAACCTGGTACCATATTAAAGCCCGAAGTAGAGCCATGCACGGCGACAATGGTGCTGGAGAGGGGCCAGACAGCGACGAACAAAGTCGTCCATCGCCAATAGCTCCGACAGGCCGTGGTCCGCCAGGAATCGGATCCTCTCCATCACCGGCGTGTACGCTGCCTCAATCTCCGAGCATTCCTCCCACGACGCCTTCCTAATCGTCGGCCAGCCGGTGGGTAGGACCATGCGATCGTGGGCGTCGGTATGTACGACCACCCAGTTGCTCCTCCAGTCGGGCAACTTCGCCGAGGAGAGCGGAGTAATGTACTTGAAGGGGTTATTAGCCCGATGCTGAAAGTAGAAGCCGCCTGAAAGGCGGCCTAGAGGGGGGTGAATAGGCGATAATCGATAATTTAAACCTAATTCAGAGTTATGAAAACAGAGAAGTCAGACTTGTCTGACTTCTAGTCGGACTTGTCTGACCTAAGTCGGATAAGTCCGAGATTACCTGCACGATCAGACCAAAAATACAATTTTTAAGCGATCTAGTGAGAGATATCGATCCCTAGCAGTTCTACACGAAGTATGGAGTAGAAAGAAAGCTGAGGGAGAGATAGCACGCGGAAAAACACTAGAATCAAAACTTGAGAGAACGAAAGAACAACAAGAGACAAACGATTTTATCCCGAGGTTCGGAACCACAAAGGATCCTACGTCCCTGTTGAGGAGTCCACAAGGGACCAGGCCTTCTCTAGCCTTCCCCTCACGAGTTGCCCCAAGGGCCAACTCCCGATCTTCCACTATCACAAAGATTGTTACAAACTCCCCGATTACAAGAGATCACAAAGAAATCACGGGGCGACGCCTAACCGTCTAGGGGAGAACCCCAAGAGAAACAAACACGCAATCACGAAGAAACTTAGCGAATCACACGTTGCTCAACCCCTCAACAAACCATTTCTCCCAATCCTCACACAGCACTCTTCACTCTCCCAAAAATTCGAATTTGGGCTCTAGAGGTGAAGAACAAGTGGAGAGAGGTTCTTGAGTTCAAATGGGCGTTCAGAACTGTTTAGAGGTGTTAGGCATAGTTGGTGGGTCGAAACCACCACCTATTTATACTCCAAAAAGTCATTAGAGCCGTTTGACAGAGCCCGCGTCGGACATGTCTGACATAATGTCGGACATGTCTGACCTCAAAGGTCAGGCCTTTCACTTCAGACTTGTCTGACCAAGACCACTTCAGACATGTCTGACATACAATCTCGGACATGTCTGAAATTCTGCAGATAGAACTCGGACAAGTCTGACCTTCTGGGACTTAGAAAATTTTCCTTAGTCCCTGGGAACAGATCCATCTCGGACATGTCCGACCCCCAGGTTCGGACAAGTCCGAAACTTCACCGGAACTCTCACTGGAACCCTTCCAGTGCCAATTCGGACATGTATGACTTACAGATTCGGACATGTCTGACTTCCAACAGAGGGAATTCGGACATCTCTGACACAACAAGTCAGACAAGTCCGCCCAAGCCACAAGGGCCCTACTAAAATCTTCTACTAAGGGGTTGAGCACCCGAATGAATCACTAAGTGTCTACGCGTCGTGTCCCTCTTAATAGTACGGTTTTTCCTACGACTCAAGGAGAAAATAGAAAACCCTATTTCTATTCTTCTTCGCCACAACTTTTCTCCTTTTCCCGTCTTTCTTCAAAGCTCCATTCCGTACTCTGGATCTGCGCTCATGCTCAACCAAGTTCATTAGCACTTTAATGGTTCATCATCAATCCACCAAAACCCACAAGGGACCTAGATGCACTTACAATCTCCCCCTTTTTGGTGATTGATGACAACCAATTAAAGTCTTCGACAAAAATAAGATTTGATAGAAGTTTTGAGTCTCAAGTGTATATGAGCCTTTGGAATAACAATAAAAACAATACTCATATACACTCAATCGTCGTGGGATGCCTATATGCTCGTGTGTGTGCAACAACGTGATAAATATGAAGAAATGCACACGAGATCAATGAAGCATCATAATGATCATCATAAGACATCAATAAACATCATTAAGCATTAACATCAATAAACGAGTAACAAATAAGTACAAGACACACGACGATAGAAAATATGATTAGATACATGTCCATGTCCAAGAAAAAACACTAGAGACTAATACTTCTCCCCCTTTGGCATCAAGGCACCAAAAAGGAGAAAAGTGGACACTAAGACCTAGTCTACTCGGTGTCTTCCTCGTCGTTGTCGCTGTCACCATCGCCGCTCTCCTCCTCGTAGTCGCTCTCCTCGCCGGAGTCACTATGAGTTGCAGGAGGTGCTGAGGAAGAAGCGCCGGTGCCGGTGAAGAACGCCATCTCCGCCTCGGTGAGCTTCGGAAACTCCGGTGGCTCCTCATCTGAGCTGGCGTCGTCGACTGGGGGAAGCTGGAGGTGCTCCCTGATGGCAGCGAGGTCCCTCTGGTTCCTCTTTGCCAAGCGGTGAGTCGACTGGCAGACGGTGAAGATCGACTTCAGGATCTTGAGCACACCTGAGGAGCAAGACGGCTGCTGCTGGGGCGCGGAGGGTGAGCTGGGAGGCTGAGCAGACTTCCTCCTCGAGGAGCTGGGTCCTCCCTCTGCTGGTGCCGGTGCAGCTGCTCGAATCGGGCGGTGAAGCTTGGAAGGCTTCTAAGGCACAAGGCGCCTGTGAGGCACATCCTTCACAAACTTCTTCCCAGACACCGTCTCGATTAGCTTCATCAGGTATGGGGCATAGCAGCAAGACCTAGCCGGCGTCTCCGAGGCGAGGTAAATCTCCTCGAAGATATAGTCAAAGGCGTTGAATTGCTGCTCCGCTGCCAAGAGCTGGATCCGATTTCTGCTGTTGTGATTGATCCTGTTGGCATCCCCATCCTTGGGCAAGAGGGTCTTTCTGATTAGACGGTTCACCACGGCATGGAATGGCTTGAGGCCGTGGATATGAGGAGGGTCGGCTGGATACCCATCCTCATAGAAACTCTCCATCTCCAGGAGGTTCACTATATCCATCTCATGGATCTTCAGTGAGTGTTGTAGGCTGTCCTCCATATCGAGAATGCGGGCAAACTCCTCATAGCTGACTTCGTACTTCACCCCATTGGTCATCCAGGTGAAGCCGTGCTTGTCAACCCAATAGAACACAGTTGCATAAAACTGGAGGATAACTTCTTTGTTCCATGGGTATTGGAGACCCATGATCTCGCTCACTCCGTGGTGCTCGCAAGCTTCAAGCACCCCTTTGAAGAGAAGATAGGAGTCATTCTTCTTCAATGCAGCCTTCCAATCAACCCATTGCATCTCCGTGACTGGGTTCTTCTTGGTCGTGAGGACTGACCGGTAGTAATCCATGTGGAAGAAGCACCAGAAACGGGGATCCTTGCTCTCCCTTGGCATGTCATAACACCGCACATCTCTCATGTGCATGGTGTCATGGATGTTCCTTCGGTAGTTTACCCTGTCGGCCGTGCGTCGAGTGTCACCAACTGGAGAGTGCACGACCAACGGTCCGATCTCTTGCTGCCCTTGGGAGCTTGAGCTGCCCCCCTGACCACTGTGAATGGTGAGTTGACCGCTTGCGGGTCGCTTGACAGTCACTTTCTTTGGTCGCTTTGATGGTTGGGCCGAAGAATCGGGACCCGCGGGCTCCTTGCCTCTTTTGTCGTGACCCATAGCTAGAAAAAGATACAAGGATAGGTAAGATTCAAGGCAAGAGAGATAGAGCAATTAACTTGATAGTTTCACTAGAAATTAGGCCTTAGAGTTATACAGGATCGGACATGTCTGACTGGAAAGTCAGACTTGTCTGACTCAGGAATTTCGGACATGTCCGAATTTCAGAGTCAGACTTGTCCGACCTGTACAGAACTGACCCCAATTGCTAAGGAAACTAAGCAAATCAATTTTTCTACCGACCAAATTTTTCAACAAGGTTGTAAACATGCCTAGGAACAATTTCAAGGGCATAAATTTGCAATCTTGCTGCTAGATTTAGAATTGAGAGGAAAGATGCGGAAAAATACCTTCGGATGGAGAAAAGGATTGAAGAACTCCGAAGGGGATGTGAATCCTCCAACTTTGAGTGAGATTTTCCGTCAAGAACTCCTCACAAGAGCCTCAAAAGCAATGTGGATTGCCTTGGGAGGTTTGAGTGAGATGGAGATTAGGGTTTGAAGTGAGGAGTGAGAGAGGGAAAGGGAACCGTCGGCCTCTTTGGAGGGGTTCAGACTTCCCACGTCGGACATGTCCGAATTTGATTTCGGACAAGTCCGAGTTCTCTCTGCAGACTTAAAACCCACTTCGGACATGTCTGACTTTTGTCAGACTTGTCCGACTCCCCCTGAGTGTATGCAGTGCAAACACTTGGGGAACTAAAGAAGGGAATATATGGACATTTTGGACAAGGTTTTTGAAATATCTTTGACAAAAATGATCAGTAAGCAATCAACAATCAAACTATGATCATTTTCACCAAAGAGAAGTTTAGAACATAGTTTTCAAGAAAAATAGATGAGATTTTCGAAAAACACACAACATTTTGAAGTTGAGAACTAATAGCAATCAGATGTGCACGACTCAAGCAATGTTTCAAGAATCCAAGATATTTAGCTCACTCCTTAGGTCACAAAAGCGTCTCTCATCAAGGGGTTTGGTGAAGATATCCGCTAATTGCTTCTCACTTCTAACATGAGAGATAACGATATCTCCCTTGATAGAGTGGTCTCGTAGGAAATGGTGACGGATGTCTATGGGTTTGGTTCTAGAATGCTCTACGGGGTTGTGAGCAATCTTGATGGCACTCTCATTGTCACATAGGAGAGGAATATGGTTCATATTGTAACCATAATCCCTAAGAGTTTTTCGCATCCAAAGAAGCTGCGCACAACAACTTCCGGCTGCAACGTACTCCGCTTCGGCTGTGGAAAGGGCAATGGAGTTTTGTTTCTTGGAAGACCACGCAACCAAGGACCTACCAAGAAATTGGCATGTCCCGGATGTGCTCTTCCTATCTACCCTACAGCCCGCATAATCCACATCGGAATAACCGACGATATCAAACTTGGATCCTTTAGGGTACCAAAGACCTAGATTAGGAGTGTGAACTAAATACCTAAGGATCCTCTTAACCGCTATCAAGTGACACTCTTTTGGAGTGGCTTGGAATCGAGCACACATGCACACACTAAGCATAATGTCGGGTCTAGAAGCACAAAGATAAAGCAAAGAGCCAATCATAGAACGGTATACCTTTTGGTCCACGCTCGCTCCTTCTTCGTTTAGTCCTAGATGCCCGTTTGTTCCCATAGGTGTCTTGATGGGCTTCGCCTTCTCCATGCCAAACTTGTTGAGAATGTCATGGGTGTACTTGGTTTGGCATATGAAGGTCCCTTCCTTGAGTTGCTTTACTTGGAAACCTAGGAAAAACTTCAACTCCCCCATCATAGACATCTCAAATCTCTCCGTCATGATTTTGGAAAACTCATCACAAAAAGTCTTGTTAGTAGAACCAAATATGATATCATCAACATAAATTTGGCATACGAACAAGTCATTATCAAAATGCTTAGTGAAGAGAGTATAATCGGCTTTCCCAATCTTAAAACCATTTTGAGTGAGAAAATCCCTAAGGCACTCATACCAAGGTCTAGGTGCTTGTTTGAGGCCATAGAGAGCCTTACACAACTTGTAGACGTGATCGGGATGCTCTTCATCTTCAAATCCGGGCGGTTGCCCCACATACACTTCCTCCTTGATTGGACCGTTGAGGAATGCACTTTTCACATCCATTTGATATAATTTGAAATCATGGTGAGTAGCAATGGCCAATAATATGCGAATAGATTCAAGCCTAGCTACGGGAGCAAAGGTTTCATCGAAATCCAAACCTTCGACTTGAGCATATCCTTTTGCTACAAGTCTTGCCTTGTTTCTTGTTACCACCCCGTGTTCATCTTGTTTGTTGCGGAACACCCACTTGGATCCAACAACATTTGCATTTGGTCTTCTCACGAGTTCCCACACCTTGTTCCTCTTGAAGTTGTTGAGCTCTTCTTGCATCGCCATTACCCAATCCGGGTCTTGTAGAGCTTCTTCTACTTTCCGTGGCTCTAAAGAGGAAACAAAAGAGTAATGTTCACAAAAGTTAGTCATACGTGAGCGAGTAGTTACCCCTTTGGAGATGTCTCCAAGTATGTTGTCAACGGGATGGTCCCGTTGAATGCTTTGATGAACTCTTGGGTGTGGTGGTTGAGCTTCTCGATCATTGTCTTCATCTTGATCATTTTCTTGATCTCCCCCTTGATCCAAGCCTCCTCCTTGATTTTGATCTTGTTGAGATTCATCTTGAGGGTCTTGATCTAGTTCATGTGGGGGATTTGCATCTTCTTCGCTTGCTTGAAGATCATTTGGATCATGTGGTCGCACATCTCCAAGTGCCATTCTCCTAAGTGCTTCTTGTGGAGTCTCCTGTTGATCTAGCACACACTTATCAACTTGCTCCACTTGAGATCCATTAGTCTCATCAAACACTACGTCATGTGCTACTTCAACAATCCCGGAGGACTTGTTGAAGACACAATGGGCGTAGGTGTTTGAGTCATAGCCAAGCAAGAAACCTTCATCGGATTTTGAAGCGAACTTCGAATTTCTAGGCTTCTTGTTGAGAATATAGCACTTGCTCCCGAAAACACGAAAGTATGAGATGTTGGGTTTGTTACCGGTTAGGAGTTCGTATGAGGTCTTCTTCAAGAGTCGATGAAGGTACAACCGGTTTATGGCATGGCAAGCGGTGTCCACCGCTTCCGCCCAAAACCGGTCGGACGTCTTGTACTCATCAAGCATCGTCCTTGACATCTCGATAAGAGTCCTATTCTTCCTCTCCGCTACTCCATTTTGTTGAGGGGAGTAGGGAGCGGAGAACTCATGCTTGATTCCTTATTCATCCAAGAAGTCTTCAACTTGAGTGTTGTTGAACTCCGTCCTGTTGTCGCTCCTAATCTTCTTGATTCTTAAGGAGAACTCGTTTTGAGCTCTCCTCAAGAACTTCTTGAGAACTCCTTGGGTTTCACCTTTGTCATGCAAGAAAAATACCCACGTGAAGCGAGAAAAATCATCAACGATAACTAGACCATACTTGTTACCGCCAATGCTAATGTAGGCGATCGGTCCGAATAGGTCCATGTGTAGTAGCTCCAAGGGTATTGAGGTTGTAATGATGTTCTTGGATGGATGTTGAGCTCCTACTTGCTTTCCGGCTTGACATGCGCTACATGGTCTATCTTTCTCAAAGACAACATCTTTTAGTCCACGGATATGATCCCCCTTAAGAAGTTTTTGCAAGTTTCTCATCCCAACATGGGCTATCCTTCGGTGCCATAGCCATCCCATGTTAGTTTTCGCCATTAAGCACGTATCAAGTTGAGCTTTATCTGTGGAGAAATCCACAAGGTAAAGCTTTCCCTTGAGTACGCCCTTAAAGGCGATTGAGTTGTTGCATCTTCTTGAGACGATCACACCGTTGTTAGTGAAAAGACAATCAGAACCATTATCACATAATTGAGAAATAGACAAGAGGTTGTAATCAAGTGAATCAACATGAAGCACATTAGAAAGAGTGTGTTTTGAGGAGATAGCAATTTTACCGGTGCCAAGGATTTCCCTTGGCTATTATCCCCAAAGAAGATTCCTTCACTAGGATCTTCATTCTCCTTGTACTCTACAAACATCTTCCTCTCTCCGGTCATATGATTAGTGCATCCACTGTCAAGAACCCAATTTGATCCACCAGAGGAGTATGCCTACAAAAAGAGTTATGCCTTTCCTTTAGGTACCCAAACGGAGTTGGGTCCTTTGATGTTAGTCACAAGACATTTGAGCACCCACACGCAAGGCTTTGGGCTCTTGCGGAGTGGCCCAACATATCTAGCATAAGTCTTGCCAAATTTGTTCCTCAATAAAACATAAGAAGCATCAAAGTCATGGAACAAAGGATGAGGTTCATTTTTAGGCATATAAGATGTTGAGACAATGTTCTTTCCTTTATCTTGAGCGGATGAACCTTCCTTGACAAAAACAATCAAGTCTTTGTTATTCTTGGGGGCTTTGGCATTTTGTTTTCGCTCCCGAGAATAACCAAGACCATCCTTGACATGGGGAGGTCTCACATTGGTATATGCACTACGTGCATAGGCCACCTTCTCCTTGTCAAAGATGCCACCTTTCGGTGCTTGCTTGTTTTGTGCCAAGTTAAGTTCATCCTTAAGTTTTAGGATCAAGCTTGAGCACATGCAAGTGTGAACTTCCTCGGATGAAATCTTTTGAGAAGATGAGCTCTTTGAGGAAGAAGGTGCATTGATCTTAAGTGACTCAACCTTTGTCTCTAGAATCTTGTTAACCTTTGTCAAGTTAACAAGTTCATCCTTGAGCTCAACGGTCTTATCCTTAAGATTTGAGCATGCTTCCTTGCTCATGGCAAGGTCATGCTCCAATGCATTGCTTCTTTCTCTCTCGCGCTCGAGGAGCTCCTCAAGCTCTTGGCATCTCTCGAATTTTTGGATGAGCATGCCCTCTTGACGCTCAAGGAGATCCTCCTTCTCGGAGATTTCATCCATAAAAAAGTTCATCTTTCTCATGGCACTCTTACTTAAGCCTTTAAGCATGGATTCAAGTTCACTATCACTATCAAGTTCATCACAAGAAGTTATAGAGGGAGTGGGTTTAGATTTGACCTTTTTCCTTCCCTCCTTTGCCATGAAACATGTGGACTTGAAATCATCAAGGTTGGGGAAGAGCTTGCTTGCACTTGAGCTCTTTCCGATGGCAATGGTTGCCACCTTCTCTTCATCGTCGGAAGATGAGTCTTCATTTGAGTCCCATTCTCTTCCAAGGTGGGCATGTCCCGATGGCTTCTTCTTCTTGAAGAGCTTCTTATCTTGGGTCTTTCCCTCCTTCTTCTTGCTTTCATTGTATGGGCATTCCGCAATGAAGTGCCCATGTTCACCACACTTGTAGCAAGTCTTCTTCTTTAGTTTCTCCTTGCTCTTGCCTTCTTGGTGATAGCCTCCCTTCTTCCTTCTCATCATCCTTCTAAACTTATTGACGAAGAAAGCTTCTTCCTCATCGGAGTCCATGCTCTCATCATCACTTGCATCTTCATTGTAGGATGTGGAAGTTGCTTTGAGGGCTATGTCTTTCTTCTTTGATGAGGCAAGCTTTTGGAGATCGTTGTAGAACATAGCTTCCTTCTCCATCATCTCATTGTTGATTATCCTCCCAAGCACTTCTTCCGGAGTCATCTTGGTGTAGTCGGGGCTTTCACGGATCAAGGAGCAAAGAGCGATGTTTCGAGGCATGAATGCCCGAAGCATCCTCTTCACCACTTCATGGTCCGTCCATCGAGTGCTTCCATAGGCACGAATCTTGTTCACGAGCACCTTGAGGCGGTTGTACATGTCTTGGGGCGACTCACCATCCATGATGGTAAATCTCCCAAGCTCTCCTTCGATCATCTCAATCTTCGCCTCCCGGATGACTCGATTGCCCTCGTGCGCCGTCTTGAGTGTATCCCAGATATCTTTGGCCACTTCCAAACCTTCGACTCGGTTGAATTCATCCCGAGTCAAAGATGAGGTTATGACTCCCACGGCTTGAGCATTGCGATGAAGTAGGATAGCTTGTTGTGGAGTGACGTCTTCCTCATTCCTTGGCATATGAACTCCGGTTTGCACAATCTGCCACAAACTAGGATTCAAAGAGATTAAATGCATCTTCATATTGTGTTTCCACATTGAATAGTCATTTCCATCGAATTGGGGAGGTTTGCCAAGTGGAATAGACAAATAGTGATTGTTAGCATGAAGACGATCATAATCAAAGTGAGTTTGAGTATAGTCATCGTTACTCTTCTCCTTCTCTTTGTTGATCTTGGGTTGTTTCCCTAGATTCTCCCGAAGCTTCGCCTTGAGTTGGCGAGTTTCTTCATCGTCCTTCGGATCATCAAGAAGAACATCGTAGTTCTTGTCAATTGAGCCTTCACCCTCGACATATGAGGTATCATCCTTGTTCCTTTCTTCTGCCATCGATTCTCTGAGATGTTAGTCTCTTCCGGAGAAGCCTGCTCTGATACCAATTGAAAGGCGGCCTAGAGGGGGGGTGAATAGGCGATAATCGATAATTTAAACCTAATTCAGAGTTATGAAAACAGAGAAGTCGGACTTGTCTGACTTCTAGTCGGACTTGTCTGACCTAAGTCGGATAAGTCCGAGATTACCTGCACGATCAGACCAAAAATCCAATTTTTAAGTGATCTAGTGAGAGATATCGATCCCTAGCAGTTCTACACGAAGTATGGAGTAGAAAGAAAGCTGAGGGAGAGATAGCACGCGGAAAAACACTAGAATCAAAACTTGAGAGAATGAAAGAACAACAAGAGACAAACGATCTTATCCTGAGGTTCGGAACCACAAAGGATCCTATGTCCCCGTTGAGGAGTCCACAAGGGACCAGGCCTTCTCTAGCCTTCCCCTCACGAGTTGCCCCAAGGGCCAACTCCCGATCTTCCACTATCACAAAGATTGTTACAAACTCCCCGATTACAAGAGATCACAAAGAAATCACGGGGCGACGCCTAACCGTCTAGAGGAGAACCCCAAGAGCAACAAACACGCAATCACGAAGAAACTTAGCGAATCACACGTTGCTCAACCCCTCAACAAACCGTTTCTCCCAATCCTCACACAACACTCTTCACTCTCCCAAAAATTCGAATTTGGACTCTAGAGGTGAAGAACAAGTGGAGAGAGGTTCTTGAGTTCAAATGGGCGTTCAGAACTGTTTAGAGGTGTTAGGCATAGTTGGTGGGTCGAAACCACCACCTATTTATACTCCAAAAAGTCATTAGAGCCGTTTGACACAGCCCGCGTCGGACATGTCTGACACAATGTCGGACATGTCTGACCTCAAAGGTCAGGCCTTTCACTTCAGACTTGTCTGACCAAAACCACTTCAGACAAGTCCGAAACTTCACTGGAACTCTCACTGGAACCCTTCCAGTGCCAATTCAGACATGTCTGAGATACAGATTCGGACATGTCTGACTTCCAACAGAGGGAATTCGGACATGTCTGACACAACAAGTCAGACAAGTCCGCCCAAGCCACAAGGGCCCTACTAAAATCTTCTACTAAGGGGTTGAGCACCCGAATGAATCACTAAGTGTCTACGCGTCGTGTCCCTCTTAATAGTACGGTTTTTCCTACGACTCAAGGAGAAAATAGAAAACCCTATTTCTATTCTTCTTCGCCACAACTTTTCTCCTTTTGTCGTCTTTCTTCAAAGCTCCATTCCGTACTCCGGATCTGCGCTCATGCTCAACCAAGTTCATTAGCACTTTAATGGTTCATCATCAATCCACCAAAACCCACAAGGGACCTAGATGCACTTACACCACCGAGGAAGTTGGATTTGTTCTTCTTCCCGGTCCGCCTCAGCACGAGAACTGCCGGAACACCAGCACACATGGGTACACCCCGACGAACATCTCGCAGAAATGCGAGAACACCGTCACCACCACCAGAGAGTTTGATGATAGGTGATGAAGCTGGAGCCCAAGGACTTCCAGGAGTGTCACCAGGAAGGAGGAAATAGGAGGGACAAACCCAGAGTATGCCTAGCCTAGAAGAAGATGATCTCTTTCTCCCCCAACTTCAGTTGCAAGGAGCCGGGACGGATCAGATCCTATCGTTCCTTGTCCTCCCAACCGAAAAGTCGCCTCACGGGTGAGACATCCTCCATCCAGGAAGGAGGCAGAGCTGAGTCCATTGGAGCAGGGGTCGAGAACCTCAAGGATGGGCAGACACTCAAGGAGGGAGTCAAACGTTCGAATGCTTGGGGCGTGCGGAAGGAAGGAATCTCCATTGCCCACAAAGGTACCTTTTTAAAGTACCCTAGTGGCGTTTGGGCGCACCGTGCAAATTTGAGTGGGCTCCAAATCAAAGGCTCGTACCACGGCGTCCATGATGAACGGGCCCAAGTCCCCCGTCAGAAAAGCCGGTCCGTGCAGTTCTCCGCCAGGGAAGGCAACCCGGCGGTTCCCATAAAGATGAAAGTGAAAGCAGCAGAAGTGCAGCAAGCACCTTGGGAACCGTCACGATAATGTCGCAGCAAGCAAAGATCCCGTCGCCACGACCCCTCAACTAGAGAGGGACGCGTGGTCACAGCAGCAGAAGAGCGCACCGCTTCGACTGATCAAGACAAAATTAAGAGACCGCGCGGGAAAGCAGGATAAGGCTCCACCTTCGGGCTCGTCGCCTGCCCCCCAAGGTGGACCCAGGGGCCAGTGTTGGTACCTGACATACCGGGTACCCTCGCGCACAAGCTAAAGCCGCCTAGGTACTCTGCCTCCCAACAGAGACAGGGTCTGAGGGCGCCACGTGTTCAGGAGGCCCGGACCCGCCAGCCTCGGATGAGGGGTCCAGGGTACCCACAAGAGATCTCGAAGGAGCTCAGCCCCACCCCGGCGACGAGCTCCCAGGGAGCCACGTGTCCAACAGGACGGGACCTGACCTCCCCCACGGAGGTAGGCTCCCAAGCTACCACTTGGCCCGTGAAGATCGAGACCCGATCACCCCCGCAGAGGTGAGCACCTGCGCTGCCACGTGGCCCTCGGGATGAGACCTGAACTCCCCCGTGGAGGTGAGCTCCCGAGATGCCACGTGGATCGCAAGACGGGCGTGGCCTCCACCATGGCGGTGAGCTCCCCAACGGTCGCATGGTCAGTCCACTTGCCTTCAGTGGATAGTGAGGAAGTTAAGAGGACGGTGCTCCTTGTCTTACGCGGCTTCCCCAGACGCATGGCGCGGCGCACGCCTAATGTCAGGTACCGCTACAACCAATCTCATCACAGTGAAGACGCGCAGGCCTATCCCACTCCGCCAAGTGGGTAGCTTACGGCATCGGAGATAGTTGGATGGGACATTTCCTACCAATGTCAGCAATGGTGCGTGGGCTACTGACTACGCAAGCGGCAAGACGGCGAGTCCTCAAGTCTGCAGTCAGAGCAAGCTTACAGAAGAAGCCTTAGATCTTTAGGATAAGATCGCCCCGGAACCACCTGTTGGGCCCCGGGACCCCACTTGTAAGGCGTCCGACCTTGACTATAAAAGGTCAAGTGTGACGCCCGGTTCCGAAAAATGAACCAAGCTAACGCATATGTGTGCCCAGGATGTTCATCACATATACACGAGTGTAAGGATCGAATGCCCAAGAGGGGGGGTGTGAATTGGGCTTCTTTTCAAAAATTAAAGCAATAAAACTTAATTACTAAAAGCCCAATTCCCTATGCAAACAACCTATGCATTCAAGTGAATAGTAACTTTGCGGTATATAAATGCATAAGTGTAAGGGGAGAGGAAGAAAGCGCAAACTCCCGAGGAGACACGAAGGCACAGAGATTTATCCCGTGGTTCCGCAAGATCGTCAAGATCTTCCTACATCCACGTTGTGGCACCCACCAAAGGGTATAGCCACTCCCAAGTCACTGAGACAAGGGATCTTCACTATACTTCTCCGTTCGCCAACCTCGGCAAGGTGGAGCTCAAGCCTTGTACAAGTTGGATCCTCCGGGCTTCCACAACCGTCTTGGCAAGCTCCGGAAGGCTCTCTCCAATACAATCACCAAGGGACACTCCCTTACAGCTCTCACTACACTAGAGATTCCAATCACCAAGAATGAAAGCACACAAGTACCATCTCTAGCAAGTTCTAGCCTATCTCTTGGTGTCTAAGTGGTGTAGATGATCTATAAGTGTTAGCTCAACGTCTTGAATGCTTGAGAATGTGTAGAGTAGCTCTGGTTGTCAAGACTTGTCGAATAGACTAGTTGAAGGGGTATAAATAGCCAACCTCCACAAAATAGCCGTTGGAAAAGTAGGCTGACATCACTGTTCTGCGAACACCGGATGATCCGATGCTCCCCCTTCAGTTATCATCGGTCAAATCCAAATTAGCTGATGTCACTGTGTCAGATATGACCGTTGTTAGACCGATGTTACCCTTGCCTTCTCATCGGATGATCTGGTGGCACTTCATCCAGAATTAGTTCAGAATTGATGCTTACTGGAGTGATCGACCGATGTGTTCATTGTTGTACATCGGATGGAACGGTGTTACACTTGGTCCAGGGAGATTGCTTACTGTATTGACAGACCGATGTAACATGTCCTTCATCATCGGATGATCCGGTGAGTACTTAGTTCTGAGGTCTTCTTCTTCTGCTGAACCAACTCGACCGATGTGTTGTTTTCTGGAATCATCGATTGATCCGGTGAGTTGATTTCGTTTGCTTCGAGTTGTTCTAAGTGATTCTTTTGGAATTTGCTCAATTGACCTCTTAGGCATTGGTTGGAAATATTCTTCTGATGATTATCAAGCATTGAGTGCTGTCAATTTTGGTTGAATAATTTTGACATGTGAGCTTTTACTTCTAATCTTCATAAACATTGATTGATCTCATAGAATTATTGTTTAGGGGTCTCCAATTATATCCAATGAGCAGTAGATGATATTCATATAGATTTCATTTGAGTGTGATGAGTGATATGGGAGATCTTGCATCCACAAATTCATTAGTAAAATCCAATGGTTGTCATTAATCACCGAAACCATACCTCATGGGGGCCTAGATGCTTTCAATCTCCCCCTTTTTGGTGATTGATGACAACACAACAAGTGAAGCATAATAGTAATGAATTTGACAATACGATACTCAAGAAGAGATGCAATGAGTACAAGATATGGCACATTAAACTTGAAGATTCAAAAGAGATTAATAACTTGAAAGCTTAACGATCAATAACATATGAGAGAATTAAGAGTCACAAGAATACTCAATGAGAAGCAAAGAAGTAGCAAATCATCAAATTACAAAAGGACTCCAAAAACTCCAAAAAGATAGACTCCCCCTACAGCTAGGACTCCCCTTGAGGCTAAGCTAGACTCCCGCTGACTCTTCTCCCCCTTTGGCATCAAGACACCAAAAAGGAAGCCGAGTTCCTAAGGATCATGAGCGCTCGGAGCGATGATGAACTGGTCACCGTCGGGGGTGCTATCGTCGGAGCTACTGCCTGCTGCTGCCGAAGCTGGAGTAGAGGTGGCGGGAGCTGTAGGAGCCGCTGTCGGTGCCTGCTGAGTCTGAGCTGCTGGCAACGGGGCACTAACAACGGACACCGGCGTCTGCTGGAAAAGCGTCATAGCCGGCAAAGGAGAGTGGATAGGAGCACCTGGAGCAAGCAGTGGGGACATGCTGATCGTCGGGATCGGCGTGGCCGGCACTGGTGCTGAAGTTGGAGCCAGAACAGGTGGGCCTAGAGCAAGGCCTGGAAGTTGCGACGGCAGGGCAATCCCGATCTGTGTGTAGAGGTTGGTGATCAACCCCAGGATGCCCATCATCGCCTGCTGCGTCTGCTGCTGCTGGTCAAGAGAGCGCTGGTGCATCTGATCAATTAGTCCAGTCAGACTGTTGGTGTCCTCTCGCCTCTCGCGGGCGATCTGTCGCTGCATCTCCTGCTGCTGCTGCTGGAGCTCCAAGAGACGCGCAGCCTGCTCAGCTGCAAGTCGGTCCAGGCGCTGCTGCTCAACCATCTGCTGAAGTAGGGAGGTAAGCTCAGATGGTTGAGAGACCTGTGCCTCTGACACGGGAGGTGGAGTAGGAGGTGGCACAGTTGAGCCTCCAGCCTCCGCGTCGTGCTACCTGGGTGAGGGAGGAGGCGGGAAGTACTCCTCGACACTGTCACTGGTGTCACCCTCGGACCAAATATGCTGAAGGTCCTCACCCTGAGCCTCTGCCTGTGCTAGTCTCTCGTCTTCCTTCTCCAGGTCTGAGCAGTCTTCCTCGGATAGACGAGCACGGACCTGACGCTCAACAGGACGGCCAAGGCGGCTGTCTCCAGGAGCTGGAGCACGGTAGTGACTGAACCGTGTGACGCTCTCGTCGGTGAGACTGTCACGCACAGCGGACCCCTCTGGAGCTACCATGTAGAGCAAGTAACTGATCCAATGACTAAATATGAGCTGCCTCATCATCCCAACTCCATCAGTGATTACGTCCTCCATCTCACATATGAGGATGTCCACAATGTCGAACTCCATCCCGTTCATGATGTAGAACAGGAGAGTCTGCTGCAGGCTAGTGAACCCCTCAAGGTATCCGGACCTCGGTAGAAGTGTGCGGCGCAAGGCAAGGTGCACAGTGCGCGCAGCTGGAGTGAGTAGTGCCAGTACCCTCGGCTGGTCTGGAGAGAAAGGCTGAGCAAACAGTGAACGTATCTCCTCAAGTGGTGGTCCCACTCCTCCAGTGAGCGGCCTCCTCGGTGGGTCAGCCTGTCCATACACCCTCTCGTGCAGGCAAGTGTCATGGAGGTCCACTCCTAGTAGCTGTCCCAAAGTCTGCCTGGTCAAGTGATGATGCTGGCCCATGAACATGAAATCAATAGATCTGCGGCCCTCAGAGACGTAGAGTGTGGCATAGAATACTCGGACCCAATCCTCCACTTAGGCACTCCTCTCATAGGACATCAGCTCCACAAGACCTCTATACCTCTCAAAGTAAGGGCGTATCTCCGTCTCGCCTGCCAATGCAAGCTGATCCCAATCCAGGAAATTATGCTGGAAGAGCTTATGGCCCCGACGTCTGTAAGTCCCGTACAGTGACGCCTGTGTCAAGGTCCAAAAGCGGCTGTCCACGAGTGACTCTCTGGGATGTGGGAACCACTCCTCAAGTAAAATGCTCCACCTGAGCTTTTTGAGCTGCTTGGCCTTCATCTTATGGTAATCGGTCAGGCAGACACCCTCAGCGACACGGACGTTGGTGTCCATCTCATAGACGGCTCTCTGGGCCGCCCTATCCTCTCGAAGGTCAGCAGCTGACAGTCTCGGTCTCGGGACTGCAGCTGGGTGACCCCCGCGGGTCCTGGCTGAGCGCCGGCGAACAAGCGGCACTTCGGGCTCCTCTTCTTCCTCGGACTCCTCTGGCACGGGAGGCTGCCTCTAAAGGTCCTCGCGGATCCTCAACGATCCTCCTCGGCCATGCTCTCGCTCCTCGGCGGCGTGAGCGGCCGTAGGGCTTTCTTTGCCTCCTTCGACAACTTCTGCTTTTTGTCGGCCGGCTCCACGATAGCCTTGCCCTTTCCCTTCTTGTCACAGCCCATGACGACGACGAGGATGAGCACGCGGGACAAGCGATCTCGGGGATGGCGACGCAAAGGTCGTCGAGGCCGGGAACCCTAGCGGTGAAGCAAAGGCGACCGAATGGGGGAAGCACCACGACAGCGCAGAGGGCGGCGGTGGCTGTGCTTGGGGCAGCGGCGGTGCTATGGAGAGGACGGCGGCCGGGCGTGTGGTGGAGGCGCAGCGTGGAGCGGTGCTGCGTGGGTGCAGGGTGAGCAGCCGCGACCGGAGGCGGCAGCGGCGGCGGCTCGGAGGGCGGCGGCGGCCGGAGGGCAGCGGCAGGGCGAGGGAGCAGTGAGAGAGTTGGGAGAGAGAAAGACGAAGGCGAAGAGGCGCTAAATAAGTGGGGCCCAAACCCTAGCTCAAATTTTAACACCGGATAAACCGATGTTAGATGGTAGGAGCATCGGTCGAATGGTACAGTAAGGGTTTTCTAGAGGCACCATTGACACCGGATGGTCCGACGTGGAAAGGATTTGCATCGGTGGAATTTAGCACAACTCCAAAAATGTGAACATCGGATGCACTGATGTTTCTCAGAATGAACTCGTCGGTTGATTTGTCTTACTGACTGAATTGACCCTTGGCATTTGAACACAAACTGATCCGATGAGCTTCTGGCCTATGCATCGGATAATCCGATGAATACAAAACAATAACATCCCATATATGTCCTTTGACTCAAACAAACAAACACGAAGAAACACATGTCTTAGGACTTTTTGGGCAACCCCTTACCCCTCAAAAATACTAATTGCCAATAACTTGGCTAAGCCCTAAAGCAAATAGAACACCAAAGAAAATAAGGAATAAATCCAAATAAAATGTAAGGCCCATGCTTTGTGAGCTAGAGGATGAAGACTTCTATCTCTTTAAAGCATGTTCCTTTAGGTATTAACACACCTAACATTTTGTTCTTTCCACATCATAAGAGTTGAGATATTGCATTTCAAACAAGTCTCTTTCTCATGAAGTGGGTTCCCCTTTGTGACAATCTACCGTATGCAATGCCAAACAATTTATACTGCAAGAAATTTAAATATGAGTGCAAGTCTATATGGCAGGCATCATGCAAGACATAACATAAACCTATCTTGCCAAATTTGAACCTTTCAAAGGCTTCTTCAGGGAGAGCCACTCTCCAAGCCTTGGGGAAACCCAAAAGAACCTCCATCCCAAGCTAACCCTTGCTCACCCCTATCCTTTTAAAGTTAGACAAGACCTATATGCGATGCATTCTTACATGACCATGGCAACTTACATGACATTTGATGCATCTAGCACATTTAATTCACTTCTTAATCTAGAAAAAGTTTTCTCATCAAGTGGTTTAGTGAATATATCCGCCAATTGTTCTTCGGACCTAACACCTCGCAAGGAGATGTCTCCCTTAGCTTCATGGTCCCTCAAGAAATGATGGCGAATATCAATGTGCTTAGTGCGAGAGTGTTGAACGGGGTTTTTAGCAATCTTAACCGCACTTTCATTGTCACAAAGGAGAGGCACACAACCAAGTTTAATACCAAAGTCCAAAAGGGTTTGCTTCATATAAAGAATTTGGGCACAACATGCACCGGCCGCTATGTATTCCGCTTCCACCGTGGACAAAGCAACGAAATTTTGCTTCTTGCTAGACCAAGATACTAGGGAACGCCCAAGCAAGTGGCACCCACCGGAGGTACTCTTGCAATCCACACGGCATCCGGCAAATTCCAAATCCGAGTAACCCAAGAGATTGAATTTTGCACCTTTAGGGTACCACAAGCCCACACTAGGGGTATGCTTAAGATACCGAAGTATCATAAAGACCGCCTTCCGATGCGATTCTTTAGGTGCCGCTTGAAAGCGAGCACACAAGCATACACTAAACATGATATCGGGCCTAGATGCGGTAAGATAAAGCAATGAACCAATCATAGAACGGTAGTTAGATTGATCAATAGGTTTACCGTCCTTATCCGCGTCGAGATGACAATTTGTTGCCATTGGACTGCATCTTGAGCTACAATCTCCCATCTCAAATTTCTTCAAGAGGTCTTTGGTATACTTCTCTTGATAGACGAAGGTCCCCTCTTGAAGTTGCTTGATTTGAAATCCAAGAAAGAAGTTGAGCTCTCCAATCATCGACATCTCGAATTCCCTAGACATCATTTTGCCAAACTCATGGCTAAGAGCTTCGTTAGTTGAACCAAAAATAATATCATCAACATAAATTTGACAAATAAATAATTCTCCGTCGATGTCTTTGGTGAAGAGTGTAGTGTCCACCCTCCCGATCTTGAATCCTTGCATGATCAAGAAATCACGTAGTCGTTCATACCACGCCCTAGGTGCTTGCTTGAGCCCGTAGAGTGCCTTGTGCAACCTCAACACATGATTAGGATTCCTCAAATCTTCAAACCCGAGAGGTTGTTCAACATAGACTAGCTCGTTAATATAACCATTAAGAAAGGCACTTTTCACATCCATTTGATAAAGCTTTATGTTATGATGTGATGCAAAGGCAAGGAGTATACGGATGGCTTCTAGCCGGGCGACCGGAGCAAATGTCTCCCCAAAGTCTAGTCCTTCAACTTGCGAGAACCCCTTTGCCACAAGTCTTGCCTTGTTGCGGACCACAACGCTGTTCTCATCTTGTTTGTTGCGGTACACCCACTTTGTTCCGATGACGTTCTTGTCCTTTGGTCGCTCCTCCAACACCCAAACTTCATTGCGGATGAAGTTGTTGAGTTCTTCTTGCATGGCCATCACCCAGTTTGGATCTTGGAGTGCTTCCTCAATGTGAGTGGGTTCTACACATGAAACAAATGAGTAGTGCTCACAAAACGAAGCGAAATGGCGAGAACGTGTACTTACTCCCCTTGACGGACTTCCGATAATTTGGTCCATCGGATGCGCCTTGGAGATGCGTCCATGCCTCATAAGTGGTTGTGAAGCACTTGGCGGTGGTGATGCGTGTTGCTCTTCTTGTGGTTGGACTTGATCATGTACTTCTTCTTCTTCTTGATGTTGTGTGGCTTGTGAATCTTGAGTCGGCAATGGATCATCCTTCTTTTCTTCATCAACTTGAGGCGCCATAGATGTGTTGATGTTGGAACTTGAAGCTCCCCCTTGATCATGGCTCTCCTCAACTTTAGGCTTGATGTCTCCAATGGTCATGTTCTTCATAGCTTCTCGTAGAGGCTCATCATCTATTTCATCATGACCAAAACTCTCCTCTTGGGAGCCATTAGTTTCATCAAACTCAACATCACAACTTTCCTCAACTAAATCGGAGGTTTGGTTGAATACTCGATATGCTTTTGAGTTTGATGCATAACCAAGAAATATACCAACATCACATCTTCTTTCAAACTTACCGATCCTTTTCTTGCAGTAGATGTAGCACTTGCACCCGAAGACTCGGAAATAGGAGATGTTGGGCTTTCTCCTAATGAGAAGTTCGTATGGGGTCTTTTGAAGTAGTCGATGTAGGTAGACCCTATTTGCGGCATGGCACGCCATGTTAATTGCTTTGGCCCAAAACTTCTCGGACGTGCCATAGTCATCAAGCATTGCTCGTGCAAGAGTGATGAGAGTCATGTTCTTCCTTTCAACGACACCATTTTGTTGAGGAGTGTACATGGCCGAAAACTCATGCTTCACACCTTCACGATCACACCACTCCCCAATGTTGTAGTTCTTGAATTCGGTGCCATTGTCACTCCAGACCTTGATGATGGAAAGTTGAAATTCCCTTTGGGCACGGTTAGCTAAGGTCTTGAACACTTCCGGAGTTTCACTCTTGTCACCTAGAAACAAAGTCCAAGCATAGTGAGAGTAGTCATCAACTATAACAAGACAATAGAGATTACCGCCAAGACTTTGATATGTGGACGGTCCGAAGAGGTCCATGTGGAGTAGCTCAAGTGGCTTGGAGGTTGACACCATTGTCTTCATTGGGTGGTGTGAAGCAACTTGCTTCCTGGCTTTACAAGCGCTACAAAGCTTGTTCTGCTCAAATGTGACATCCTTCACGCCGGTCACCATCCCAAGCTTGAATGACTTCTTGAGCTTGCTCATTCCCATGTGCGCTATGCGTCGATTCCATAGCCAACCCAAACTCGTCTTAGTGAAAAGACAAGTGGTCAAGCTAGCATCCTTGTTGGTGAAGTCTACTAAGTAGAGATGTCCATGCCAAAATCCTTTGAAGATTAGTTCTTGGCTTGTTTCACTAGTCACAACAACATCATTTTTGCTAAAGGTGCACGTTAGTCCAAGATCACATAATTGTGCAATAGAGAGTAAATTAAAACTAAGTGACTTAACGTACAATACATTGGAAATAGATAAATCATTTGAAATAGAAATCTTACCTAACCCAATTACCTTCCCCTTAGAGTTATCACCAAAGGTGACTTGTTCATGATTGTCGGGGTTTTCTATGGTGGTGAACATACCATCATTGCCGGTCATATGTTGAGTGCACCCGCTATCGAGTACCCAATGCTTTCCTCCTTTGCCGTCTACTTTACTCAAGAGATAATAATGATCATTGAAAGTAGACTTGTAGTTAGTAGGCAATTTTGGAGAAGGTCAGTTGGGAAGAGGACACTCCCTTGTATGGTGACCGGTGACCTCACAATGTTGGCAATAGGAACCAACTTCCTTGATGAAGCTTGTTCTAAGCTCCGGTGAGGGCACCTTTCCTTTGTTAGGCACCGGGAAGGATCTAAGTCCTCTCTTGTTGAAGGCCTTTGCTTGTTGGAAGAGGATTTCCTTGTGCTTGACTTCTCCTTTTGATAGTCTTGCCACACTAGTGCGGAGACTTTCAATTTCTTCCAACAAGTCCTTCTCCCTACCATTCTCTTTCAAAGGCAAAGACTTGTGCAAGACATTAGTGGCATGAGAAGTAATGGATACCTTATCATTAAGAGTTTGTTTCTTTATATTTTTCAATTCTTGATCAAGCACTTCATAAGCAAGGTTAAGTATTTGATGCTCTTGGATTAACTCATTGTGCTTACCCAAGAGTGCTTGGTGGGCTAAGTCAAGCTCATGATGATCTAGCTTGATTTGATCCTTATCCTCCTCAATTTGCTTGACATGGGATTTGAGAGTGTCATGCTCCTTAAGTATGCTTTCATACTTGTCAAGCAAATCGAGGTTAGCACTCTCAAGCTTAGCACGAGTTTCTTCAAGAGCCTTAACCTTACTCTTTTCCCTCTTAATGATAGTGTGATATTCATTTATTAATGAAGTTAAGTCATCGGGGGAAAGCTCATCTTTGCTAGAATCATCACATACCTTGGTGTTACCTTTAGCCATGAGGCACATGGGAGGTGGATGAAGAGATGACTCATCATTGTTTGCAATGGAAAGGCCGGCCAAACTTTCTTCTTCCTCTTCACTCTCTTCATCACTTGATTATTCGTCGGTGATCCATTCATTTGCCTCACACATGAACACCTTTTGTGGTACTTTTATTTTCTTTGGGAAGAGTTTTGCTTTCTTGCCCTTGTGATGTTTCTTCTTCCCAAATGATCTTTGTTTTGGTTTGACCTCTTCTTCATCATCTTCACTATCTTCAAGCTTGCGATGCTTGCTCTTGTGGTTCTCTCTTCTTTTGTCCGGTTTTGGACAATCATAGGAGATGTGGCCTTGATCACCACAATTGTAGCAAGTCTTGTGGTCATCTCTCCTTGGTAGAAAAGCTTTCTTCTTGGGATCAAAGGTGTATCCCTTCTTGGCAATCTTGGAGTTCAAGCAAGAGAACTTTCTCATCATCAATGCAAGCTCATCATCATCATCTTCACTTGATGGTTGATCTTCTTCACTTGAGCTAGGCTCAACCACTTTCTTTTTCTTGAGACTTGTTTTCTTGGTGGAGGCCTTTAGAGCAATTGTCTTTGAAGATGATTGCTCCATCATCCCAAGTACACTCATCTCATGAGCGTGAATTTCTTCAATAAGTTCCGAAACTTCAATGTGATCAAGAGATTCCTTTTGAAGCATGGAGTTGATGATGTTGTACTTTGGCTTAGGGAGGAGCATAAGAATCTTGCGGTTGATGAGTCCCTTGCCAAGAGAAGCAATATCAAGAGCATTGATGAGGACATCACTTCTATGGATACAAACAACACTCCATTAAACATACAAGATGCAATCAATAGAGTTCATACACAACAATTAATTTCAGAGGTGAACTCGTTCTTATATATTTCCTTATATGTTTTTGAGCATAAATTGCTACTTAATGATTTATTTGTGATTAGGATCCATGGAGAGGTTCAAGGAGTACTTGGAGGGAGTATTAGGGACGTGGAAGACCAGAGAATTCGTTCAAAGAAGATGGAAACCGAACCAAACTCCAAATCGTATCCAACTCGGAGTCCAGGAGCAGTACGCACTAAAACGGACGCCCAGGACGCATACGAACTCCGTTTTGGACGTTCTACATATGCACGGAAAGAGGAGAGGATAGCATTTCCAATGGCACCGGTCCCATGTCCAAATTCCTTCGGAGTCGACGGGAATCGTCGAAACAAAATAAAGTACAGAATCTGTCAGGGTGCTGCGCCACCGTATTGGGCCATTGGGCCTTGTATCAAGTCTAAGTCCATTATTTTCGTGTGTTAGGGTTAGGTCACGACCCCAACACCCCCTTGGACGTCCTCCCACCTATATATACTCCATAGTAGCCGCCATGAACAATGGGGTTTTGCATAGATTAATAATATCGCTGTTCTACAGTTTGTGGAACCCCAACTTCGCGATTTCAGATCGTGTCTTCTACGTTCTTGCTTGTGTTCTCGGTTGCACTTGCAGGGATTAGCCTTCTTGGCGAGGTCAATCGTGTGAAGCACGGTTGATAACCAACGGAGCGGTGGTGTAGTGATTGCAGGGGCTGTTCGTGTTCTACTCAAGAGCCTCGGATCATCAACGTCGAGATCTCCACATCAATCGACCTATCCATTACCTATCGGAAGATCGGGACCAATTTTCCTATCAATTGGTATCAGATTTCCAGGTTGCCCATTAGGTAATTCATCTATCCATTACATTAGTTTTGTTTTTCATGCCTAGAGTCCACAAAAAAAGCCACAAAAAAACTTGCAGTTTAGTAGATCTGTTCATTACTTTGTCCAAACCACATTGAGCCTTTGCAACTTTGTTATTCAGTTTGGTTTTGTTGAGTTTGTGTCCATGGTTGAGTCATATTTCTGGTTTAGAAAGTGTTTTTGGTATTAGTTTGAGTTTTGCATTGTGTGATTCATCCTTTTGAATCACGTCATCACGTCCAGATTAGATTCACCTCTGTCCAGTTTGGTATTTTCATCATATCTCGCACATACGAACTCGGATTTTGATGTTCTTGTACTTTATGGAAATCTTAATAAGTGCTCTATAACTTTATTATTCATCATTTTCTCAGAAAATATAGTTATAGATGTCGAAATTGCATTAGATCCGAATCTATTATTGACCTAAAAATTCTGAACAGTCTGTATTTCGGGGGCAGTATCTCCTATTGTTCTTTTCCAAAATAGGTCTTTCATATATTGAAATTAAAGATAAGAGATATATCTACAATCTTTCTGTTCTAGGTTTTCCAATTTAGAGCCTATAAGTGTGCCTATTTGTCCTTGGAAGATTGAGCAGAAAATCTGCGACAGACACACAAGATATCTTGGATTGATTTTCATTGTGTTCTTCCCTTGCAGCACATTCTGAAAAAAAAAGGAAGAAAAAAGAAAAAGGCAAGTGCAAAACAAGAAAGAAAAGCTGCACAAAAAAGAGGAAAAAAAACAACAAAGAAAAAAAAACAGAAGTGCTTGCATTCTTTGTGTCATCTAGTTTTGTCTCATGTCTTGCTAGCTTGAACTACTAGGAACACATTTAGGCCAGCAACTTTGACAAGTACTTTGGACACTTATTCAACTTTACTATCTGATTTCATTGTTGCTAATCCTTGCTACAAATAAAGTGCCATCCAAGCTACACCTTACTCTTGAGCAGAATCGATACACCTTTGCAATCATCCCACGCTTCATTGGTTTCTTCATACCGGCCACCGTTTGCCACCTGCAGTGTAGGTAAGAACAATTGTAAGAGCGTGGTAAGACGCTTGAGAGTGTGTGATTCCACTTCCACTTTTCCATTATCCTTTGTAGTTGATAGGGATAACATATTTTTTTGTGTTGTCTTCTGTTTGCTACTAACAATGTCAGGTAAAAGCAAGAATCATGCATTATATGCTGAGATGATGGACATGATGAAGACGGCGATAGAGTTGCTCACTAAAAATCAAACATCAACCAAGGATTCACATGACATTCAGACCACCTTTACAATACCTTCCACAAGAAGTAATTACATTCTCCCATCTCTTCCTTCTTATGATGGTTTTGGTTACGATGAATATATTGCTTGGGAAATAGAGTTGGATAAAATTTTTGGACAATGTCATATGTGTGAGAAAAGAAAGATTAGAAATGTTGCAAGTGCATTAGTAGGTTGTGCATTGACTTGGTGGAACAACTTAAGTGATTTAGAAAGACCTCGAACATGGAAAGATATGAAAATTCTTATGCGAGAAACTTTTGCTAATGTATCTAATTGTAAAGATGAAATACATGAACTTGAGAAGAATTTTCTTGTTGTACCTCCTCCTTTGCCTAACCTTTTGCAGGAACATGAACAAATAAATGGAGATGCAAATGAGAGTGAGGTATTGAACAACTCTTCTGAATTTTTTGATGAATCAACTCATAATGCATTTGAATTTCTTGCTGAAAATGAGAGTAGTGTTAATGGACAATGCTCTACAGTTAACCACGGTATGAAATTTTCAGATGTGCTGAATTTTGCTACCAATCATACTATCGATGAGAAGCAACAAGATGAAACTTTACATAATACAACTTTACCATTAGTTGATTTTCCCACTGATTCTTATAACAAAAATGAGTTGTGTGCTGATAATTATATTATACCTATGCTAGAACAACCAAATGAATTTGATACTTTATCACTCACTTGTGCTGAAATTAAGCATTTGATCCCAACTACATGTGAAAGGGATGAGCTGAAATTGTTATCTTCTCTAAATACTTTGGGCTATATTGAATTTGACACTCTTTGTGATCTAGATATCGTAGAGAAGATAATATTTTCTCAATCTGAATTGCCTTTATTAAGTAGATATATTTTTCATGCTATAGGCAAATATGAACATAGTGGTATGTTTATGGTGCATAAAGTTTACATATGTTCAAATGAGGAAGCTCCTTTTGTGCTGCAACAACATGGTCAAGTAAATGAATGTACTAACGCTAATAATGTCTTGTCAAGTTTTTCTAGTATGTTTTCCTTGCAGCAGGGACAACAAAAACATTTTTCACTGCGGTTGTGCAATATGGACAGTGCTCACTCGGGCCTAAACTCTACCCCCAAAGCAAGTCTTTTTGCTGGACATACGAGCAAGCCAAGGACGGCTTGTCATAAAGAAGGGGAGAATGATGAGATCATGCATATTATCATTGCACAAATAAACATGGAACAATGTTCATTTGTTTGGGATCCTGGCTCAAGTGAATGTGCACTCTTATTTGATGGACAAGATCAAGATGGTGCACTATGCCGTCCACCACCTTGGCCTCCTCCTTTCATGCTTACAAGAAGATTTGATGGCGTTGCACGCATGGACCCACACATGATAGAAGATGAACTTGAGTCGAGGACGACTCCAATTCAAGAAGGGGAGGATGATGAGGACATCACTTCTATAGATACAAACAACACTCCATTGAACATACAAGATGCAATCAATAGAGTTCATACACAACAATTAATTTCAGAGGTGAACTCGTTCTTATATATTTCCTTATATGTTTTTGAGCATAAATTGCTACTTAATGATTTATTTGTGATTAGGATCCATGGAGAGGTTCAAGGAGTACTTGGAGGGAGTATTAGGGACGTGGAAGACCAGAGAATTCGTTCAAAGAAGATGGAAACCGAACCAAACTCCAAATCGTATCCAACTCGGAGTCCAGGAGCAGTACGCACTAAAACGGACGCCCAGGACGCATACGAACTCCGTTTTGGACGTTCTATATATGCACGGAAAGAGGAGAGGATAACCTTTCCAATGGCACCGGTCCCATGTCAAAATTCCTTCGGAGTCGACGGGAATCGTCGAAACAAAATCAAGTACAGAATCTGTCAGGGTGCTGCGCCACCGTATTGGGCCATTGGGCCTTGTATCAAGTCTAAGTCCATTATTTTCGTGTGTTAGGGTTAGGTCACGACCCCAACACCCCCTTGTACGTCCTCCCACCTATATATACTATATAGTAGCCGCCATGAACAATGGGGTTTTGCATAGATTAATAATATCGCTGTTCTACAGTTTGTGGAACCCCAACTTCACGATTTCAGATCGTGTCTTCTACGTTCTTGCTTGTGTTCTCGGTTGCACTTGCAGGGATTAGCCTTCTTGACGAGGTCAATCGTGTGAAGCACGGTTGATAACCAACGGAGCAGTGGTGTAGTGATTGCAGGGGCTGTTCGTGTTCTACTCGAGAGCCTCGGATCATCAACGTCGAGATCTCCACATCAATCGACCTATCCATTACCTATCGGAAGATCGGGCCTCTTCATCAATTCTCCTATCAAGCATTAATTTCTTCAATAAGCACATTTAAGCGAGAAAACATTTCATTGAAATTTTCATGAGGTAGCATTTTGAACTCATCATATTTGGCTTTAAGCATATGATATTTTAGTTCTTTGACACGAGAAGAACCCTCATGAATTTCTATCAAGCACGCCCCAATTTCACAAGCTTTCTCTTTGCTAGCAATCCTAGAAAATACATCTTGACTAATACATTCATAGATTGCATTCCTCGCTTTAGCATCCCACTTGATTTGATCACCAACATAGTTGTGCTCACAAAACCCCGCATGGGTCGCTTCCCATACCTCGGGAGCAATAGCCTCTAGATAAGCACGCATGCGTGCTTTCCAATAGGCAAAGTTCTTGCCCTCAAAGATAGGAATCGAACCCCCAATCTTGGCCATTTTAGCTCTCTAGCGGTGAAGCTAGAATGATCCAATGAGCAACCTTGCTCTGATACCAATTGTAAGGATCGAATGCCCAAGAGGGGGGTGAATTGGGCTTCTTTTCAAAAATTAAAGCAATAAAACTTAATTACTAAAAGCCCAATTCCCTATACAAACAACCTATGCATTCAAGTGAATAGTAACTTTGCGGTATATAAATGCATAAGTGTAAGGGGAGAGGAAGAAAGCGCAAACTCCCGAGGAGACACGAAGGCACGGAGATTTATCCCATGGTTCGACAAGATCATCAAGATATTCCTACATCCACGTTGTGGCACCCACCAAAGGGTATAGCCACTCCCAAGTCATCGAGACCAGGGATCTTCACTATACTTCTCCGTTCGCCAACCTCGGCAAGGTGGAGCTCAAGCCTTGTACAAGTTGGATCCTCCGAGCTTCCACAACCGTCTTGGCAAGCTCCGGAAGGCTCTCTACAATACAATCACCAAGGGACACTCCCTTACAGCTCTCACTACACTAGAGATTTCCAATCACCAAGAATGGAAGCACACAAGCACTATCTCTAGCAAGTTCTAGCCTATCTCTTGGTGTCTAAGTGGTGTAGATGATCTAGAAGTGTTAGCTCAACGTCTTGAATGCTTGAGAATGTGTAGAGTAGCTCTGATTGTCAAGACTTGTCGAATAGACTGGTTGAAGGGGTATAAATAGCCAGCCTCCACGAAATAGCCGTTGGAAAAGTAGGCTGACATCACTGTTCTGCGAACACCGGATGATCCGATGCTCCCCCTTCAGTTATCATCGGTCAAATCCAAATTAGCTAATGTCACTATGTCAGATATGACCGTTGTTAGACGGATATTACCCTTGCCTTCTAATAGGATGATCCGGTGGCACTTCATCCAGAATTAGTTCAGAATTGATGCTTACTGGAGTGATCGACCGATGTGTTCATTGTTGTACATCGGATGGTCCGGTGTTACACTTGGTCCAAGGAGATTGCTTACTGTATTGACAGACCGATGTAACATGCCCTTCATCATCGGATGATCCGGTGAGTACTTAGTTCTGAGGTCTTCTTCTTCTGCTGAACCAACTCGACTGATGTGTTGTTTTCTGGAATCATCGGTTGACCGGTGAGTTGATTTTGTTTGCTTCGAGTTGTTCTAAGTGATTCTTTTGGAATTTGCTCGATTGACCTCTTAGGCATTGGTTGGAAATATTCTTCTGATGATTATCAAGCATTGAGTGCTGTCAATTTTGGTTGAATAATTTTGACATGTGAGCTTTTACTTCTAATCTTCATAAACATTGATTGATCTCATAGAATGATTGTTTAGGGGTCTCCAATTATATCCAATGAGCAATAGATGATATCCATATAGATTTCATTTGAGTGTGATGAGTGATATGGGAGACCTTGCATCCACAAATTCATTAGTAAAATCCAATGGTTGTCATTAATCACCGAAACCATACCTCATGGGGGCCTAGATGCTTTCAACGAGTGCATTCACAAAAGAGTATGCAGAAAATTACCACAGAACAAGATTAATTAACCAAATTTTATTAAATAAACCATATTATACTCGAATACAAGCTCTAATGAATATTAATGACAAGTTCAACTAATGCAGCAAAAATACTCTAATTAAGCAAACTAAACAGCTAGGCAGCATAAGCAATAGGGTATAGCAGAGCTCCAATCAACACCACAGGCAAGCTAACGGTAGACACGGCCTAGAACTCCGCATTATCACAATTAAACTCCAAATCCTGACCTGCAACTATTGGGGGAGATTGCAAGAGTGAGTACATGTCGTACTCAGCAAGTGTGAAAAGTATGACATGTGGCTGACTCAAATGACGAATGTAATAAAGGCTAAGTGCTGAAAAGTACATTAAAACATTTGAAAAGCAATATTTATTATGTATGTGAAGTAAACCCATCATAAACCATGTAGTAATCATAATAGCAGTCCATATTCCATATCCATCATCATATACCAATATCTATATTTAATACCAGAATTTAATTCACTAACCATCCATAACCATAATACCAACCATACCCATCCAAAATACCATCCCAATACTAAGTTCCCTCTAATCATGGAAGTTGTCCAGGTGCTCATAACCGGGAGCACGGCTATCATGATAGTTTTAGACACACTCTGCAGAGGTTGTACCTCTTTACCCACCTGTTTGTGATTTCATCACCAGTCGGCGACTAAAGAACCTCCCTTATGCCAATGACACTTCCTTTGGTGTATGGCCAAGAGATCACAAAATAGCATTTACAAAGGGATTACTAGCCTATTTAGACCCCACTGAGGTTTCACCGGTAGCGATGTCTCCTACAAAGCACGTCTTCAACCATGGGCCCCCTCTTGAGCCATTCGGATCCCAGGGTAGTCCCACCAATCATCAACAAACCCAATCCGACTACCCCTTCTCCGAGCATCCTTAATGGTCCAAATAGCACTGGCAAAGCCCTAATTAATCAGCTACGCCGCACCCATACTTGGTCTCGTGGTGGCACTGTAGTCCTAGCTTATTCTCGCATGAACCGGTCCTTAGATCTAAATCAAGCAAACCACCATAACATCCAACCCATCCACATACCAGGCTTGCTTAGATCACCCATCATTTTGACCAGTTCATGTTAACCATAGTATCATTAATGCATAATTAAATGTGTAGTGTTGTTTTCCCATCCCAATTAATTAAGCGATGCAAAAGGTAAAAAGCCCTTCCCAACTCTCTACCATAAATTCCAGGTGACAAAGGTAGTTTAACAAATCTAGTAAACTTCCTACCATAGATTCCCATCAAATTGACACAAGCATGCAGTTTGCAAACAAAACATTTAATTTAAAAACAAGATCAATATGCTTCAAGGACACTTGCCTTGCTCTTGCTGTTGATTAGGGTCAAAGCCTTCAAACTCTTGGTGCCGTAGATCCTCCGCGGCACTTTCTAGTGCAAATCCGCCTAATCCACACAATAAACATACAAGACAAGAAACACAATCAAAGAGTGCACAAATATTACTCAATATGACATCACATGCATGATTAATGCAAATGCAAGGTAGAACTTGTTAATTGATTGCTTTTAATGATCACTAACTAGTTCTAATATATTTTAACAAGTTTATACTGGTTTGGATGTGATTAGATCAAACTTTAGAATCAATTCAACACAATTTAGCCAGGAAGACCGGACTAGTCCGCTAGGGACCGAACAAGTCCGCACTTTGCAAGATCAGCAGATTAGGGTTTTCTAGATTGACGTAAATTTGGAGATTAGGTGTTGAATTCACGTAAGGAAAAGATAATAGAAGGTATACCAGGTTGTCGAAGGTCTTATACGACACTTCCCCCGGACCTGCTTAGAGAGTAGCCTGCGGAGGTTCTTTGGATTCACGAGGGCAAGTCCCAGGAGATTCAGCGCAGCGAGATGATGAACACAGAGGGTTTACGTGGTTTGGGCCGCTGTAGCATAACACCGTACGTCCACGGGAGTGTTTGTGTATTGCCTTGCTTGAGCGTGTGTGAGTTTTGATTCATGGATCCCTATGAAGGTCGCCTGTCGAGTCCTTTTATAGTCCAAGGACTCTGCAGTCACAAGGTGGGCCTCGGGGCCCGACAGGTGGTCCCGAGGAGAGCCAAATCCTATACAATATCTAGGATTAAATGATATCTACTTCCTTTTGTCAGGGGCTTCAATGTGCTGTCCCGCCGAGTCGTGCGCCAGGGCTACACATATTTGTTGATGATGTCAGGGCATGTCCAGCTGTCTTTTCCCCGCGGCTCACTCGTCCGTCTTACGCAGTGGGTCTGTACCGGCTACTTGGACAAGATAGGACACTGGAGCCTTGACTTTCGCATGCGCGACTCCGCTTCGCTTGGGGAAGGCGCGCGTACTTAATGCCTGTCTGAGCAGCGCACTCTTTCCTTTACTGCGGCCTCCTACCGCATTGAGTTGGTCCTCCGCCACGTGATCGCACCGGAGCCTACCCCTGCGGGGAGTTGAGCGCCCGGCTGTACAGGCCACGTGGCGCCTCCAGAGCCCACCTCCGCGGAAGGGCTGAGGCTCAGCCCTGCGGGCCACGTGGTAGTTCAGGAGCCCTTCCCTGCGGAGGGACAGGCCTGGTCCCGGGGGTTCCAATGGCTACGTGGCAGCCGCGGAGCCTGCCTCGGCGGGGAGGCGAGAGTCCGGTTCTGCCGGCCACGTGGCATCCCCGGAGCCTGCCTCGGCGGGGAGGTGAGGGTCCGGTCCTGCCGGCCATGTGGCAGCCCCGGGGCCTGCCTCGGCGGGAAGGCGAGGGTTCGGTCCTGCCGGCCACGTGGCAGCCCCGGAGCCCGCCTCGTCGGGGAGGTGAGGGTCCGGTCCTGCCGGCCACGTGGCAGCCCGGTAGCCCACTTCGACGGGGAGGTATGATCTGGTCCTTCCCTCCACGACGTGGCAGCCTCGGACTATGCCTCCAAGTAGAGGCCGAGTCCTTAGTCGTTTTCTCCTTGTGCGCAGGGGTACCCGATCTACGGGGTACCGATAGTGGCCCCTGAGCCCACCTCGGGAGAGTCGTCGATACTGCAGGTGGGGTCTTCTTCCTTATCTTCCCGCGCAACTCTTTCGATTCCAATTAGGGACAGTTCCCCAGGCGGCACGTCCCTGTCATCGTGGCAACGCGTCTCCCTCTGGTAAGCGGAGGTGTGGGACGTGCGCCACGCGACATGACTTCTGCTTTCAATCGTGCTTTAACTGCGGTGGTTCCCAAGGTGGCTCCTGCACTTCCGCTGCTTTTGCCTTTTCAGAAACCGCCGAGTTACCTCCCGCATAGTTGGCCACCCGACTCGTCTTCTTTGTCGAGCGACTCGGGCCCTCATGTCATTGCCTATGTGGGTCTGTTGCTCTTCTACCGAGGCTGTGGCGAATCACACGTCGCGTTTGTTGGCTTGCAGAGGTGGATAAAAAGAGACCTTCCCCCCTAAGGGTCCTTTCTTCCGCTTCTGCATCCTTGCGCTCGTGCCTCTTGCCCCAAGCCCAGTTCTTGCGCTCTAGCTCCCGATCTCCCCTTCCGGAGCCTCCTCCTTCAACCTCATGGCGAGCATCCTACCCAGGTCCCGGCTGTCCAGGTTTGCCGATCTGGACCCCGTGCGTCGGCTGCTCGGCTGGCAAGCCCCTGAGCAGGAGAAGTGGCTTTGTCGCAGGGAGCTCCCACTGAACCTCACCGACGGGGAGATGGTGTTGTTCTCATCGTACGTGCTGGCCGGCTTCGTTCCACCAGCATCCGCCTTCCTGGTAATGCTTTTGGAGACCTTCGGCCTCCAACTCCACCACCTCCCACCGAACTGGATCGCCTTGCTGGCGGTCTTTGCTCACCTCTGCAAGATGTTCGTGGGGGTGATGCTATTGGTGAAGCTCTTCAGGTACTTCTTTGTACCGAGGGCCACCGGCAAAAGCTCGAAGGATCAGCTCAGCGCCTACTACTTCCAGCGCCGAACCAAGGGCCCCTCTAGGTACATTGCTTCCTTCGGCTCTGCACGATGGGAGCAATGGCGCAAAGATTGGATGATCGTCTAGGTCGAGGCTCACGACCGGATGTGCCTCCCCACCGGGAGCCCATACTCTGAGTGGTCATTCTGGGAGGAGCGCCCAGAGCTGTAGAGGGCGTTCGACCCGGTGTTGGAGAGGATCCAGATGCTGGCGGACCACGGCTGACGTCTGCGATGCTGTTGAGGGATTTCATGTCCCGATGCATGGCTCCGCTCCAGCACCGCGTCCGCCCGGCATGGATTTACATCGGTCCAATGGAATGCACCCGACTCGAGATCGACTCCGACTCCAACCCGGACGAGCAGCTAATGCATGATGCTGGTCCGAGTCTGCCCCGACGATGTTTCCCCTGAGGGACTGGCCCTTCCGGCGGCCTGCCGCCCCCTGTGCTCAGACTCCGAGTTGAAGAGGCGGCTGCTGAAGGCGATGCCGGTGCTCAACGAGTCCGGGCTGGCGCAGTGCCAGATTGGAGACCCATTTCGGGGGTCGAGATTGTCGATGATGCCAAGGGGGTCGACATTGCCGACGACACTGAGGGAGGCAGAGATCCCTCAAGCGACGAAGATCCCTCGAATGATGACCCCTCAAGTGGGCTCCAGCTCCGTCAGCAGGGAGGCGTCGGCACCTCTGCTAATATGGGGAAAGGGAAAGCACCAGTGCCGGTGTTGGACCCGACCCCCAAGAATCGCGCCAGGTCACCGCCGTACTCGGTGTCAGGGGGTGCCAGTGGTGCCACTTTGCCGCCCGAGTCCTCGACACGCAAGAAGGGGAGGCTCCTCAATGCCGATGGGACCCCAGCATTCCCTCGCCGTTCGGAGGAGCACCAGACTTCAGGGATGCCGCCGACTCCCCCGTCCCAGGGGCCCCCAGCGCACGCAGCGGCCCCCGCCGTGGGTCTGGGGGGTCCGAACCCCCCCCCCCCAACCCTTTCGAGAAGCGGTGGAGCTTCAACGTCCCCCCGTAAGTCTGCATAAATTTCATCTTGGATGTTCTTTGCTGTGTGCTCACCCTGTAATATCTTTTTGATTCGGGTTTGTCTGTTTTCAGCGCAAGCACGGCTACTCCTCCGCCCGCGCGCCCTTTCGTTGGTGGGCATGCTGCTCCAGCCAGCTCACAGGGCTCCTCTGAAGCCTCGGACCCTGCTTGGGTGCACCGGGCTGCTGCCGCCGAGGTGCCCAGGGCCTTCATGCCCGAGGCCCTTACAACAGCTGCTGAGGGTCCGCAGCGCGCGTCGGTGACTTGTGCCGCGCCCGCCAATGACTCCGCATCCACCGGCTACTCTGCACCGGCCGATGCTACTACGCCGACTAACACTGCTACGTCGGCTGGCGCCACCACCCCGGGTGGAGCTCCCAGAGCCGGCTTAGGAGCCGTCGACAGTAGTGCTAGGGCCTCCCCTGGGGAGGGGCGCCCTGGAGACGACGTGCCTGCTTCCAGGGGCGGTCCCCCCCCTCCCCCCCCTCCCCGCGCCTTCTCCAACTGGGGGAGGTCTGGTCCCCGTCTCCCTGGTGGTCCTCCAAATGGAGGACGATATTGAAGAGGTGGGGAGGCAGGGACCCGCAGCTATGGTGGAGCCCCTCCCCCTGTCTGAAGCCATGGCCGTATCCTACTCTGCCTTTCGGTAGGCTCGGCGGCCCTCGACCGGGAGAGGGGGAGGCTTGAGGACGAGGGGGACCGACTCCGGGAATGGGCGAGGACCCTGGAAGCCCGAACCCGGTTGACAAAGAGCTGGGTGGCGCAGCGGGAGGCAGTCGTCCGGGAGGAGATGAAAATCCTCGACCAGGAGCGCGAGCTTATCGCTCATCTGGATGCCGTCACCCAGAAGCTGAAGGCGGACGCCGCGGCGATCCATGATGAGGCCAGCTCCCACCTCCAGTCCTGCGAGGAGCTTCAGTAGCTGTTATCTCACTGGTAGGCTTCTCTTGCCAAACGGGAGCAGGAGTTGGCGGCGAAGCAGGCTGAGGTGGAGGCGACCTCCTGCCGGCTCATCCTCCAGTAGGAAGGGGCAAGAGTCCGTGCCGCCGAGCTAGACCGCCGGGATGCTGCCCTGGCTGAGGTGGAGCAAGCCCAGTTTGCTGAGCGCCAGGTTCTCCTGGATCACGAGTTCAACATCACCCTCAAGGAGGGTGACTTGAGCCACCGCGAGAGGGAGGTCAGCGAGCGCGAGAGGGCCCTGCCAGCAAGGGAGGAGCGGTTCCTGGACGGCGGCCCCCGGGCGCTGGCGGCGGCCCAGCAGGAGGTGCAGGAGCTTCGGGCATCGCATTCTGCTGAGGCACGGAAGGTCTGGGAGTTCCTGGGCGGCACTGACTCAGCTTTGGTGCCGCTCGGCTTCAGCTCGGTGCGCGTGGGGGAACCAGCGCAGGAGGTGAGTCAGGCATTCCCAGCCCTTGACTCCACCAGCTCGAGGATGCGTTCGCTGGGGGCCAGCATTGACAACCAGCTGGAGGCAGAAGGGAAGATGCTGGTGAAATAGGTGGCGACGCACATCCTGTCCTGCTACCGGAGCTGGTACCCTGATGTCCCTCTTCAGCCGGTCCTCGAGGGGCCCATTGCCGAGAGGGAGGAGGCCGCCAAATCTGAAGTCTCAGATGCCGTGGCGCTCATCTCCTCGATATTCCAGCGGAGCGGCTGAGGGCTCCCCATGCGCTGCTTGTATCTTGTATTTCTTTTAGTTTTTCTTTGTAGTTGTTTGTGATGAAATACCTTTATTTTGGAATGAAAAATTTGCTTGGAGTGCCCCTTATACTTAGCATGTTTTACTTTTCAGCAATATCTTCTAGTTGCCTGTTATTCCTTAGCTTCCAGGACCTGCCATCCCCCGGAGTGTGGCCCCCTGGCAGGTGTGGCCAGTTGTTATGGGCACACCTGTCAAATACCTGAGTATGCAGGGACGTCGACGGCGGGCCCCCTGGGGGTGCCGCTGGAGCTTCAGTCTGGTGGTGCCCACCATCTTCGGTGAAACATCGACGGCGGGCCCCCTGGGGGTGCCACCGTAGCCTTAGTCCGGCAGTGCCCACATCTTCGATGAAACATTGACAGCGGGCCCCCTGGGGGTGTCACCGGATCCTCAGTCCGACGGTGCCCACCATCTTTGGTGAAACATCGACGGCGGGCCCCTGGGGGTGCCGCCGGAGCTTCAGTTTGGCGGTGCCCACCATCTCCAGTGAAACGTCGACGGCGGGCCCCTGGGGGTGCCACCGGAGCCTCAGTCTGACGGTGCCCACCATCTTCGGTGAAACGTCGATGGCGGGCCCCCTGGGGGTGCCGCCGGAGCTTCGGTCCGACGGTGCCCACCATCTCCGGTGAAAGGTCGACGGCAAGCCCCCTGGGGGTGCCACCAGAGCTTCAGTCCAGCGGCGCCCACCATCTTCGTGGGTACTCTGACGGTTATCGCCGGGATAACTCCTTGAAGACCTGCGTATAGATCAAAAATAGGAGAAGTGATTCTGTCCGCTGGTCATTTCTTCCCTGCTCTTTTTTAGTGTCGCTTGACTTACGATCTTGGGCTGACTCATGGGGCTTGGGTAATTCAGTGCATCTGCACCTAGGGCTCGCTATCCATACTACTTAAGGGTGGTCCATCTGGCCCCCAGTACTCAGCTGCAGCGCTGGGGAGGCAGGGCGCACATGCTTAGGGTACAGGACGAGGCTAAGCAGGTTGTACCTCTGGACCTCCCGCTCGGCGTAAGCCTTTCCCGGGGGAGACCGTCTAAAGACACAGACCCCTGAGTATGGGAACATCCGAGGCCCCAGGCACATTGCAGGTACCTCAAGCAACCCCACCTGCAACCAGACAGCAAGGCTCCCACTATTGCTCGATGTTCCAAAGGTTGGGCAGTTGCTCTCCGTCCTCCGTAGATAGGCGGACACACCCTGGGCAGCATACCTCTGTAACCCGGAAGGGGCCCTCCTATCTGGGTGAGAGTTTGTTAGCCCCTTCCCGGGAGAGTATGCGACGCAGCACCAGGTCATCTACCTTTAGCTCCCTACTCCGCACGGTCCTCTGGTGGTAGCGCTGGAGCGCCTGCCTGTACCATGCATTTCGGAGAGCCGCTTTCACTCGTCCCTCGTCGACAAGGTCCACATCTTCATGCCAGAGCTGGTCCTGTGCGACTTCGTCGTACACTCGGACACGGGGGGAGCCCCTGGTAATTTCTGGGGGAGGGCAGCCTCTGCCCCGTACACCAGGAAGAAAGGCATTTCCCCCGAAGCCCGACTGGTTGATGTCCGGCTAGCCCACAGCGCACACGGAAGCTCATCTACCCAATTTGCACCATGCTTCTCAAGGTGTGAGAATGTGCGAGTCTTGAGGCCCTTGAGGATCTCTGCATTGGCTCTCTTGACATGTCCATTGCTCTCTGGATGAGCAACAGATGCATAGCAGAATTGGATCCCAAGGTCCTCACAGTATTCCTGGAACGCTACACTTGTGAACTAGGTCCTGTTATCAGTGATGATTCTATTCGGGACCCCGAACCGGTAGACGATCGACTTGATGAATTTGACTGTTGACTGCTTGTTGATGGTGACAACTGGGGCGGCTTCTGGCCACTTGGTGAACTTTTCTACGGTGACGTAGAGGTGCCGGAATCCTCCGACGGCTCTGGGAAAGGGTCCCAGGATATCCAACCCCCCATACAGCGAATGGCCATGAGGGAGGGATCATCTGCAGCGCCTGAGCTGGTGTGTGGATCTGCCTAGCATGGAACTGGCATGCCTTGCATCTCCTGACCATCTCGGCGGCATACTGGAGTGCTGTCGGCCAGTAAAAGCCATGCCGAAAGGCTTTACCGACCAGCATGCGGGATGACGCGTGGTTCCCACACTCGCCTCCATGGATCTCTATGAGCAAGTCACAGCCCTCCTCCCGGGTAATGCATGCAGCAGGATGTCGTTGGCGCCACGCCGGTAGAGATCCCCTTCCACCAGTGTGTACCTCTTAGCCATGCGGACTATCCTTTCTGCCAGGGCATGTTCTTCGGGAAGGATGTTGTCTTTCAAGTAGTCCCGGACCTCCAAGATCCATGCATCAGGACTTGCTTGAGCCTCTGGATCTTGGGCGCCCAGTAGCTCGGAGCCCCCGGTGGCGCATACGATCCTTGGCGGACTCCATGGTAGCAGGGCCATTGGGACTGCCAGCTTCGAGGTGCTGGACTCGCACCCTTCGCCCGGTTCAGCTGCCCAGGCAGTTTGTTGCAGTAACGTCCTTGCAAAGACTCCTTTGGGCATGGGGGCCCCTGTGGAGGCCTTCGTTGACAGGTCGTCTGCGATTGAGTTGTCAGCTCGGGGTACATGTCATAGGTCCAAGACTTCAAAGTCCTTCTCTAGATTCCGGACATGCAGCAAGTATGCTGCCAACTGAGGGTCGTTGCAGCTGCACTCCCCTTTGGCTTGCTTGATGATCAGCTGAGAATCACCTTTAGCCAGAAGCTGACAGACATTGAGAGTCAGGGCAGTTTTCAGCCCAAAGATTAGGGCCTCGTATTCCGCCATGTTGTTAGTCGCCTTGAAGTCGAGGCGCACCATGTACTTGAACTGCTCCCCAGTCGGGGTGAGGAGCAGGACCCCGACTGTAGGATCGAAGAGCACATGAAAAGCTACCCGAGGGGGGTGAATGGTAGATTTAAAAATCTTATGCAGCGAAACAATTATACCCCAACCCCTTTGGTAGAAAAACGATCTGTTAAGAAATCGAGTGTGAGACTAATCTAAACGTGTTTCACCATGAAAAAATTGATAGATATCAGAGAGAATCAATTCACGAAGACAACACATCAAGAATCACTCAAATCCGTCGAGAAAAACTCAAGTTATGATCGAAAGATCAAATAAAGGTCAATCTGCCCTACCCGAGAAAAAAAACAGTTCTGGAACGCTACAAAGAAACTCATGTAGATCATAGACCACAAATCTAATGACCGTGAAACTTTTACAGACGATATATAATCATGTTGTGAAGACAACCCAAAAAGAATCACGTCAACTAGATATTTAAAACTCGAGTTATGATAAAACCACCAACGAAAGGTAGTGCTATCCAGAAACTCGACGAGTAAAATTTGTCTGGAACAAGTCGGACGAACAAGGCACAAAAGTTCCTTCAAACTACGAATTTTATTCAATAGAACACAAGAGGAACAGCCCCAAAGTTGTGCACCATGAGCTCTGGGCTCCCTTGCTTGTATAACCAGCCCTTAGGCCAACCCAATATCAACTAGGACTCCAATCATACTCAGATCACGAATCGTAACTTTCCATAACTGCTCAAGATTCTTCTATACGCAGATAGAAGCAATCTTAAGACTTCAAACACCTTAGGAACATATCCCACATTCCTAAACAACTCAAATTTGTGACCCACAGGAAATCCTATCATAACCAACTCAAATATTTCCATACTTGAGTCAAACCCGACTCAGCCGCAGCCTTAGTCCATAACCTAGTCGGTTGGACCTTTCCGACCAACTCTTTACGTCCACATCTCTTCATCACGTCTCGGAACCATGTACCCACGTCCATGCACTCCTTACACACGTGCAAACATCTTCCAATGACGTCCACGATACCTTCACATGCATTGTTCTTAATTCAATCATGTTGCGCAACCTCCTGATCAGCTCAACCACAATTCCTCCTGAATTTGGTTGTTGGAACCTCATCTCCTCCCTAAGACTGGTCCAATGGATCCCATCACCAGCCATGTCTTGAACTCAAGCAACACCTACACATGAATAAACAACCAATCCATACGAGCCCAAGTCCTCGACTTGACTCAAGTTAGTTCCAAACACAACACCTTACGTGAGAACCTCACATAAGCATGTTGCAAAACCACAGTAACACGATATCATCCATTTCAACCAAAAATGCACCAAAGACTTAGCAAATGAATACTAAGCAATCTTTCCAGAGATATAAAGCAAGTACGAAACATTGCAATTGAAAAACAGAAGCATTGCGGTCAAGTTTCGGACCTTGCCAAAGCAAACCGGACCTTGAGCCGGAGCTTACCAGGGCTAGTAAAATCAAGCATCCGCCGGAGCTTACTAAAACTAGCAGGACCTTAATAAAAAGGTGTTTTTGGTGATATTCAAAGCTTTTATCGTCAAAGCAAGTGTATTCACTACAAGCCAATGTATTCAGCACACATAGGTCTTACAATCTCCCCCTTGATGAATGCATTGGCAACGCCATTTAAAATCCAAACATTGGCTTATTCACATAAAAGTTTTGAAGGCAATTTCTCCCCCTTTGTAAATCAAAAGTAAAATGAGAAGAAAAGCCAAAAACTATCCCATTATCCCATATTATCTCTCCCCCTTTATTATCTCTCCTTATGCACATATTCTCTTTCTCTTCATGCTTATCTCTCCCCCTTTAACAATGTATTCAGCAAGTCATGAGCATATAAACAAATCGTCTCTCCCCCTTTAGTTGTTATGAGCATATTATAACATATACATATGAACAAAGCTCATCCAAGTCATACTATCAAGTACCTTACATTATCACATCAATGAAATACATAAAGTAGTATAAGCCATGCTAGAGATCAAATGTAATTTTAAATTTAAGTAAGTCATGATCTCACAAACTTAACTATTTAGAAACCTGAAAGCATGACACTTGTTGCTGCATTTTATTATTTTTTCAAAGCACAAATTTAGAGCATATGATATTTGCAAAAGATTATATGCGCATCTGCCTTATTCTAACCAACCAAGCCAAGCCTATGTCACTTGACAATCAGAACCTTAAGGACATGGTTTTAGTCATACAAAACTTCTTCCAAGTTCATATCTAAGTGCAATGATAAGCCATCTCAAAAGAAGAAGTGCGATGCATGCATATTCTCTTGATATTTTCTCAATTTATATTTGTTCATAAAAACTCAACATGTGAGTTGATTACTTGATTAATTCTTTATGATTAAAAACACTTGTGAGCATGCAACAAGTTCAAAACAGCAAGGAAGTTCGACCATGACCAGATTTAGTGTAAGTAATTATTCCAATTACTAGACATGGCAAAAACTACAAAATGTATAACACGAGTAATGTAGTAAGAACTTTCAGCAGGTAAAAGGAATCACAAAGTCATATATGTATGAAATACTATGCTCATATTATTTTAATTTCATATTCACACATAGACTTCCCAAGTTTCAAAAACTCCCCCTCAATTTAAGCCATGAGGATGCATAACCCCTATTTCACTATGAATGTGACAAAAACGAGTGAAATCCAAAGGTTTTGTAAAAATGTCAGCCAATTGTTGTTCGGTATCTACATGGTGAAGCACAATGTTTCCTTTTTCAACATTATCTCGGAGAAAGTGATACCTAATGTCAATGTGCTTAGTTCTAGAATGTTGCACGGGGGTTTTAGCAATGCAAATGGCACTAGTGTTATCACAGAACAGTTGAACACTATCTAGATCAACCCCATAGTCCTTAAGTGTTTGAATAATCCAAAGAATTTGTGAGCAAGCACTAGCAGCAGCTACATATTCAGATTCAACTGTGGATTGTGCAACTGAATTTTGTTTTCTAGGGGACCAAGCAACAAGAGAATTACCAAGAAAATGACAAGCACCGGAAGTACTTTTCCTATCAATCCTACAACCCCCAAAATCAGCATCCGAAAAAGCTTTCAAAGTAACGGTTGAGGAAGAAGGGGGAAAAATTCCAAATTCTTGAGTTCCATGTAAGTACCTGATAATCCTTTTGACGGCTTGACGATGTGAAGCACGTGGGGAGGCTTGAAACCGTGCAAAAAGACATACGCTGAATTGTATGTCTGGTCTTGATGCCGTGAGGTACAAAAGTGATCCAATCATGCTTCTATATTCTTTTTGATCCACGGGTTCACCATCTTCATCAAGTCCAAGTTTTGTTGCTGTTCCCATTGGTGTCCGAAGAGGCTTGTTTTTGTCCATGTTGAAGCGCCTTAGGAGATCTTTGGATACTTCGTTTGATGCACAAAGGTACCCTCCTTTGTTTGCTTGATTTGCAGCCCCAAAAAGTAAGTGAGTTCACCCATCATACTCATTTCAAATTCGGAACTCATCATTGCTGAAAAGTTGGACACAAGATCATGAGAAGCACAACCAAAGATAATATCATCCACATACACTTGAACGAATAATGAGTCACTGCCATGCTTAAGCACAAAAAGAGTTTTATTAACCTTGCCCATGGTAAACCCTTTTTTAAGTAAGAATGTTTTTAACCTATCATACCATGCTCTAGGGGCTTGTTTGAGACCGTACAAGGCTTTGGACAGTTTGTAAACATGATTAGGAAAATCTGGATTTTCAAAACCTGGTGGTTATTTCACATAAACCTCCTCATCTATGTAGCCATTAAGAAAAACACTTTTAACATCTATTTGATATATCTTAAAACCATTTGATGCACCAAAAGCTAGCAAAATTCTTATGGCTTCTAATCTAGCAACAGGAGCAAAAGTTTTATCAAAATCTAGACCTTCAACTTGAGTGAAACCTTGAGCAACCAACCTAGCCTTATTCGTAACCACAACCCCATCCTCACTTTGTTTATTTTTAAATACCCATTTAGTTCCAATTAAAGTGTGACCTTGAGGTGGAGGTACAAGTTTCCAAACATTATTTCTTTCAAAATTTTCTAACTCTTCTTGCATGGCAATAATCCAAGATTCATTAGTGAGTGCGTGTGATATATCTTTGGGTTCAAAAGAAGCAACAAAAGCAGAATGAGCATAAGAGTTTGGATCGCAAAACCTGGACCGTGTGACTCATTCGTGCAAGCTTCCAATCATCTGTTGTGGGGGATGATCTTTGTAAAACCATAGGGGAACAGATGTCTCACAAGCTTCTTCTTCTTCATGTTCATCACAAATCGATGAGCTTGTGACTTGAGGATGATTTGAATCAGCATTGATGGTTGTCGGTGCTGGTTGAGAATTAACATCCAGAGCTGAACCAAAGTCTTTAGCTGCTGAATTTTCGGGCAGCAGCTCCAATTCTTCCTCATCTTCAACGAAAATGCTCTCCCCCTGCGGATATGGATATGGACCTGCAATGTTTGAGCTAGTACCTGGGCTAGCTTCATCAAAAGACACTTCACAAGTCTCCACAATTTTGTTAGTGTCAAGTAAAAGCACACGGTAGCCTCTAGTATGAGATGGATAACCAAGAAACATGCCATCAATGGATCTAGGTTCAAATTTATCAAGATTACCATGTTTCTTAACAAAGCATTTGCAACCAAAAACCCGAAAGGGTGTAACACTAGGCCTATGTCCAAACCGGAGCTCATATGGTGTTTTCTCTAGCTTAGCACGGAAGAAAACACGATTTGAGACATAACAAGCGGTTGCTAACGCATCAGCCCAAAATTTCCTAGGAGTATGATATTCATCAAGCATAGTCCTAGCCATCTCAACTAAGGTTCTGTTCTTTCTTTCTACAACACCGTTTTGTTGAGGTACATATGGTGAAGAAAATTGATGATCTATTCTATTTTCAGCAAAAAGTGATCAAAAGATTGATTTTTAAATTTGGTTCCATTATCACTTCTAATTTCTTTTAAAGATCCTGGATAATCAATTGATAATCTAAGAAATAAAGTTCTAAAGTGACTAAAAACTTCATTCTTAGATGCCATAAAGTAAACCCAAGAGTATCTAGAATAATCATCAACAATCATAAGTACATACCATTTACCTCCGAAGGATTGAACACGTGAAGGTCCTACGGTGTCAAGATGCAAAAGTTTACCCAGTTCAGTTGTCATGATCATTGTGAGAGGGGTATGTGAACCTGCAACCATCTTAGCATGTCTACAAGAAGAGCACACAATTTCTTTGTCCCCTTTAAGCTTAGGCATCCCACGTATGCGATCAAGAGCACTAACACGTGTTAGATGATCAAAGCCTACGTGACCAAGTCTACGATGCCAAAAATATAGGTCCTTTGAATCATTAGCAGCTAGACGCCTATGCTTAGAGGAAGTCATATCAAAATCAGCTTTAAAACTGTAAGACCTATGTGTGCTGAATACATTGCCTTGTAGTGAATACACTTGGCTTTGATGATAAAAGTTTTAAATATCACCAAAACACCTTTTTATCAAGGTTCGACTCTAGCTCTGAGCTACAGCAAGGTCCGACGGTAGGTCCGACTTGTTTTGAGTAGCTCCGGCTATGTTCGAAGCTAGGTCCGACTTCTTGGTAAGGTCCGACTAGCTTTGGTTAGCTCCGGTGAGTTTTATCTTTAGCTCTGGCATGTCTTTATTAGATCCGGCATGCATTTGATAGCTCCGGCATATATTTGATAGCTCTGACATGCTTTTGCTAAGCTCCGAGTTGATTTTTCTAGCTCCGGCTTTTGGGTTTACTAGTTCCGACTAGTTCTGGTTAGCTCCGGCGCTAGGTCCTGCTAGTTTTGTAAGCTCCGGCGGGAACTTGGTTGTACTAGTTTTGGTAAGCTCCGGCGCTAGGTTCTACTAGCTTTTGTTAGCTCCGGCTCAAGGTCTGGGATGCTCTGGCAAGGTCCGGAACTTGACCGAAGTGCTTCTGCTTTTCATTTGCAATGTTTCGTACCTGCTTTACATTGTTGGAAAGTTTGCTTAGTATTCTTTTACTAAGTTTTTGGTGTGTTTTGGTTTATATGGATGATATCGTGTTACTGTGGTTTTGCAACATGCTTATGTGAGGTCCTCACGTATGGTGTTGTGTTCGGAACTAACTTGAGTCAAGTCGAGGACTTGGGCTCGTATGGATTGGTTGTTTATTCATGTGCAGGTGTTGCTTGAGTTCAAGACATGGCTAGTGACGGGATCCATTGGACTAGTCTTAGGGAGGAGATGAGGTTCCAACAACCAAATTCAGGAGGAATTGTGGTTGAGCTGATCAGGAGGTTGCGCAGCATGATTGAATCAAGAACAATGCATATGAAGGTATCGTGGACGTCATTGGAAGATGTTTGCAACGTGTGCATGGAGTGCATGGACGTGGCTACATGGTTCTGAGGCGTGATGAAGAGATGTGGACGTAAAGAATTGGTCGGAAAGGTCCAACCGACTAGGTTATGGACTCAGGTTGTGGCTGAGTCGGGTTCGACTCAAATATAGAAAAATTTGAGTTGGTTATGATAGGATTTCGTGTGGGTCACGAATTTGAGTTGTATAGGAATGTGGGATACGTTCCTAAGGTGTTTGGAAGTCTTAAGATTGCTTCTATCTGCGTATAGAAGAATCCTAAGCAGTTATGGAAAGTTACGATTCGTGAACAGAGTAGGATTAGGTTCCTGATCTGAGTTGAGTTGGCTTTCGAGCTGGTTATATAAGCAAGGGAGCCCAGAGCTCGTGGTGCACGACTTTTGGGCTGTTCCTCTTGTGTTCTATTGAATAAAATTCATAGTTTGTAGGAACTTTTGTGCCTTGTTCGTCTGACTTGTTCTCAGACATGTTTTACTCGTCGAGTTTCTGGACAGCACTACCTTTCGTTGGTGGTTTTATCATAACTCGAGTTTTACAGATCAAATTGACGCGATTCTTTTTAGGTTGTCTTCACAACTTGATTGTCTATCATCTGTCAAAATTTCACGGTCATTGGATTTGTGGTCTATGATCTACACGAGTTTCGTTGCAGCGTTCCAGAACTGTTTTTTTTTCTCGGGTAGGGCAAATTGACCATTGTTTGATCTTTCGATCATAACTTGAGTTTTTCTTGTCAGATTTGAGTGATTCTTTTTGTGTTGTCTTCGTGACTTGATTCTCTCTGATCTTCGTGACTTGATTCTCTCTGATATATATCACTTTTGTCACGGTGAAACACGTTTAGATTAGTCTCACACACGATTTGTTTAACAGATCATTTTTTCTGCCGAAAGGGTTTGGGGTTTAATTGTTTCCGCTGCGTAAGATTTTTTTAAATCTACCATTCACCCCCCCTCTGGTAGCTTTTCACGTGCTCTTCGATCCTACAATTGGTATCAGACCACGGTGCTCTAATCTTTGATATTTGCACGTGTTTTTTGACTAATCATCATGGAGAAGTACTCCGCCAAACCTTGTGTGGTTTGCTGGTATTGATTTTCCAGGTTTGGAAGGCACGCATGGAGACTTTCATCCAGGCACAAGGCTTTGAAATATGGGAGAAGGTGTATAAGCCTTATGAAGTGCCACCTAATGATCAAGTTACGGCCACAAACTACGGGACGTCGACAACAACAACAAAGCCCGAAACATGATCATCCAAGGACTCACTCAAAGCGACTTTGATCGTGTCGCGCACCTCCGATCAGCATACGATGTTTGGAGAGCTCTCTGTGATTATCATGAAGGCTCCCAACACAATTAAGGAGGTAAAACAAGATATGTTCAAAAAGGAATATATGCGTTTTTGAGATGCAACCAGGTGAGTCTATCGATGACCTCTTTGCTCGTTTTAATAAAACTCTCAGCAACTTACGTAGTGTCAATGTAAATTTTTCTGATGCTGAGAATGCTAGGCAACTTCTTAGTGCATTAGACATGTCAATTTGAGAGATGCAAGTAACATCTATTCGTGAATCAACTGTCATGAGTTCTCTTACATTAGATGTACTTTATTCTAAACTAAAAACGCATGAAATTGACATAAATCTCACGTAAAGAACCCCAATAAGTCTATTGCATTTGTTTCACAACGTGATATGTCTAGCTCCGGCCAATCATCATCTTGCAATACTCTTGCTTTGTTGTCCTCACTAACCCTGGAGCAGATCGAAGAATTTCCAGAAGAGGAGTTGGCACTCATCTCTACTAGATTCTCAAAAGCACTGCAAAATGTGAGAACTAGAAGGAGAGGAAGCTCCGGACCTCAATGCCGTTTTGAATGTGGTAAAACAGGACACTTTCATACAGAATGCCCTAACCTTTCAGGTCCGACCACCCGGGAAGAAAACAAAAGCAAGGTCTGGACCTCCTCTGGAAATTCCAACAAGAAGAAGAAAGGTACCATAGGACGCAAGATGATCAACAGTTTCATCACCGCACTTCAAGAGTTCAGTTCAAGCGACGTGGATATTGGAAGTGATGAAGATGAAGATGATTTGGCAAACTTGTGCTTTATGGCGGGCAAGTCAAGATCAAGTATGGAGGAGGCAGAACACAACAGCGACAATGAAGAGGTATGTCCTACTTGCGAAGAAATGTGTGATGCTATTTCTCGTGCCACTGTTATTGTTAAGAAAAGGACAAAAAGCTTAGGGATAGTGCTGCTAAAATTGAATCACTAGAATCTGAAATCAACCGTTTAAAAACTTTGATTCCTAGTGATGATGCATGTTCCTCATGTGATTTAATGTATGAAAAATTGTCCTCATTAAGAAGTGCGCACACCTCCACACTTGATAAACTTGAGTTAGAAATTGAAAAGAACAAAGAGCTTGCTGCACTTAATGATAAAAACTTGAAAGATGCTAGCTGTTCTACAATTGATTTGCATTGTTCTACTTGTGATGATCTTGATAAGAAACTACAAGATGCTATGAATGAAATTTCCATATTGAACAATGCTTTACGTTATCATGAAGCTAAACTTTGTTCCAATTGCAAACTAAAAGAAAAAACTTCATGTGAAAATTACCTTGATCTGTCCAATAAACTTGATGACATGCATAGGACATTAGATCGGTTCTGTAATGGGAATAAGAACCTAAACTTACTGTTGAATTCTTCCAAGTCTTGCAATGATAAAACTGGTTTAGGTTTTGATTCTCATGCTCATGCTAAGGCACATCCACCTAAAATTGTAAAGTCATTAGGAAGTGGTTTGATTCAAACAATTCCTAAATAAAAGGAGTGGTTTTCAAATCTGCAGGAGTGCTGCCTCATTCGGTTTCAAATAAAAATATTGCTTGCTCATCTAGACATGAACACAAAGTTAAATTTCATTGTACCTTCTGTGGTAGAGATGGTTGTGACGCCCGGTTCCGAAAAACGAACCAAGCTAACGCATATGTGTGCCCAGGATGTTCAACACACATACACGAGTGCAATCACAAAAGAGTATACAGAAAATTACCACAGAACAAGATTAATTAACCAAATTTTATTACACAAACCAGATTATCCTCGAATACAAGCTCCAATGAATATTAATGACAAGTTCAACTAATGTAGCGGAAATAAACTAATTAAGCCATCTAAGCAACTATGCAGCATAAGCGACAGGGTATGTATGCGCAGCTCCAATCAACACCACAGGCAAGGCTGACGGTAGACACGGCCTAGAACTCCGCATTATCGCCATTAAACTCCCAATCCTGACCTGCAACTGTTGGGGGGGGGGGGGGTTGCAACAGTGAGTACATGTCGTACTCAGCAAGTGTGGAAAGTATGACATGTGGCTGATTCAAATGACAACAATAATAATGGCTAAGTGCTGAAAAGTACATAAAAACATTTGAAAAGCAATATATTACATGTATGTGAAATAAACCCATCATAATCATAAATAATACCATAATACCAGTCCACAGTTCACCATCCTCATCCATAATTCCATATTTCACTATTGCCAATAACCATATTCAATACCAAAAATAAACCCATAACCATCCATAACCATTACCAAACCATAACCATCCCAATTACCAATTTCCCTCTAATCATGTAGGTCATCCAGGCGCTCATAACCGGGAGCACGACTATCATGATAGTTTTAATTAACTCTGCAGAGTTTGTACCTCTTTACCCACGTGTTTGTGATTTCATCACCCGTCGACGACTAAAGAACCTCCCTTATGCCAATTACACTTCCTTTGGTGTATGGCCAAGAGATCACAAAATAGCCTTTACAAAGGGATTACTAGCCTATTCAGACCCCACTGAGATTTCACCGGTGGTGATGCCTCCAACTGAGCACATCTTCAACCAAGGGCCCCCTCTTGAGCCATTCGGATCCCAGGGTAGTCCCACCAATCATCAACAAACCCAATCCGACTACCCCTTCCCCGAGCATCCACAATGGTCCAAACAGCACTATCAAAGCCCTAATTAATCAGCTACGCCGCACCCATACTTGGCCTCGTGGTGGCACTGTAGTCCTGGCTTATTCTCGCATGAACCGGTCCTTAGATCTAAAGCAAGCAAACCACCATAACATCCAACCCATCCACATACCAGGCTTGCTTAGATCACCCATTACAATACCATATTAACCAGTTCATGTTATCTAGAATCTCATCCATGCATAAATAAATTGATTGGTATAGTTGTTTTCCATCCCAGTTGATTAAGCGAAGCAAAAAGTAAAAAAAAAAAGCCTTTCCGACTCTCTACCATAAATTCCAGGTGACAAGGGTGGTCAAACAAAACTAGTAAACTTCCTACCATAGGATTTCCCATCAAATTGACACAAGCATGCAGTTTTGCAAACAAAACATTTATTTTAAAAACAGGATCAATATGCTTCAAGGACACTTGCCTTGCTCTTGCTGTTGATTAGGGTCAAAGCCTTCAAACTCCTGGTGCTGTAGATCCTCCGCGGCACTTTCTAGCGCAAATCCGTCTAATCCACACAATAAACATACAAGACAAGAAACACAATCAAAGAGTGCACAAATATTACTCAATATGACATGACATGCATGATTGATGCAAATGCAAGGTAGAACTTGTTACTAGATTGCTTTTAATGATCTCTAACTAGTTCTAATAGCTTTTAACAAGTTTATACAGGTGTGGAGTTGATTAGATCAAATTTTAGAGTCAATTCAACACAATTTAACCAGGAAGATCGGACTAGTCCGCTAGGGACCGGACAAGTCCGCACTTGACGAGATCGGCAGATTAGGGTTTTCTAGATCGACGTAATTTCGGAGATTAGGGGTTGAATTCACATAAGGAAAAGAGAATAGAAGGTATACCAGGTGTTTAGAACTCCAATGAACCAAGAAACTTGGAGGTAACACTTGGATCTTGATGATCTAGGGTTGGTGATGAACTTGGAGATGAATTGGTGGTGAAGGACAAAACTTGGTGGAGATCTTGATCCTCTTTCATTTCCTCCTCCTCTTCTTCTTGTTTGGGATCTTCTCCTCCCTCCTTGATGGTGGCTCCCCATGAACTAGGGTTTGGGTGGGTGGAAAAGTGGCAAATAGATGTCAAACCAAGGGGTGGAGCTGTTTATATAGAGGTGGAGGCTAGGGTTAGATGGATTTTGAGTTTTGGGATGAGTAGAGGCCGGTTTAGAGTCCCACATGGGCTCCAAAAGAGTTAGGCACGACGTACCTAGGCCCACTTAACGCGAAACCCAAGAAACAAGTTGTAAAACAAAAGATCAACTCGGAGTCGCGAAATATCGGACAAGTCCGGACAGGACCGGACTAGTCCGAAGTCGTCCAGAGAGAAAATCGGACAAGTCTGGCCAAAAATCGGACAAGTCCGAATTTGAATAGAGAGGAAAACGGACAATTCCGCTAGAACACAGGACTAGTCCGGAAAAGTCCAGGGACTTAGCAAATTTCCAAGGATTCATGGAATATCGGACTAGTCCGCACAAAATCGGACAAGTTCGAAAGTTTCCAGGGGCAGAATCGGACTAGTCCACAGCAAAAACGGACAAGTCCATTTTTAGTCAGAGAGAAATCGGACTAGTCCTCAGCAAAACAGGACTAGTCAGCACTTTCCTACATTTTTAAGTGCGGTTTTTCTCCAAATCAATTTTAAACTTGTTCCCCTTGATGTGGGTTAATGTTAAACATGTATATGAGTGCATGTAGGGCATGATGCATGAAAATGAGGGTGTTACAAACCTACCCCCCTTAAAATGAATCTCGCCCTCGAGATTCAATGCGGAAGAGAAGAGATAGGGAAATTCCTTCTTGAGATCATCTTCTAGCTCCCAAGTTGCTTCTTTTTCGGTGTGGTGCTTCCATTGAACTTTACACCATCTAATGACCTTGTTCCTTGTGACCCTCTCCTTAGTTTCCAAGATTTTGACCGGTTGCTCGGCATACGTCAAATCTTCCTCTAGTTCCAATTCTTCCATTGGCACTTGTTCTTCCGGTACTCTTAAACACTTCTTGAGCTGGGAAACATGAAAGACATCATGTACATCCGAAAGATGAGCTGGCATCTCCAACTTATACGCTACTTCTCCTCTTTTGTCCAAAATCTTGAATGGTCCAATATAGCGAGGTGCGAGCTTACCCCTTATGTTAAACCTCTTATGACCTCTCATTGGTGACACCTTGAGGTAAACAGAATCTCCTATTTCAAAGGCTAATTTCCTTCTCCTATTGTCCGCATAGCCTTTTTGTCTTGATTGGGCTGCCCTCAAGTTTTCACGAATCATTTGGACTTGCTTTTTGGCTTCTTGCAACACATCCGGACCAAATACTTGAGTTTCCCCTGCTTCATTCCAGAATAAAGGTGTCCTACACTTCCTCCCATAAAGCGCTTCATATGGTGACATTTTCAAGCTTGCTTGGTAACTATTGTTGTATGAAAATTCCGCGTATGGCAAGCTTTTGTCCCAACTTTTCCCATGCTTTAAAGCACAAGCTCTTAACATGTCCTCCAAAATCTGATTGGTCCTCTCGGTTTGTCCATCCGTTTGAGGATGATATGCTGAACTAAAATTCAACCTCGTTCCCAAAGCTTCATGCAACTTTTGCCAAAACCTGGAAGTAAATTGAGAACCTCTATCCGAGACTATCTTCTTCGGTACTCCATGTCGGCACACAATATGCTCCATATACAATTCTGCTAGCTTCGCGGTGGTATATGTGGTCTTGACAGGAATAAAGTGAGCTGATTTTGTCAACCGATCTACAATGACCCATATTGAATCATAGCCATACTGGGTTCGCGGTAATCCAACTATAAAGTCCATACCAATCTCTTCCCACTTCCACTCTGGAATCTTCAATGGCTGCAATAACCCTGCTGGCCTTTGATGTTCCGCCTTGACTCGTTGGCACACGTCACACAATGCAACATATTCGGCTATGTCCTTCTTCATGCTATCCCACCAATAGCAAGTCTTCAAGTCTTTGTACATCTTCGTACAACCTGGGTGAATCGAGTAAGGCGAGTCATGTGCCTCCTTTAATATTGTCTCCCGAATATGCTTTACATTAGGCACAACGATCCTCTTTCCAAGCCATAAGGTACCATGTTCATCCTCGTCAAATCTGAATTCTCTCCCTTCTTCGGTTCTTTCCTTGATTTCCTTGATCTCCTCATCTGTGGTTTGTGCCTCTCGAATTTCTTGCTCCAAGGTTGGGTTTAACTCCATCATCTCCGTCTCATTTGCAAATCCGAGGTTCAACCGTTCAAACTCCTTACATAACTCGAATGGTAACTCTCGAACCGTGAGTTGATGACTTACTCCTTTTCTACTCAAAGCATCGACCACTACATTGGCCTTTCCCGGATGATAGTTGATCCCCAAATCATAATCTTTGATGAGCTCCAACCATCTTCGTTGCCTCAAGTTCAGATCCGTTTGTGTGAAAATATACTTCAAACTCTTATGATCCGTGTAAATTTCACACCTATGTCCAAGAATATAGTGTCTCCAAATCTTCAATGCATGTACCACGGCCGCGAGTTCCAAATCGTGCGTGGGGTAATTCTGCTCATGTTTCTTCAATTGTCTTGATGCATAGGCGACCACTTGACCTTCTTGCATCAATACACACCCAAGTCCTTGTCTTGATGCATCACAATAGATGTCGAAACTCTTGCTTACATCCGGCAATACCAAAACTGGGGCTGTTGTTAACCTTTTCTTCAACTCCTCAAAACTATCCTGACAAGCTTGAGTCCATCGGAATGCCTTCCCCTTCATTAGCAATTCTGTCATAGGCTTGGCTATTTTGGAGAAGTCCTTGATGAATCAACGGTAATATCCAGCCATTCCAAGAAAACTCCTTATTTCCTTGACATTTTGCGGCGGCTCCCACTTCAACACGTCTCTCACTTTTCCGGTGTCAACCGATACTCCTCCTCCTGAGATTATATGACCCAAAAATGGCACCTCTTTCAACGAAAACTGGCACTTGTTGAACTTGGCATACAATTGGTGTTCCCTCAATTTCTGCAGCGTAAGCCTCAAGTGTTCCTCATGCCCCTTCTCATCCTTCGAGTAGATCATAATATCATCAATAAACACCACAACGAACTTATCCAAGTACTCCATGAAGACCCTATTCATGAGGTACATAAAGTAGGCAGGAGCATTTGTCAATCCAAAAGACATCACGGTGTACTCATAAGATCCATAACGTGTCCTAAAAGCTGTCTTGGGTATGTCTGATGGTCTAATCTTCATTTGAAAGTATCCCGACCTCAAATCAATCTTGGAAAATACACAGGCACCTTTCATCTGATCAAACAAATCCTCTATACGGGGCAAGGTGTACTTGTTCTTGATGGTCACCTCGTTGAGAGCTCGGTAATCCACGCACATCCTTTGTGTTCCATCCTTCTTGTCCACAAATAGAACGGGCGCTCCCCAAGGTGAAGAGCTTGGGCGAATAAAACCCTTCTCTAATTGCTCTTGAATTTGCTTCTTGAGCTCCGCTAATTCCATAGGAGGCATCCTATACGGCCTCTTAGCTATAGGTGCAGTTCCAGGTATTAAATCAATAACAAACTCAATGTCTCGATCAGGTGGCATACCTGGCAACTCATTTGGAAAAACATCCAAAAATTCACACACCACTGGAATCTCCTCAATTGTGGCACCGTCCATATGATTCAATTCCAATTGCTTCGGTGCGGTTTGAGATGCTTCAAATTCTATGGCAATCCCTTCCTCATTGGTCAACTTCACCGTCTTCGTGGCACACTCAATAACTCCATTGTGCTTCCTCAACCAGTCCATACCAAGTATAATGTCCAATCCTTGAGAATCCAAAACTATAAGGTTGGCGGAGAAGTCTACCCCCCTTATTCTAAGGCTTACTTTTGGACATACTATATTTGTCCTCATCTCTCCTCCAAGAGACTTAACCAACAGAGTAAACTTCATATGAGAGATAGGCAAACTATACTTGGCAACATACTTCGATGCAATGAATGAATGCGATGCTCCAGAATCAAATAACATAGTCGCGTGGTTGGAGTTGGCGAGAAACATACCAATGACCACATCATCCGCTTGTTGAGTATCCTCCGTAGAGACATGGTTCACGTTGCCACGAGCAAAATTCTGCTGTCCACGGCTTCCTTGTGGTTGTCCTCCATTAGGTCTCGGGTTTTGCCTCGGTGCATTGCTTCCTTGACCAAGGCCCGACTTAGGACATCGATGCGCAAAGTGTCCAGCTTCTCCACAAGTATAACACTTCTTAACCCCACCAGAATTGTTGGGACGAGCTTGGTTTTGAGCATTTGCAGCAGGAAAATTAGCACGAGGCTCATAAGGCATTGGAGGCCTAGGTGCTTGCATAACAGGGCGCTGCTACACAAACTGAGTTGGGCGCAGTGCATAACCAGGGTGCTGAGCAGGAATAGAGGAGCTGTAATGAGGCGCATTGGGTGGTGCAAAGCGAGGGCGCACATTACTTCCTTGTTGCTGTCCTTGATACGGCGCCTTCCTCTTGATTTCTTGCTCCATCTCACAGATCTTGTTCTCAACCACAATCGCTTTGTCCACAAGCTTCTGGAAATTGACATAATCACAATTGAGCAATTGCACTTGGATCTCATTGTTCAAGCCCCTCATGAACAGGTATTGTTTTCGGCTGTCCCGACTCACATCCTCAGGCGCATACCTTGAGAGTTGAGTGAATTTATTGAGATATTCACTCGCACTTGATCTTCCTTGCCTTAAATTCTCAAATTCTTGCCTCTTCAAGATCATAACTCCCTCGGGCACATAATGAGAACGAAAATTCTCCTTGAATTCGGCCCAAGTGATTCTTTCTTGGTTCTCATGAGCATTGCAATAAGAATCCCACCAATCCGCAGCTGCTCCAACTAGTTGATGAGAAGCAAATAGCACCTTCTCCCGGTCACTACATTGGACAATAGCTAGCTTCTTCTCCACGGACTTGAGCCAATCGTCCGCATCCATAGGATCAGTAGCTTGAGCAAAGGTCAGCGGCCTAGTCCTCATAAACTCTCCCAACCGGTTATGAGGAGGCGGGGGTGGCGGTGGAGGCATGTGGGGTTGATTGTTGATATTGCCAGCCTGCAGCTGTTCCATAGTCTGTATCATGGTCTGCATGAGCTGGTTTTGCATGGCCAATAGCTGCTCGATGTTGATACCTCCCTGAGTAGATCCTTGTCCAACGTTGTTCTGAGGTACTCCATTGTTCTCCTCTTCATCATTACCATCCCTCTGGTTGCGAGTCCTCACCATCTGAAGAAAAGCAGTAGGTAAGAATTAGAAAACGTCCCCAACTATATGCATCAAGGGATATGAAACTAAACAGCTAGCTACACTAGCCTAGGTGGACATGGCAATGCTAAGGCATCCCAAAATCCTCTATTAAGCACACAAGCAAACAATATATATAGCAAACGGCACTCCAAGCAAAAACACATCGATTCCTGAGTGCTCCTATGTGCTCTAAAGTGTCCATTCTATCTAGGCTGCATCCTACGGTCAACCTGTGGCTCTGATACCATTCTGTGACGCCCGGTTCCGAAAAACGAACCAAGCTAACGCATATGTGTGCCCAGGATGTTCAACACACATACACGAGTGCAATCACAAAAGAGTATACAGAAAATTACCACAGAACAAGATTAATTAACCAAATTTTATTACACAAACCAGATTATCCTCGAATACAAGCTCCAATGAATATTAATGACAAGTTCAACTAATGCAGCGGAAATAAACTAATTAAGCCATCTAAGCAACTATGCAGCATAAGAGACTGGGTATGTATGCGCAGCTCCAATCAACACCACAGGCAAGGCTAACGGTAGACACGGCCTAGAACTCCGCATTATCGCCATTAAACTCCCAATCCTGACCTGCAACTGTTGGGGGGGATTGCAAGAGTGAGTACATGTCGTACTCAGCAAGTGTGGAAAGTATGACATGTGGCTGATTCAAATGACGACAATAATAATGGCTAAGTGCTGAAAAGTACATAAAAACATTTGAAAAGCAATATATTACATGTATGTGAAATAAACCCATCATAATCATAAATAATACCATAATACCAGTCCACAGTTCACCATCCTCATCCATAATTCCAGATTTCACCATTGCCAATAACCATATTCAATACCAAAAATAAACCCATAACCATCCATAACCATTACCAAACCATAACCATCCCAATTACCAATTTCCCTCTAATCATGTAGGTCATCCAGGCGCTCATAACCGGGAGCACGGCTATCATGATAGTTTTAGTTAACTCTGCAGAGTTTGTACCTCTTTACCCACGTGTTTGTGATTTCCTCACCCGTCGGCGACTAAAGAACCTCCCTTATGTCAATTACACTTCCTTTGGTGTATGGCCAAGAGATCACAAAATAGCCTTTACAAAGGGATTACTAGCCTATTCAGACCCCACTGAGGTTTCACCGGTGGCGATGCCTCCAACTGAGCACATCTTCAACCAAGGGCCCCCTCGAGCCATTCGGATCCCAGGGTAGTCCCACCAATCATCAACAAACCCAATCCGACTACCCCTTCCCCGAGCATCCACAATGGTCCAAACAGCACTAGCAAAGCCCTAATTAATCAGCTACGCCGCACCCATACTTGGCCTCGTGGTGGCACTGTAGTCCTGGGTTATTCTCGCATGAACCGGTCCTTAGATCTAAAGCAAGCAAACCACCATAACATCCAACCCATCCACATACCAGGCTTGCTTAGATCACCCATTACAATACCATATTAACCAGTTCATGTTATCCAGAATCTCATCCATGCATAAATAAATTGATTGGTATAGTTGTTTTCCATCCCAGTTGATTAAGCGAAGCAAAAAGTAAAAAAAAAAGCCTTTCCGACTCTCTACCATAAATTCCAGGTGACAAGGGTGGTCAAACAAAACTAGTAAACTTCCTACCATATGATTTCCCATCAAATTGACACAAGCATGCAGTTTTGCAAACAAAACATTTGTTTTAAAAACAGGATCAATATGCTTTAAGGACACTTGCCTTGCTCTTGCTGTTGATTAGGGTCAAAGCCTTCAAACTCCTGATGCTGTAGATCCTCCGCGGCACTTTCTAGCGCAAATCTGTCTAATTCACACAATAAACATACAAGACAAGAAACACAATCAAAGAGTACACAAATATTACTCAATATGACATGACATGCATGATTGATTCAAATGCAAGGTAGAACTTGTTACTAGATTGCTTTTAATGATCTCTAACTAGTTCTAATAGCTTTTAACAAGTTTATACAGGTGTGGAGTTGATTAGATCAAATTTTAGAGTCAATTCAACACAATTTAACCAGGAAGATCGGACTAGTCCGCTAGGGATCGGACAAGTCTGCACTTGACGAGATCGGCAGATTAGGGTTTTCTAGATCGACATAATTTTGGAGATTAGGGGTTGAATTCACGTAAGGAAAAGAGAATAGAAGGTATACCAGGTATTTAGAACTCCAATGAACCAAGAAACTTGGAGGTAACACTTGGATCTTGATGATCTAGGGTTGGTGATGAACTTGGAGATGAATTGGTGGTGAAGGACGAAACTTGGTGGAGATCTTGATCCTCTTTCGTTTCCTCCTCTTCTTCTTCTTGTTTGGTATATTCTCCTCCCTCCTTGATGGTGGCTCCCCACGAACTAGGGTATGGGTGGGTGGAAAAGTGGCAAATAGATGTCAAACCAAGGGGTGGAGCTGTTTATATAGAGGTGGAGGCTAGGGTTAGATGGATTTCGAGTTTTGGGATGAGTAGAGGCCGGTTTAGAGTCCCACATGGGCTCCAAAAGAGTTAGGCACGACGTACCTAGGCCCACTTAATGCGAAACCCAAGAAACATGTCGTAAAACAAAAGATCAACTCGGAGTCGCGAAATATCGGACAAGTCCGGACAGGACCGGACTAGTCCGAAGTCGTCCAAAGAGAAAATCGGACAAGTCTGGCCAAAAATCGGACAAGTCCGAATTTGAACAGAGAGGAAAATGGACAAGTCCGCTGGAACATCGGACTAGTCCGGAAAAGTCCAGGGACTTAGCAAATTTCCAAGGATTCATGGAATATCGGACTAGTCCGCACAAAATCGGACAAGTCCGAAAGTTTCCAGGGGCAGAATCGGACTAGTCCGCAGCAAAAACGGACAAGTCCGTTTTTAGTCAGAGAGAAATCGGACTAGTCCTCAGCAAAACAGGACTAGTCCGCACTTTCCTACATTTTTAAGTGCGGTTTTGCTCCAAATCAATTTTAAACTTGTTCCCCTTGATGTGGGTTAATGTTAAACATGTATATGAGTGCATGTAGGGCATGATGCATGAAAATGAGGGTGTTACAATGGTCATGTCATAGATTTTTGTTATAGACTAGCTAAACAACAGAAAAGGGAAAGAATGGTTGCTACATCTCATAACTTTCATGCAAAATTTTCTGCACACATTGAACCGAATGTACAACCTACTGTTTTGAGTCAAAAACATTCAAAGCTTACCTCCGGACCTTCTGTTTTTGCCTCCGGAGCTACTGATTTTTGTGCTACACAAGTAACACCTTATAGGTCAGTAGTCAAGAATAAAAAATCTCAAACTTTGACTCATAAACCTGTTGTTTTGTCTCAGCTTTCGCGTGTTTTTCCTACTGCACGTCCCGTGACTCAGTACTGGATTCCTAAATGCTTTTTGACTAACCCCAGTATTGAGTCATTGACGTATTGTGCTTCTATGTAGGTTACACGTTTGAGGAAGGAGAACATTTGGATTGTTGTCGAAGGTCGTAAACGACACTTCCCCCGGACCTGCTTAGAGAGCAGCCCGCGGAGGTTCTTTGGATTCACGAGGGCTAGTCCCAGGAGATCGAACACAGCAGGATGATGAACACAGGGGATTTACGTGGTTCGAGCCGCCGAAGCGTAATACCCTACGTCCACGGGAGTGTTTGTGTATTGCCTTGCTTGATCGTGTATGAGCCATGGTCTAATTTTCCATCCCTTGCGAAGGTCGTCTGCCGAGTCCTTTTATAGTTCAAGGACTCTGTAGTTACAAGGTGAGACCCAGGACCCGACAGGTGGTCCCGGGGAGAGCCAAATCCTATAAAAGATCTAGGATTAATTGTTATCTACTTCCCTTTGTCATGGGCTTCAATGTGTCGTCCCACCGCGCCGTGCGCCAGGGCTACACATAGTTGGTGATGATGGCAGTGCACGTCTCGTCTGTCTTGTCCTCGCGGCCCATTCATCCTTCTTGCGGCATGGGTCTGTACCGTCTACCTGGACAAGACAGGACACTGCAGCCTTGACTTTCTCAAGCGCGACTCAGCCTGCCTTGGGAAGGCGCGCGTACTTAATGCCTGTCTAAGCAGTGCACGCGTTCCTTTACTGCAGCTTCCTACCGCACTGAGTAGGTCGTCCGCCACGTGGTTGCGCCGGAGCCTGCCTCTGCGGGAAGTAAAGCACTTGACGGATCATACCACGTGGTGCATTCAGAGCCCACCCCTATGGAGGGGTGGGGGCTCAACCCTGCAGGCCACGTGGTAGCTCCGGTGCCTTCCACTGCGAGGACGCGGGCTTGGCCCTGAGGCCCCGATCGGCCACGCGGCGGCTCCGGAGCCCGCCTCAGCGGGAAGGCGTGGGTCCGGTCCTGCCAGCCACGTGGCAGCTTGGGAGCCCCCCCTGACGGGGAGGTAGGATCTGGTCCTTCCCTCCTCGATGTGGCAGCCTTGGATTCGACCCCTTAGGCAGCGGCAGAGTCCTTAGCGGTTTTCTCCTGTGCGCGGGGGTACCCGGTCTGCAGGGTACCGACAGTGGCCCCCCGAGCCCACCTCGGGAGAGTCATTGATACCGCAGGTGGGGTCTTCTTCCTTTTCTTCCCGCGCAACTCTTCCGATTCCACTTCGAGGCAGTTCCCCAGGCGACACGCCCCTGCCGTTGAGGCGACGTGTCTCCTTACGGTAAGTGAAGGTGCTGAACAGGCGCCACGCGACGTGACTCCTGCCTTCAATCGTGCTTTAACTGCGGTGGTTCCCAAGGCGGCTCCTGCACTTCCGCTGCTTTCGCCCTCTCAGAAACCGCCGAGTTACCTCCCGCATGGCTAGCTGCCCGGCTCGCCTTCTTCGTCGAGCGACCCGGGCCCTCATGTCATTGCCCATACGAGTTCGTTACTCTTCTACTGAGGCTGTGGCGATCCACGCTTTTGCGCCTGTTGGCCTGCAGGGGTGCATAAAAAGAGAACTTTCCCCCTGAGGGTCCTTTCTCCCGCCTCTGCTCCCCTGCGCTCATGCTTTTGCCTCAATCCCAGTTCTTGCGCTCTAGTTCCCAGTCTCCCCATCCAGAGCCTCCTCCCTCAATCCTCATGGCGAGCATCTTGCCCAAGTCCAGGTTGTCCAGGCCCGCTGACCTGGCCCCGATGCGCCGGCTTCTCGGCTGGCATACTCCTGAGTGGGAGTCGTGGCTCTGTCCCGGGAGGCTACCGCTGATCCTCTCCGCCGGGGAGATGGTCCTCTTCTCGTCGTACGTGCTGGCCGGCTTCGTCCTGCCAGCATCCGCCTTCCTGGTCATGCTCCTGGAGACCTTCGGCCTCCAACTCCACCACCTCGCATCGAACTCGATCGCCATGCTGGCGGTCTTCGCTCACCTCTGCGAGATGTTCGTGGGGGTGATGCCGTCGGTAAAGCTCTTCTGGTACTTTTTTGTACTGAGGGCCACCGGCAGGAGTTCGAAGGAGCACCTCGGCGCCTACTACTTCCTGCGTCGGACAAAGGTCCCCACGAGGTACATTGCTTCCTTCAATTATGCGAGGTGGGAGCTGTGGCGCGAAGATTGGATGATCGCCAAGGTCGAGGCCCACGACCGGATGTGCCTCCCCATCGAGATCCCCTACTCCGAGCGATCATTCTGGGAGGAGCGCCCAGAGCTGGAGGAGGCACTCAACCCGATGCTGGAGAGGATCCAGATGTTGGCGGACCACGGGCTGTCGTCTACCATGGTGCTGAGGGACTTCATGTCCCGCCGCATAGCTCCGCTTCAGCATCGCGCCCACCCGGCATCGATGTTCACCGGCCTGTCGGACTGCACCCAGCTCCAGACCGGCCCCGGCTCCAACCTGGGCGAGCAGCAGCTGCTCGACATGCTGACCCGGGTGTGCTCCGATGACATCTCCGCTGAGGCACTTGCTCTTCCGTCGGCCTGCCACCCCTTGTGCTCGGACTCCGAGTTGAGGAGGCAGCTGCTGAAGACGATGCCGACCCTTGACGAGTCCGGGCTAGCGCGGCGCCAGATCGGGGACCCGTTCCGGGGGGGTTAAAATTGCTGACGACGCTGAGGGAGGCGAGGCTCCCTTAAGCGACGTTGGTTCTTCAAGCGACGACTCCTCGAGCAGCCCCTAGCACCATCCATGGGGTGGCGTCGTCGCCCCCGGCGACAAGGGGAAGGGGAAGGTGCCGGTTCCGGTGCTGGACCCGTCCCCCAAGAAGCGCGCCCGGTTGCTGCCGCTGGCCCCTTCTGCCCCTCGTCAGGACTCCGGAGCCCTACCGCGCTCGTCGCCATGGGGCGCCGATGGCGCCACCTTGCCGCCCGAGTCTTCCTCACGCAAGAGGGGGAGGCTTCTCAACGCCGACGGGACCCCAGCGTTCCCTCTCCGTTCGGAGGGGCGCCAGACTTCGGGGGTGCCGCCGACACCACCACCACAGGGGCCCCTAACACACTCAGGGGCCCCCGTCATGGGTTCGGGGGGTCCGAACCCCCCCAACCCTTTCGGGAAGCGGTGGAACTTCAGCGTCCCCCGGTAAGCCTGCTCAGATTTTACCTTGGGTGTTCTTTGCTGTGTGCCTACCCTGTTAATCTCTTATGGTCTGAGTTTGCTTGGTTTCAGCGCCACCACAGCTACTCCACCACCCGCGGGCACTTCTGCTGGGGGGTCTGCCGCTCCAGCCGGCTCGTGGGGATCGTCTGCTGCCTCGCGCCCTGCTCTGGTGCACCAGGCTGCTGTCGCCGGGGTACCTCTGGCCTCCGTGCCTGAGGTACCCACAGCGGCTGCCGAAGCCCAGCCGCGCACGCCGACAACCGCCGCTGCGCCTGCCAACGACTTCGCGTCAACCGACTACTTCGTGCCAGCTGATGCTGCCGCGCCCTCCGACACTGCTACGTCGGCTGGCGCCACCGCCCCAGGTGCTGCCATCCGGGAGGGGGCCCTGGTCCCCGCCTCCCCAGTGGTCCTCCAAATAGAGGACGACATTGAGGAAGTGGGGAGGTAGGGGCCCGCTGCTACGGTGGAGCCTCTCCCCCTGTCTGAGGCTATGGCCATGGCCTGCTCCGGCTTCCGGCAGGCCCAGGCGGCCCTTGCCCGGGAGAAAGGGCAGCTCGAGGATGAGGACGACCGGCTCTGGGAATGGGCGAGGACCCTGGAGGCCTGGACCCGGCTGGCAAAGAGACGAGCGGCCCAGCGGGAGGCGGTCGTTTGAGAGGAGATGAAGATCCTCGAGCAGGAGCGCGACCTCATCACCCAGCTGGACACCGTCACCCAGAAGCTGAAGGCTGACGCCGAGGCCATCCACGCTAAGGCCAGCTCCCGCCTCTAGGCCTGCGAGGACCTTCAGCACCTGCTGTCCCTCCGGGAGGCTGCTCTAGCCGAACGGGAGCAGGAGCTGGCGGCGAAGCAGGCCGAAGTGGAGGCGACCTGCCGCGGGCTCATCCTCCAGCAGGAAGGGGCGAGAGTCCGTGCCGCCGAGTTGGACCGCCGGGAAGCCGCCGTGGCCGAGGTGCAGCAGGCCCAGTCCGTCGAGCGCCAGGCCCTCCTGGACCGCGAGTTCAACATCGCCCTCAAGGAGGGTGACTTGGACCGCCGCGAGGCGGGGGTCGGCGAGCGCGAGAGGGCCCTGGCTGCCAAGGATAAGCGGTTCCTGGACGGCGGCCCCCGGGCACTGGCGGGGGCCCAGCAGGAGGTGGAGGAGCTCCGGGCGGCGCGCTCCGCCAAGGCCCGGAAGGTCTGGGAGTTCCTTGGCGGTGCCGACTCGGCTCTGGTACCGCTCGGCATCAGCCCGGCGCGCGTGGGGGAGCCGGCACAGGAGGTGAGTCAGGTGTTCCCGGCGCTCGACTCCACCAGCTCGAGGATGCGCTCGCTGGGGGCCATCCTTGACAACCAGCTGGAGGCCGAGGGACGGATACTAGTGAAGGAGGTGGCGACGCACATCCTGTCCTGCTACCGGAGCTGGTACTCCGACGTCTCCCTGCAGCCGGTCCTCGAGGGGCCCATTGCCGAGAGGGAAGAGGCCGCCAAGTCTGAAGTTTCGGATGCGGTGGCACTCATAGCCTCAAGGTTCCAGCGGAGCGGCTGAGGGCTCCCCGGGCGTCTGTTTAAGTTTTTGTCTTTCTGTTTTTGTCTTGTGGCTGGCTGTGATGACAAACTCTTTATTTGTGTGATAAAAAATCTGTCTGTGGTGCCCTTTTATACTGAGCTTGCTTTTATTTCCAGTAATGTCTTCCAGCTGCTTGTTGTTCCTTAACTTCCAGGACCTGCTGTCCCCCAAAGTATGGCCCCCTGACAGGCGTGGCCAGTTGTTATGGGCACACCTGTCATATACTTAGGGTTTAGGGCGGACCGGTGCAGGAGGAGCCTAGGATTCGTTGGTAGCATTGCCGTAGTAGAGTATGCAGGTATGTTGACAGCGGCCCCCTTGGTGGTGCCGCTGGAGCTTCAGTTCCGTGGTGGCCACCATCTTTATGGAGAGGTCGACAGCGGGCCCCCTGGGGGTGCCGCCGGAGCTTTAGGCCGGCGGTGCCCGCCATCTTCAGCGAGAGGTCGACAGCGGGCCCCCTGGGGTTGCCGCCGGAGCTTCAGGCCGGCGGTGCCCACTGTCTTCGCGGGTACTCTGACGGTGGTTGCTGGAATAACTTCCTCAAAGACCTGTACATAGATCAAAAAAGAGAAGTAATTCTGTCCGCTGGTCACTTTACCCCTGCTCTTTTTGTAGTGTCGCTTGCCTTACGATCCTGGGCTGACTCGTGGGGCTTAGGTAATTCAGTGCTCCTGCACCTAGGACTCGTCGTCCATACTACCCAAGGGTGGTCCATCTGGCCCCCAGTACTCGGCTGTAGCGCTGGGGAGGCAGAGTGCACAGGCTTAGGGTACAGGACCAGGCTAAGCAGGCTGTGGCCCTGGACCTCCCGCTCAGCGTAAGCCTTTTCCGGGGGAGACCATCTGGAGACACAGGCCCCCGAGTATTGGAACATCCGAGGCCCCAGGTGCAATGCAGGTACCTCAAGCAACCCCACCTGCAGTCCAGACAGCAAGGCTCCCACTATTGCTAAAGCAGGGGAAAAACGACAGCGCTCATGATAGATCACGAGCTATGGCGGGCTTACAGCCACATTATAAAAATTAAAGATAATTTTTGAATTGACAAACCCTATACCAGGCAGGACAACGTTCTTTCATTGTAGTTTCTCATAAGATGGAGCAGACTTTACAAGGGGAATAACCCGGCCTGGGTGTCAGATGGAGTCGAGTGCACCTACTTAGGGTTCTGGACCAGGCTAAGCGGAATGTGCACTCGGAGCCCCATCGCCTTATCCTAAGTGTTGTCCTGAGGCAGTATGTAACTTTTACAATGAAATAGCATTGCCCCAACCCTGGTCTAGGGGTAGAACTTACGGAGGTGCTCGATGTTCCATGGGTTGGGTAATCGCTGTCCATCCTCTGTAGCCAGGCGGACGCATCCTGGGCGGCAAACCTCTGTTACCCGGAAGGGACCCTCCCAGCTGGGGGAGAGTTTGTTAGACCCATCCCAGGAGAGTATGCGGTGCAACACCAGGTCGTCTACCTTTAGCTCCCTACTCCGCACGGTCCTCTGATGGTAGCGCCGGAGCGCCTGCCTGTACCGTGCATTTCGGAGAGCCGCTCGCACTCGTCCCTCATCGACGAGGTCCAGGTCTTCACGCCGAAGCTGGTCCTGCGCGGCTTCGTCGTACCTCCGAGCACGGGGGGAGCCCATGGTAATTTCTGGGGGGAGGACGGCCTCTGCCCCATACACCAAGAAGAAAGGCGTTTCCCCCGTGGCCCGGCTGATTGATGTCCGGCTAGCCCACAGCGCACACGGAAGCTCATCCACCCAATTTGCACCATGCTTCTCAAGGTGTGAGAATGTGCGAGTCTTGAGGCCCTTGAGGATCTCTGCATTGGCTCTCTCAACCTGCCCATTGCTCTCTGGATGAGCAACTGATGCATAGCAGACTTGGATCCCCATGTCCTCGCAGTATTCCTGGAACGCTGCACTTGTGAACTGGGTCCCATTATCAGTTATGATTCTGTTCGGGACCCCGAACCAGCAGACGATCGACTTGATGAATTTTACTGCTAACTGCTTGTTGATGGTGACAACTGGGACGGCTTCTGGCCACTTGGTGAACTTATCTACGGCGACGTAGAGATGCCGGAATCCTCCGACGGCTCTGGGAAAGGGTCCCAGGACAACCCCCATAGAGCGAATGGCCATGAGGGAGGGATCATCTGCAGCGCCTGAGCTGGTGTGTGGATCTGCTTGGCATGGAACTGGCACGCCTTGCATCTCTTTACCATCTCGGCGGCATCCTGGAGTGCTGTCGGCCAGTAAAAGCCATGCTGAAAGGCTTTACCGACCAGCGTGCAGGAGGACGCATGGTTCCCACACTCGCCTCCATGGATCTCTGCGAGCAGGTCGCAGCCCTCCTCCCGGGTAATGCATCGCAGTAGGATGTCGTTGGCGCCACGCCGGTAGAGATCCTCTTCCACCAGCGTGTACCTTTTAGCCATGCGAACAATCCTTTCTACCAGGGCATGTTCTTCGAGAAGGATATTGTCTTTCAAGTAGTACCAGACCTCCGAGATCCATGCATCGGGACTTGCTTGAGCCTCTGGATCTTGGGCGCTCGGTAGCTCGGAGCCCCCGATGGCGCATATGATCCTTGGCAGACTCCATGGTAGTAGGGTCGCCGGGACTGCCAGCTTCGAGGTGCTGGGCTCGCCTCCTTCGCCCGGTTCGGCTGCTCGGGCGGTTGGTCGCGGTAATGTCCTTGCGAAGACTCCTTGGGGCACTGGGACCCCTGTGGAGGCCTTCGTTGACAGGTCGTCTGCGACTGAGTTGTCGGCTCGGGGTACATGGCACAAGTCCAAGACTTCAAAGTCCTTTTCCAGCTTCCGGACGTGCAGCAGGTATGCTGCTAATTGAGGGTCGTTGCAGCTGCACTCTCCTCTGGCTTGCTTGATGATCAGTTGAGAATCACCTTTAGCCAGAAGCTGTCGGACATTGAGGGTCAGGGCAGTCTTCAGCCCAAAGATTAGGGCTTCATACTCTGCCATGTTGTTTGTCGCCTTGAAGTCGAGGTGCACCATGTACTTGAATTTCTCCCCAGTCGGGGTGAGGAGCAGGACCCTGGCCCCAGCCCCCTGCTTCCGCGAGGAGCCGTCGAAGTAGAGCGTCCAGGGGGTTTCGGTGAAAAATGGAGCCTTGGGCACCGTTTCGCCGTTGTCCGGGCCCCCCGGGTTGCTTGGCGATGGGGTCCATTCAGCCAAGAAGTCTGCCAGTGCTTGGCTTTTGACTGCATGTCGAGGTAAGAACTCCAGCTCGAACTCAGCCATCTCTGCTGCCCACTTGGCAATGTTGCCAGTCGAATTGGGGTTGTGGATTACGGTTTTCAGTGGGAAGGAGGTGACCACTGAAACCCGGTGAGCTTGGAAGTAATGTTGGAGCTTCCTCGACACTATGAGCACTGCATACAGCAGTTTGTGTACCTCCAAATATCTTGTTTTTGCTTCATGGAGGACCTCACTGACGTAGTAGACTGGACGTTGGGAGGTCCGAACCCTCTCCGGGGGGTCCGGGGCTCCTTGCAATGCGTCTGCATCCTGGGGAATGTGGCTCCCAGGGTCTAGTTGGGTCTCCGGGGGTTGGGACCCGTAAGGCACTTGGTCACTGAAACTCACAGCGGAGGGCGGGGGGGCTCTTCTGGGTTCAGGCCTTGAGGCTCGGCCTCCCCCTCTGGGGCTCCTTCTGGTGCTTGTTGCGGTAGTAGCTGCGGCCACTCTGCAACCAAGACCATGCTGACCACTTCCGTTGTTGCGGTGATGTACAACAGGAGCGGCTCGCCGGGTTCTGGCGCCACCATAATGGGTAGCATTGTCAGGTGTTTCTTGAGCTCCTGGAAGGCCGCTTCAGCTTCCCCAGTCCACTCAAAGGGGCCTAACTTCCGCAGAATCTTGAAGAAGGGCAGGGCTCGCTCAGCCAGTCTTGAGATGAACCGACTGAGGGCTGCCAAACATCCTGCAAGCTTCTGCACGTCCTTGATGCGGGTCGGTGGCCGCATCAGCTCTATCGCCTTGATATTCTCTGGGTTAGCTTCGATCCCTCGGTGCGATACCAAGAAACCAAGGAGCTTCCCTGTAGAGACCCCAAAGACACACTTGTCGGGGTTCAGCATCGTGCGTGTCGTGCGCAGCTTGCTGAAGACTCGGGCTAGGTTGTCTAATAGGGATGTGTTGTCCCTGATTTTTACCACGATGTCGTCGACATACACCTCTACCAGATCTCTAATGAGGTCCCCGAATGTCTTATGCATTGAACGTACAAAGGTAGGGAGAGCATTCTTGAGACCATAAGGCATGGAGACATAGCAATACAGGCCGTCTACTATTATGAAAGCAGTGTGTTCCTCATCTTCCCTAGACATAGGTATTTGGTGAAAACCGGAATACGCATCTAGGAAACACAGTAGGACACAGCCTGATGTTGAGTCTACTATTTGATCTATCCTAGGAAGAGGGAATGGATCCTTGGGACATGCCTTATTGAGATTGGTGTAGTCGATGCACATCCAGAGCTTCCCGCCAGCCTTGGGAACGACAACAGGGTTGGCCAACCACCGTGGGTGGTGAACCTCCCGGATGAAACCAGCATCGAGCAGCTTCTTGATTTCTTCACAGATGAAGTTATGCCGCTCGATGGACTGTTTCCTGGGCTTCTACTGTACCGGTCGGGCGTCAGGGTAGATCTTCAGATGGTGCTCAATCACCTCCCTGGGGATCCCGGGCATTTGTGATGGTTGCCATGCAAACACATCGACGTTGTCCCGGAGGAAGGTGATGAGCACGTATTCCTATTTGCTGTCTAGGTTCCCCGCGATACGGGTTGTCTGCGCAGCCTCGGAGCCAATCCTGACGACCTTCACAGGGACGTCGTCGTCATTGGCAGGTTGCACACGAGGTGCAGCAGTGGAGGCTCGCTGCACCGAGCCTTGCTCTGGTCGACTCTCCTTCGAGCCTCCTGGGGCCGGAGCCCTCCCCGCTGCAAGTACTTGGAGCTGCTCCAAGGCTGACACTGCGGCTGAGCGGTCCCCTCTGATCCTGAGGACACCGGAAGGCGTCGAAATCTTCAGGACGAGGTAGCCGTAGTGGGCTACAGCCATGAACCTGTAGAGGGCTGGCCTCCCAATGATTGCGTTGAAGGGGGGTCGACATCTGCCACGTCGAATAAAACGCTCTCCGTACGGTAGTTCTCCGGGGTCCCGAAGGTCACCGGGAGGTCTATGTTACCATACGGGAGGATTTGCCCAGGTCCGACACCCGAGAACGGGCTCGAGGGTGTGAGCTGGTACATCGGCAGCTGCAGCTTTCGGAAAGTCGCCGTGGAGATGAGGTTGAGGCCCGCCCCTCCATCTATCAACACGTGAAAGACCTTCACGTTGGCAATGGTCGGGGACACCAGCAGCGGGAGCACTCCTGCCCCTGCCATGTTCTTCGGGCAGTCAGAAGTGTCGAAGCTGATCGCCGTGCTCATCCACTTGTGGTGGGGAGCCGGACTTGGGGCGGGGGCCACTGCAGCCACTGCCGGTCGCAGGGTTTTCACTGCGTTTTGGGACATGGGGTCGGTGGCTCCCCCATAGATGACATGGAGGGTCTTGCGGTGCTCCTTATCACTGCTGGAGTCGGAGTCGCCACCCTCGAAGACGGCCTTGACCGCCCGCTGGGGTTCCTGGAACCCCATCTTGCTGTCATCCTCCTTCTCAGGATCACCCTTCTGCTTGCCCTCCCTCTGGCGGGGGGGGGGGGGGGGGGGGGGGGGGTGCACCCTCTTGGCGCTGCTGCCTCTGTTTCTGTTCGCAGAAATGTTCCGCGAATCTCTTCACTTCCCGGCACTCGCTAGCACTATGGCTATTTGTACGGTGCACCGGGCACTTGAAGTCATGCTCCTCGGGATCAGGCGACTGCCTAGGGCACTTGTCTCGGCGCGATGCTCGGGCTCCGCCGGGCGCTGCAGCCGCCATTGCCTGGGCTCCGGGCTTTGGCCTGTTCTTGCCACTGCCCTTCTTCTTCTTCTTGCTGCTGCTCCTCGCAGAGGCTCCTTCCTCAGTCGGGGTGGCTTCCCTTGCTTCTGAGGATGGCTGGGAGTGCCAGTTGCGCCCCTCAGCTACCCTAGCACATCTGTTTGCTAGGGAGAACAGCTCGGAGACATCACGCACCTCGTGCATGGCTAGCTTCTCGAGCATCTTCTTGTCCCTAACACCTTGTCTAAACGCGACGATAACCGATGCGCTAGCAACATGAGGGGTGGTGTTCCGTACCTGGGAGAACCGCTGGATGAACGATCGCAGCGACTCTCCAGCACGCTGTCTAACGGCGTGGAGGTCAAGCTCGGTGCCGGGGCGCTTGTAGGAACTGCCGAAGTTAGCCACGAACTGTCGGCACAACTCATCCCAGGAGGTTATGGACCCCTGGGGCAGGTTCATGAGCCATGACCGAGCTGGGCCGGTCAGGACGACGGGGAAGTAGTTAGCCATAATGGCCTCGTCGCCTCCTGCAGCTAGTGTCACAGTGGTGTAGATCTGTAGGAACTCGATCGGGTTGACACTCCCTTCGTACTTCTCTGGCATGTGCGGACGGAACTTTCGTGGACAGACCACGAAACGGAGGTGAGGCGCTAGCGCTGCACACCCTTGGCTAGGGCTGACTGGTGCCGGCGGTGGCAGCGCATACCCCGGGTGAGCAGGCGGGCCTGCGTACACCTGGTGCTGAGGTGGAGTTGCATACGCCTGTGCAGGAGGCGCGACGTACGCCTGGTGCGGTGGAGGCACAACATGAGCTTGGGGCACAGGGCCCAGCAGGCTGTAATCTGCCTCGAGGTTGCGCCGACGTTCCCTCTAACGCTCGATGGTGACTCGGCAGTCCTCTCTGGCCCTGCGGCGCTGCAGCCTGGTTCTCAGATCTATTGTTGAGATCCTGGTTGAGCGCGAGTCTGCCGTCCACCGGTCGACTGTCGGCGTTCGCGGCAATGACACATGCATCGGCTGGGCATGTGTTTCCCTCGTCGGAGGCGCGTTGAGTGTGGCGGTGACGAGGTGGTCAACGTCGTTGATCCACTGCTGAGCTGCTCCCTAAGGAGCATCCCCAGCAGGAGGGTTGTGAAGTAGCGCGCGCGCTGCCGCGAGCGCACTCTCCGGGCTTGCAGCCGGTGGCGCCGTGATTGCTGTCATGGCCGGAGTACACCGTGGAGTGGCGTGTCGTCCTGCAGCCGGCAAAGTGACTGCGGGGCGACGCGAAGGTCCTGACCTTCCTGCCCTAGAGCGGTAGCCTGCCCTAGTGCGGGATGACGCCTGATCCTCCGCCACTGTCTGTCGCCGCAACTGCGCCATGGATGATCCGGCATTGGATTGGTCGTTCACCATTGCTGCTGGTGGAGATCTTGACGGGGAAAAAGCCCCCTACCTGGCGCGCCAAATGTCGAAGGTCATAAACGACACTTCCCCCGGACCTGCTTAGAGAGCAGCCCACGGAGGTTCTTTGGATTCACGAGGGCTAGTCCCAGGAGATCGAACACAGCAGGATGATGAACACGGGGGATTTACGTGGTTCGGGCCGCCGGAGCGTAATACCCTACGTCCACGAGAGTGTTTGTGTATTGCCTTGCTTGAGTGTGTATGAGCCTTGGTCTAATTTTCCGTCCCTTGCGAAGGTCGTCTGCCGAGTCCTTTTATAGTTCAAGGACTCTGTAGTTACAAGGTGAGACCCAGGACCCGACAGGTGGTCCCGGGGAGAGCCAAATCCTATACAAGATCTTGGATTAATTGTTATCTACTTCCCTTTGTGAGGGGCTTCAATGTGCCGTCCCGCCGCGCCGTGCGCCAGGGCTACACATAGTTGGTGATGATGGTGGTGCACGTCTCGTCCGTCTTGTCCTCGCGGCCCATTCGTCCGTCTTGCAGTGTGGGTCTGTACCGGCTACTTGGACAAGACAGGACACGGGAGCCTTGACTTTCGCAAGCGCGACTCAGCCTTCCTGGGGAAGGCGCGCGTACTTAATGCCTGTCTAAGCAGTGCACACGTTCCTTTACTGCAGCTTTCTACCGCACTGAGTAGGCCGTCCGCCACGTGGTTGCGCCGGAGCCTGCCTCTGCGGGAAGTAAAGCACTTGACGGATCAGGCCACGTGGCGCATTCGGAGCCCACCCCTATGGAGGGGTGGGGGCTCAGCCCTGCAGACCACGTGGTAGCTCCGGTGCCTTCCCCTGCAAGGACGCGGGCTTGGCCCTGAGGCCCCGATCGGCCACGTGGCGGCTCCGGAGCCCGCCTCAGCGGGAAGGCATGGGTCCGGTCCTGCCAGCCACGTGGCAGCTTGGGAGCCCCCCTGACGGGGAGGTAGGATCTGGTCCTTCCCACCTCGACGTGACAGCCTTGGATTCAACCCCTTAGGCAGGGGCAGAGTCCTTAGTGGTTTTCTCCTGTGCGCGGGGGTACCCGGTCTGCAGGGTACCGACAATTGTGGATTCAGGTTGCTCACGCCACATGACCGGTAACATCGATTGGTTCTCCTCCCTCTCTTTTGTGTCACGTGTAGAGAATGTTACTTTTGCCGATAATTCTTCAACTCCTATAATTGCTAAGGGTTCGGTTAGAGTAAATGATCACTACACTTTGAAGGATGTGGTACTTGTCAAAAAATTGAAATACAACTTGATTTCTGTTGCACAATTGCTAGATGAAAATCTAGAAATTATTTTCAATAAAAACTGCTGCAAAGTTGTAGGTTCAAATAGTGAGCTTATTTTTAACATGTCTCGGTTTGGAAGAGTTTTTAAAGCTGATTTTGATATGTCTTCCTCTAAGCATAGGTGTCTAGTTGCTAATGATTCAAAGGACTTATAGTTTTGGCATCGTAGACTTGGTCACGTAGGCTTTGATCACCTAACGCGTGTTAGTGCTCTTGATCGCATCGTGGGCTGCCTAAGCTTAAAGGGGACAAAGAAATTGTGTGCTCTTCTTGTAGACATGCTAAGATGGTTGCAGGTTCACATACTCCTCTCACAATGATCATGACAACTGAACCATGTCAACTTTTGCATCTTGACACCGTAGGACCTTCACATGTTCAATCCTTCAGAGGTAAATGGTATGTTCTTGTTATTGTTGATAATTATTCTAGATACTCTTGGGTTTACTTTATGGCGTCTAAGAATGAAGTTTTTAGTCACTTTAGAACTTTATTTCTTAGATTATCAATTGATTACCCAGGATCTTTAAAAGCAATTAGAAGTGATAATGGAACTGAATTTAAAAATCAATCGTTTGATCACTTTTGTGCTGAAAATAGAATAGATCATCAATTCTCTTCACCATATGTACCTCAACAAAACGGTGTTGTAGAAAGAAAGAACAGAACCTTAGTTGAGATGGCTAGGACTATGCTTGATGAATATCAAACTCCTAGGAAATTTTGGGCTGATGCGTTAGCAACCGCTTGTTATGTCTCAAATCGTGTTTTCTTGCGTGCTAAGCTAGGTAAAACACCATATGAGCTTCGGTTTGGACATAGGCCTAGTGTTACACACTTTCGGGTCTTTGGTTGCAAATGCTTTGTTAAGAAACATGGTAATCTTGATAAGTTTGAACCTCGATCCATTGATGGCATGTTTCTTGGTTATCCATCTCATACTAGAGGCTACCGTGTGCTTTTACTTGACACTAACAAAATTGTGGAGACTTGTGAAGTGTCTTTTGATGAAGCTAGCCCAGGTACTAGCTCCGGTGTTGCAGGACCAGATCCGTATCCTCAGGGGGAGGGTATTTTCGAAGATGAAGAAGAGCCAGTGATACTGCCTGGTAGTTCCGAAGTTGACACGTGTCCAGCTCCGGACATTGAACAAGCTCCTGCTATCACCTATGCTGGTCCTGATCGTCCACAAGTCACATCTGGTTGCCTACGTTTTTACAAATATCATCCCCCACAACAGATGATTGGAAGCTTGCACGAAAGAGTCACAAGGTCCAGGTTTTGCGATCCGAACTCTCATGCTCATTCTGCTTTTGTTGCTTCTTTTGAACCCAAAGATATATCACACGCACTCACTAATGAATCTTGGATTATTGCCATGCAAGAAGAGTTACAAAATTTTGAAAGAAATAATGTTTGGAAACTTGTACCTCCACCTCAAGGTCACACTTTAATTGGAACTAAATGGGTATTTAAAAATAAACAAAGTGAGGATGGGGTTGTGGTTACGAATAAGGCTAGGTTGGTTGCTCAAGGTTTCACTCAAGTTGAAGGTCTAGATTTTGATGAAACTTTTGCTCCTGTCGCTAGATTAGAAGCCATAAGAATTTTGCTAGCTTTTGGTGCATCAAATGATTTTAAGCTATATCAAATGGATGTTAAAAGTGCTTTTCTTAATGGCTACATAGATGAGGAGGTTTATGTCAAACAACCACCGGTTTTGAAAATCCAGATTTTCCTAATCATGTTTACAAACTGTCCAAAGCCTTATACGGTCTCAAACAAGCCCCTAGAGCATGGTATGATAGGTTAAAAACATTCTTACTTGAAAAGGGGTTTACCATGGGCAAGGTTGATAAAACTCTTTTTGTGCTTAAGCATGACAATGACTCATTATTCGTTCAAGTGTATGTGGATGATATTATCTTTGGTTGTGCTTCTCATGATCTTGTGTCCAAGTTTTCAGCAATGATGAGTTCTGAATTTGAAATGAGTATGATGGGTGAACTCACTTACTTTTTGGGGCTGCAAATCAAGCAAACCAAGGAGGGTACCTTTGTGCATCAAACGAAGTATACCAAAGACCTCCTAAGGCGCTTCAACATGGACAAAAGCAAGCCTCTTCGGACACCAATGGAAACAGCAACACCACTTGAACTTGATGAAGATGGTGAATCTGAATCAAAAAGAATATAGAAGCATGATCGGATCACTTTTGTACCTCACGGCATCAAGACCGGACATACAATTCAGCGTATGTCTTTGTGCACGGTTTCAAGCTTCCCCACGTGTTTCACATCGTCAAGCCGTCAAAAGGATTCTCAGGTACTTATATGGAACCCAAGAATTTGGCATTTTTCTTCCTTCTTCCTCAACCGTTACTTTGAAAGCTTTTTCAGATGCTGATTTTGGGGGTTGTAGGATTGATAGGAAAAGTACTTCCGGTGCTTGTCATTTTCTTGGTAATTCCCTTGTTGCTTGGTCCTTTAGAAAACAAAATTCAGTTGCACAATCCACAGCCGAATCTGAATATGTAGCTGTTGCTAGTGCTTGCTCACAAACTCTTTGGATTGTTCAAACACTTAAGGACTATGGGGTTGATCTAGATAGTGTTCCACTATTTTGTGATAACACTAGTGCTATTTGCATTGCCAAAGACTCCGTGCAACATTCTAGAACTAAGCACATTGATATTAGGTATCACTTTCTCCGAGATAACATTGAAAAAGGAAACATTGTGCTTCACATGTAGATACCGAACATCAATTGGCTGACATTTTTACAAAACCTTTGGATTTTACTCGTTTTTGTTTCATTCGTAGTGAAATAGGGGTTATGCATCCTCATGGCTTAAATTGAGGGGGAGTTTTGAAACTTGGGAAGTCTATGTGTGGATCTGAAATAAAAATAATATGAGCATAGTATTTCATACATATATGACTTTGTGATTCCTTTTACATGCTGAAAGTTCTTACTACATTACTCGTGTTATACATTTTGTAGTTTTTGCCATGTCTAGTAATTGGAATAACTACTTACACTAAAACTGGTCATGGTGGAACTTTCTTGCTGTTTTGAACTTGTTACATGTTCACAAGTGCTTTTAATCATAAAGAATTAATTAAGTAATCAACTCACATGTTGAGTTTTTATGAACAAATATAAATTGAGAAAAGATCAAGAGAATATGCATGCATCGCACTTCTTCTTTTGAGATTGCTTGTCATTGCACTTAGATATGAGCTTGGAAGAAGTTGTGTATGACTAAAACCATGTCCTTAAGCTTCTGATTGTCTAATGACATAGGCTTAGCTTGGTTGGTTAGAATAAGGCAGATGCGCATATAATCTCTTGCAAACATCATATGATCTAAATTTATGCTTTGAAAAATAATAAAATGCAGCAACTAGTGTCATGCTTTCAGGTTTTGAAATAGTTAAGTTTGTGAGACCATGACTTGCTTAAATTGAAAATTACATATGATCTCTAGTATGGCTTACACTACTTTATGTATTTCATTGATGTGATAATGTAAGGTACTTGATAGTATGACTTGGATGAGCTTTGTTTATATGTATATGTTATAATATGCTCATAACAACTAAAGGGGGGAGAGATAATTTGTTTATATGCTCATGCCTTGCTGAATACATTGTCAAAGGGGGAGAGATAAGCATGAAGAGAAAGAGAATATGTGCATAAGGAGAGATAATAAAGGGGGAGAGATAATATGGAATTTTTGTTCTTTTTGTTCTCATTCTACTTTTTATTTACAAAAGGGGAGAAATTGTCTTCAAAACTTTTAATGAGAATAAGCCAATGTTCGGATTTTAAATGGTGTTGCCAATGCATTCATCAAGGGGGAGATTGTAAGACCTATGTGTGCTGAATACATTGGCTTGTAGTGAATACACTTGGCTTTGATGATAAAAGTTTTAAATATCACCAAAACACCTTTTTATCAAGGTCCGACTCTAGCTCTGAGCTACAGCAAGGTCCGACGGTAGGTCTGGCTTGTTTTGGGTAGCTCCGGCTATGTTCGAAGCTAGATCCGACTTCTTGGTAAGGTCCGACTAGCTTTGGTTAGCTCCGGTGAGTTTTATCTTTAGCTCCGGCACGTCTTTATTAGCTTCGGCATGTCTTTGATAGCTCCGGCATATATTTGATAGCTCTTACATGCTTTTGCTAAGCTCCGAGTTGATTTTTCTAGCTCCGGCTTTTGGGTTTACTAGTTCCGACTAGTTCTGGTTAGCTCCGGCGCTAGGTCCTGCTAGTTTTGTAAGCTCCGGCGGGAACTTGGTTGTACTAGTTTTGGTAAGCTCCGGCGCTAGGTTCTACTAGCTTATGTTAGCTCCAGCTCAAGGTCCGGGATGCTCTGGCAAGGTCCGGAACTTGACCGAAGTGCTTCTGCTTTTCATTTGCAATGTTTTTTTCTTGCTTTACATTGTTGGAAAGTTTGCTTAGTATTCTTTTACTAATTTTTTGGTGTATTTTGGTTGATATGGATGATATCGTGTTACTGTGGTTTTGCAACATGCTTATGTGAGGTTCTCACGTAAGGTGTTGTGTTCGGAACTAACTTGAGTCAAGTCGAGGACTTGGGCTCGTATGGATTGGTTGTTTATTCATGTGCAGGTGTTGCTTGAGTTCAAGACATGGCTGGTTATGGGATCCATTGGAATAGTCTCAGGGAGGAGATGAGGTTCCAACAACCAAATTCAGGAGGAATTGTGGTTGAGCTGATCAGGAGGTTGCGTAGCATGATTGAATCAAGAACAATGCATATGAAGGTATCGTGGACGTCATTGGAAGATATTTGCACGTGTGCATGGAGTGCATGGACGTGGCTACATGGTTCCGAGGTGTGATGAAGAGATGTGGACGTAAAGAATTGGTCGGAAAGGTCCAACCGACTAGGTTATGGACTCAGGCTGCGGCTGAGTCGGGTTCGACTCAAATATGGAAAGATTTGAGTTGGTTATGATAGGATTTCGTGTGGGTCACGAATTTGAGTTGTATAGGAATGTAGGATACGTTCCTAAGGTGTTTGGAAGTCTTAAGATTGCTTCTATCTGCTTATAGAAGAATCCTAAGCAGTTATGGAAAGTTAAGATTCGTGAACAGAGTAGGATTAGGTTCCTGATCTGAGTTGAGTTGGCTTTTGAGCTGGTTATATAAGCAAGGGAGCCTAGAGCTAGTGGTGCACGACTTTGGGGCTGTTCCTCTTGTTTTCTATTAAATAAAATTTATAGTTTGAAGCAACTTTTGTGTCTTGTTCATCCGACTTGTTCCAGACAAGTTTTACTCATCGAGTTTCTGGACAGCACTACCTTTCGTCGGTGGTTTTATCATAACTCGAGTTTTACAGATCCAATTGACGTGATTCTTTTTGGGTTGTCTTCGAAACTTGATTGTCTGTCATCTATAAAAAGTTCACGGTCATTGGATTTGTGTTCTATGATCTACACGAGTTTCTTTGCAGCATTCCAGAACTGTTTTTTTCTCGGGTAGGGCAAATTGACCATTGTTTGATCTTTCGATCATAACTTGAGTTTTTCTTGTCGGATTTGAGTGATTCTTTTTGTGTTGTCTTCGTGACTTGATTCTCTCTGATATATATCACTTTTGTCACGGTGAAACACGTTTAGATTAGTCTCACACACGATTTCTTTAACAGATTGTTTTTTTTGCCGAAAGGGTTTGGGGTTTAATTGTTTCCGCTGCGTAAGATTTTTTTAAATCTACCATTCACCCCCCCCCCCTATGGTAGCTTTTCACGTGCTCTTCGATCCTACAAAAAACTCTTGCAAACCGAGACATGTTAAAAATAAGCTCACTATTTGAACTTACAATTTTGCAGTAGTTTTTATTGAAGATAATTTCCATATTTTCATCTAGCAATTGTGAAACAGAAAGCAAGTTGTATTTCAAATTTTTGACAAGTGCCACATACTTAAAAGTGTAGTGATCATTTACTCTAACCGAACCCTTAGCAATTATAGGAGTTGAAGAATTATTGGAAAAAGTAACATTCTCTACACATGACACAAAAGAGAGGGAGGAGAACCAATCTTTGTTACCGGTCATGTGGCGTGAGCAACCTGAATCCACAATCCAAATGTTCTCCTTCCTCAAACGTGTAACCTACATAGAAGCACAATATGTCGATGACTCAACACTGAGGTTAGTCAAAAGGCATTTAGGAATCCAGTACTGAGTCACGCGACGTGCAGCAGGAAAAACACACGAAAGCTGAGACAAAACAGCAGGTTTATGAGTCAAAGTTTGAGATTTTTTAGTCTTAACTACTAACCTATAAGGTGTTACTTGTGTAGCACAGAAATCAGTAGCTCCGAAGGCAAAAACAGAAGGTCCAGAGGTAAACTTTGAATGTTTTGACTCAAATGTACATTCAGTTCAATATGTGAAGCAAATTTTGCATGAAAGTTATGAGATCTAGCAACCATTATTTCCCTTTTCTGTTGTTTAGCTAGTCTATAACAAAAATCTATGACATGACCATCTCTACCACAGTAGGTACAATGAAATTTAACTTTGTGTTCATGTCTATATGAGCAAACAACATTTTTATTTGAAATCGAATGAGACAATACTCCTGTAGATTTGAAAACCACTTCTTTTTGTTTAGGAACTGTTTGAATCAAACCACTTCCTAATGACTTTACAATTTTAGGTGGATGTGCCTTAGCATGAGCATGAGAATCAAAACCTAAACCAGTTTTATCATTGCAAGACTTGGATGAATTCAGCAGCAAGTTTAGGTTCTTATTCCCATTACAAAACCGATCAAATGTCTTATGCATATTATCAAGTTTATTGGACAGATCAAGGCAATTTTCACATGAAGTTTTTCCTTTTAATTTGCAATTGGAACAATATTTAACTTCATGACAACGTAAAGCATTGTTCAATATAGAGATTTCATTCATAGCATCTTGCAGTTTCTTATCAAGATCATCACAACTAGAACAATGCAAATCAATTGTAGAACAAGAAGCATCTTTTAAGTTTCCAATATTAAGTGCAGCAAGCTTTTTGTTCTTTTCAATTTCAAGTTCAAGTTTATCAAGTGTGAAGGTATGTGCACTTCTTAGGGAGGACAATTATTCATATATTAAGTCACATGAGGAACAAGAATCATCACTAGGAATCAAGGATTTCAAACGATTAATTTCAGATTCTAGTGACTCAATTTTAACAGCATTGTCCCTAAGCTTTTTGTCCTTTTTCTTAACAATAAGAGTGGCACAAAAAATAGCATCACACATTTCTTCGCAAGTAGGACATACCTCTTCATTGTCGCTGTTGTGTTCTGCCTCCTCCATACTTGATCTTGACTTGCCCGCCATGAAGCACAAGTTTGCCAAATCATCTTCATCTTCATCACTTCCAATGTCCACGTCGCTTGAGCCAAGTTCCTGGAGTGCTGAGATAAAACTGCTCACCAATTGACGTCCTGTAAAACCCTTCTTTTTCTTCGTATCTTTTGCAGAGGAGTGCTTCGTTCTTGTTTTCTTTTCATCCCGGGAAGTAGGACCTGAAAGGTTAGGGCAATCTGAACGAAAATGTCCTATCTTACCACATTCGAAGCATCGTTGAGGTCCGGAGCTTCCTCTCCTTCTAGTTCTCACATTTTGCAATGCTTTTGAGAACCTCGTAGAGAGAAGTGCTAGCCCCTCCTATGGAAGCTCCTCAATCTGTTCAAGGGTTAGAGAGGACAGCAAAGCAAGTGTACCACAAGATGATGTTTGACTGGAACTAGGCATGTCACATTTAGAAACAAAAGCAATAGACTTGTTGGGGTTCTTACGTGAGATTATGTCAATTTCATGAGTTTTTAACTTGGAATATAGCACATCTAAAGTAAGTGAACTCATGACAGTAGATTCACGAATAGATGTGACTTTCATCTCCCAAATTGACATATATAATGCACTTAGCAATTGCCTAGCATTTTCAGAATCTGAAAATTAACATTGACACTACGCAAGTTGCTGAGAATCTTATTAAAGCGAGCAAAAATGTCATCAATAGACTCACTGGGTTGCATCTCGAAGCGTATGTATTCTTTCTTGAACATGTCTTGCCTTACCTCTTTGATCGTGTTGGATCCTTCGTGGTAGTCACAAAGTTGTTTCCACACATTGTATGCAGATCGGAGGTGTGCAACATGGTCGAAGTCACTTTGTGTTAATCCTTGTATGATCAAGTTCCGAGCCTTGTTATTGTTGTTGACATCTCTCAGATTTGTAGCTGTAACTTGATCGTTTAATGGCACTTCGTAAGGCTTGTATACCTTCTCCCATATTGCAAAGCCTTGTGCCTGGATGAAAGCCTCCATGCGTTCCTTCCAAACCTGAAAATCAATACCAGCGAACACACAAGGTTTGGCAGAGTACTTCTCCACGATGATTAGTCAAAAACACATGCAAATCACAAAGATTAGAGCATCGTGGCTCTGATACCAATTGTAGGAACGAAGAGCACGTGAAAAGCTACCAGAGGGGGGGTGTGAATGGTAGATTTAAAAATCTTACGCAGCGGAAACAATAATACCCCAACCCATTCGGCAGAAAAACGACCTATTAAAGAAATCAAGTGTGAGACTAATATAAACGTGTTTCACCATGACACAAGTGATATATATCAGAGAGAATCAAGTCAAGAATACAACACATCAAGAATCACTCAAATCCGTCAAGAAAAACTCAAGTTATGATCGAAAGATCAAACAAAGGTCAATCTGCCCTACCCGAGAAAAAAACAGTTCTGGAACAATGCAAAGAAACTCGTGTAGATCATAAACCACAAATCCAATGACCGTGAAATTTTTACAGATGATAGATAATCAAGTTGTGAAGACAACCTAAAAAGAATCATGTCAATTGGATCTGTAAAACTCGAGTTATGATAAAACCACCGACGAAAGGTAGTGCTATCCAGAAACTCGACAAGTAAAACTTGTCTGGAACAAGTCGGACAGACAAGGCACAAAAGTTCCTTCAAACTACGAATTTTATTCAATAGAACACAAGAGGAACAGCCCCAAAGTCGTGCACCATGATATCTGGGCTCCCTTGCTTATATAACCAGCCCTTAGGCCAACCCAATATCAACTAGGACTCCAATCCTACTCAGATCACGAATCGTAACTTTACATAACTGCTCAAGATTCTTCTATACGCAGATCGAAGCAATCTTAAGACTTCCAAACACCTTAGGAACGTATCCCACATTCCTAAACAACTAAGATTCGTGACCCACACAAAATCCTATCATAACCCACTCAAATCTTTCCATACTTGAGTCAAACCCGACTCAGCCGCAGCCTGAGTCCATAACCTAGTCGGTTGGACCTCTCCGACCAACTCTTTACTCCACATCTCTTCATCATGTCTCGGAACCATGTAGCCACGTCCATGCACTACTTTCACACGTGCAAACATCTTCCAATGACATCCACGATACCTTCACATGCATTGTTCTTGATTCAATCATGATGCACAACCTCCTGATCAGCTCAACCACAATTCCTCCTGAATTTGGTTGTTGGAACCTCATATCCTCCCTGAGACTAGTCCAATGGATCCCATCACCAGCCATGTTTTGAACTCAAGCAACACATGCACATGAATAAACAACCAATCCATACGAGCCCAAGTCCTCGACTTGACTCAAGTTAGTTCCGAACACAACACCTTACGTGAGAACCTCACATAAGCATGATGCAAAACCACGGTAACACGATATCATCCATTTCAACCAAAAACGCACCAAAGACTTAGCAAATGAATACTAATCAATCTTTCCAGAGATATAAAGCAAGTACGAAACATTGCAAATGAAAAACAGAAGCATTGCGGTCAAGTTCCGAATCTTGCCAGAGCAAACCGGACCTTGAGCCGGAGCTTACTAGAGCTAGTAAAATCAAGCACCCGCCGGAGCTTACTAAAACTAGCAGGACCTTAATAAAAAGGTGTTTTGGTGATATTCAAAACTTTTATCGTCAAAGCAAGTGTATTCACTACAAGGCAATGTATTCAGCACACATAGGTCTTACACCGGCCCCGGCCCCCTGCTTCCGCGAGGAGCCGTCGAAGTAGAGTGTCCAGGGGTTTCAGTGAAAACTGGGGCCTTGGGCACCGTTTCTTCGTTGTCTGGCCCCCCTGGGTTGCTTGGCGATGGAGTCCATTCTGCCAAGAAGTCTGTCAGTGCTTGGCTCTTGACTGCATGTCGAGGTAAGAACTCCAGCTCGAACTCCGCCATCTCCGCTGCCCACATGGCAACGTTGCCAGTCGAGTTGGGGCTATGGAGTACGTTCTTTAGTGGGAAAGAGGTGACCACTGAAACCCGGTGAGCCTAGAAGTAATGCAGGAGCTTCCTCGATACTATGAGCACTGCATACAATAGTTTGTGTACCTCCAGATATCTCGTTTTTGCTTCATGGAGGACCTCACTGATGTAGTAGACCAGCCGTTGGGAGGTCCGAACCCTCCCTAAGGGGTCCGGAGCTCCTTGCAATGCGTCTGTATCCTGGGGAATGTGGCCCCCAAGATCTAGTCACACCTCCGGGGCTGGGACCCGAAGGGCACTTGGTCACTGGAGCACACAGCGAGGGGGTCCTCTGCTGGGTCCGGGCCCTGAGGCTCAGCTTCCTCCTCAGGGGCTCCCTCGGGTACTTGTTGCGACAGTAGCTCCGGCCGCTCTGCAACCAAGACCATGCTGACCACCTCCATTGTTACGGTGATGTACAGCAGGAGTGGTTTGTCGGGTTCTGGCGCCACCATAATGGGTAGCGTCGTCAGGTTCTTCTTAAGCTCCTGGAACGCCGCTTCTGCTTCCTCGGTACACACAAAGGGACCCGACTTCCGTAGAATCTTGAAGAAGAGCACCGCTCGCTCAGCCAGTCTTGAGATGAACCGGCTGAGGGCTGCCAAACACCCTACAAGCTTCTACACATCCTTGATGCGGGCCGGTGGTCGCATCAGTTCTATTTCCTTAATCTTCTCTGGGTTAGCCTCAATTCCTCGATGCGAAACCAAGAAACCAAGGAGCTTCCCCACAGAAACCCCAAATACGCACTTGTCGGGGTTCAGCATCGTGCGTGTTGTGCGCAGCTTGCTGAAGACTTGGGCTAGGTTGTCCAATAAGGATGTGTGGGCTCTAATCTTTACCACGATGTCATCAACATACACCTCTACCAGATCTCTAATGAGGTCCCCAAATTTCTTATGCGTTGCACGTACAAAGGTGGGGAGAGCATTCTTAAATCCATAAGGCATGGAGACATAACAATACAGGCCATCTACTGTTATGAAAGCAGTGTGTTCCTCATCTTCCCTAGACATTGGTATTTGGTGGAAACCATAATATGCATCTAGGAAACACAGAAGATCACAGTCTGATGTTGAGTCTACTATTTGATCTATCATAGGAAGAGAGAATGGATCCTTTGGGCATGCCTTATTGAGGTTGGTGTAGTCGATGCACATCCGGAGTTTCCCACCAGCCTTGGGGACGACAACAGGGTTGGCCAACCACCGTGGGTGGTGGACCTCCCGGATGAAACCAGCATCGAGTAGCTTCTTGATTTCTTCACGGATGAAGTTCTGTCGCTCGATGGACTGTTTCCTGGGCTTCTGTTGCACCGGTCGGGCGTCAGGGTAGATCTTCAGATGGTGCTCAATCACCTCCATGGGGATCCCGGGCATTTGTGATGGTTTCCATGCAAACACATCAACGTTGTCCCAGAGGAAGGTGACGAGCGCGAGTTCCTATTTGTTGTCCAGGTTCCCCGCGATGCGGGTTATGTGGGCAGCCTCGGAGCCAATCCTGACGACCTTTACCGGGACGTCGTCGTCGACTGGTCGCACGCGGGGTGCAGAAGTGGAGGCCCGCTGTGTCGGACCCTGTTCTAGTCGGCTCCCCTTCGTGCCCTCTGGAGCCGAAGCCCTCCCCGCTGCGAGCGCCTAGAGCTGCTCCAAGGCAGATACTGCAGCTGAGCGGTCCCCTCTGACCCTGAGGATGCCGGAAGGCATCGGCATATTCAGGACGAGGTAGCCGTAGTGAGCTACGGCCATGAACCTATAGAGCGACGGTCTTTCGATGATTGCATTGAAGGGGAGGTCGACGTCCGCCACGTCGAACAAAACGCTCTGCGTACGGTAATTCTCCGGGGTCCCAAAGGTCACCGAGAGGTGAATGTTACCGTACAGGAGGATTTGCCTCGGTCCGACACCTGATAACGGGCTCGAAGGTGTGAGCCGGGATATCGGCAGCTGCAGCTTCCAGAAGGCCACCGTGGAGATGAGGTTGAGGCCTGCCCCACCATCAATCAGCACATGAAAGACCTTCACGTTAGCGATGGTCGGGGACACGAGCAACGGGAGTACGCCTGCTCCCACCATGTTCTTCGGGCAGTCAGAGGCATCGAAGCTGATTGTCGTGCTCATCCACTTGTGGTGGGAAGCTGGGCTCGGAGCAGGGGCCACTGCCCGTCACAGAGTCTTCACTGTGTTTTGGGAAGTGGGATCTGTGGCACCCCCGTAGATGACGTGGAGAGTCTTGCAGCGCTCCTTATCGCTGCTGGAGTTGGAGTCGCCACCCTCGAAGACGGCCTTCACCGCCCTATGGGGTTCCTGGAACCCCATCTCGCTGTCATCCTCCTTTTCAGGATCGACCTTCTGTTTGCCCTCCCTCTGGCGGGGAGGCGCGCCCTCCTGGCGCTGCTGCTTTTGCTTCTGCTTGCGAAAGCGCTCCGTGAACTTCTTCACTTCTCGGCACTTGCTAGAGCTATGGCTATTTGTGCGGTGCACCGGGCACTTGAAGTCAGGATCTTCAGGTTCTGGTGACTGCCGAGGGCGCTTGTCTCGGCGCGGCGGCCGGGCTCTGCCGGGTGTCGCGGCCGCCACCGCATGGGCTCCGGGCTTTGGCTTGTTCTTGCCATTGCCCTTCTTCTTCTTCTTGCTGCCGCTCCTTGCAGAGGCTCCTTCCTCAGTCGGCGTGACCTCCCTCGCCTCCAGGGAAGGTTGGGAGTGCCAGTTGCATTCCTCAGCTGCCCTAGCACATCTGTCTACCAGAGCGAACAGCTCGGAGACATCACACACTTCGTGCGTGGCTAGCTTCTCGAGCATCTTCTTGTCCCTCACACCCTGTCTGAACGCAACAATAATTGATGCTCTAGCGACATGAGGGATGGTGTTCCGTACCTGAGAGAACCGCTGGATGAACGATCGCAACGACTCTCTAGTGCGCTGTCTGATGGCGTGGAGGTCAAGCTCTGTACCGGGGCGCTTGTAGGAACTGCCGAAGTTCGCCATGAACTGTCGACACAACTCATCCCAGGAGGTTATGGACCCCTCGGGCAGGTTCATGAGCCATGACCGGGCTGGGCCGGTCAGGACAACGGGGAAGTAGTTAGCCATGATGGCCTCGTCGCCTCCTGCAGCTAGTATCGTGGTGGAGTAGATCTACAGGAACTCGCTTGGGTTGACGCTCCTGTCGTACTTCTCCGGCATGTGTGGCCGGAACTTTCATGGACAGACCACGAAACGGAGGTGAGGTGCCAGAGCTGCGCACCCTTGGGTGGGGCTGGTTGGTGCCGGTCATGGCACTGCATACCCCTGGTGAGCAGGTGGGCCTGCATACAACTGAGGTTGGGGTGGTGCAGCATACGCCTGTGGAGGTGGAGGCGCGACGTACGCTTGGTATGGTGGAGGCACGGTGCGATCCAGGGGCTCATGGCCTGGCACACCATAATTTGCCTCGAGGTTGCACTGCTGCTCCCTCTATCGCTCGATGGTGACTCGGCAGTCTTCTCCCGACTTGCGGTGCTACAGCCCGGTTTTCAGGTCTGTTGTCGAGATCCTGGTCGAGTGCGAGTCTGCCGTCCATCGGTCGACTGTTGGAGTCCGTGACAACGACACATGCATCGGCTGGGCATGTGTCTACCTTGGTGGAGGTGCGTTAAGCGCAGCGGTGACGAGGTGGTCGACGTCGTTGATCCACTGCTGAGCTGCTCCCCGAGGAGCATCCCCAGCAGGTGGGTTATGGAGTAGCACGCGCGCTGCTGCGAGCACACTCTCCGGGCTTGCAGCCGGCGGCGTCGTAGCTGTCGTCACGGCTGGAGTACGCCGTAGTGTGGCGTGCCGGCCTGCAACCGGTGAGGTGACAGCAGGGTGACACGAAGGTCCCGACCTTGCTGCTCTACAGCGGGATCCCTCCCTAGAGCGAGATAATGCCTGGTCCTCAGCTACTGCCTGTCGCCGTGACTGCGGCCTGGACGAACCGGCGTTGGAATGGCCGTTCACCATTGCTGCTGGTGGAAGTCTTCACGGGGAAAAATCCCCCTACCTGGCGCGCCAAATGTCGAAGGTCTTAAACGACACTTCCCCCGGACCTGCTTAGAGAGCAGCCCGTGAAGGTTCTTTGGATTCACGAGGGCTAGTCCGAGGAGATTCAGCACAGCGAGATGATGAACACAGAGGGTTTACATGGTTCGGGCTGCCGGAGCGTAACACCCTACGTCCACGGGAGTGTTTGTGTATTGCCTTGCTTGAGCGTGTGTGAGTTTCGATTCATGGATCCCTGTGAAGGTCGCCTGTCGAGTCCTTTTATAGTCCAAGGACTCTTCAGTCACAAGGTGGGCCCCAGGGCCCGATAGGTGGTCCCGGGGAGAGCCAAATCCTATACAAGATCTAGGATTAAATGCTATCTACTTCCCTTTGTCAGGGGCTTCAATGTGTCGTCCTGCCGCGTCGTGCGCCAGGGCTACACATAGTTGTTGATGATGGCAGGGCATGTCCCGCTGTCTTGTCCCCGCGGCTCACTCGTCCGTCTTACGCAGTGGGTCTGTACCGGCTACTTGGACAAGATAGGACACTGGAGCCTTGACTTTCGCATGCGCGACTCCGCTTCGCCTCGGGAAGGCGCGCGTACTTAATGCCTGTCTGAGCAGTGCACTCTTTCCTTTACTGCGGCCTCCTACCGCATTGAGTTGGTCCTCTGCCACATGGTCGCACCGGAGCCTACCCTTGCGGGGAGTTGAGCGCCCGGCTGTACAGGCCACGTGGCGCCTCCGGAGCCCACCTCTGCGGAAGGGCGGAGGCTCAGCCCTGCAAGCCACGTGGTAGTTCAGGAGCCCTTCCCTGCGGAGGGACGGGCCTGGTCCCAGGGGTTCCAATGGCTACATGGCAGCCTCGGAGCCCGCCTCGGCGGGGAGGCGAGAGTCAGGTTCTGCCGGCCACGTGGCAGCCCCGGAGCCTGCCTCGGCGGGGAGGCGAGGGTCCGGTCCTGTTGGCCACATGGCAGCCCTGGGGCTTGCCTCGGCGGGAAGGCGAGGGTCTGGTCCTGCCGTCCACGTGGCAGACCCAGAGCCCGCCTCGGCGGGGAGGTGAGGGTCCGGTCCTGCTGGCCACGTGGCAGCCTGGAAGCCCACTCCGACGGGGAGGTAGGATCTGGTCCTTCCCTCCACGACGTGGTAGCCTCGGACTCTGCCTCCAAGTAGAGACCGAGTCCTTAGTCATTTTCTCCTTGTGCGCGGGGGTACCCGGTCTGCGGGGTACCGACACAGGTGTTTAGGACTCCAATGAATCAAGAAACTTGTAGGTAGCACTTAGATCTTGGTGATCTAGAGTTGGTGATGAACTTGGAGATGAATTGGTGATGAAGAACGAAACTTGGTGGAGATCTTGATCCTCTTTCGTTTCCTCCTCTTCTTCTTCTTGCTTGGGATCTTCTCCTCCCTCCTTGGTGGTGGCTCTCCACGAACTAGGGTTTGGGTGGGGTGGAAAAGTGGCAAATAGATGTCAAGCCAAGGGACGGGGTTGTTTATATAGAGGTGGAGGCTAGGGTTAGATGGATTTCGAGTTTAAGAGAAGTAGGGGCCGGTTTAGAGTCCCACATGGGCTCTTAAAGAGTTAGGCACGACATCCCTAGGCCCACTTAACGTGAAACCCAAGAAAAAATCATAAAACAAAAGATCAACTCGGAGTCACGAAATATCGGACAAGTCCGAAAAGGACCGTACTAGTCCGAAGTTGTCCACAGAGAAAATCGGACAAGTCTGGACTATAATCGGACAAGTCCGACTTTAGTCAGAGAGGAAAACGGACAAGTCCGCTGGAACACCGGACTAGTCCGGAAAAGTCCAGGGACTTAGCAAATTTTCAAGGATTCTTGGAATATCGGACTAGTCCGCACAAAATCGGACAAGTCCGAAAGTTTCTAGAGGCAAAATCGGACTAGTCCGCAGCAAAAACGGACAAGTCGGTTTTTAGTCAGAGAGAAATCGGAATAGTCCTCAGTAAAATCGGACTAGTCCGCACTTTCCTACATTTTAAGTGCGGTTTTGTTCCAAATCAATTTTAAATGCTCCAAATCAATTTTAATCTCGTTCCTCTTTATGTGGGTTAATGTTAAACATGTATATGAGTGCATGCAAGGCATGATGCATGAAAATGAGGGTGTTACAAACCTACCCCCCTTAAAATGAATCTCGCCCTCGAGATTCGATGCGGAAGAGAAGAGATAGGGAAATTCCTTCTTGATATCATCCTCCAATTCCCACGTCGCTTCTTTTTCTGTGTGGTGCTTCCATTGAACTTTACACCGTCTAATAACCTTGTTCCTTGTGACCCTCTCCTTAGTTTCCAAGATTTTGACCGGTTGTTCGGCATAAGTCAAATCTTCCTCTAGTTCCAATTCTTCCATTGGCACTTGTTCTGCCGGTACTCTCAAACACTTCTTGAGCTGGGAAACATGAAAGACATCATGGAAATCCGAAAGATGAGCTGGCATCTCCAACTTATACGCTACTTCTCCTCTTTTGTCCAAAATCTTGAATGGTCCAATATAACGAGGTGCGAGCTTGCCCCTTATGTTAAACCTCTTATGACCTCTCATTGGTGACATCTTGAGGTAAACAAAATCTCCTATTTCAAAGGCTAATTTCCTTCTCCTATTGTCCGCATAGCCTTTTTGCCTTGATTGGGAAGCCCTCAAGTTTTCACGAATTATTTGGACTTGCTTTTCGGCTTGTTGCAACACATCTGGACCAAATACTTGAGATTCTCCTGCTCATTCCAGAATAAAGGTGTCCTACACTTCCTCCCATAAAGCGCTTCATACGGTGACATTTTCAAGCTTGCTTGGTAACTATTGTTGTATGAAAATTCTGCGTATGGCAAGCTTTTGTCCCAACTTTTCCCATGCTTCAAAGCACAAGCTCTTAACATGTCCTCCAAAATCTGATTGGTCCTCTCAGTTTGTCCATCCGTTTGAGGATGATATGCTAAACTAAAATTCAACCTCATTCTCAAAGCTTCATGCAATTTTTGCCAAAATCTGGAAGTAAATTGTGAACCTCTATCCGACACGATCTTCTTCGGGACTCTGTGTCGACACACAATATGCTCCATGTATATTTCGGGCAATTGTGTAGCTGTATATTTAGTCTTCACGGGGATAAAATGAGCTGACTTGGTTAAACGATCCACAATTACCCAAATTGAGTCATACCCGGACTGAGTACGTGGTAACCCAACTATGAAGTCCATTCCGATTTCTTCCCACTTCCATTCCGGGATCTTCAATGGTTGCAATAATCCAGCTGGCCTTTGATGTTCCGCCTTGACTCGTTGACACACATCACACAATGCCACATATTCAGCTATGTCCTTTTTCATGCTATCCCACCAATAGCAAGTCTTCAAGTCTTTGTACATCTTCGTACAACCGGGATGAATTGAGTGCGGCGAGTCATGTGCCTCCTTTAATATTGTCTCCCGAATATGCTTTACATTAGGCACAATAATTCTCTTTCCAAGCCATAAGGTACCATGTTCGTCCTCATCAAATCTGAATTATCTCCCCTCTTGAGTCCTTTCCTTGATTTCCTGAATTTTCTCATCCTTGGTCTGTGCCTCTCGAATTTCTTGCTCCAAGGTTGGGTTTAACTCCATCATCTTCATCTCATTTAAAAACTCGAGGTTCAACCTTTCAAACTCCTTACATAACTCGGATGGTAACTCTCGAACTGTGAGTTGATGACTTACTCCCTTTCTACTCAAAGCATCGACCACTACATTGGCTTTTTCCGGATGATAGTTGATCCCCAAATCATAATCTTTGATGAGCTCCAACCATCTCCGTTGCCTCAAGTTCAGATCCGTTTGTGTGAAAATATACTTCAAACTCTTATGATCTGTATAAATTTCACATCTATGTCCAAGAATATAGTGCCTCCAAATCTTCAATGCGTGTACCACGACCGCGAGTTCCAAATCGTGCATGGGGTAATTCTGCTCATGTTTCTTCAATTGTCTTGATGCATAGGCGACCACTTGACCTTCTTGCATCAATACACATCCAAGTCCTTGTCTCGATGCATCACAATAAATATCAAAACTCTTGCTCACATCCAGCAGTACCAAAACTGGGGTTGTTGTCAACCTCTTCTTCAACACCTCAAAACTGTTTTGACAAGCTTGAGTCCATTGGAAATCCTTTCCCTTTATTAGCAACTTCGTCATTGGCTTGGCTATCTTGGAAAGTCCTTGATGAATCTACGGTAATATCCAGTCATCCCAAAAAAACTCCTTATTTCCTTGACATTTTACGGCGATTCCCATTTCAACGCGTCTCTCACTTTTCCGGTGTCAACCGATACTCCTCCTCCTGAGATGATATGACCCAAAAATGACACTTCTCCCAACCAAAACTGACACTTGTTGAACTTGGCATATAATTGATGCTCCCTCAATTTCTGTAGCGTAAGCCTCAAGTGTTCCTCATGTTCCTTCTCATCCGTCGAGTAGATCATAATATCATCAATGAACACCACGACGAACTTGTCCAAGTACTCCATGAAGACTTTATTCATGAGGTACATAAAGTAGGCAGGTGCATTTGTCAATCCAAAAGACATCACGGTGTACTCATAAGATCCATATTGTGTTCTAAAAGCTGTTTTTGGTATGTCTGATGGTCTAATCTTCATTTGAAAATATCCCAACCTCAAATCAATATTAGAGAAGACACAAGCACCCTTCATCTGATCAAACAAGTCTTCTATGCGTGGAAAGGTGTACTTGTTCTTGATTGTTACCTTGTTGAGAGCTCGGTAATCCACACACATCCTTTGGGTTTCATCCTTCTTGTCCACAAACAGCACAGGCGCTCCCCAAGCTGAAGAACTAAGGCGAATAAAACATTTCTCTAGTTGCTCTTGAATTTGTTTCTTGAGCTCCGCTAATTCCAAAGGAGGCATCCTATACGGCCTCTTAGTTATAGGTGCAGTTCCAGGTATTAAATCAATAACAAACTCAATGTCTCGATCAGGTGACATACCTGGCAACTCGTCCGGAAAAACATCCAAAAATTCACACACCACCGGAATCTCCTCAATTGCGGCACCGTCCATATGATTCAACTCCAATTGCTTTGGTGCGGTTTGAGATGTTTCAAATTCTACGGTTATCCCTTCTTCATTAGTAACCTTCACCATCTTCGTGGCACACTCAATAACTCCATTGTGCTTCCTCAACCAATCCATACCAAGTATAATGTCCAATCCTTGAGAATCCAAAACAATGAGGTTAGCGGAGAAGTCTACCCCCCTTATTCTAAGGCTTACTTTTGGACATATTATATTTGTCCTCATCTCTCCTCCAGGAGACTTAACCAATAGAGTAAATTTCATATGAGAGATAGGCAAACTATACTTGGAAACATACATTGATGCAATGAATGAATGCGATGCTCCAGAATCAAATAACATAGTCGCGGGGTTGGAGTTGGCGAGAAACATACCAATGACCACGTCATCCGCTTGTTGAGCATCCTCCGTAGAGACATGGTTTACGTTGCCATGAGCAAAATTCTGCTGTTCATGGTTCCCTTGTGGTTGTCCTCCATTGGGTCTTGGGTTTTGCATCGGTGCATTGCTTCCTTGACCAAGGTATGACTTCGGACATTGATGCGCAAAGTGTCCAGCTTCTCCACGAGTATAACACTTCTTAACTCCACCAGAATCATTGGGACGATCTTGGTTTTGAACACTTGCAGCAGGAAAATTAGAACGAGGCGCATAAGGCATTGGAGGCCTAGGTGCTTGCATAACAGGGCGCTGCTGCACAAACTGAGTTGGGCGTGGTGCATAACCAAGGCGTTGAGCAGGAATAGAAGAGCTGTAATAAGGCGCATTGGGCGGCGCAAAGCGAGGGCGCACATTACTCCCTTGTTGTTGTCCTTGATATGACGCCTTCCTCTTGTTGTCCTGTTCCATCTCACGGACCTTGTTCTCAACCACAATTGCTTTGTACACAAGCTTCTGAAAATTTGCATAGTCACAATTGAGCAATTGCACTTGAATTTCATTGTTGAGGCCTCTCATGAACAAATATTGTTTCAGGCTGTCCCGGATCACATCCTCAGGCGCATACCTTGAGAGTTGAGTGAACTTGTTGATATATTCACTCACGCTTGATCTTCCTTGCCTTAAATTCTCAAATTCTTGCCTCCTCAAAATCATAACACCTTCCGGCACATAATGGGAACGGAAAATCTCCTTGAATTCTGCCCAGGTAATTCTCTCTTGGTTCTCATGAGCATTGCATAGTGAATCCCACCAATCTGCAGCTGCTTCAACTAGTTGATGAGAAGCAAAAAGCACCTTCTCCCGATCACTGCATCGGATAATAGCAAGTTTCTTCTCCACAGACTTGAGCCAATCATCCGCATCCATAGGGTCAGCAGCTTGAGCAAAGGTCGATGGCCTAGTCCTCATAAACTCTCCCAATCGGTTATGAGGAGGCGGGGGTGGCGGTGGAGGCATGTGGGGCTGATTGTTGATATTGCCAGCCTACAGCTGTCCCGTAGTTTGTATCATGGTCTGCATGAGCTGGTTTTGCATAGGCAATAGCTGCTCAATGTTTATAGCTCCCTAAGTAGATCCTTGTCCAATGTTGTTCTAAGGCACTCCATTGTTCTCCTCCTCATCATTGTCATCCCTCTAGTTGCGAGTCCACACCATCTAGAGAAATGCAATAGGTAAGAATTAAAAAAACGTCACCAACTATATGCATCAAGGGATATGAAACTAAACAGCTAGCTACACTAGCCTAGGTGGACATGGCAATGCTAAGGCATTCCAAAATCCTCTATTAAGCACACAAGCAAACAATATATAGCAAACAACACACCACCAAAATACATCGATTCCTGAGTGCTCCTATATGCTCTAAAGTGTCCATTCTATCTAGGCTGCATCCTACGGTCAACCTGTGGCTCTGATACCAATCTGTGACGCCCGGTTCCGAAAAATGAACCAAGCTAACGCATATGTGTGCCCAGGATGTTCATCACACACACACACGAGTGCATTCACAAAAGAGTATACAGAAAATTACTACAGAACAAGATTAATTAACCAAATTTTATTAAACAAACCATATTATCCTCAAATACAAGCTCTAATGAATATTAATGACAAGTTCAACTAATGCAGCGGAAATACTCTAATTAAGCAAACTAAACAGCTAGGCAGCATAAGCAATAGGGTATAGCGCAGCTCCAATCAACACCACAGGCAAGCTGACGGTAGACACGGCCTAGAACTATGCATTATCACCATTAAACTTCAAATCCTGACCTGCAACTGTTGGGGGGATTGCAAGAGTGAGTACATGTCGTATCAGCAAGTGTGGAAAGTATGACATGTGGCTGATTCAAATGACGAATGTAATAAAGGCTAAGTGTTGAAAAGTACATTAAAACATTTGAAAAGCAATATGTATTATGTATGTGAAGTAAACCCATCATAAACCATGTAGTAATCATAATAGCAATCCATATTCCATATCCATCATCATATACCAATATCCATATTCAATACCAGAATTTAATTCATAACCATCCATAACCATAATACCAACCATACCCATCCAAAATACCATCCCAATACCGAGTTCCCTCTAATCATGGAATTTGTCCAGGTGCTCATAATCGGGATCACGGCTATCATGATAGTTTTAGACACACTCTGCAAAGGTTGTGTGTTTGTGATTTCATCACCCGTCGGCGACTAAAGAACCTCCATTATGCCAATTACACTTCCTTTGGTGTATGGCCAAGAGATCACAAAATATCCTTTACAAAGGGATTACTAGCCTACTTAGACCCCACTGAGGTTTCACCGGTGGTGATGTCTCCTACAAAGTACATCTTCAACCAAGGGCCCCCTCTTGAGCCATTTGGATCCCAGGGTAGTCCCACCAATCATCAACAAACCCAATCCGACTACCCCTTCCCCGAGCATCCTTAATGGTCCAAATAGCACTAGCAAAGCCCTAATTAATCAGCTACGCCGCACCCATACTTGGCCTCGTGGTGGCACTGTAGTCCTAGCTTATTCTCGCATGAATCGGTCCTTAGATCTAAAGCAAGCAAACCACCATAACATCCAACCCATCCACATACCAGGATTGCTTAGATCACCCATCATTTTAACCAGTTCATGTTAACCATAGTATCACTAATGCATAATTAAATGTGTAATGTTGTTTTCCCATCCCAATTAATTAAGCGATGCAAAAGGTAAAAAGCTCTTCCCGACTCTCTACCATAAATTCCAGGTGACAAGGGTGGTTTAACAAATCTAGTAAACTTCCTACCGCAGGATTCCCAGCAAATTGACACAAGCATGCAGTTTGCAAACAAAACATTTAATTTAAAAACAGGATTAATATGCTTCAAGGACACTTGCCTTGCTCTTGCTGTCGATTAGGGTCAAAACCTTCAAACTCTTGGTGTTGTAGATCCTCCGCGGCACTTTCTAGTGCAAATCCGTCTAATCCATACAATAAACATACAAGACAAGAAACATAATCAAAGAGTGCACAAATATTACTCAATATGATATGACATGCATGATTAATGCAAATGCAAGGTAAAACTTGTTAATTGATTGCTTTTAATGATCACTAACTAGTTCTAATAGATTTTAACAAGTTTATACATGTTTGAATGTGATTAGATCAAACTTTAGAATCAATTCAACACAATTTAGCCAGGAAGACCGGACTAGTCCGCTAGGGACCGGACAAGTCCGCACTTTGCGAGATTAGCATATTAGGGTTTTCTAGATCGACGTAAATTTGGAGATTAGGTGTTGAATTCACGTAAGGAAAAGATAATAGAAGGTATATCAGGTGTTTAGGACTCCAATGAATCAAGAAACTTGGAGGTAGCACTTGGATCTTGGTGATCTAGGGTTGGTGATGAACTTGGAGATGAATTGGTGATGAAGAACGAAACTTGGTGGATATCTTGATCCTCTTTCGTTTCCTCCTCCTCTTCTTCTTGCTTGGGATCTTCTCCTCCCTCCTTGGTGGTGGCTCTCCACGAACTAAGGTTTGGGTGTGGTGGAAAAGTGGCAAATATATGTCAAGCCAATGGGTGAGGTTGTTTATATAGAGGTGGAGGCTAGTGTTAGATGGATTTCGAGTTTGAGAGAAGTAGGGGCCGGTTTAGAGTCCCACATGGGCTCTAAAAGAGTTAGGCACGACATCCCTAGGCCCACTTAATGTGAAATCCAAGAAACAAGTCGTAAAACAAAAGATCAACTCGGAGTCACGGAATATCGAACAAGTCCGGAAAGGACCGGACTAGTCCGAAGTTGTCCAGAGAGAAAATCGGACAAGTCTGGCCTAAAATCGGACAAGTACGACTTTAGTCAGAGAGGAAAATGGACAAGTCAGCTGGAACACCGGACTAGTCCGGAAAAGTCCAGGGACTTAGCAAATTTTCAAGGATTCTTGGAATATCGAACTAGTCCGCACAAAATCAGACAAGTCTGAAAGTTTCCAGAGGCAAAATCGGACTAGTCCGCGGCAAAAACGGACAAGTCCATTTTTAGTCAGAGAGATATCGGACTAGTACTCAGTAAAATCGGACTAGTCCGCACTTTCCTGTATTTTAAGTGCGGTTTTGTTCCAAATCAATTTTAAATGCTCCAAATCAATTTTAAACTCGTTCCTCTTTATGTGGGTTAATGTTAAACATGTATATGAGTGCATGCAAGGCATGATGCATGAAAATGAGGGTGTTACATCAGGACCGCCACCGATACAAGGACCAGACTCAGAATCTTCGATACACACACGCATACACACTCACCAAGCAATACAATCTACCATGGAGTAGGGTGTTACGCTCCTTGCGGTCTGAACCACGTAAACTCCACTGTCTCATACTCTTCCGCTAGAACACTAATTTGAGGCTTAAGCCCCGCCGAACAAGAACCTACGCGGGCTGCTCCTTAGCAGATCTGGGGAAAGTGTCGCATTAATACTACAACAGTGACACACTCACCAAGTTGGACCCCTCATTTTCATTTCTCTAAACATTGCAGATGTTCTTTGTTCGTTCTGCTGCAATAGACTTATCCAAGGATCTTCTCCTGCTATGATAAAAAGGATTTTGTGTTACTCTCTCTGTTTTAAAATATTTGATGTTGACTAGTTGAATTTTGAGCTAAGTAGCGTCAACTTTTTAAAAAAAAAAAAGTATTACATGTCTTCTATTCGTAGTTGTAAATGTAGAACTATAAGTGAATTGTCTATGTTTCTACGTCATCTTAAGCTTTTGAACGCAATCAATCAACGCATAGTAACTTAAGCTTTTGAGCGCAATTAGTTAACGTATAGTAGTTTAACATGTTATCAGAATAGAGGTCTCGACTTCGAATCCTGACAAATATGGTTTATTAAAATAAATTGCAACTGATCATATTCCACATTTGCGGTCCGAGAGAGCCTGCTCGTGAGGTTGAGTGTTGAACTATAAGTAAATTGTGTATCATTTCTCATTAACTAAGCTTTTAGATGCAATCGATCAATGTATAGTAACTTAATAACAAAGAGTGGCACCAACTCAAAGGAATACACTCCCAAGAAGCAGACATAATATTCCTACATCGAGTCAAATGAATATTGGATCATTGGGATACCGACGTCACGCTTGAGCTACTCGAGCACCCATGGTTTCTCAAATGATGCTCGTTGGCTTCATCTAAGATATGTCTATTATCAATTTATCTTCATAGCTTCATTTCTGATGTGGAGAATTAGCTGGTTCTAAAAAGACTAACATACTCTCTCTATTCTGAAATAAATACTTAATTGTTCAAATAACTTCGTAAAAAATAAAGGAAATTACTATTTTATCCTAGCACTAGCCACTCCCAGTCTCTTTTTTTAGATCATCATGCTTAAAAAAAATGAAAGTTGACATATTGTAAGGTAAGATGGAATACTTTTTTTCTATATACTTAGGGGGGTCAAGTAATAAAAAAAATTCATCTGACATAGAGAATCAAGTATTTAGAACGAAGGGAGTACTCCCTCTGTTCTTTAATAATTATGGTTACGACAGCATGCTACAATTAATTTCTAGTTGTTTTGATTTGTCTGAGACGACATTTATTAAGAAACAAATGGAGTATTATCTTTGAACTCCATATGAGGATGCTTATTTTTCCAATTCGAATGTTTAAAGTATTTATTTGTTTAGCTTCCAGACTAATGTAATGCTTCCCACTACGACTTCGGTCTTTATTTTTTTCGTTAAGACATGAGACCAATCGAAGGACCCATTTAGCTAATGCCAAACCTTTACTTTCACACAACTTCCGTGTGGATAGCTAGAGCCCAAAGCTTCTTGGAGCTGATGATTGATGAATGAAAGAAAATCTCGATCAGCGCAGGCAGCGGCGTAGGCAGCACCAGCTTGGTCATCCACGTCTTTCGCGGTGTGACTGCGCCAATTGGATCGGCACGGCGCGAGACCTGGCCACGTCCTTGGGATCGATCAGTACAGTACTCCAGATTCTCGTTGGACTCCGTAACTCCGAGCAGCCGAGCACGAGTAGTGCCATGGAACGGAACGGAACGGCACGCGCGGCCCCTGCGTACGCTGTGGTCCTCAACTCCTCGTCAGGTGTCGTGTGCATCTGCAAGCTGCGGCTTTGACCGCTGCCAAAGCAAAACGAACTTCCTTGGAACAGAAAGGGAAAAAGCATACGTTCGCGATCGTACGACGCCACCAATGGTAGCACAAATACGCGCGTCCGCATCTTTGGATACGTTTTCACCGCTTCATGAGGTGAAAACTCACCGTCGTTTTCATTTTAAGCGGGAACGGCATTATGCACGTACTACTGGTACTGGTCTTGCTTGGGTTTATGACATGGAAACGATTATGTGGAGAAAAAGGCTTAATAGTGTTAATTGTGGACAAATTGTACTCTCTCCGTCCCAAAAGTTTATCGTTTTGTAGTTCATTTTTAAACTACAAAGCGACAAGCTTTTTGGGACGGAGAGAGTACATACCAACCGAGTTTCACGGTGGACACAACGGACGTCACCTTTGTGTTGTTCAAGTATCTGCGGTAGAAATGCCAACAGAGCAATAAAATGATCCACCACTCAGAACGAGAGGTAATTTTAATTAAATCTAGCATGAAATAGAAAAATCCCACTAAAATTTTGTTTCACGAAATAGTAGTCTGCGAAATGAGCAAAGCATCCATGCATGGTCCCACAAGCGGATCAGGTTCTTCTTGGAGTCCAAGACAAAGAATGTCACAAGGGGGCGTCTCCAGTTCCATTCCGCCTATAAAACCACCCCCAACCTGCTGCGTTTCGGCAGCCATTGCCATCCACCTTCTTCCCCCATCACCAATGGCTCCCATCCACGTGCCCCTCCTCCTGGTCCTGCTTCTTCCGCTTGGGCCGCTTCTCCCCGCTGCCGCCGCGACCTCCTCCCACCACACCTCGCCGGCGAGCACCGGTGCCCAACTCCACCACCATGGCCGCCGCCACCACCGCACCCCGATGATGACGGCCACCGCTCGCATCATCCCGGCGCCTTCCATGCACCAGAACCACCTCGAGTCAGAGGAGAGCCAGTCGCTACTCGCCATCGACCCCTTCACCACCCCCGTGGCCGCGCAGGCTCCCGCTGGAGAAGAGGTCATACCAGCGATGGGCGCGGCCGCGATGGCGGCGGATGCCATGCTGCTCGACCCACCTCAAGCATCCTCGCCGCCTCCTTCCGTCGACGCCACCGCGGATCTGGCCTCCTCGACGCCGCCGCAGCCGCAGCCGCAGCAGGAGGCGGAATGGTTCGCGTCGGGCGTCGCCGCTCCTCCACCGCTCGACGAACCGGCCGCCACGACGACGACTACGCTTCCGCTTCCCAACATGTACGACGCCGAGGCGAGCCTGTCGGTCCCCATCCGCCCCAGCGCGGAGGCGATGGGGGACTCGAGCGTCGACCTGGGGCTGCAGCAGCTCGCTAAGGTGCTCACGTCGCTGGGGTACAACGAGATGGCGTCGGCGGCGGCTCTCCCGCCCGACTCGCCGTCCATCGCGGGGTGGCCCGGAGCTATCACCGTCTTCGCGGCGCCCGACGTCTTCCTCCAGGCCTCCTGCCCTGGGTGCTCACGCCGCCACCAACTCCTCGAGCACATCGCCCTGGGCTACTTCCCCTTCTCCGAACTCGCCGCCGCGCCCACTGTGAAGCTCCCATCGGCCTCCGTTGGCTTCTGCCTCAACGTCGCCGCCGAGCCGGGCCCCTTCTTCGTCATGCACAAGGTCAACCTGTACGTCGACGGCGTCGAGATCTCCCACCCCGAGCTCTACAACGACGGCCGGTACGTGGTGCACGGGCTCCAAGGCTTCGTCCCACCGCTCTCCCACACGTCCTGCTACGAGGCGGAGCACCACCACCACCGACGCCACCACCTCACCGCTACGTCGGCCGCCACCTCCGCCGCAACCGCCGCGTCCGTCGTGCGCATCATGATCCGCGATGCCATATCCCGCCTGCGCGACGGCGGGTTTGGCTTCGTATCGCTGGCCATGCGCGTCAAGTTCGCCGAGCTGGAGAAGCTGGCGAACCTGACGGTGTTCGCGCTCGACGACCAAGCCATCTTCACCGGCGGAGGCCACGGCTACGTCTCGTCGGTTCGCTTCCACATCGTCCCCGGGCACCACCTCACCCGCGCCAACCTCCTGCAGCTCCGCCCCGGCACCAAGCTCCCCACGCTGGCCGGCGAGGATCAGGATCTCGTCATCACCCGCGGCTTCGGCTCCGACGAGGTCCGGATCAACTACATACCCGTGAAGGAGCCTGACGTGGTGGTGAACTCGCGCGTCGCCGTCCACGGCATCTACGTGCCGTTCCCGCGCCTCCACCTCGCGAGCCTCGCCTCCTCAGTTGCCGCCGCCTCCACCATCCAGATTAACGGCACCTGCGGCGACGGGGGACCCTTCGGCAGCTGCGCGCCCACAGCGATGACCTCATCATCCACCATTCCGGCTGCTCATTTCTACGGCGAAGGGCAGTGAGTAGTGCGCCTCGTGTCATTGGTTCTGCTATGTTTCTTAGGATTGTCCGTTAAGCAGTTTAGATGTTGGATAGGAATGTCTGTTCACGGGCATGGATCTTCGTGATGCATGTTTGAGGTGTCCTGACGAAATGGTGCTAGTCTTAGATGGTAAGACATGATCAACTCTCGCTGGATGAATGAAACAAGTTTTGGGAGAACTTTTGAGATATTCATGCTCTTCTATGTCTGAAATTACTCAATTTCTGTCCTGCAATTTATTTTGGATTTTCTGTTTTGTAATTTCGTTGTTGGAATGCTTAGTTGGTGCCAGAATACGACGGGGTTCATGAACGTGATAAAAGGGCATGTAATTCTGTTTGTTGCTTCCTTTCTTTGATCGAGTAGTACTGCGTGTGAAGAATGCTGGCTTCTTTGATGGTTCCCTTATTTGATCTACCGTGCAAACGAAGCATGATAAAGTGAAGCTTCTGATCGACATAAGCACAGCCAAGACAACGCCATTTTATAGTCAAACCTATAGACAACAGATACTCAGTTTTGACACGAAATACAATTTTAGGTGATGGCAAGACAAAGCCAAGCAACACTCAGCAAGTCAGCAAACATTGCCATGAGGGACATGCCTGAACGAAACTCCACAAGTAAACTCTGAATCAAGGGCCATTTATCTGAGTGCTGTCATTCGCCAAATAGCAGGCTAGAAATTACACAACAATTGTCCACACAAATACCTTAGTAACGGTATTTGGTGGAGTAGTCTTTCGGAGCAATCACGAGACCACGGCCCTTGCGAGCACCCCTGTAGACAGTCTCCACGATGTCAATGAACTCCTGCTTGTCCTTCAAGGCCCAGTTGATCTTGTTATTGTTTCCTGTCCCAAGATCAATCATGATGTGCTTGTTCCGGAAGAAGAACATCACCGTCGATGGATCATACAGTTCGTACATGGTGTTGAAGTCGGGAACCTCGGTGATGTCAACAAGGTAGATGACAGCGAAGTTCTTTATTGTTTCAGCAACCCCTGCCAGCACTTCATCCATCTGAACATAGAAGCACCACGAAGGAGTCGTAACAATGCAAAATAAACCAGCGCCAAATTGCAGTAGAATCACAGAATGAGACAAATTCAAAGTGAAAGAAAAAACATAAAGAAAGCTTAAATCAAGATGCATGAACACATTTTTCATAAAAGCATGCAATACAAGACCGAATTTTCTAAGATGGTAAACTAGGTAGCAAAATCCTAGCACACAATAACATAAATCAGCAACATGGAAGTGCAACTACAAGATCCCAAAACATCATCTAGTTATCCCATAAGGCCATGACAAATACTAATACAACTTGACCTTACAATTATCAAGGAGGCCAGGCTTAACAGCCTCAAATCAGCAAAATCATTGCAATCTTGCATCAGCAAGCATAATAGTTCACTTTAGGACCAACACTGAAATGATCTATCCACATACGCCTACCGTATCTTAGGATGGACAGAGCAAGTACAACGAAAAAGGAACATCAATTAAGGTGATTCAATTTCATCAAACAACAATGGTAAGACTTAGGCTTCGTAGAATTTACGTCTACATAACACCAGGTCTAGCACATAAACTCCATCTTCATTGAAGAAAACAGACCCGCAGTGGGATAAGCTAAATTGGGTGCCAAGTGGGACAATCCAAACATAACCTAAAATTGCATAGGTACAAGCAAAGTGGGAGTAATCCAGCTGCCAAGTGGGTGAGCTAGGCATGACCTGTTTGTGCACATATTTTGTGAACCTCGATAGTATTGCTGTCTCTCTAATCCACTGTCGTACCCATCGGTACTACAATAACAACAATAATCCTTGCTCAAGCTTGCTAAATAACAGTAAAATTGTTGGAGTTGACATGCATCAGTAACCGGTACCTTTCAACCAAATTCTTAAACCTCATAGTCTCCACAACGAATCCTCGATCCCAATTTCACAAATCCCGCATCCTGTCCAAAATCCACACGCACGCCTACGCCCAGCTGAGCCGTATCCTTCGATTCGCCCCAAAAGAAATGTCACCAGGCATCCGATTTACAGAGATGAACGATTAGCCGGAGCTCGAGTCAGGCGAGTGGGGTCGTTACCTGCATGCAAGTCTCGTCCCAGTCGTGGCCGAAGCGGATGATGACGAGGCGCTCCTCCTCGGCGAGGATGGCCTGGTCCACCGCCCATCCCGAGTGCAGGTGCGGCAGCAGGTAAGACATCTGCGCTTCCCCTCGTCGCCGCCGGCTGCTGCTGCGCTCCTGTCGGCTTCCACGCGCAGCGCCTGATTCAGGAGAATTTTGGGCGGCACGGGCAGCAGATGGATTCCCAGACGCTGTTTGTATGCGGGCGAAGTGTGGAGCCGTCAAATTCTAGAAACAGGTGGAAAGTTCCAGGGGGCTGCCTCCTGTCATGTCGGCTTAGGCCTCGCTAGAGACGGGTTTTGGGCAATTCCATATTTGGGCCGGCTGCCATAGATGGACACGGGCTCTCGGCGTGTGACTTACTTGGCCGGCCCACTACGAACTGGCTCTCGTGCCGTGCTCACATCTCTGCGCAACGCGTAATAACGCTAAGCGCATGGAATTGGAACGCACGCCTGGGCCTGATTCGTCTTCCCTTTCCCCTGGAGTGTTTGTGTTTCTACTGAGCTTGTGTAGCAACTAGTACTAGAACGTTGGATGATTCAAAAGAGCGGTCTTCTCTCAGCTTCTTGCTTTGAAGAGCTTGCTGGTGAGATCTCTCTGTCCCTCGCTACACGTCCGCTTTCCTCACGTAAAGCGATTACCACTTCGATTACTCGCCCTTGTCGTTTTCTCTTCGCTCTGTCTCGTGTTCTCTGTGTTCTCTGAAAAGAACTATTACTCGGTCTAAAACTGTCCGCGGAGAGATACTGAAAAGCGTATTAGATAGTGTAAATTTAGAAGATTTAAAGTAAGATGTTAGATAAGTAGAAGAAGAATAGTGTATAGAGAATGTTTTAAAGTATACGAGTGCGGATAGCTTAAGCACCGGACACAATGTGTCATGTGATTGTGCTCGATGTAAAAGTGGAGAGAACTAGGCTGCTTAAACTTGAGTCACGTCTATGTTGCGTGTTGATTTATATAGCAAAGGTATAGGGGCAGCCGAGTACAGATAAAATAAAATAAACGTGCGGCTGGGCACAATAGTTGTTATTCTAATCACAACCAAACTTATCTAGACTAATCTCTATTTTATTTACATTGATATTATCTTAACAGAGCAAATCGTAACTTCTGACGACGCTTGATTATTCTTTATCTCCAACAACAACGGTTTCTTCTTTATCTTTAACAGCAGCAACAACTTTATCTCATGCATGCGATATGGTTCTTGGTCCTCAAGTTCTTCGTCTGCCGTGTCAGAGTCCTTGCGCCAACAGCTAATCATGTGTCAAGACTTCTTTATTCCAACACTTCCCTCAATCTCAACTTCCTAGATTGAGATTGTACTGAAACTGCGTCATTTTACTTGTTGTTAATGGCTTTGTAAAACCATCAGTGATCTGGTCTTGTAAAGATATGAATCTGACTTGAATTAATTTATTTGTCATTGTCGGTGGTTGAATCCAGTAGATCTCCCGACACTACTGTTAGTAGTATGTGGAGTTTATAATTCGGTAATGGGCGCGCAGAGATTCAAGAGATGGTGGCGAATTGACACAGAGGTTTATGTGGTTCGGGCCGCCTGAGAATAATACCCTACTCTATGGGGTGTGTTGATATTGTATTGAGCGAGTAAGTAAGTGTGTGAGGGCGAAAGTGTCTCGAGAGCTCAGAGAGAGTCCAGAGAGGTCCGCTTGTGTATCGTTGACCAGTCCTTTTATAGTACAAGGACCGGTCGTTACACAGTTAGCCTGGCCTGACAAGTGGCCCTGGCGGTTACTAATGTTTGATACACAATTAATAAGATTAATTACCCTTAATAGCGTGGTAACGGGCCTTAACAGTGCCGTTACTGGTATTAAGGGTCTTCCGATCGTGTGTCATTAAGATGGTATTAATGACACTTAATTGGGTCTTGAAGTCCTTGATTGCCCCTTGAAGGTCCGAGTCGTTGGGGGTCCACCAGCCTGATTGTTGAGGTTGAAGGTCCGGCGGTTCGGACACGTGGCAGCTCTGGAGCTTACCGTCGTGGACGGGTAGGTCCGGTGCTGTTGGACACATGTCGGTACCGGAGCTTCCCTCTGTCTGGGGTTAGGTCCGGGGGTGCCATACTGGTATCTAGTCCGGAGCTTTCCCATGTGTGGGCGATAGCTCCGGTCTTATGATACACGTGGCGGCCCTGGGACTAACCATGTCGGGGAAGCAGGTCCGGTTACGACTGACATGTGGGGCCTTCGGAGGTCTTCAAATCTGGTAGATGGAGTTTCCTTATGATCTTTGCGATCCCAAGGGGTATCCGGTACGCATGGTACCGACAGTGGCCCCCTGGGCCCACCTCTGGGAGAGACCTTTTGTATGAAGTCATTCTGCCGGAGGTGGGTCCATTCTTCGGTTTTTGAGCCGTGTCTTCAAGGGTCTTCGGATGTGCCGTTGGCGGTAGTTCGCAGTTAAACCACCTCTGCGTGGCATATCCTGGATGCGACAGGTGAGATCTTAGCGTGCGGATCTCACGCAATTGAAGGTCGCCGGTTCCCGATACAAAAATTGTATCGGTTCCGCGCGCCCTGTTAGGCTGCCGCCTTTGGGTTTCCCACCTTTCATGATGACAACTGTTCGCCTGGGGTAAGGACCTCGACTTGATTGTCAGGGTGGCCCCGGGCCCCTTTGTCATTGGCAGGGTGAAGTTTTTAAATGGTATCATCGGCTCCTCTGCGGTTTCCATCGAAGCGTTGCGGGGGCTTACTTAAGAAGGAAAGCATGCACCGTTTGAGGTTCTTTACGCCTTTCATTCGAACTTGCGCTCAAATCCTCCAAACTTCCGCTTGCTTTTCCTCTCTCGCCTTGTTGTGCCGCGATGGAGTTAGGTCTTCGCCAGACCCGACTGAAGACTGATAGTGATTTGAAGAAGGTCCATACCCTCATGGGGTGGTCCCCTGACTTCTTCAACCACCTGGTCCGCGCCGGCAAGCTTCATTTCGTGAAGGAGCACGCCGGTGACATGGTGTACTTCTCCGCGTATGCCATGGTGGGACTGATCCCACCTTTCTCCTCTTTCTTCTTGATGATGCTAAACTTCTATGGTCTGCAGTTGTACCACCTTGGCCCCCATTCTATTCTTCTAGTGTCGATCTTTGTCCACTTCTGCGAGATGTGGGTGGGCATTCCCCCCTGCGTTGAGCTCTTCCGCACCTTCTTCACTGTCCAGACCACCGACAAGAGTGACAAGTACCTTGGCTTCTATTATTTTGTGAAGCGCAAGAAGTGCCCATACAAGTACTTGTGGTCGTTCCCTTCTGAGAAGTGGGACGACTAGAAGAAGGATTGGATCATCATCAGGGTGGAGGAGCATGAGAAGCTGGAGTTGCCTGAAGGCCTCCCCAATATCGACACTGCAGTTTGGAGTGAAGTTCCGGTGTTATCGGACGCCTTCAACCCTGCTCTTACAAGGATCCGCCAGTGTGTGGAAGGAGGGGTGACTCCTCAGGCGGTATTTTGCAACTTCCTGACTAACAGGTGGGCTCCTCTGAAGAAGAGGGAGAAGCTTGCTTGGGCTCTCAACAGTGTGCTGGACAACGACCGGATTGAGACCGGTTTGAAGTCCAACATGGAGGGTGCAACTTTGGAGTTTCACCTCAAGAAGTTTCAGCACGGCATCGATGTCGAAGGTGACAACTTGACTCCGCCAGCGGCTTTTCTCCCTCCGAACATGGAGGCGGAGTTCAACAGGGAGCTCTGGCGGACAATGCTGGTGCTTGACGACCTTGGTGTCGTTGAGAGGCGTTCTATCACCGGGTTGGCGATCTCCGGAGCTTCCGAGGGTGGTCCCCCTTCCGTCCCGGAACAGAGAGTTGAAGTCGTGGGCAAGGGCAAAGAGTTGGCTGAGCCCTCGAGCCGCAAGAGGAAGCCGAAGCATGCCGACGGGAGGTCCGGAGGGGAAGGTCTTCATCGGCGGCAACTACTCTAGCATCAGCATCTCCCCGGGGCGCTAGCTCCGGCCATGCGGCTCCAGTACGAGGGCCAGCTGAAGGCTCTGGATCCGGAGGTCCTTCCCGATCGAGGGGGGCCTCAACCCAAGTGACGCCGACAGCGACAGCGAGCTCCGGGGACCTTCCGGAGCCACCACACCAGTGGCAACAGGGTCCGACTCCGAGAGTTCGGAAAAGAGGTTTCGTGCTGACTGGTGCAGAAGCCTTCTGAGGTATTTTTTGATTTTTTACCTTAGTTGATTGTTTTTTGTTGTAACTACATTTTGAGTGTCTTCGTCCTTCATTCACAAAGTGCCCAAGAAAGGGGCTCAAGCTCCGGTTCCTGCAGCAGCAGCTGAGGCTGTGCAGGCAGAAGCTCTGACTCCAATTCCAGCGCCGCCCCAAGTGGTGGCTGAGGCTGCGGCAGATTCGGAGCCGGTTGTCGTGGTCTTGGACCTCGACTCGTCCCCAGAAGCTCCCGTGGTAGCGCCGGACCACGGGAATGAAGATGTACCAGCGGCACCGGCCCCGGAGGTTGAAGCTCCGGGCTTGGATGCTGAAATGATGGACGCTCCGGCCTCAGAGCCGGAGGTAGCTGCAATTCCGGCCCTAGATCCGGGTGTTGTTGAAGCCCCGACAGTCGAGCCGGTGGTTGATGAAGTCCCGGCGATAGAGTCGGGTGTTGATGAAGTTCTGGCGCTTGAGCCGGCTGTCGAGGAAGTTCCAGCGGTAGAGCCGGTTGCTGTAGAAGTTCCGGCGGTAGAGCCGGTCGTGGAAGAAGTACTGGCGCCTGAGCCAGTTGCTATAGAGGCGGCGGCGCTCGAGCCCATGATGGTCGAGGCGTCAGCACCGGAACCGGGGGTGGAGGAGGCACCAACGTTGGAGCCGAACGTGGCTTCAGCTCCGTCGGAATCTTCTACGCCCACCCCGGAAGCAGTGGTCCCAGAGGTGCCCGCACCTGAGCTAGGGTGCCAAGATGAAGCTGCCGGCCCCCCGCCTGAGGGGTCAGTTCTTGGTGATCTGGCGGCGGGACCTTCGAAACCAATTCTGGATGTCGAAACTTCTACTGCAGGACCTTCCTTGGCAGCGGACGAGGCTATCCCTAGGACGACCCTAGTGCTGTGGAAGCTCAGGGGACCGCTCTTGTAGAGTGGGACCCAATTTTTATCACGGAGAACCCGCTGGAACTGGCATAGATGACCCCGACAGGTCCTGACCCGATCCTCCTGTCGTTGTCTATTGACAACGCCTGCTCCAGTCTTCATCAGGTCCAGCTGGCTTTCTACCACGACAGCAAGGCCCTCGAGGAGGAGCGCCAAACTATTAGGAGGTGGCGCAACCGACTCCATTTTGAGACCAAGTTGGTGCAGTCGAGGCTGGCTGACGACAAGGAGTGGGTGCAGAGGGAGAAGGTCCGCTTGGAATACTGGGGTAAGCTGCTGGATGAGAGGGAAAGCATGACGCGATCCCTTGACAACCAGTCTTGGGCCATCTACGAGCGGGCCAAAGCTGCTAATAGCGCAGCGGATGATCGCCAGGAGAGGCTCGACGCCATCCACGCTAGTCTCATCAAGCGCCGGGAGGCTCTTGAGGTGCGGGAGAGAAAGCTCGAGGATGAAGAGCAAAAACTCCTGGAGCTGCGGGACGACGTCGTGAAGAGGGAGGAAGAGCTCACTCAGAGGCTAACTCTGGATGACAAGAGTCTCGAGGAGCGCACCAAGAAATTGGAGGAGCGCTGCGAGAGAGAGGAGAAAAAGGCCTGGGAGCGAGGGCAGGAACTCCATGGGAGGGAGGATGTCGTTGCTGCCAGGGAGAAGAAAGTGTGGGTCAGGGAGAAGGACTTGGTCGACCGCCGGAACAAGATCCACCTCCGGTAGGAAGAGCTCGAAAAACTCAAAAGGCAAGTTGCTGAAAATATTCAGCAGAACGCCAAAGAGGTTGAGCGCCTTGCCCGTGAGAATTCGGAGCTTGCAGCGACCAGAAGATCCTTGGAGGAGATGCGAGGCTCGAGGACTGTGGAGTCCCAACAAGTTTGGGACTTCCTGGGCAAAGCCAACGATGCGCTGACGCCAATGGGTTTCAGTCCCGTGCGTTCGGATGATCCGGAGCTAGACCTGGCGTTGTAGGCATTGAGTTCGGCAGGCAACAAGCTCACCAAGATGGGCGATGTCATCGCGGACCAGCTGGAGACTGAGGGACAATCCCTGACGAAGGACGTCGCAGAATTCGTGCTGATGTGCTACACAAGCCGAGACCCTCAATTCCCCCTAGACCTAGTGCTTGAAGGCCCCATCGAAGGAGAGGGAGAAACTGCCCAAGCCAGCGTATCGGAGGCTGCCCGGAAGGTCGCCTCGTTCTTCCATAGGGTCTAGGACCATCTCTTTGTAGCTCCCACTTGTATCCTCTCTTCTTTTTCTCCAATTTTGTAATCTCTTGTCTCCTGATGAAAGAAATCCAAGTTTTTTGTGTATTTCATTTTTTGTCTTCAACACCTTTGTCGCACTTGGCCCCCTGGTAGATGTACACAATTTGATTGTGAACATGTACCAAGAGGATGTAACAGTTGTTGAAGACTTGCACGCTTCGAACTTGTAGAATGTAGGTCCAAAGTATTCGATAGTGAAGGCCCCCTGAGGTTGTCGGAGCTTAGTGGCTCCGGCATTGACCATCGTCGGAGCTTAGTAGCTCCGGCAGTAGTCTCCATCAACGCGTAAAGCATCGACGGTTAGTTCTCTGGGGTGTCGACAGCAGACTTCACTATAGAGTCTTTCCACCATCTTTTCTTCACGTTGACGGCTTTCCCCCTAGCTTTACCAGAGCTGAGTAGCTCCAGCGACACTCGATATCAATGTTTGAACATCGACCACAAGCCGCCTAGAGGATGTCGGAGCCTTGGCAGCTCCGGCTTCATTCACAATCATCATGAAATATTTATTTTTCCTGCACACTAAAGTTAAGAAAAACAGTAAAATCCATTTCCTATCTATAACTTCATTGTGGCTTACTATTCCCGAGAAAGTTTTAGGTCGAACACAATTCTAAATACAATCAAGAGCGTCGTCTTGTTTCCTTCAGGTCCGATCGTTTCTGGACTCGCCTTACTTCGGCCTGCCGGGGTGTAGGTAGAGTGGCGTACTTAGGGTGCATGACTAGGCTAAGTCGATAGCACACTCCGGCCCTAGATTGGCTTGGCAGCATTCAGACGAGTAGACCAGCAACAATGTTTGGACCCAGAAGAATAGACAATGCAACTCGAATTGTACATGAACTGGTCGAGCTAAAGTTTCTTAAGAAATGCACAACTTTGTTATAGACAAGAAAGAAAAAAATAAAAAATGTTGAGCCTGTACAAAATAAATGCACGTGGAGTCTGTTTTCACACAATGATGTCTTTCATTATAGGTCTGGGGTACAGGGGAAACAAGTACACTCTTAGGGTACAAAACCAGAACTAAGTGTGTTTCGTTTCTCGTTTGACCCAAGGTAGCTAGCTTCACTTTTAGTTCTGAGACTGTGACAAGTGTTGCATGGACGTTGCGGACCTTACGGGGTAGGTCTGGCTGTCCTCCCGGAGGAGCTACCCGACTCTGCACAATGACTCTATAACATACATCACATGTAATTACAGACTCACCTCCTTGATATTAAGCGTAGAACTTACAGAGGTGCTCAATGTTCCAAGGATTTGGGAGAGGTGTCCCATCCTCGGTTGCCAAGCGAACGCATCCGGGACGGGATACTTTGATCACTCGGAAGGGTCCTTCTTAGCTGTGGGAGAGTTTGTTTAACCCTTCTCTGGATTGTATTCTCCGTAGCACCAGATCACCTTCCTCGAGCTGTCGATTGTGAACATGACGTTGGTGATAACGCCGAAGAGCTTGGCAGTATCGGGCATTCCGAACAGCTGCTTGGCACCTTCCCTCTTCAAGGAGGTCAAGGTCTTCACGCCGGAGCTGGTCTTGTGTGGCTTTGTCGAAGGTCCGGACCCGGAGCGACCCAAAGGTTATTTTCGGAGGAAGGACTGCTTCAGCTCCGTACACCAGAAAGAAGGGTGTCTCTCCAGTTGACTGGTTTGGAGTTGTCCTGTTGGCCCATAGAGTGGGCGGAAGCTCTTCGATCCAGTTGGCTCCATGTTTTTTCAGGTGCTCATAAGTGCACGTCTTGAGTCCTTTCAGGATTTCTGCATTTGCTCTCTCGGCTTGGCCATTGCTTGCCGGATGAGCTACAGAAGCGTAGATGGCTTGGATGCCGAGGTCTTTGCAGTATCCTTGGAAAGCAGAGCTTGTGAATTGGGTCCCATTATCTGTTATGATTTTGTTTGGGAATCCAAATCTGCATACGATGGACTGCAAGAAGTTGATAGCTGATTGCTTGTTTATTGTCACAACTGGAGTTGCTTCCGGCCATTTGGTGAATTTGTCAATGGCAACATACAGGAACTTGTAACCTCCGACGGCTCTTGGGAAAGGTCCCAATATGTCCATCCCCCACACAGTGAAAGGCCATGTAGGAGGTATCATTTGTAGAGGCTGAGCCGGTGTGTGAATTTATTTTGCATGAAACTGGCATGCTTCACATTTCTTCACCAGCTCAGTTGCATCCTGGAGCGTTGTAGGCTAGTAGAAGCCATGCCGGAAGGCTTTACCAACCAGCGTGCGGGAAGACGCGTGGTTCCCACACTGGCCTCCATGGATTTCCGTGAGGAGCTCACGACCTTCTTCCCTTGTAATGCACCACATTAGGACGCCGTTGGCATCACGCCGGTAGAGATCCCCTTCTACCAACGTTTATCTTTTAGCCAATCTGACTATCCGGTCAGCGGATACATCATCGTCAGGAAGGATATTGTCTTTCAAGTAGCTCCAGATCTCCGAGATCCATGCATCGGAGCTTGCTTGAGCATTTGAGTCTTGCGTGCTGGGTTGCTCGAAGCTTCCGGCAGCACCTACGACCCTTGATGGCTGTCATGGTAATAGGGCCATCGGGACCGCCAGCTTTGGGATGCTGGTCTCGCCCCCTTCACTCAGTTCGGTGGGCTGAGCGGTGGGTTTTGACAATCTCCGGACGAAGGTTCCGTCGGGAGCCGGAGCTCCGGTTGACGCTTTCGTCGAGAGTTCGTCAGCTTCAGCGTTATGGAGACACTGGACATGGTGGAGGTCCAAGACTTCGAAGTCCTTCTGAAGCCTCTGGACTTCAAGGAGGTAAGCAGCTAGTTGGGGATTGTTGCAGGAGCATTCACCCTTCACCTGTTTAATGATGAGCTGTGAATCTCCCTTGACCAACAGCTGCTTGACACTATATGATAGTGCCACCTTTAGTCCATAAATGAGTGCTTCATACTCCGCCATGTTGTTGGTCGCCTTGAAGTCAATGTGGACCATGTATTTTACCTTCTCCCCGATTGGAGTGAGGAGAAGGACTCCAGCTCCAGCCCCCTGCTTTTGCATGGAGCCGTCGATGTAGAGAGTCTAGTGAGGCTTGGTGAAGACCGGAGCTTTGAGTTCCGACTTTTGCTCACTAGGGCCCCCAGGGTTTGATGGAGAGGGGGTCCATTCCGCCACAAAGTCCGCCAATGCTTGACTCTTATTCGCTTGTCTTGGGACGAATTCTAGGTCAAAATCGACCAATTTTGTTGCCCACTTTGCAATGTTCCCAGTGGAATTGGGATTATGCAAGATCACACGTAGTGGGTAAGAAATCACCTTGAGATCTTATGAGCTTGAAAGTAATGGCGAAGCTTCCTGGAGGCGATAAGAACTGCATAGAGCAGCTTATGCACCTATAGGTATCGAGTCTTGGCATTATGGAGTACTTCGCTGATGAAGTACACTGGGCGTTGGGCTGTCCAGACTCTCTCGGAGGAGCCCGGAGCTTCCTCCTCATCGACGCGGACCCTCCCGGAGGGGTCCAGACCTTCTTTGGGAACCTCTGGATCCTTGCTGAAGGAATCTGGAGCTTCTTCCGGAGTGACTCGGACCCTCCCGGAGGGGTCCGAATCCTCTTGTTCGACAAGAGTAACTCCTTGTAGATCCAAGTCTGGGGACTGGGACCCAGACTCGCCTTCAGGAACCTCCTGACCCTCCCGAAGGGGTCTAGATTCCTGAGCTTGTAAAGGTTCTGGTCTCTCCGCCACCAGGACCATGCTGACAACTTCGTCAGTTGCCGAAATGTAAAGTAGTAAAGGCTCACCAGGGTTCAGAGCTACCAAGGTTGGTAGAGTGGTGAGGAGCTGCTTTAACTCCTGGAACGCCTTTTCTGCTTCTTCAGACCATTGGAATGGTTTGGTCTTCCTCAATAGGTTGAAGAAGGGTAGTGCCCGTTCCACTAGTATTGAGATGAACCGGCTGAGGGCAGCCAGACATCCAGTCAGCTTCTGGATGTCTTTGATGCGGGCTGGTGGCCGCATATCTTCAATAGCTTTTATCTTCGTCGGATTCGCCTCTATGCCTCTGTGGTTCACCAAGAATCCAAGAAGCTTCCCAGAGCTAACTCCAAAGATACACTTGTCTGGGTTCAGCTTTGTGCGAGTGACCCGCAACTTGTCGAAGATAGCTTGCAAAGTGTCAAGAAGTGACTCCCTGTCCTTGATTTTGACGACGATGTCATCAACATACACTTCCACTACGTCTCTGATGAGCTCTCCAAAGGTTTTGTACATAACTCGTACAAATGTTGAGGTTGCATTCTTGAGACCAAATGGCATGGCGGTATAACAATACAATCCATCTACTTTGATAAAAGAAGTATGTTCTTCATCTTCCCTAGACATTCTGATTTGATGGTACCCAGAATATGCGTCTAGGAAACACAGTAATTCACACCGTGAGGCGGAATCCACTATCTGATCTATTCTAGGTAGCGGGAATGGATCTTTTGGACATGCCTTATTCAGCGTTGTGTAGTCGATACACATCCGAAGCTTCCCGCTGGCCTTGGGTACAACGATTGGGTTTGCCAGCCATTTTGGGTGGAAGACTTCTCAGATGAATCCAGCTTCGAGCAACTTCTTCACTTCTTGTCGTATGAAGTTATGTCGCTCTACTAATTGCTTCCGAGGCTTCTGATGTACAGGCCGAGCGTCAGGATAGATCTTCAGATTATGCTCGATCACTTCCCTAGGGATCCCAGGCATTTGCGACGGTTGTCAGGCAAACACGTCAATGTTAGCCTGGAGGAAAGTGATGAGCGCGAGTTCCTATTTGTCATTCATACCTCCCGATATACGGGTGGTCTGAGCGGCATCGGAACCGATTTGGATGACTTTGACGGGAATGTCGGTGTAGCCGCTTGGTTGCACATGAGGTGCGGAGGTTGAGCCTCGTTGACGAATGCTCGGGAGTTTCAGAGTTGTTCCTGCCTGGACTCTTCCTCCTGCGCTGTAGCAAGCGCATGAAGTTCTTTCAAAGCAGTCACTCCGGTAGTGCGATCTCCGCGAATCCGGAGAACACCAGCTGGTGTTAGCATCTTCAACACCAGGTAGCCATAATGAGCAGCAGCCATGAACTTGTATAAGGCTGGTCTACCTAGAATGGCGTTGAAGGGTAAGTTGATCTGAGCAACGTCAAAGACCAACTTCTCAGTGCGATAATTCTCCCGAGTCCCGAAGGTCACGGGGAGAGTAATGGCACCAAGTGGGGTTATGGCCCCTGGACCTACTCCAGAGAAAGGTCGGGAGGGGCGAAGATCTGAAGGCCGGAGCTGAAGCTTGACAAAAGCTTCGAAGCTTATGAGGTTCAGCCCCGAACCTTCGTCCACCATTACATGGTGGAGTTGGATGTTGTTGATGGTCGGAGATACCATCAATGGGAGTTGGCCAGCTCCAATCATGTTCCGAGAGTAGTTCGACGCGTCAAAAGTGATGGCGGTATCCATCCACTTCCGGTGCGGCTACGCCCTGGCGGTGGGAGCTACCGAAGCCATGTCCCTCCGCATGGTATTGAGGACACGGCGGGAGGTGATGTCCCACGAACCACCAAAATGGTGTTCATGGTTTTCTGACGTTCATTGTTGGAGATGTCGGAATCATCGTCGACGGAGGTGTATACAGCCTTCAGGACCTTTTTAGGGTCCTAAAAACCTAACTCTTCTTCCGCCGGAGCTTCGTCGACTTTCTGTTTTCCTTCCCTTTGTCGGAAAGGAACTTCTTCCCGGCGCTTGTTGTAATGCTCGACAAGGTTTTGGATCTCTCGGCAGTCTTCCAAGTTGTGGCCGTTCGACTTATGGATAGGATACCACATTTTGGAGTTGTCGCCATCTTCAGATGAAGGTCAAGGTCGTTTCTCGGGGCATGGCCCCCGGCCACCCGGAGCTGCAGCAGCTGCAGCAGTAGGTGTGCCAGCCGACGACTTTTTCTTGCCGTTGGACTTTTTCTTCTTTTTGCCACTCCCGGAGGTAGTGGCCTCGCCCTTGGAGGATTTTTTGTTATCCTCTGGAGGTGGTTTGAAGTGCATTTCATGGCCCTCCGCAACTTTGGCACACTTGTCAGCCAAGCTGAAGAGCTCTATGACGCTGGTGATCTCCTTGATCGCCAGCTTCTCCAACATCTTCTTGTCTCGTACGACCTGTCTAAATGCCACAATAACAGAGGCGCTAGAGATAGAAGGAATAGTGTTTCATACCTGGGAGAACCTTTGGATGAAGGAACGCAGGGATTATCCCCCCTTCCGTGTTACAGCAAAAAGGTCCAGTTTGGTACCTGGTCGGGTGTATGAACTCCCGAAATTAGCGGTGAACTGTTGGCAAAATTCCGTCCAACTATTGATGGATTTGGGCGGGAGGCTCATGAACAAGGACATGGCGGTCCCAGATAAAGCCACGGGGAAGTAGTTGGCCATTACGGCCTCGTTACCTCCGGCTGCAAGGATTGCAGTGGAGTAAATCTGGAGAAACTCATCGGGATTGACAGTCCCGTCAAATTTCTCCGGAAGGTGAGGCCGACACTTTTGTGGCCACCTGACCATGCGTAGGTGCATGGCCAGAGCAAAACAGCCTCCTCCTACTCCCTCGGGAGCAGGACTGTCTCGAGCCTCTCGCCTTTTGCGAGCATGCTCGATATGGACGCGACCGTCCTGTTGACGATAACAGTGATCAAGCTCCGCCCGGAGGTCGTGAGTTAACAGCCTCCTTACTGTATGAGTGTGTCGCGCCCCAGAAGGCAGCAATGTCACTTGTTGGGACGCAGCACGCCTCCTATTTTGGGAAGCATGCGGACCAAGTCTGCCCGACAAAGTCCGGAGATGTGATGGGGCCCGCCTTGAAAGGGGAGGACCTTGATTGCTGATGCGATCGGCTGCTGCTGCAACCAAGTGTTCCACGTCAGCCCCCCACTGCTCCATTGCACCCTGAGATGCACCCGGAGGAAGTGGGCGTTGGAGAAGGGCACACGCTGCATGGAGCGCGTGTTCGGGGTTGTTGTTATTCGCCGACACCGTGACCGATGCGGATGCTCTGTCCCGTTGTCGAGCTTGATTTGTTGGTGCGGGCCGTGGCTGCGGTGGCATGACTCCTGCTGGAGCCATGGCACCCGCTGATTGCTGCATGTTGGAGGGGTTGCCTCCAGCAGGTTGCGCAGCGGGGTTGCCGTTGGACGATCCAACAGCTGAGTTTACCATTCTTGAAATCTCAGGCACCCCTACCTGGCGCACCAACTGTCACTGGTTGAATTCGACAGATCTCCCGACACTACTGTTAGTAGTTCGTGGAGTTTATAGTTCGGTAATGGGCGCGCAAAGATTCAAGAGATGATGGCGAATTGACACAGAGGTTTACATGGTTCGGGCCGCCTGAGCGTAATACCCTACTCCACAGGGTGTGTTGATGTTGTATTGAGCGAGTGAGTAAGTGCGTGAGGGCGAAAGTGTCTCAAGAGCTCAGAGAGAGTCCAGAGAGGTCCACCTGTGTATCGTTGACTAGTCCTTTTATAGTACAAGGACCGGTCATTACATAGTTAGTCTGGCCCGACAAGTGGCCCTGGCGGTTACTAATGTTTGATACACAATTAATAATATTAATTACCTTTAATAGCATGGTAACGGGCCTTGACAGTGCCGTTACTGGTATTAAGGGTCTTCCGATCGTGTGTCATTAATATGGTATTAATGACACTTAATCGGGTCTTGATGTCCTTGATTGCCCCTTGAAGGTCTGAGCCGTTGGGGGTCCATCAGCCTGATTGTTGAGGTTGAAGGTCCGGCGGTTCGGACACGTGGCAGCTCCGGAGCTTACCGTCGTGGGCGGGTAGGTCCGGTGCTGTTGGACATGTGTCGGTACCGGAGCTTCCCTCTGTGTGGGGTTAGGTCCGGGGGTGCCATACTGGTCTAGTCTGGAGCTTTCCCATGTGTGGGCGATAGCTCCGGTCTTATGATACACGTGGCGGCCCTGGGACTAACCATGTCGGGGAAGCAGGTCCGGTACGGCTGACATGTAGGGCCTTCGGAGGTCTTCAAATTCGGTAGATGGAGTTTTCTTATGATCTTTGTGATCTCAAGGGGTATCCGGTACGCAGGGTACCGACAGTCACCCTTTCTCGTACAAAATGATAGTCTATCTCAATATGCTTTGTACGAGCATGAAATATCGGGTTAGCCTTCATGAATGTTGCACCTAAATTATTGCACCAAAGAATTGCTTGTCCCTGCTTCTGCACCATCAATTCTTTTAAAATAGTTTGAGTCCATATTACCTCAGATGTAGCATTTGTTAGGGATTTTATTCCGTCTCCGTGCTTGATCTTGAAACTGTGGGTTGTTTCCTTGCACTCCACGATACAAGATTCTTCCCCAAATATATAGCAAAGCCACCAGTAGATCTCCTATCATCTGAACATACTGCCCAGTCTGCATCAGAATATGCACTGACCTGCAAAGAGCTATCTTTCACAAATTTTATACCAAGATTAATTTTTCCTTGTATAAATCTCAAAATACGCTTCACCAAAATCCAATGTGTTGTAGTCGCCATGTGAAGAAACTGACAAGCTTTGTTAAACGAAAAAGGCAAGTCAGGTCTAGTTAATGTGAGATATTGTAATGCTCCTACTATACTCCTATATCTTGTTATTTCTTCCACACCAAGTGGTTGTCCACAATAATCTGAATATTTTTCAGTGGTTAAGATTGGAGTACTTACTGATTTGCACTTTTCCATACCTGCTTTTCTTATAATCTTTGCATACTTTCTTTGATTTAAAAGAATACCCTCCTTTATGTGTGACACCTCTATGACAAGAAATATATGCAAATTACCCGGATCCTTGACTGCAAACTCCTTTTCCAAGTCAGCTAATAAAGCCTCTATTGCCTGTTGTGAAGAACCCACACATCAATAATATCACCCACATAAATCAACAAATATATTGTAACCCCACCCTGATTATAAAAAATAATGATTTATCTCCCTTTGAAGCTAAAAAACCAAGACAAATCCGTTTTGAACTTAATTTGGAGTATCATGCTCTTGGTGCTTGCTTTAATACATAAAGAGCTTTGTCCAATCTGGACACATAGTCAGGATGAGTTACATCTTCATAACTGGGTGGTTGACTCATATACACCTCTTCTTCTAAATCACCATGTAGAAATGCATTTTGAACATCTAGCTGTTTCAAACACCAATTATTAGTGACTGCAACCGACAATACTGTTCTGATAGTGGCCACTTTAACAACTACACTGAAAGTATCTTCATAATCAATTTCATACTTTTGCTTGAAACCTTTAGCAACTAATCTGACTTTGTACCTCTCAATAGAGCCATCAGCATGCCTCCTAATTTTACATACCCACTTGGAGTCAATTATATTTTTTGTTCCTTTTATAGGCACTAAGTGCCATGTTTGATTCTTTTGAAGTGCTTCAAACTCTACGTCCATAGCTTTCTTATAATTATTTTCCTGCAAAGCATGCTGCAGATCTGCTGGTTCTTTAGTTACTGCAGAAAAACATATAAAATCATCACCAAACCTTTTGAGTTTAACAATATTTTTTTGTGACTGAGTTCTGGGAGGTGTTGGTGCTGCTGCCTCTCTGTTCGCAAAGGATCTCTCTGACCCGACCGGATCAACTCTCTGTCCTGAATCAGTGGTATAGTTGTGATCTTCTGTGGCAGCGAGCAAAAATCAGAAGCAGTATCTCTCCTGGCGGTCGGTGCTACAAAGGATCCTGGAGGGCAGACACGTTGTGAAGCATTTAATAGCTCTGCGGGCTGGACAGATTCGCCCGTTTCTTGATTTGTTGTGTCGTGGTGCTGCACGCCACCCAAGGAGGAACCAGGTGATGTGCGTGCCTGTTGCGCCTCTACGCCGGTTGTCGCATGCGCCTGGTCGTGGCTCCGCACGCCACTCGATGGGGGGCCAGGTGATGCACGCGCCTGCCACGCCTCTGCGCCGGTTGGCACGTCTTGCTGTGGCGCCTGCCGCACCTCTACGCTAGTTGGCGCGTTGTGCGCCGTCACGCCACCCGAAGGATTGTTCCTTGTTGCACTCAGGGAACCCGCGTCTTCTCCATGCTGCATGAAATATGAATTATTTTCTCTGTATTTAGAAATATCAACCAAATCTCCATTAGTATGAAAACTATTCTGTAAAATATTCTCTATGTGCCTCCCTCCAGTATACCAGTTGGTGTCAACAACATAAGATGCTGCAACATTGTTCACCGACTTCTCTTCTGGTTTGAAATCTCTGTCAAAGCGTTTATAGAACCTTACCACCGTGTGTCCTAATTTTCCACACAGCTGGCACATGGGTTTGGGTTGTGAGTCGCCTCTATCTTGGCCTCTTCCACGCCCAAGACCACCGCGTCCACGACCTCCTCGTCCTCAGGATCTGGTTCCACGAGTTGCCTCATTAGCATGCATTTGGTACTTATTTTTCTCTCGAGACACGCTTCTGTGGCTAAAAGTTGACCAAACAAATCTGAGAGCAAAATGGGATCAGTTCTGGTACTTACGTTCTCAACCAGCGAGTTGTAGTCTGCGTCCAACCCCGCTAATATGTAGGCCACCACGTCATCATCTTCCAGTTTCTTGTCGAACGCCGTCATCTCATCGGCGTACTCCATCTTGGAGAAGTAGATTGCCACCTTCATGTCACTTTTTCTTGTACTTGATAACCTCACACGTAGATGCATTATATGTTCTCTTGACTAAGAGGCAAAACTCTCTTGTATGGCTTGTCATACTTCTGATGAGGTAGAATACATTGTTACTTGAGCAAGCATCTCCTTTGATAGGTAGAATTCAAGTAGCTTAAGAGCTGCTGATCTTGAACTACCCATGCAGTATACTCCGGATTCACCTTCTTCTCCGTGGTCTTGTCTGCTTTTTCAACCAAAACCTCCTTCTCTGGTGGCAGTCTGGTTCCATCAAGCAGATCAAAAAATTGCGTCCCTCGTACAGCTGGGAGTACTTGGTCCTTCCACAAAAGAAAGTTCTCTCTTGTTAATTTTTCAACATGTTGATTCAGGGTGTTGAACCCTACGCCGGCGCCTGGAAGGGAGACCAACGAACTCATCTAGTAGTCTCTCAAAAAACGTGGTTAACTGTTGTCTCTCGATGGAGGAATAAAGGCTCTGATACCATGTAAAAGTGGAGAGAATTAGACTTTTCAAACTCGAGTCAGACCTAGGCTGCATGTTGATTTATATAGCAAAGGTACAGGGGGCAGCCAAGTATAGATAAAGTAAAATAAACGTGCAATTTGGCACGTTAGTTGTGATTCTAATCACAACCAAACTTATCTAGACTAATCTCTATTTTGGTTACATTGATATTATCTTAACAAAACAAATTCTAACTACTGACGATGTCTGGTTCTTCTTTATATATCCAACATCAGGGTTTTTTTTTTATCTTTAACAACAGCAACAACTTTATCTCATGCATACGATATGGTTCTTGGTCTCTAAGTTCTTGGTCTGCCGTGTCAGAGTTTTTGCGCCAACAACTAGTTATGTGCTAAGACTTCTTTATTCCAACACTTGCCTTCTCGCCTTCGTTGTCGGGTTAGTATTTAATTATCCCTTGACAACCTGCATATATACGGAAGCCTATCTATACTATGTTTCCTCTCAGAACGGTCTCTGAAAACCATAAGCTGACGGATGATGTGTGTATTTCCATTCCAATTGATCCGATCCGATCCGATCCGATCGACGATGATAGTCTGCGCTAGCTAGTACGAGGTTAACCAGCAGATAAAAATACCACACGACGAAATGTGAAAGATAAACGTCACTTCCTGAAAGATAAACGTCACTTCCTTCTAGAGTTCTAGTGTCGATGCAAAACAAAGACGAGCAAAGACGAGCCGTATAGTCGCTGGCTCTGCAGGAAGTGAACCTCCGACAACCGGTATCGATCCAGGCAGTTGTCGTCAGGTAACCCAATCTTAGCTACCCGTGAAACCGAGCGCACAGAGCACGTATCCGTCCGAATTCACAGGTCTCAGCCAGTAGAATTGTCGGTATGTAGTTCCGTGTAAGTTTTCACCGATCACTAGACGTGATACTATCACTTTGACCACGTCATCCTAGATTAGATGGCAGCACGACTACAACTACTTGAACAGACGACAAAAGCGACGGACCACCTACCAGGAGCAGCAAAACTTATGAGCGAATTACAATATGTATTGGTACATTCATGCATGACAAAACTTGTTGATCACTCATGGAGTACACAGGTTACAATCGTAATTAAACAATCAATTGCTCCATACAACGGGGCCAATTATCACGCCACGTACGTAGCAGTATGTGTAGTGCGTTTTCTGCCAGTCGCGCGAGCTCGTGTGCGGCACAGTTGTGTTCCCTCCTAATTAATTCGCCATAACAAAAGGATTTATTGCAACATCATCAGCCGAATCAATATAGTTTTGGCCATCACCAGGGTTGTTCACCAATGTATCGTTATTATTTTAAGCACTAGGATCACTAATCGAGGGTTCATATTATTATTAACTCGTGAAAGTGTAGAACGAACGTCACTATACAATTGACCATCAATCACTAATTTGTCGTGCTCTACTATTAGCCACTTACTCTCTTCGTCTCAGATATAGATGTTTTGGTATTTTTTAGACATAATAGTGAAGAATGTGAATAACGCATGTACCCTCAACTTTACTCACAACATTAAACTCCATTTGCTTTTTTCAAGTCTCACCATTGGTTGACATCGAGTTCCTAGATACGGGAGGTAACGCTGGTTGAAGCTGGTTGGAGGAACTCACTGTTATCTTTAAATGATTGCACACTTTATAAGCCAAAAAGACAATTTCTGTGGGACAAACTTGCAAGCCCAAAACATCTATCACTTTGGGACGGAGGGAGTAGATGAACTAGCACCTGAGAAAGGGGAAATAATGTGCTCATTGTTGGAATAAATGGGTTAGACCCAATTAATATTCAAAAATAATTCTCAATAAATCTCAAAGGCCCATTACTGCAAGAGAGGGTGATGCTAAATATTTAGTCCTACATGGAAAGTGGAAGTAGAGCAACCTCTACATATAAAGGAGATTGCTCTTACACTCCTTGAGTGAGAGAGAAGAGAAGAGAGGAGTGGCCCACGCGCGCTCCTCCTCCTCCTCCTCCTCGCTCGCCTCGCCACGCCCCGCACATGCACGCGTGTTCGTGTGAATTCGAGTCTCGAGCCGAGATTTTATATTTTTGCAGAAAATTAAATTGGGCTTTGAGCTTTTGGGCTCTTGAATTTTTGGGGCTACCGAGACAGAGTCCAAGTCGTTGGAGACGGACGCGTCTACGACTGCGGAGTCAGTTCAGATCCGGATCCTCCAGATCGCATACGAACCGCCTCTGTGGGACTCTATAAATACAAGCGTGCACAATACGTCGGTTCATCCCACGATCAAATTGTTTCTCACATTCGCGTTCCTTGCGTCGCCTTCTAGTCTACTCCATCCCGAGCACCGGCGTGCACCGACGATCGGGAGAGCAGGTCTCCGGAACCGCTCACCCTTGCGATCCTGCACCGGGAGAGGGCGAATAAGGTTTTTGAGAAGCGCTCTGCGCGACTGCTCACGTTTTTCACCACAGGCCGTCTACCGAGGAGATCGAGTGTTGCGACCCAACATCGTCACCAACGTCTGCAGCGGTTGTTCGCCGTCAGATCTACAGCAGTTCGTTCGGCTTCAAATCGATATGCGATATTTCCCGTCTGTCTGCCGATATTGATCGCTGTTGTTTTTTTGTGTTTTTTCGGAATTGTTCAGTAAATTGCCTCCTATTTTCTAATATTCCAAAAAGCTTATTAGGTAATTTCTTGAGTTGAACATGATGACTTTAGCCGATGCACTGAGGCCGGAGAAATTCTCTGGCGTGCACTTCAAGAGGTGGCAAGTTAAGGCCACACTCTAGCTCCAATCACTTAAGATCTTCTGGATAACCGAGGGCGGGCCTCAAGGTCCTTTGTCTGTTGAAGAACAAACGAAGTTCGAGGAAGCCAATTCTGCCTTGAGAGGATGTATATTAAGTGTTCTTGACAACAAACTCTGTGATGTCTATCTGACAATCATAGATAGGAAGGAGCTCTGGGATGCACTTAACGCTAAGTATGGTGCAACTGATGCAGGCGGTGAATTGTACATCATGGAGAATTTTCATGACTACAAGATGGTTAACAACCGTCCCGTAGTTGAACAAGCTCATGAAATACAGTGCCTTGCGAGAGAGCTCAATCTCCTTAAGTGTCATTTACCCGACAAGTTTATGTCTGGGTGCATTATTGCAAAGTTACCTCCTTCATGGAGGAACTCTGCCACAACTCTCAAACACAAGAGACAAGAAATATCAGTTGAAAACCTGATAGCATCTCTTGATGTTGAGGAGAAGGCTCGGGCTAAGGATGCTACTGAGAAAGTAGGTGAGGGTCAATCTAGCGCCAATGCTAATATGGTGCAGAAACCCAATGTCAAGAACAAAGAGAACAAGTCTCAATTCAAGCCAAACAAAACTACTGCTTTCAAAAAGAAAAAGAAAAAGTCAAACAAAGCCAATGATGGCTGCTGCTACACCTGTGGGGAGCAAGAACATTTTTCCAAGGACTGTCCTGAGAGGACAGACCGCAGAGGGAAAAAGAATGTCAATATCGTGACGTCTATCAATACAGATGGGTACGATAATCCTTTTACTGTTCTTTCTGTTTCTCAAACATCATCTTGGTGGTTTGATACGGTTGCTAATGTTCATCTATGTTCTGACATGTCCATGTTTACTTCTTACCAGTTCGTCCAGGATTCTGCCGTCCTTATGGGGAATGGGTTACATGCTTCTGTTCATGGTGTTGGCATGGTCGATCTGAAGTTCACTTCGGGAAAGATTGTTCAGCTGAAGAACGTACAGCATGTCCCTACTATGAATAAGAATCTTGTTAGCGGTACACTTCTATGTAGATATGGGTTTAAAGTAGTTTTAGAGTCTAATAAAATAGTTGTGTCCAAGCATGGACAATTTATTGGTAAAGGCTATGAATGCAGAGGCATGTTCCGCTTTTCTCTTTCGGAGTTTAATAATAAGTCAGTAAACCATATTTGTGGCAGTATTAATGATGATGCAAGTGTTTGGCATTCTCGTTTATGTCACGTTAATTTTGGTTTAATGAATTGGCTATCTAGTCTCAAATTAATTCCGGAATTCACCATTGTCAAAGGTTCTAAGTGTCATAGTTGTATGCAGTCAAAGCAACCTCGAAAGCCTCACAAGGCAGTCGAGGAGAGAAACTTGGCACCATTAGAACTCATACATTCTGATCTATGCGAGATGAATGGCGTGTTGACAAAAGGTGGAAAGAAATATTTTATGACATTAATAGACGATTCTACTAGATTCTGCTATGTTTACTTTTTGCAAACTAAAGATAAAGCTTTAGACTATTTTAAAATCTATAAATCTGAAGTAGAAACTCAATTAGAGAGAAAGATCAAACATCTTTGGTCAGATAATGGTGGTGAGTATTTTCCCAAAATATTTGATGATTTTTGTGTGGAACACGGTATTATACATGAGAGGACGCCTCCCTATTCACCCCAATCAAACGGGATAGCCGAGAGGAAAAATTGCACATTGTGTGACTTGGTGAATGCCATGTTAGACACATCCGGTTTATCTAAGGCATGGTGGGGGAGGCTCTATTGACTTCATGTCATGTTCTAAACCGCGTTCCAAACAAGAATAAAGAGAAAACCCCTTATGCGGAGTGAGTTGGGAGAAAACCATCACTTTCATATTTGCGTACTTGGAGATGTTTGGCAAAGGTTAATGTTCCAATTACCAAGAAACACAAGCTGGGACCAAAGACAGTTTTTTTCGAAAGAACCAGCACCAGGCCGACCTCGAAATTGCATTATAAGTGGGAAATGAAATGTGTTACATGGCTCGAGCAGAGCAGGAAACCAGAAAAAATATGAAGAGAAAGAGAAAGATAAAAAAGAGAAAGAGAAGAAAATGGAAATGAGGAGCTACATGTAGGGGCAAAAAGAAGGTGCAACGCGTTTACATAGGTTCTGGCAGAACCACTGTCAGCTTCCGGCACCCTACATCCCTCCACATTCTGAGCTCATCTTTGATGCTTCTCATAAGTTGCAAAATAGACAGCTCACTCCACTGGAAAATCTGACCATTGCGCTCATACCAGATGCGCCATAGCACCCTAATGACTACGAGGCGAACCCCATGAGCCCGATCATTGTTCTGGGGGTCGAGGGTGTAGAACCAATCGGCAATAGAGGTGCTACAGTTCCAAGCTAATGGCAGCAAACGCGGCTCGCTTATCCACCTGCTAATCTCCAGCCAAATATGAACTGCACTGAGGCACTCAAGAAATAAATGAGTGATGGTCTTCAAGTTCCTGAGGCAAAGAGGGCGGGCAAAAATAGTCGTTCGGTCATCCCCGACGTTGGAGTCGGTCTGCAGTCCACACTCGATTTTGCAGCAACAACCACATGAACGCCTTGCATTTCGGCGGGGCCTGGGATTTCCAAACTAGGCAGTTGAAATCAGAGCTAGTAGCACCCTGGAATTGGAGCTGGTATGCGGACGCCACACTATATTCCCCAGCGCGGCAGGTAGCCAGAGGATCAAATCATCTGCAGCTTGGTCCAAGCTAATGTGTATCTAGTCAATGGATGACCAGAGATGGATGTATTCCGGAAGCAGTTCCATTGTGAGATTGCGGGCCAAGTCAGCAATCCATCTGACACCAGTGAGCGCATCCGCCACCGAACGTCGTTTGTTGCTGCATATTGCAAATAAGGATGGAAAGAGCACCACAGGGGAGGTGCCGTCCATCCAGCTAGATGTCCAGAAGGAGGCCAATTTACCATTGTGTATTGTGACCTTAGTAGCAGCTGCAAATAAGGCCCGATCGGAGTCATCAATGGGCAGCTCCATGGCCTGCCAGGGTCTATTCGGCTGCTTCCAAGTGGACCACAACCAGCGAAGACGCAAGGCCCAGCTAAAGCAGTTTAGATCGACAATGCCCAAGCCATCACGATTGAAGGGCCTACAGACAGTGTTCCAAGCCACCTTGCATTGCCCGGTGTGCAGATTCTGATGTCTGACCCACAGGAACTTGTGACGCAAGTTGTCCATCACTTTGAAGAACCTTTTAGGTGGCTTGACAACAGAGAGGAGGTATGTGGATATAGAGCCTAGAACTGTATGAACCAGTTCACGACGTCCAACAAAACTGAGAAGTTGGCCCTGCCACCCAGCCATCTTTTTTGATGTGCGGTCAATGTACTACTGGAGATGCGACATCCTGGTGCAGCCAAGGGTAATTGGCAGCCCGGGATAGGTAATAGGCCACGATGCGGTGGCAAAATGAAAGTCACCAATAATGTCCGCAAGTAGGGATGAATCGCATCTAATAGGGGCCAGCACCATTTTTGTCTCATTTATTTTCAACCCCGTCGCAGCCCCAAAATCGTGGAGTAGGCGCACCGTGGTGAGCAGGTCTTCACGCATTGGGTTGATGAAGATGGCAATGTCATCCGCATACATTGAAAGTCTAAGATGCGCCTGTCGACTCGGTATGGGGGTGAGTGCCCTCTGATCGGCAACCAGCTTGAAGATGTGATGCAGTGAGTCAATGGCCAAAATGAAGAGATATGGGGATAGGGGATCGCCTTGGCGGAGATGCGGGCATGCCAAATTGGATGCCCCACTGTCCCATTCAACAGAACAGACGAGGAAGCGGTGGCAAAAATAGTCGCATCTAGTCACCCCACCTTGTCGGAAATCCCCTTTGTGCTAGCATGTCGAAGATATATTCCCAGGATATGGAATCAAAAGCTTTGGGGATATCCACCTTCATAAGCAACATTGGCGTATTGCTGCGATGGTAGTGACGGGCGAGGTTCTGAACATACAGGTAATTCTCCTGTATACAACGCTTGCGGATGAAAGCTGATTGGGCTTGGGATACCAGACCTTCCAAATGAACCTGAAGACGTAAGGCTAACACCTTGGTGATTAGTTTGGCCATCGAGTGCATGAGGCTGATCGGCCTGTAGTCGCTTGGGGACTCAGGTGCTTCGGCCTTAGGTAATAAGGTGATGTTAGACCGGTTCAGTTTGTGAAAAGGTCCAGTATGCAATGAGTAGAAGCATTGAAAAGCAAGTAGCACATCCGCTTTGATGATCGGCCAACACGATTTATAAAAAAGGTTTGTGAAACCATCAGGTCTAGGCGCCTTATCTGTTGGCATATCATTAATGGCCTTCCAAATCTCCAACTCTGTGAAAGGTGCGTCCGGGCCAGCGGACTGAACCGTCGGGAGCTGTAATTGTGGCCAGTCGATGGTACAGCCGCGCTGCTCCCTCGTCCCAATAAGTGTAGCAAAGATGCCGTCCTACAGAGTAGTCTTGAAGGAAACACACCTATATAAGCTCCAATTGTCAAACGTCGTAGTCTGTAAGGTTTGGGTGATCTCTGGAAAGCTCATAAAGAGACCAGGGAGTACGACGCATATGTTCTACCCGCAGGATAGACTACTGGTAGTCAAGTATTAGTAATGGTCTTTGAGTGAAGTCAGTTCACACAAAACTTGCAATTCAAGGCGTAGTCCATTGTTCAAGTTGTGACCTGATGAAACATGAGGATCTAGGCAGAAGTTCAACTTAACAGTCTCTGCCAAAACACTAGTATATCATGTTAGTTGATCTCGGTTCAATCTGAGAAAAGAAAAGGGAAATAAATGAGTAAAAGGAAAAAGGAAAAAGAAAAAAGAAAAAGGAAGTCCGGTACCAACGGTACCGTGACTCCCGCACAAATCACGCCACGATCGGAGGCGTTTGAAACTGACTCCGGCTCGGTTCCCCTACCACTTTGCTCTATAAAACGTGATTAGAGGAGAAAATGTGGTTAACCTCAGGTTTAACAACTCCCTAATCCCGAAAGCATACGCAACCCGATCTACACGAGAGCAAGTGCGGTGGGAAGGACAGAGCCTTCCTCGTCGTCTTCAATCTGCAAGAAGACACTAATGGCCGCCAACGGATCTTCATCCTGTAAGTGTGCTAATCCCCTCTCTGATGATGTTTATTAGGTGCATAAACAGTGATTAAGATTCATGCTTAATGTTTATGCCTAAAGATTAAACCTAACAATGGTAATCAGAGACACCTTAATCATGTTTATGCCTACAATTAAGTTTTTTTTATGCCTCTGTTATTTTCGGATTAGCCTCTGGATTAGAAGTTTTAAGGCAAATAGAATGAAAAATCCCCAATCCCGATACCCTAGTACCAGTGAATAAAAATTCCCCAAACCGAAGCACCACCTGTCAGATCCAAGTTGAAATAAATGAAACTAAGATGGAGACTTATCTGATGGATAATGACGCTGCTCCTTCCTTGTTTGCTCTTATGCACGTATGAATCAAGCTCCATCCATCATGATCTGCGCCACGCATCTTCATCCTGGCTGCATGCCTGCGCACCCTTTATGCCACCGAGTGTCAGCCAGCCGTGGCCACGCTAGCAGCGCTGCCTCCCTCGAGCTAGTTGCGCCGGATGCCCTGCGCGTGCTGCGCGCCGCCGACGCGGGCCGCAGCCGCCAGATCTCAGTCCGTTGCCGTGGAAGGGAGGGGCGCGCTTGCCGGATACCAGCCGCACCGCGTGGAGGCACGGACACCACCTCCCGAGCGGCGGCCTAAGCCGCGGGCGCACACCATTGGTCGCGCTACCGGGAGAGCCGTGCCTGAGATCCGTTTTTTCCGGGACTAAGGTGGGGAATGATTAGGGTTAGGGCCGGCCACCGATTTTGTTCTGCTCTCGTTGATTTTCGGCCGTCGATTTCGTACTGGTGGCTAAGATGAAGCGGCGCCCTTTTGGGCTAATGGGCCGCGTGCGGGGGAGGCGGTGGGGTGCGAACAGGCCGTTTTCTGGCCATGGGCTTCGGCCCAGGTTGTTTAAGTCCAGCAAAAAATTCCTTTTTATTCGATTTTTCTACTAGGCTGGGCTGATGAGTGATGGGCTGACCGTGGATTTTAGGCCCATTGACTATTTTAGTCAGTCATTTCGTATTTTCTAATTAATTCAGTAACTATTATGTTTTAATTATGATTTATTTACTGTTTTAAATAGAAAATATTTATGCTCATCATGTACAGCATGTTAATGACTCTAAATTAAATTTGAACCAACGGGATAATTTAATTTGGATGAGTTAACATGTTAATGACGTTTTGATCTCTTTAAGCATCATTAATAATGACTTATGTTTAATTTTTATGAATGATACTTAAATTAATGAATGATGACTTCAAAATTATTTCTGACCAACGTTGATTTAATTTTGACTCATGTACTTATGTTTAATTATGTTATGCAATTTTATGTTATTTCCGCCCAACGGTGATGTAACATAGAATTGTATTTTATTGCATGTTTATTTATTTACCAACGTAAATTTATTTTCATGCAATTTTCTGATACTTTTCATGTATAAATGATGACAGCTACTATGACGCCGTTTCGATATGAAAATATCGAACAACTTATGGGCAGTAACTTCCCTCGCTGGAAGACCTGCGTTGAAGTGTCCTTAGGGTTTAATAAGTTGGATTATGCCCTAAGGGAAGATAAGCCTACGGCACCCACTCCTGGTGTCGAAGGATATGATGAACTCAAGAGGACTTATGAGCTTAAGTTGGAGAGATGGGAGAATTCCAATCGTGTGGCTCTCCTCGTTATGAACGCCTCAATATCTCCGGATATTGCAGGTGCCCTTCCAAAGAAAGATACCGCTAAAGAATTTCTTGCTGTGGTAGAGGAGCAATTCCAAGGCTCCGAAAATATTTATGCTCATGAGCTTTTTGCGAAGCTTCTTGAGAAATACACTATGGATGGGAATGTGAGGAGCCACATATTAAGGAAGGTGCACGCATCTTCAAAACTTAAGTCTTTGAAATGTGAATTAAGTGAGAATCTTCTGATTATTATGATATTGGAATCTCTCCCAAGTGAGTTTGATCAATTTAAGATCAACTACAACTCCCTGAAAGAAAAATGGTCACTTGCTGAGATGACTCCTAGAGTTGTCCAGGAAGAAGAAAGGATACTTAAGCAGGTTCAGGACCAAGCTCATTATGTTAATTCTTCCAAGAGGAAGAAGGAGTGGAATGGTCCTGGCCCCTCAAAAGCTCATAAGATTCCATTCAAGAATCAGTCTCCTCAAAAAGGCAAAGGTCCTAGTACTTCCGCTGCGCCTGGCACTTCTAATGCACCTAGGACCTTTGCACCTAAAGGAGAAGTTGTGTGCAAGCACTGCAAGGATAAGGGACATTTCAGAAAGGATTGCCCTGATTTTCTGAAATGGCTAATGAAGAGAGGTAATGATGAAATTACGTTTATTGATGAATCTCTTTATGTTGATTTTTCAAGAAATACATGGTGGATTGACTCAGGTGTAACTGTTCATGTTGCAAATTCTATGCAGGGCTGCCGTACAACCCAAGACCTTCGGGACAGGGGAAGAAGCCTTAAAGTAGCTAATGGAAAAGAAGTGGAGGTTCAAGTTGTGGGGTCTCTCACATTAAAGCTGCATTCAGGACATCCGCTTAGATTGAATAATGTTCTTTATATTCCTTCCTTGAGTAGGAATCTCATTTCAGTTTCATGTTTAGATGATGGCAATAATGCTTGCTTATTTGGTAATGGACAATGTAGTTTGATGCATTGTAATAAAAATGTTGGCCTCGCCTTCCGACGAGGAAAGTTATATATGTTATCTCTACATGATTCTGTTATGCACGTAAATGATGATTATAGTGATGATGATTTGAAGTGCAGCGTTAAAAAGAAGTGGAAAGGCGTTAGTACCTCATCGAAATTGTGGCACCGTCGCCTTTGCCACATTTCAAGGGGGAGAATCGAACGATTAATTAAAAATGACATGCTTCTTCCACTTGACTTTTCAGACGCTGACTATTGTATCGATTGCATTAAAGGAAAATACATTAAGATGATAAAGAAGTGAGCGACAAGAGCCACTAAAGTCTTAGAGCTCATTCATACCGACATATGAGGGCCCTTTAACGTTAAATCCGTAGATGGTTTTGATTCGTTCATAACCTTCACGGATGACTTTTCCCGCTATGGATATATTTATCCCATACGTGATCGATCGGAGGCTTTGAACAAATTTAAAGTTTTTAAAGCCGAAGTTGAGAATCAACTTAACGAAAAGATCAAAGTAGTACGATCTGATTGCGGGGGAGAATATTATGGAAAACATGCTCCTTATGGGCAAATTACAGGACCTTTTGCGAGGTTTCTAGCTGAGAATGGAATTATTGCTCAATACTCAATGCTTGGTGAACCTCAGCAAAACGGCGTAGCCGAGCGACGCAATCGCACACTAATGGATATGGTGCGAAGCATGCTTAGTCACACAAGTTTACCAGTAATCCTATGGATAGAGGCGTTAAAGACAGCTGCACACGTACTTAATCTTGCTCCAACTAAAGCAGCACCGAACACACCTTACGAGATGTGGACGGGAAAGAAACCCAGCTTGAATTATTTACGTGTGTGGGGTTGTCCTGCAGAAGCTAAAGTGTTCAATCCACAACTTAAGAAATTAGACCCAAAAATAGTCAGCTGTTTCTTTATTGGGTACCCTCAACGGGGAAAGGGATATCGCTTCTATTGTCCAAATCATGTGACGAAGTTTGTAGAGACAAGACAAGCGATATTTTTTGAGGATGATGTCACAGAAGCGAGGAAGATTGATCTTGAGGAGAAACGGGTTTACGTACCATCCCCGAATATCCAAGAGTTCATCTTTCCATTTAAAAATGTTGTCGTGACACCGGACCCTCCTCTCGTTCATCCCGGAAATAATGAAAATATTGCTACAAATGAAAATGAGGAGGTGAACGAGAATCCGGAACCGAAGATTGATCTTCCACCAGCCCCTTCGTTGTGTAGATCGCAACGTGAAAGAAGAAATCTCATCTCAGATGACTATGTCACCTACATGACTGATGACGTAAGTGACATGGGTAAAGTGGATGATCCTTCTTCTTATAAAGAAGCTATGAAAAGTGAAAATTTGTCTAAATGGCTTATGGCTATGGAAGACGAATTAAAGTCAATGGGCACTAATGATGTTTGGGACTTAGTAGAAATTCCCGAAGGAGCTAAAAGAGTTGGATGCAAATGGGTTTACAAAACCAAATATGACTCCAAAGGGAATATCGAAAGGTTCAAAGCGAGACTGGTGGCTAAAGGGTTTACACAACGAGAAGGAATCGATTATAACGAAACCTTTTCTCCAGTGTCAACCAATGATTCATTCAGAATCGTGATGGCATTGACAGCTCATTATGACTTAGAGTTACACCAAATGGATGTTAAAACTGCATTCTTAAATGGTGATTTAAATGAAGATGTATATATGGCACAACCGGAAGGTTTTGTCGTTGAAGGAAAAGAACACATGACATGTCATCTGAAGAAATCCATTTATGGATTGAAGCAAGCCTTGAGACAATGGTACTTAAAGTTTGATAAAGTGATTTGAACTTTTGGTTTTGCGGAAAATGCTGTGGACAACTGCATATACATAAAATTTAAGGGCAGTAAGTTCACAATTTTGGTCCTATATGTGGATAACATACTTTTGGCTTGTAGCGATAAAGATATGTTACATGAAACCAAAAACTTTCTGTCATCAAACTTTGATATGAAGGATCTCGGTGAAGCCTCTTACGTTCTAGGCATTGAAATTCACCGAGATAGGTCCAAGTACACATTAGGACTATCACAAAAAACATACTTTGAGAGAGTACTGAAGAAATTCAATATGCATAAGTGCGCTCCCACGCCTGCTCCAATAGTTAAGGGCGATAAATTTGGGACATCTCAATGTCCAAGGAACCAAATTGAATCTGGCCAGATGAAGTCGGTTCCATATGCTTCAGCTGTCGGAAGCATTATGTATGCTCAAGTTTGTACGCGCCTTGACTTAGCTTTTGTAACGGGAATGCTTGGCAGATTCCAATCAAATCCAGGAATGGACCACTGGAAGGCCGCAAAGAAAGTCTTGCATTATATGCAAGGTACTAAAGATCTTATGCTAACATATCGAAGATCTGATAGCCTGGAAGTTATTGGTTATTCAGATGCTGATTTTGCCGGCTGTGTGGATAGTAAGAAATCCACGTCAGGTTATATATTCACACTGGCTGGAGGAGCTATATTGTGGAAAAGCTCCAAACAAACGGTGACTGCATCATCTACGATGCAGGCATAATTTGTAGCATGTTATGAGGCCACTGGACAGGCTGTATGGCTAAAGAATTTCATTCCCGGACTCAAAGTGGTAGACAGCATTAACAAACCACTTGTGCTATACTGCGATAACGAACCCGCAGTTCTCTATGCGAGTGACAACAAGTCAAGTGCTGCTGCCAAGCACATTGACATAAAGTATCATGTTGTGAAAGATAGAATCCAGGATCATACCATTAAAGTTGAATATATCAGTACGACCGATATGCTTGCGGATCTAATGACAAAAGGCTTACCACCCAGCATCTTTCATAAACACGTTGCCGGCATGGGATTATTGGAAGCTTTATGATTCTGGAAAGTTGGCACCTTTTAAAGAGCCGCTCCCCGTAAAGAATAATGTTTCCATTTGAAATATGTTAATGTATTATAAGTGTTGAAGTTCAACAGTTTTAATAAACTGTTGTAACGCTTCACTTTGTACATTATACTTATTAAGAATGGATAATAAAATGAACCAGGCGATCAAGGGGGAGAATGTTAGTTGATCTCGGTTCAGTCTGAGAAAAGAAAAGGGAAATAAATGAGTAAAAGGAAAAAGGAAAAAGGAAAAAGAAAAAGGAAGTCCAGTACCAACGGTACCGTGACTCCCGCACAAATCACGCCACGCTCGGAGGCGTTTAAAACTGACTCCGGCTCGGTTCCCCTACCGCCTTGCTCTATAAAACGTGATTAGAGGAGAAAACGTGGTTAACCTCAGGGTTAACAACTCCCTAATCCCGAAAGCATACGCAACCCGATCTACACGAGAGCAAGTGCGGTGGGAAGGACAGAGCCTTCCTCGTCGTCTTCAATCTGCAAGAAGACACTAATGGCCGCCAACGGATCTTCATCCTGTAAGTGTGCTAATCCCCTCTCTGATGATGTTTATTAGGTGCATAAACAGTGATTAAGATTCATGCTTAATGTTTTTGTCTAAAGATTAAACCTAACATCTCAAACAAGGAACGAGAATAACCTCTCTTCTAATGGCTTTGAGATCTGGTGGGGATTGTTGGAATAAATGGGCTAGGCCCAATTAATATTCAGAAAGAATTCCCAATACATCTCAAAGGCCCATTAGTGCAAGAGAGGGTGGTGCTAAATGTTAGTCCCACATGGGAAGTGGAAGTGGAGAAACCCCTATATATAAGGGAGGTTGCTCTTCCACTCCTTGAGTGAGAGAGAAGAGAGGAAGAGAGGGGTGGCCCACGCGCACTCCTCTTCTTACTCCTCCCCGCTCGCTCGTCTCGCCACGCCACGCCACACCCCGCCCCGCACACGCGCACGCGCTTGTGTTCGTGTGAATTCGAGCCTCGAGCCGAGCCGAGCCCAAATTTTATATTTTTGCAGAAAATTAAGTTGGGCTTTTGGGCTTCCAAATTTTTGGGCCTACCGAGACAGAGTCCAAGTCGTTGGAGACAGACGCGTCTACGACTGCAGAGTCAGTTCGGATCCGGATCCTTCAAATTGTATACGAACCGCCTTTGTGGAACTCTATAAATACGGGCGTGCATGGTACGGCGGTTCATCCACGATCAGATCGTTTCCCACGCTTGCGTTCCTTGCGTCGTCTTCTAGTCTACTCCATCCCGAGCGCTGGCGTGCACCGACGATCGGGAGAGCAGGTCTCCGAAACCGCTCGCCCTTGCGATCCTGCACCGGGAGAGGGCGAATAAGGTTTTTGGGATGCGCTCTGCGCGACTGCTCGCGTTCTTCACCACGGGTCGTCTACCGAGAAGATTGGGGCACTGCGGCCCAAGGTCGTCACCAACGTCTGCAGCGGCTGTTCGTCGTTAGATCTATAGCGGTTCATTCGGCTTCAAAGCGATACACGATATTTCTCGTCCCGTCTGTCTGCCGATATTGATCGCTGCTGTTTTCGCATGTTGTTTCGAAATTGTTTAGTAAATTACCTCTTATTTTATAACACTCGTAGTGTCGTTTACCTCAGTTTTCTTCGTGGGCGAAGAAGCTTAATTAGGTTCTTCAATCTTGATCACACCCTCACTCGTCTCCCGATCGAAAGCATGAAGCGCATGCGGTCGACGTTGTTCCGTAGCTTGGACCATCGGGTTCTGCAGCGGGATTGCATTATTATTACGACCACGTCGAGCTTTCGAAAAAATTACGACCACGTTGAGATGTGCAACGTCGTGAGAGTGCCGCCGCCGACCTTGCATGTACGGTTGCAAACGTGTATAAGCAACTCAGGTACGACCCCATCCATGCATCTTTGAGCCAGAGTACCAGACGCAAGTCCCAGGCATGCGCACGCCGCGCCAGGCCGAGATAGATGGAGTAAAAACCACGGCGATTTCCGCGCGCCACCTGTGGTTTTGACGGCATGGTGGTAGCGACGTTATTACTAGAGTGTTTGGTTATTACAGAACCGGGGGGCCTGGCTGGCGCGGCGGCATGCATGGGCACAGAGCAGTGGTTGCGTTTGGTGGCCGCGCCACCACCACCGGCGACGCGAGCCGCAAGCTGGGCAGGCCATCCATCGATCAGGTGCGGGAGGATGACGAGACGGGCTCGGATCACCAACCCCGCGGCCCCGCCCGAGCGCGCGGGTTGGTTGTTATCTCACCGGCCGGCCAGCCAGCGTTTGTTTTTCTTACTTGGCGCCAAGCGTCGCCGCATGCCAAGCACCGATCGAAGGCGGTTTTGCACGCAAGCTCAGTGTCGAAAGCTCGCGTGCGACGAATCAAGTCACGCAAGTTACACTAGCTATAGCGCCTTCCACCTCAACCCTTTTAGCTCACCAAATCAAACGACCCAAAGCGTCTCGCCATAAAGCAGAAGCACACCGGCAGAGCAGATCAGAGCAGTTCCCATCTCTATCTATATATTGCGACACCGCGTCAAGGTCCTCTCTCCAGAAACGCACACACTGACACACAACAAGCCACCGCCGTACCACCGCACAAAACGCCATGAACGATATGGACGCGGCGGCCATCATCACGCGCAACGCCACGACGGCGGCGGCAGCTGCTGGGACGCTCGTCGGCGCCAGCAGCGGCCTCGCGGGCCGCCTGCTGCTCCCGCAGGTGCAGACGCTGGAGCTGCTCGTGGCAGTGTCCATCTTCGTGGCCATCCACTCGCTGCGGCAGCGGCGCTCGCAGGGCCTCCCCTCGTGGCCTGTCGTCGGCATGCTCCCGTCCCTGCTCCTCGGCCTCCGCAGCGACATGTACGAGTGGATCACCGGCGTGCTCAAGGCGCGCGGCGGCACGTTCACGTTCCGCGGGCCATGGTTCACCAACCTCCAGTGCGTGGTCACCGCAGACCCGCGGAACCTGGAGCACCTGCTCAAGACCAAGTTCGGCAACTTCCCCAAGGGACCCTACTTCCGCGACACCGTGCGTGACCTCCTCGGCGACGGCATCTTCGGCGCCGACGACGAGGTGTGGCGGCGCCAGCGCAAGGCGGCCAGCCTCGAGTTCCACTCCGCCGAGTTCCGCGCGCTCACGGCGAGCTCGCTGGTCGAGCTCGTGCACCGTCGTCTGCTCCCCGTGCTGGCCGACGCCGAGGCCGCCGGCGAGGCCGTCGACCTGCAGGACGTGCTCCTCCGCCTCACCTTCGACAACGTGTGCATGATCGCATTCGGCGTGGACCCCGGGTGCCTCAGCCCGGGCCTCCCCGAGATCCCCTTCGCCCGCGCCTTCGAGGACGCCACCGAGGCCACCATCGTGCGCTTCGTCACGCCCACCACGGTGTGGCGCGCCATGCGCGCGCTCGGCGTCGGCCACGAACGCGTGCTCCAGCGCTCCCTCGCCGGCGTCGACGCGTTCGCGTACGACGTCATCCGCAAGCGCAAGGAGGAGGTCCAGGCAGCCGCCGCTGAGGAAGAGGAGGCGGCCGCCGCCGGGCGCAGGTCGGACCTGCTCACCGTGTTCACCAAGATGCGCGACGACCAAGGCCGCCCCACGTACTCGGACAAGTTCCTCCGCGACATCTGCGTCAACTTCATCCTTGCCGGCCGCGACACCTCGTCCGTTGCGCTCACCTGGTTCTTCTGGCTGCTCGACAAGAACCCCCGCGTCGAGGCCAAGATCCTGGAGGAGATCGAGGGCATCGTCGCTGCGCGAAAGGCGACGGCGACCGCGGGGGAGGTCGAGGAGGAGCTCGTGCTCCAGCCGGAGGAGGTGAAGCGCATGGAGTACCTGCACGCCGCGCTCTCTGAGGCGCTCCGGCTCTATCCCTCCGTACCCGTCGACCACAAGGAGGTACGTACGTACATATGCGCATATCGTATATTGATTCATGCTTGCTCAGCTCGTACGTATTACGCATCCTAGTGCTGGACCCATCGGTATATACACTTACTGTTTGAGGAAAATATTTTATATACATGTGCTTATTTTAAACAAAATATAACCATGCATGCCTAAGTGTGACATGTAAAATCGACACGCTTTTTATATTTAGGGAGCGTTGTACCCTGCGTTTCACGCGTTTGCTGAAACCAACTCGTCCTTATAATGTCAAGTCCCTAGTGTGTGAGTAGGCGGCCCTCTCTGCATGAACAAGGGGGTGAGTACACACTTCTTGCCATGCTACTGCTAGGTGTTGAAGCAGCAGTCCTCCTGCCAATATTATATTTCTTGTCATCTTAGCAACAGCAGCGTTGCACGAATCGCCAATCAGCATCCATGGTGCACTTTGATAAAATAAAACTGATGATGACACATGTTACTATGTGTGTTACTGCATGCTAGTAGCTAGTATAACCTGCAAAGCAAAAACATGAAATAGCAGGCCAGTACTTGCACAGAAGTCATGAACCATGATGCCATTGACATTATCTATCTTGAAGTCGACGTGGCACATATATGGCCGCATGGGCAATGGCGACGCAAAAATAAGAATGCAAACAGATGTTATAAGTTGCAAGTTGGTCATCTACATGCATGATGACTGCATATTTTATATATCTTTGGTGAGATTTGCTGACTCTTATGGGACCTGATTGCGACGCGTGTCGCGACAATTCAACCGTAGCTGCATCCGTTCTTATTATGTTATTCTCACTCATGTATCGGTAAGCTGCACAAATCTAGTGCTGCAGTTTCCAAGTGTTAATTGGTCATCAGGTGTCCTTTCAGAGTCGTAAAGAAAGACAATCCTCTTCACACAAGTTTTCAGTTTCTTGATAATCTCGCGCTGACAAAGTCACACGCTGATAACCAACCAAACAACTTTCCTCTTAATAAAAAATGATCTTTGGAAGAAAAAAACATTTTTCTGGCATATGAACTGATCGAGCTCTGGACTGCCTGTGCAACTGTGTATAGGTTGTGGAGGACGAGGTGTTCCCGGACGGGACGGTGCTGAAGAAGGGCACCAAGGTGATCTACGCCATGTACGCCATGGGCCGGATGGAGAGCATCTGGGGCGAGGACTGCCGGGAGTACAAGCCGGAGCGGTGGCTCCGCGACGGCCGCTTCGTCAGCGAGTCCGCCTACAAGTTCACCGCCTTTAACGGCGGGCCGCGCCTGTGCCTCGGCAAGGACTTCGCCTACTACCAGATGAAGTTCGCCGCCGCGTCCATCCTCCACCGCTACCGCGTCGACGTCGTCGAGGGCCACCCGGTGGCGCCCAAGCTGGCGCTCACCATGTACATGAAGCACGGGCTCAAGGTGAGGCTCACCAAGAGGGATAAGAGCGAGCTCTGAGTTTCTCAATCCGGAGTTTGGCAATAAGGGCATAAGGCTCAGGGACTGGCTGGCGGAAGTCATGGACTGGAGCAGAAGCAAGGCTGATTTCAGGTGCAGACGTGATATGCAAGTTCTGCTACTTCAGGAGGGACTCGGTGGCGCCGTGTGAAAATATTTCCTCTGTTTTTGTGTCTTCCTTAGCAGTGTTACTATTGTTAAAGTGCTTGATTTGTTTCATTTACATATAATGTAGAGTGTAGTCAAGTTTGAGTATAGGACTACTCTATGTATATGTGTGATAATGAAAAACTAGATTGTACGCACTCGTCGGATTTTAAATTTCTACTTTATGAGAATATTTTTAGTCATTTACAACATTCTTTAAAAGACTATCTACTTCATATGACAGTTTTCCGTACTTGTCATATTGCATATCCTACTCTACAATACCAAAATAGAATATGAGTTCACCTATCAATGATCGCAAAAAGTGTTTTAGAATATGCTCCGGGAACGATTAGAATGCAATCAACATTCTGTTGTAATCGTGCAAAAATTAAATCTGAATCATACGATCTCCATCTAATGATTACAACATTTTTACATTTAAATCATCTCACCTAATAATATAAATGCAATGTAAACATTACTGTTAGATAGAGAAATCATGTGGTTCATATTTAATTTTTACACGATTACACCAGAGTGACACAAGAGTGATGATTGCATTCTAGTTTTTCCTAAAGTAACATTATTCATACTATACTTTAGAGTATCATTTATGGTACGTCGCTGCTGACAGACAACCCGTACTCTACTCTAAATTTTAGCGCAGCAACTGCACGATGCCATACCATTTGCTTGATTGACACTTGTTCTTTGAATCAACTGAAATCAGCGTTCGGAAAATTAGTATTCGAGCACCATCCTCGACCTTCAGATAAGTGGTTGAATCTTGACAGCTAGTCGTGTAAGTACCCAGTTATTCAGCATGATATGTCAATCAGTTATCTAGACTGCCTCTTTATTTAGTTTTTTGAGCTCATACTGCCCCTTTATTCAGCATGATATGTCAAACGAATGAACATCTATTACATTTTTTAGACAAATGGTTCTTATTTCATTAAGCACATGAAACTGATTTGGCCGGCAATTAATATTACGATATTTCACTATGTGTAAATTGTAACAACATAGGAACCAGACCAAGCAAAACAAATGACCATCAAATAAAGTTTTCATTGGAATGCAATCACCACTATGGTGTAATCGTGCAAAAATGTCTTTTGAGCCACACGATCTACATCCAATAGTTATTAAAATTTTGCACTTAAACCCTCCCACTTGATAATATAAACGCAATGTTGTGGATGCTTTTTATGGAAGACAATATTATAGAAGAAAAAAAGGCATCTACAACAATAAATGAAGTTAATGGGAATCTGGCAGTTAAAAAAAGCAGTAGAATAGTATTACTACTTGCTGTCATTAAAGGATCCAGTCATATACTAGGATAAATAAAATTGAAGCAGAGTCAAAGTAGGACTCTAGGGTCTGTTCAGAGTCGGTTTGGGGAAATCCCTGTCGCGCCAGAGATCCCAACCAGAGTCGGTTAGAGTTTTCCTGTTCCGCCAAGTTTTCAGCCATACATAAGAGTCCTAGATTAGTTTTGAGTCAAAGAATAAATACTCCTACTCAGTTAGGAGATTGTACAACCACCCCTATAAAAATAAGGGGGTCGGCCTCAATTGAAGCAAGCAGAATTAATCCTCAAATCTCAGAGCCTCTACAGAAGGCGGATTAAGGTTTTCTGCTCCTTGTGTTTGCCCTAATCCACGCCTATAACCCACCATAACATCTGGTATAAGTGATCCTCTGATCCTGCTCCTGTTCGCCCCACCTTAATCTGCACCAAACAGCGACGACCATGAGTTCAGGCACCTTGACCTCAAATGAGAGGCTGGATCTGCTGCTCCAAACTATACAGCAGATGTCGAAGGAGATCCAGCAAATCAAGACACAATACTCATCTCTCACCGTGGCTATCAATAGATTGCAATCTGAGAAGTTGAACACTCTGGATCAATTGGTAAGACTCAAAGCACTCCACCGATCACTATTGGCAAATCAACTACAATCTCTCACAAACTGAAGTTTCCACACTACGACAGTTCAACAGATCCCTTGCCATGGCTCAGTAAATGCAAACAATAATTTCTTGCCCAAAGATCCGATAAGATGAAAAGTCTGGCTAGCTTCCTTTTATCTGGATGGCTGCCACGCAGCTGTGGCATTACAACCTGGAGAGGAATAAAAGTGTTCCAACTTGGGCTCAATTTGAGACTGCAATTAACCGTAGATTTGGACTCTCAATCAGATCCAACCCTTTCGGAGAATTAATGCAGTTAAAGCGCACCGGATCGGTGGCTAAGTACCAGAAATAATTCCTCACATTGCTAGCTAGGTGTGAGGATGTCACCGAGAGCCAGCAACGAGATATCTTCATGGCCGGTCTGGGTAATCACCTATGTACTGATGTAGAGATGCAACGCCCAAAAGGACTTGAAGAAGCTCTGGAGTTAACCAGGGCTTATGAGAAGAGATTGGAAATTGAAGGAGATAACGACAGATGTTTGTTCGCAGCAGCATGCGTCCTCCATTGGCACGTCTGTCGGTCGCTCCATCCTTCTCTGCCACACCTGTAAAGCTGCTACCACCGGCTGCACCAACCAAAGTGACACTAGAACCACCAACGATACCAATACCGTGCCCAGGAACACGTTTTGCTAGACTGACGCCAAAAGAGATGGCACATAGGCGTCTCAATAACCTATGTTTCAACTGCCCTGAAATTTTTTCTAAGCATCATATTGGCAAGTGTACAATGAAGGGCATCTATTTACTAGAACTGGGGCATGAGATAGAAGAATTGAAGGACGACGAACCAAAAGCTTCCCTATATGCCATCATTGGTCTCACTGCAGCAACCACAATAAAGCTACCCATATCGTTTGGACATCACTCTCTTTCAGCCTTGGTTGATTCTGGATCAACCCACTCATTTCTCGATGAAGAAATCGTAGACCAACTTGGCCTGAAACCGCAACCACGCACTGTAATGACAATCGGTGTTGCTAATGGTGACCGAGTTCTATGTTCAGGTTTTTGCTGTCCCAATTATAATTGGGTCTGAAGCTTCCAAAATCGTTTTTTATGTCATACTATTGGGAGGCCATGAGACAGTCTTAGGTGTCCAATGGCTGCGAGAGTTGGGACCAATCCTTTGGGACTTTGATCGTATGTCTATGACTTTTTGACGCCAAGATCGACGTGTCAAATGGCACAGTTCAGTGGCTGGGAAAAGTGTCCAATTACGCTAAATAACAACTGTTGATATGATGAAGCTATTATTAGAGGAATTTGCAGATCTATTTCTAGCTCCTAAGGGTCTACTCCCTCGCTGACAACATGATCACCGTATTCATTTGGTTCCAGGAACAACACCAGTCTCTGTGAGGCCATACTGATATCCTCAGATGCTCAAAGATGAAATAGAAAAACAATTATTCGACCTAGCACTTCTCCATTCTCTTCTCCGGTGCTCCTAATAACTCTTGGCATTTCTGCATTGGTTATCGAACATTGAATCTAAAGACACTAAAGGATAAATTTCCTATACCACTAGTAGAAGAATTATTGGATGAGCTTAGGGGAGCCAACATTTTTACGAAGCTTGATTTACACAGTGGGTATCACCAAGTACTTATGTTTCCTAAAGATGTGGCTAAGACGGCGTTCCACACACACCATGGACACTTCGAAATCCTAGTGATGCCGTTTGGTCTCACAAATGCACCTGCTACCTTCCAAGCTCTTATGAACTCAAGCCATATATTCGGAAGTTCGTTCTGGTCTTTTTTTTTATGACATCCTCATCTACAACTCGAACATTTGCAGCATGTCTGAGCCGTGTTTCAGCTTTTGCGGACAAATTCTCTTGCCTTAAAGCAATCTAAATTCATTTTTAGGGCCACTTCAGTAAACTACTTGGGCCATATTATATCAAAGGATGGGGTAGATATGGATAGTGAGAAGGTGGCTGTCGTCCAAGCCTGGCTACAACTGAAATCAGTGTGTGCTGTACGAGGCTTCTTGGGTCTTGCAGGCTATTATCGTCGGTTCATACAAAATTTTGGCGTTATTGCTGCTCCATTAACACAATTACTGAAACGTAAGTCATTCAAGTGGACCATGGAAGCAGAAGAAGCCTTTAAAACACTGAAAAAGGCTCTAACTACAGCCCCTACATTACAGTTATCTGATTTTAGCAAACCCTTTATGGTTGACTGTGATGCATCAGGTTCGGGTTTTGGTGCTGTTCTTCATCAAGGCGGTGGTCCTATTGCATTCTTCAGTCGGGCTATATCACCACACCATTGGAAATTGGCTGCTTATGAAAGGGAATTGATTGGACTTGTCAAAGTAGTAAAACATTGGCGACCATATCTTTGGACTTGTCCATTTGTCATGCACACCGACCACTACAACCTAAAGTATCTTCTTGGTCAACGTCTTTCTACAATTCCACAACATACATGGGTCAATAAATTATTTGGTTATGATTTTACAGTGGAATTTCGTCCTGGCAAACTTAATGCAGCAGCGGATGCTCCTTCTAGAAGAGAAGAAGATAACTTAGAAGTGTGGGCTATATCATCATTAAATTTCGAGCTATATGATAAATTTCGTCAAGAAGCTAAGTCATCGCAGGAAATTGTCTTGAAACGTTTAGAAATTGAGGTTGGAACATCAGCTGATGGATGGACTATTGTTGATGATTTGGTATTGTTCTATGGTCGCATCTTTGTGCCTTCTTCGTCAACTTTATGGCCACAAATTTTGGCAGTAGCCCATGATGCAACTCATGAAGGAATTCAGTAAACATTGCAGCGCCTTCGTGCCATATTTTTTTGCCCTCAGGCAAACAAGCTTGTTCGAGATTATATCAAAAGTTGTGTTATTTGTCAACACAATAAAATAGAACACTTACATCCGACGGGTTTTCTACAACCTCTTGATATACCACATGTAATTTGGTCCGATATATCAATAGGTTTTGTGGAAGGACTTCCTAAGATAGGAGGAAAATCGATAGTGTTGGCAGTGGTTGACCGTTTATCAAAATATGCACACTTCATTGCTTTGGGTCACCCCTATACAGATTTGACAGTAGCACAAGCTTTCTTTGACCAGATTGTCAAATTACACGGTCTTCCCTCATTTATAGTGAGTGACCATGATCCTGTTTTCATCAGCAAATTATGGGAAGAATTATTTCGTCTTTCTGGTGTTAAACTGCGATTAAGTTCAACATTTCACCCGCAACCCGATGGCTAATCAGAGGTAACTAATCGAGTGTTGGGAGTATATTTACGTTGCCTAGCAGGGGATAAGCCAAAAAGCTGGTTGAAGTGGCTTCCATGGGCAAAATTCTGTTATAATACTTCCTATCAATCAGCACTAAAGACAACTCTGTTTCAAGTGATGTATGGTAGGGAGCCTCCTCCTATGATTCCTTATGAAGTTGGAACAGCACGAGTGGTAGCATTGTATAGACAACTTCGTGACCATGACATTTTTTTTGCTGATATCAAGGAAAGGTTGAGACAAGCTCAAGATTATATCAAGGAATTCTTATGACCATAAACCCAGGGATATAGAGCTCCAAGTCGGAGATTGGGTTTAGCTCCGCTTGCACCATCGATCTGCAAGTGGTATTACTGAAAAAAAAAGAGTTCTAAAATAGCACCGAAGTTCTATGGACCATATCAAATAGTGCAACGAATTGGGGATGTTTCCTATCGTTTAAAACTTCCAGCCAAATCTAAGATTCATGATATTTTTCACGTGTTCCTAAAGAAATATCATGGACTACCTCCTCAAGATATTGTGCCAATGCTCCCAATAGTACAAGGAAGAGTTGTGCCTCAACCTGTCAAGGTACTTCGTGAAAGACCAACTAAAGATTCATATAATATATTAGTTCGATGAGATCAGAATAATGTTGCAGAGGCAACATGGGAAGATCTGAATACTTTCAAACAAGATTACCCGGATATTCAGCTCGGGGTCGAGAGGGGGGAAGTGTTGTGGATGTTTTTTTTACGGAAGGCAATATTATAGAAGGAAAAAAGGCATCCACAGCAATAAATGAAGTTAATGAGAGTCTGATAGTTAAAAAAAAAGGAGAATAGTATTACTGCTTGCTGTCATTAAAGGGTCCAGTCATATATTAGGATAAATAAAATTGAATAAAAAAAGTAGGGACTCTGGGGTCTGTTCAAAGTGGGTTTGAGGAAATCTCTGTTGCGCCAGGGATCCTAACTAGAGTCGGTTAGGGAGTTTTCCTGCTGCGCCAGGATTTCATCCATAAATAAGAGTCCTAGATCAGTTTTGAGTCAAAGAATAAATACTCCTACTCAGTTAGGAGATTGTACAGCCACCCCTATAAAAATAAGGGGGTCGACCTCAATTGAAGCAAGCAGAATTAATCCTCAAATCTCAGAGCCTCTACGGAGTGCGAGTTAAGATTTTCTGCTCCTTGTATTTGCCCTAATCCACGCCTATAACCCACCATAACACGCAATGTAAACAATATTGTTAGGTGGAAAGATTTAAGTGAAAAAATACAATAACCATTGAATGTAGATCATGTAGTTCAGAGAAGATTTTGCACGATTACACCAGAGTACTGATTGCATTCTTATTGAGGTCTTAAATTTGAACCAGTCTCTACAAAACTAAGGATAAAGCTATTTAGAAATAACCGTTACCTGGATCCCGCGTGTGGGAACCTGCGGCACTGGGCACGCCCTTTTTTATGTGGACTCCATCTACAACAAATGAACATCTGTTACATCGGTTGTTAAATCTGGTTGGCCAACCTCTGTCACGGAAGCTTTAGAAGAAACTGTTTGTTCAACTTCAAGCCCTGCCACTCCATTCTTCATAAAATTCAGCCACAAAGTCCTCCATGAACTTGTGCCTTTTCTCTGCTCTCCTTTTCCCAGCCTATGTCAGAAACACTGTAGGCATCAGCATGTTCAGAACATGACTGATAAGGAATGTTTTGTACTAATGAAAGCATGATAGTATCATATTCATATCTGCCTAGAAATTTAGCAGAGGGAAAATAGCAAGATAAATTATCCCTAAAGCGGTGTTCGGAAGAAAAATTATTCTAAATTGAAAGATAAAGATGAAGACTAACCAGAATCTTCTTTTCATATAACCAGTCTACACCTAAATGAAGAAAACTCCTGGCATCATTTTACATATCTTACTAGACTGAATTTCTTTAGAGACGATGACTTGTTCTTCGATTTAAACAAGGCAAATGCACAACCAACAGTAAGAAGACTTCTATTGCAAGGCTCACTTGTTACCTCCGTTTTCATCATATCCTTCAACTTGAACAGCTTCTCATGGAAATGATTAATTGATGTCTGCTTCTCCCCCTTGGACATGTATTTCTCCTTTGACAAATTATCTCGTGGAAGTATTTTAGGATCATGCAATGCATTGTTCTTGCTCCCACCAAATGTGAAACATCTTGCAATACCTATATGTATTGCTTAGAAAAATCAAAACATCGAATTCTTATTCATTCAAAATAAAATGACAGAAAAGGCCAAATAATGGGCCTTTTTTTCTTCACCAAATATTCTAGGCCCAAGTAAACATACTAAGATACACAGGTCACAGGGCCCATGTTAAGATAGGTTAGGTTAACTTGAATCATGTAAACTTGCAGGATAGGATGTCGTCTTAAAGTTGTCCTGTTCTGGCTCATTTCCAAAGTCCAAATTCAATAGGAATCAAAGGTACAAACATATCTTGCACTTGCAAGCTCGGTAATTTCCAGTTCAAACTTCAGATGACAAGGTTTGTACACCATTACATTTATCATATCCATATGCACAAGATTCAGTATTTAGTGGGGAGGGAGGCACAGAAAGTTATCAGAGAAAGGTAAAGTTCAGAATATGGCTTGCCGCATACCAAGGTTCTAGACGCCCAGTATCATTTTTGCAATGCATGTAGATATAAAATAATGGTGTATTCACATTACTATATAAGATAAATTGAAGAACAACAACCGTTGAATCAATTACTTATTCCAAAAAAAAGTCAAGGAATGAGGCATATTGTATTGGATACAGAAAAATTCTGTATCATAGTTACTAGAGAAACGTTGAAAGTGCAAAATTGATATAGAAATCTTGCATATCGGAATGCTTACCGATTGCACCAATTGCGTCTAGACGATCTGCATCTTGCACAATTGCAAACTCAAGAGTATGGTCGGTAATAAGCTTCTTGGAAACTTCGTTCTTGAATCCTGCAGTTAAGATTCCAGGTCTTGAGAGTTTGACATTGTGTATTTTACGAAAGAGCACAAACAAACATAAACTGAGGCACAAAGCACTACTCATGATTATTACTTTCCTTTAAGAGATACATGATGCATTCATATGAAATAAAAGAAAAACGGATAATCTTAGCCAAGCGAAGGGCATGGAAAAGAAAAATATTTTGGGACGACCAAAGTACCAAACGAATGAATTATGGTAAGAGGTGAACCCATTTTAAACTGTGATGATGTGATGCATTTCTCCTAAAGAAAGAGAACTAAGGATAGAATGAAGACATACATGCTCAACAAATAAGTAATAACGAAGCACAAGTCAAAGAAAAAGAAGTATCTTGGGCTTACGTTGTGCCAAAGTGAGCTGTGTAGCAAGGAACAAACATGAAATACAATTGTGTCAACATGAAAAGTATCATGGAACAAACATGAACTACAGATACATAGAAACGAAGAACTCACCCATCCCTTTAATAATATCAACAATTTCACCCTTCTTGCTCTCCTCCAATCCCAAATCATCAAGAAATTTTCCCACAACGCTCGTGTCCTCCACATTATCCCTATCCAAATCCATCTATCCAATCAAATTCACAAAGGCAGAAACGAGATCTCCTGAAACAACAGTTCGCCACCATGGCAAACATCATAGCACAATGGTCGACCAATCTATGTCATTAAAATGTAATAACTGGAAAAATCCCCTCACTTAGTGTACTTGTAATCTCCTGCATAACGAAAACATAAAACTTGTCATTCTCCTCAAATCGAGAGCTAAAGCAAACAGAAGAGTCGTTTCGGCCAGGGTTACCAATGTCGTGCAGAAGAGCAGCTAGTTCCACCTGCGGCAGGCAATCAAACGGCACGCAAATCAGAAAATGGGAAAGGGTAGCGGAGGATTGAATAAGCGACGCAGACTCGAGGTCGGCCAGTGGTTAATAATTACGGTGAGGAGGCGGTCAGGGGCGGAGAGGCCCTCTTCAGCGGCGAGCGACAGTGCGAGGTCGCGGACGCGCAGCGCGTGGGCGGCGTCGTGTGATGCGTCGCGACCGCTCATCTCCCTCTCCACCAGCTCCTCCGCGCGCCGCACCGCCGCCGCCGCCGCCATCTCGACCTCCAGACCAGACCGGGGACGGAGCGCAAGTAGTGCTGGTGGTGGCAAGGTAGGACTGTGAGTACTGGACACGGCTTACATACTTCTACGGGTACTCCCGCTGATGTGTTACAATTTCATTGGTCTTTTCATTAATGCTTATATTAACTACCATACCTTCACAACAAATGAGAATGTGACACATCAGCAGGAGTACGCATAGGAGTATAAATGGGAGTATGGAAGCCTCATCCGTGAGTACTTGGGTCGTGCCAGTCAACGGCGTCAGTCAACCTGGCTAGCCTGGGTGGAGGATATTTATGACATTTCATATGTTTTTCTTTAATATATTTATTCTCGATTTTTTAGAAAAATAACTAAACCTCACGGGAACTGGGTTGCTCAGTGGCAATGGTGGTACAATTGGAGGGTCGAGCCAATGACAACGATGAAATTAAATATTAGACGTGATTTTTTTTTTCAGTTTTCCAACACTTGGCTCATGTTGAGTATATGCCTCCTGAGTCTTTTATGCACACGTACGGCATTGTAGCGAAATGGAGCTGTATTTCAACTTTTTCTCATGACAATTCACAAGCGTGGTTTCCTCAGCTAATCCGATAATTAACGGAGCTCATCTGATCGACCAAGCAGCAGCGCATCTGATCGACCAAGGTGCTCTGGCGGCCTCGGCGAGCGGGCGACGTGGTAGGCGGCTGTGCTTTGGGAGCCTTGGCGCGAGTGGCGAGGACACACTGGCCAACACTTCGCAGGCGTGCGCGTGGAGGAAGGCATCGTACGTGCCCGTGGACGGACAGTCGGTTGATTACGAGGCGACGCGTGGCGCCGACGACGACCACGAGGAGGAGGAGGTTGAACTGAGAAGGGGCGTCGTGCCCGCCTGCCCGGGGCTGCTGCTACGGATCCCCACCACCACACCATGCCCACGCTGCCGTAACTTGTGACGACCCAGGGCTCCTGCTACGGATCCTCACCACCGCACCACGCCCATGCCACCGTAACTTGTGACGACCCGAGGTTGCTGCTATGGATTCCCACCACCGCACCACGCCCAAGCTGCCGTAACTTGTGACGAGCTCTGGCCTGCAGCCAGTCGGACCACGGCATGAGATGCACGAGAATTGCCGGCGATGAGCACCGGCGTAAGAGACGACTCAATATGGCTAACCAACTTTGCTTCTGTTATTTCTATATGTGTTCTTTCTGTTACAGAACTACCCTTATATACCAGGAGATACCAACAAGCGGGCCCGCTCACAACACCACATGCCCCACCTGTCAGGCGAGGACGCCGCCCCACACACAAGTACACTACCCACACAACCCTACTACGCTTTCATCACCGACACTCTAGTCATCGTCTCATCCACCAGGTCGCGTGATGGCTCCGCCGTGACACCTCCCTCGCCTCCGAATCAGCTTGCCCCCAAGCCGCAATTTCCGAGAACGACTTGACCAACACATACCAGTTCTTCCAAGAAGTCACCGGTGAAGAGCCCGATGACCACTGCACCAACAGCTAAGGTACCGTGCGAGCCCCTTTCTTCACCAGTCGCCGATCCAAAATCCTTTGAGGCTTGAGCACCTCCTGGTTGAAATCCACCACCTTTGGCAAGTCAGCGTGCACTGAAGTGTAGTTTGGAGTGAATGGCTTCAGTTGAGACACATGGAAGACTGGATGGATCTGAGATTTCGTCGGCAAATCCAGATGGTAAGCTACTTTCTCGATCTTTTCCAGTACCTTGTATGGTCCAAAGAAGCGGTAGGAGAGCTTAGGGTAAGGTCTGTTGACAATCGGTGATTGCACATACGGCTGTAACTTCAAGAGCACCATCTCGTCCACCATAAAGTCACGATCTTTTCTGTGCTTATCTACTTTTTGTTTCATTCTGTTCTGGGGAATCTCCAGATGTTTCTTCAACATTTCCATATAAGATGCTCTCTCTTCCAACAAATCTTTTAACTGTATATCTTCTGTGGAAGGAATCACTGGAGCCACGTAGGAGTCTGGATCATAACCATAGAGTGCACGAAAAGGAGAACAACCCAGAGCCAAATGATAAGAGGTATTGTACCAGTATTCAGCCATAAAAGCCACTTAATCCACTGGACAGGTGAATCTTGAACTGCACAGCACAGGTATGCTTCAACACATTGATTAACTCGCTTTGATTGTCCGTCAGTCTAAGGATGATAGGTAGTAGATAGAAGTAGTTGTACTTTCAATGCAGCAAACAATTTTTTTCATAAATTGCTTGTGAATATATTGTCCCTATCAGATAACAAGGTTCTAGAAAGACCATGAAGCTTAATCACTTAGTCTGGAAGTACCCTAGCCGCCTTTGTTGCAGAAAAAGGGTGTTTGAGGTGTGGGAAATGAGCATACTTTGTTAGCCGATCCACCACAACCAATATAGTGTCATAACCCTCAGACTTGGGCAACTCTTCTATGAAATCCATATTAATGTCCTGCTACACTCCCTCTGGAATAGGCAAAAGCTGAAGAAGCCCCGTTGGTCTACATCTTTGCCCTTTTGCTTGCTGATAGACCAAACACTGAGCCACAAAATCCTCTACATCATGTTTCATAGCCTGCCAGTAGAAGCTTTTCGTTTAAACGTTGATAAGTAGCTTGAACCCCTGAATGCCCACCTACAACACTTTAATGGTATGCAGCCACTACTTTAGTCCTGACTGCAGAATTCTCTCCTATCTATATCTTTCCCTTTCTTATTATAAATCCTTGGTGTAATGAAAAGCCACTCTCATAAGGACTAGCAAGAGACAGTTTTGCCAATAGGATCTGAGCATCAGAACCAGTAGCATAAAAGTTTATCACCTCTTGCACCCACAATGGCTTAACCTCATGAACACCAGTGATGGAGAACATAGTGCCCACTCGAGATAGAGCATCTGCAGCCACATTCTCCTTCCCCTTCCTATACACAATCTTGTAATTCAGACCCAAGAGCTTAGCCATGGCTTTCTTCTGTAAGTCTGACTGCAGCTGTTGGTCATCCAGAAAACTGAGATTTCTATGATCAGTTTTAATAACAAACTCAAATCTTTGTAGATAAGGGCTCCATCTATCCACAACCAACATCAATGCTAAAAACTCTTTCTCATAAATGGACCAATGCTTATGCTTCTCCGTTAAAGCCTTACTCAGAAAAGCCACAGGCTGGCCATGTTGCATTAAGACAGCACCAGTCCCAATATCACTTGCATTTGTTTCTACCACAAAAGGTTCATTGAAATTAAGCAGGGCTAACACTAGGGTAGAAACCAAAGCCTCTTTAAGCTTCTGAAAAGCCAACTCAGCCTCCTGCATCCACAAAAAAACCTTCTTGCGCAATATAGCAGTTAAAGGCCTAGCAATACATCCATACCCTTTAACAAACTTCCTATAATAGCCAGTTAAGCCCAGAAATGCCCTCAGCTCAGTAAAAGTAGTAGGTTTTGGCCACTTAGACATCACCTCGGTCTTCTTAGGATATGTTTGTACACCCTTAGAAGATATGATATGTCCCAAATACACCAGTTCCTGTTGAGCAAAGTGACACTTAGACATCTTCACAAAGAACTGATGAGATCTCAGAGTCTGTAACACCAACTTAAGGTGCTCTAGATGCTGCTCCAAAGAAGAACTATAAATAAGTATATCATCAATGAAGACCAATACATACTTCCTTAGAAAAGGAGCCAATATAGAATTCATAGCACACTGAAATGAGGTTGGAGCATTAGTAAGCCAAAATGGCATAACTTTGAACTGATAATGTCCACAATGAGTCTTAAATGCAGTTTTATATTACTCTCCCTCTTCCATCTTGATCTGGTGGTACCCAGCACTCATATCCAGGATGGTGAAAAATTGTGAGCCTACCAATTGATTCAAAATTTCATCCACCAAGGGCACAAGAAATCTATTCTTGATAGTCATGTCATTCAACTTTATGTAATCAATGCAAAATCGCCAAGAACCATCCTTCTTTTGCACCAACAGCACAGGTGAGGCAAAAGGACTCACACTGTATTCAATTAATCCAACTGCAAGCAACTCAACAACCAGTGTCTCTATCTCAGTTTTGTGAAGAGGAGAGTATCTATAGGGTCTAGAATTAACAGGAATAGCACCAGGCACCAGAGAAATGACATGATCAAAAGGTCTAGAAGGTGGAAGGGTCTTGGGTTCCTGAAAGACATCCTCAAATTCTTTCAACATCTGCTGAACTCTAGGGTCACCCTCTCCTTCAGTTTCCAATATCTGGGCTCCTTTGTTCTCAAACACCTCTACTATTGCTAGAGCCCACACATCATTGCCCACAATGCATTTTTCTAACTGTGCTGCAGATAACTCAACAAGAGCTATTTGTTTGGGAGCTCCATCTCCTTGCAATTTCACCTTGTTTACGTTATAGTCAAATTCTAGATATTTAGAATCCCAATTGCATTGTATATGACTGTGAGAAGATAGTCAATCATACCCCAAAATGGCATCATAGGCTCCCAATGGCAAGATCCTCATATCAAATCTTAATGTATTGCCATTCCACCACCATTCCATATTAGGTATCATAGTATCACTGGTCATGGATGCTTCACTAGCCACCTTGACCAACATAGGCTCACATTCCACCTTAGATAATCTTGCTCTATCCATAAAGGTAGAATTGATAAAGGATTGTGAACTTCCTGAGTCCCCCAAAATCATGAATACTTGGTTCGGAACCAATGCTCTCAATCTGAGACAATTCTGGCCTTGAGTCCCTAACAATGCATGAGTGGATAGGTGATAACAATCTGCACCTTGCATATATTCTTTCTCCAATTGTTCTAGTACCTCTTCAGACAAAGACATCTCCATGTCCTCAGCAGATAAGGCATTCAGTTGGGTTGGAGCTCTTTTGGTGCACTTCAAGGCATGTCCATGCTCATATCTTTCTCCATAAGCATAACAGAGCCCATTTATGCGTCTATAATCTCTTACTTGTCTTTCTTTGCAAAGCTCAGATACTGTCGAGACCAATCTCCCTTCACCCTTGTTATTCCACCCAAATCGTCCTCCACCATGCCTCTAAGCTCTGAATTTACCTCTTCCTATAAATCTCATTGCACTTTTGTGAGAACAATAGCTCTGGTAACAGTAGTAGTCACTTGAGAGAATGCAGCCCCTGCAACTAAGATTTCAGCCCTTTCATGAATTGATTCACAAAAAACACCTCATCCAATTGTGGATTATTATTGACGGCTATTATATACAATTTCAGCCGTCAATATAGCTCAATTGTTTGAAGGAATTGTCATTTCTTGCACACATCACCTTTCTATTTAACCTATTTCCACTTGTACTTGGAGAAATAGTGCATGCAAGGAATTCACTCAGGAAATGAGGTAAAAGAGGGGGAACAATCCTATAAAATATCATCCAAGCCAATCAAGCCACGACATGTGGCACCACATGGATCAAATGGCCCACAAACAGAAGTATTCGAGGCCATCCAACGGTGTAGCACCCATATCAAGGGATGAGACCCATCTGGCAGTGACATGGAGAAAGCACACGAGAAATGGCGCAAAGACCAGGTCAGCCAACCCCCCTAGTCGGTCGACCTAGTACTGGTGCCAAACACGGTTAATCGCCATGTGTTGGCTCCTCTCGGCTTGAAGAAGTCATAGATGACTGATTTGTGCACTTTTGGTGGCGAGAATCGACCCTTCTCCACCTATAAATAGGACCCCCTACCCTCACTTCACACACACACCACTTGAGTGTTCATCCATTATATCTACTACTCTCCATAGGTTTAGAGGAGTTTAGGCTGTAGAGAGGAGAGCCTCTAGTCCATAGTCCAAGTAGGAGAGGAGTAGAAGGAGTCTCTTCCCAATTCCTAATTGGGAAAGGTATAACTCTTCTATTCCTATTTGTATTTGTGACTTTGCTCTTAATAAAGATGTTATTGTTAGTCTTCTATTGTTCATATATTTGGATCAAGCGTTTCTTATTTGATTGTGGATTCCATATATGTGGTAGGAGTAGTGCTTATGGTTATGCTATACCATTCTCATTATATGATCATAAACACTACAAAACCCCACTATAGTCTAATTAGATATGATATGATTATGTTAGTATGAATCACTTATGCTATGAATTAACATTGGTTCAACGATGATTTAGTTCGTTACCCTAGGATGGCTTGTGCCTAGGCTCTTAAGGTAATTACTTAATATGCTAGCATGGTGCTAGGATAGACAAGTAGCATTGAATGTATCATAGATCCACAGATTGAAGAGGTAGGCAATAGTAGGTGACAACCCTATTTGTCCTTTGTAATCCTCCATGTTTGGCTATGCCATAGGCTCTTGGCGCGAGTCGTCCTAGTATTGCTAGGGGTAAACCTGTGCCCGATGTGTTAATTCACTTAGCATGAGAATTCATAATTGATATAATCATTAGTAACTGACTTAGGCTATGTATATGTATATTAGAAGCACATTAGGAGTATCTACCTAACTCTTAGCCTAGTCCCTCTTTACCTCATTTACCTCCCTTAGGATAGAATGCTCTTGTTGTGTCACACTACCTCCAACTATCAATTACCCATCCTTGCTAGAACCCTACCTAGACCAAACTAGCCTATCCATTTGATGATTGCTTTGCTTCTAACTAGCCTTCCTTTGGGAGAATATAAATGATACTCTTTGGGAATACTCTAAAAGGGGAAATGCTACAACAATAGATTCCGTGCGCTTGCGGATTTACAATTGTAATCTAAAAACTATTAACAAGCATTTCTAGCACCCCTGCTAGGGATGAATTGTTAGTAGTGCGTAGGAAATATCAACAAGCATTTATGGCGCCATTGTCGGGGAAGGCAACCGAAGTATTGCATGATCGAATGAATAGGATAGGACCCTGATAGGTTTTAGTAGGATAACCCTTCTTTATTTTCGCATTTTATGTGAAAACATGGTAGTGTACATCTAGTTTTTGCTTGCCATTACCCTTCTTTATTTTCGCATTTTATGTGAAAACAGGGTAGTGTACGTCTAGTTTTCGCTTGCCAGAAAACTTTGTTGTAGATCCTGAATCCCTTCTGAGAGATCGACCTCGTGTCGTTACTCCTCAGAAGTTTCGTGCGGCAAAGCAAGCCAGCGTAACTGCTCCAACAACCGAAATGCTAATGGCCTAGAAGACCCTTTGTGAGTTTTCGGCTCTCTCTGCTAACAATGTGTCTGTTGGGCCCACTGTTAACATGGGATACGTGAACTTTGAAATCAAAACTGGCCTGATCACTATGGTGCAAGCCAACCCATTTTGTGGGAAGGCTAACGAGGATGCAAATGCTCACTTGCAACAGTTCCTTGAGATATGCAACACTTTTAAGATCAATGACGTATCTCCTGATGTTGTCCGTCTTAGGTTGTTTCCGTTCTCTCTTCTTGGGAGAGCGAAACAATGGTTCTATGCGAAGCGAAGTGCTGTAGACACTTGAGAGAAGTGTTCTACGACATTCCTTGCCAAGTTTTTCCCGTTGAGCAAGACCAATGCCCTACGTGGGAGAATTTCCAGCTTCTAGCAAGATGCCAAGGAGTCTATTCCTGAGGCTTGGGAAAGGCTTTAAGAGTATATCCTAGCTCGTCCCCACCATGGGATGGATGATTTACTAATTATCCAAAACTTCTACAACGGGCTGATTCCTTCCGCCCATGACCATGTTGATGCTGCTGATGGAGGTGTCTTCTTCTCGTTGACGGTGCCCAAATCTAAAGATTTGATTGAGAAGATGGTGTCAAATATGGGTTGGAGCGACGAGCATCTCCATACCCTCCAGCGAGGCATGCACAACTTGAAGGAGATGGACATAATCACTGCCAATTTGGACCTCCTTATGAAGAAGATTGATGGACAGGTATGTGGCAATGCCTATGCCTTAGACTCTCACATCACTTGTGAAGTCTGTGGCAACACTGGCCATTTGGGCAATGACTGCCCAGAAACCCGTGAGGATGCCCTATACGTAGCCAATAATGGAAACAACAATGGCTATCGTCCATGAGTTCAAGGGTGAGGCCAACCACGTCCATTCTTTCAAGGAGTGTACAACAACAATGGCAATAATAGAAATCAACCCAACTTGAGAGAACTTTCCATTAGCCAGCTGAAGATCAATGATACTATATCTAAGAAACTATCGGCTAATGACAAGACCCTAGAGAGCATTACTGCCAAAGTCGAAGGACTATTCCTAGCCTTCAAGAATCAATTGAGTTTCAACAAGATGTTGGAAACCCAGTTGGCTCAACTTGCTAAAGTTGTTCCTCCATTGGAAAAAGTGAGTGCGGTGGCTACGAGAGGTGGCAAGACCACTCGTGACCCACCGTATCCCACACAAGAGAAGATGATAACTACAAAAGAGAAGGGGGATTTCCCAGTTGGCATAAGTGAACCACTTAGTGAGAAAATGGCCAAGCACTTTGAATACACCAACTTATTGCCATTCCCCCACAGATAAAGGAAGCCAACAGTGGATGAGCAATTCAACTGCTTTGTTGAAATTATCCAGAAGATCCATATCAATGTGCTCTTGATTGATGCGATGCAAGTACCAACTTATGCTCGCTATCTCAAGGACATATTAAATAATAAGTGGTCATTGCCCACTACTGAGGTTGTCAAGCTTACAGAAGACTGCAGTGCAACCATCCTCAATAGGCTTCCAGAAAAGAAGAAGGATCCTGGATGCCCTACAATATCTTGCTCGATTGGGGCTCACCACTTTGACAAGGCTCTTTGTGACATTGGAGCAAGTATGAGTGTGATGCCCAAGGTGGTTTTCGACCACATGAACTTCATGGAGCTTACTCCAACTCCAATGCAACTTCAACTGGCTGATTCTTCAGTCCGTTATCCATCGGGTATCGCTGAAGATGTTCTGGTGAAAATCCGGAGTTGCTTCATACCCATGGATTTCGTGGTGCTCGACATGGAGGTCGAGAAGGATACGCCGCTCATTCTTGGGCGACCATTCCTTAGCACCGCGAAGCCTCGCATAGATGTGGGAGCTGGAGAAATCCATTTTCATATCAATGGTAAGGAGGAGAAGTTTAATTTTCGCCCAAAATTGGAGCAATGCTCCATGATCCGTATTAAGTATGGACCGAATGTTAAGCACATTCAAGAGGTCGAAATCACACCTCCAAAGGTGGACCCGCTCATTGCATTCATGATGAATTTGATCTATGCGGAGAACTCATCTTATCGTCCACGCTGACACCCCCAAGAAGACGGAGAAGTTTGGGCCTCCCCAAAGGCCCAAGTCCACCAAGCTGCCAAAGAAGGAATGGCGGAAGAAGCAATACAAGCCGTACAAGCCCATCCCTATGGGCCTGAATGTCAAGAAATGAAGAAGGAGTAATGTCCGTCTCATCGAACGGTGGTGAGACCTAGCCAATAGGTTAAATTGGTAGTTATCCTTTTCTTTAATTTTTTTCTATTCATTTGGTTTTCCCCATTTAGTTTGATTTTTCCCCACTGCATATTTGGTTTTTCTTAGCAACTTGAGAATCTTCTATTCTCAACTATCATTTTTATTTCTTTATTTTTCACAAAAAGAAAATTGTTGGGTTTTGAAAAAAAGAGTTTTTATTTGGAAAATAATTTTTTGAGTTGCAAAAGTGGTAATTCACCAACGTGCTAATTCCATAGCCGTTGGGGAGCCACCTGCCGAAAGGGAGAACAGGGGGTCCACTTGTTAGATCGGTCGACCCCCCTGTTCGGCCGACATGGGGAAAGGGCCATTTTGGCTCTCTCTCCTCCAACAGCTACATTTGGTTTCCTAGTGACCGTTGGGGAGTGTACACTATAAATGGTGGTCGTGAGGAGCATTCCTCTTCATACTTCATCTTATTTCATACCTCCCCAAAGTCACTCTTGCTCACATTGTTTTTGCTCTTCATTGCAGTACTCTTGCCCAAAATCCAACTAAAAAAGATTTGCTTTTGTTTGCATTTGCAATTTGCTCTCAGACTCTTCAAGGGAAAATTCATCGGGGGTTTTGCTTTTGCTAACATCAACTCTTTCGAGTTTTTGCCTTGTTGTGTTCTTGTTTGTTGTGGCCATGAAAGGGATGAAGAGATTGTTTGGAAAGAGGAAGGAGGTTGCAAGCTCAAGCCATGGTGGAGATTCAAGTGCACGCCACTTTTCTGTTGCTACATCAAGTTCATGGAGGAGGAGTGTATGTGAGGACACTCCCATGGGTGAGAGGGACAACCCGCACCAACTTCTTCATGACGATGACCTCGACATACAAAGTGAAGTTGAAGATCAAGCACGCAAGCTCCTCCAAGAACGTGAGTTTTCTCATACGAAAGCCTATGATCCGGATTTGATCTCCAAAATAGGTATGGATTCCAAATTCTTTCCATTTGGCGTGCACTAGGATGGGAAAACTTTGCTCAAATAAAGGAGAGAGGTTCATGCCTTCTCTCCATACAATTCCTTTGCACACTCAAAAGGTGGCGGAGGACTTTATGGTTGGTCAAGGGTGACATCACTGGCCCCCACAGGCCGGACTAGTCTGGGGTCAAAGGCCAAACTAGTCCGCACTTTTTCTGGTGGCAACGGCTATTTGTTGGAACTCCTATAAAAAGAGACCCCCAACCGTCAAAGGGCATCTCTCAAACTCTAGCGCCGCTAAAGCCTTCCAAGGGCCTTCTTAGCCCTCTCTTAACCACTCTTGGAGTCCTAAGAGCAATTCTTGAGGATTTGTGAGTCTTGGAAGAGAAGAGAGAAGGGTTCACTTGTCTTTGAGCTCTTGGTTGATTCTCTCGTTTTGATTCGTTGATTTGAGTCTGTGTGGGTGTTGATCTCTAATCTTTTCGAGCTGTAGTCTTATGAGAGCCTCAGATTGTGAGTTTCCCCATTAATTTGGTGATTACCCTCGTGATTTAGTGGAAGAGCGAGCCGACCTTCGCGGTGGCTAGGTGAGGAAAGGGTTGAGCGAAACCCGACCTTCCGTGGGCTCCTCAACGTGGATGTTGGCTTCTTTGTGAAGCTGAACCATGGGTAAATCTTGTGTCTTGCGCCCTTGATTTACCTTTATCATTCTTCGCTAGATCAATTTAGGGTTCTACGGGTTCTTCATCTTAATATTGCGATTCACCTCGGTCTAGTCATTTTATCTTCGTGCATGTCCATTACTAGATTTTTAGGTTCTTATTCTTCACATTTCATCTAGTAGACTTCACAACATCGTATAAGAATCTCAACTTTTGTCAAGTTCAACTTCCTGACCGGACTAGTCTGCCCCTAGTCTGGACTACTTCACACTGTGTCTATTAAGTAGTTTTTATTGAGTTAAATTTCATGTTATCCGCCTATTCACCCCCCTATAGGCAACTTTCACTTGGCGCTTCTGTTTCTAGTAACAAGGGGTACCCGATACACAGGGTACCAACAGTGGCCCCCGAGCCCACCTCAGGGTGAGGCTCTGATCATGGAGGTGGGGCCACTATCTCTTCCCGCTTTGATGCTTCAATTTTTCACTCGGGCGGTTGAAACGATGACACGCTCATGCGCCATCACCACGCGACCCTTCTTGGTTTGGTAGGTGAGTTACATGACATGTAGATCTCACGCAATTGAAGGTCGCCGATTCCCAATACAATTTCCATATCAGTTCCCGGTGCAATCTCTGTAGGGCTGTCAGGCTGCTACCCTTCGGGCTTCCACCTTCTCATCATGACAACGGTTCACCTGGTGCGACTTTTTTGACAAAGTGGACTTGAGCCCCCTTGTCATTGACGAGGTAACTTCGCAGAGCATAATCAAGGTCTGTGTGCAGTTACCATCCAAGCATCGCAGAGGCTTATTAAAGGAAGGGGCATTGTAAGGGAAAGAACTTCTTACGCATCAAACTATTCTTGTGCATAGAGCTCTCCGCTTGACCCGTTGCATTGCGCCCTTCACTTTTTGCTCGACCATGCCGCCATGGAACTAGGACTTCTACCCAGCAATATCAATAGCGATAGTGACCTGTTGAGAGTCTGAAAGCTGATGGGCTAGACAAGCGATTCCTTCAACAACTCGATCCACTACGGATAGCTCCCATTCAAGAAAGAGGGATCCATCGAGATCGTCTTCTTCTCGGCGTACGCAATGGTGGGGGCTTGTCCCGCCTGTCTCCAGCTTCCTCCTCATGCTGCTGGAGTCATATGGACTCCAGCTTCAGCACCTCGGCCCCCATTCAATCTTACTGGTGACGATCTTTTTCCACTTCTGTGAGATGTGGGTGGGTGTGCCACCTTGTATGCCGCTACTCCGGAGCTTCTTCACGCTCTGAGCAACTGACAAAGGTAACCAGTTGATCGACTTCTACTACTTTGTGAGGCACAAGAACCCCCCTTCAAGTACATCAAGTCATTTGCTTTTAGGAAGTGAGAAACCTGGAAGAAAGAGTGGGTAGTGATCCGAGTGGATCAACACGACAGGTTGGAACTGTCGGAGGGATTTCCCACAACTGATCTGACTCTTGGGAAGAGCTCCCAGAGCTGTCAGAAGAATACAACTCAGTGCCGTCGAGGATCCGGAGCTTGGTTGAAGGGGGAGTAACCTCTATGATGGTCCTTGCCAACTTCTAGAAAAACTACTGGGCTCCACTCAGGCAACGGGAGTTCGTGGCTTGGAATTACATTGGAGAAATGGACCCCTACCAGATTGAGGTTGGCCGCGGGACCAACTTGGATGAAAAACCCTGAAGTTCTAGTTGCAGAAGCTTTACAGTTGAACCTTTCACAGAGATGACATAACGCCTCCAGCAGAGTTCCTGCCTCTGAACATGGTTCTAGAGTTTAGGAGGGAGATGTGGAAGGGAATGCCTCTTCTCGATGACACAAGCCTTGCAGTGAGGCAGAGGAGCCTGGCCTGAAGGGATTGTGATTTTTGGAGCTCACTATCAGCATGTAGAGTCCGGACCTACACCAGTCAGTGGGAAGGGCAAGTCTTCCGCTGAAGCAAAGAAGTCCGACTCAAGTCGAGGCAAGGGGAAAGAGCCTATCGACACCTCCAGTCGCAAGAGGAAGCTGACGTGGGCTGACGGGAGCTTCGTGAGTGCAGCAGCGCCTCTGCCCCGCTCGACTTTGAAGTCATTGTTGGTTGTGCCTCCAAATTCGACATCTCCGGCTTCGTAGCTCAGGGGAAGCTCCTAGCTCGGGAAATCGTCTTCGACCCAAGTGCCAGCGGTGGGCACTGGGTCTGGTAAATCTTCAACTCCGGTCCCCGGGCCATCGCGGGCTTCGGATCTGGAACATCTTCTTCAATAGCAGCTCTGACCACAGGAAGCAGAGCGACACATGCTCCGAAGGTTTCGAATAAGTGACGCCGGTGACCATCTCAACTCCGAGGACAAAGATCGAAGCTTCTGCCTCACTGGCAATGAGTGGGTCAAGTGGCTCTGACCGTCCAAGAAAGAAATTTCGTGTTGACTGGAGGTGCATTGGCCCCAGGTAAGGATTGACACTTGAACTTGTTTTTCCTTTTGTTTTTTTGCTTTTACTTGAATTGTCTATTCCTATATTTCCAGAGTATTGAGAGGAGGAGCTACTACTCTGGCACCTGCATGCAACCAAGCCAGCGCCGCGGACGCAGAGACCGCACCGACCGGAGCCCCCACTGATGGTACAGTTTCTCCTATGGTCATGGCGAACGACACGACAGTTCCTACGCCAACTGACGTCGAGATGACCTAGGCGACATGCTTCCGCAGCCAGGATCCCTCTATGTCTCTAGCTCTGGTGATTGATGAACCCATCACCGAGGAGGAAGATTGCCAAGGCAAGCATCCAAGAAGCTGCCCAGAAGGTTGCTTCGTACTTCCAGCAGAACTCCAGTAGCTAGGACTGTTCCCTTTTGTACCTTCATCTTGTAAATCTCAAATTTTGAATGAATAAAATCCTTTTGAATTCCATTTTTGTCTTCAATGTATCATTGACTTTATCTTGTTGCCCCCCTGGTGGATGTGCTCAATTGATTGAAGACATCTACAGTAAGGAATTTGACAATGTCTTGAATTTCTTTTGATAGCTCCAAACTCGTAGCCACTTTGATGGCTCCAAGGTCCGAGTCCTATATCCGAAATCTCCAAGGACCCTTCGCCACGTAATGGACATCGATGGCGGGCCCCCTGGGAGTTGTCGGAGCTTTAGTTGCTTCGACGACGCTCAATGTCAACGTGCAGGTCATCGACAATTATTCTTTTTTCCTGCACATGAGAGACAAGAAAAGCAGTAAAATTCGTCCTCTTGGCTATAGCTTATTTGCGGCTTATTATCCTTATTTGAATTTTAGGTCCTAATAAACTAATTGTGACAATATAAGTATACTGATTAAACTTCCATAGGTCTGTGTGCTTTTCGGACTCGCCTTACTGAGACCCACCAGAATAGGTAGAGTGACATACTTAGGATGTTGGACCAGGCTAAGTCGATAGCGCATTTCGGACCTGTCATTGATATTGGTTTTTAGGCGAGTGGGCCATCTAACAATACTAGGATCCAATAGAAGATTACCAATAAAACTATAGGAATCTTTAGGACTAACTTTCAAGTGGATTGCACAACATCACTATTGACAAGAAGGTAAAAGAAGAAAAAATAATGTGCATGCGCAAAGTAAATGCACGCAGAATCTGTTTTCATATAAATGTATTTCATTATAGGTCCAAATAACAGGGGAAGGCAAGGACACACTTAAAGTACAAGACCAAGTTAAGTGTGCTATACATCTTGGACCAACCTGACTCTATTCATAGACTCTATGAGATATATTTTATACAAATACAGAATCACCTTCGTGCTACTAAGTAAAGAACTTACGGAGATGCTCAATATTCCAGGGATTGGGAAGTGGTATTCCATCCTTCGTTGCCAAGCGAACACATCCGGGGTGAGAAAATTTGATAACTCAGAAGGGACCCTCCCAGTTGGGGGAAAATTTGTTCATCCCTTCTCAAATGAGTATTTGCCGCAACACCAGATCGCCTTCTTCCAACTTCCGATTGTGCACATGCCTTTGATGATAGCGTCGGAGCGCCTGGCGGTATCGCGCGTTCTGGATAGCTGCTCGGCACCTTGCCTTATCGACGAGGTCTAAGTCATCACGCCGGAGCTGGTCCTGCATGACTTCATCATAGGTCCGGACTCGGGAAGACCCCATGGCAATTTCCGAAGAAATGACAGCTTCGGCCCTGTACACCATGAAGGAGGGTGTTTCTCCTGTTGCCCGGCTTGATGTTATCCGGCTCGCCCACAATGCAGACGGAAACTCTTCTATCCAGTTGGCACCATGCTTTTTCAAGCGCTCATAAGTGCACGTCTTGAGTCCCTTGAGAATTTATGAGTTTGCTCTCTTGACTTGTCTATTGCTTGTCGGATGAGCTACTGATGCGTAGCTACAGTTATGTCAAGGTGTTCGCAATACTCTTGGAACACTGCACTCATGAATTGGGTCCGGTTGTCAGTGATGACTCTGTTCGGAACTCCAAATCTGCACATAATGGACTTCAAGAATTTGATGGCAGATTGCTTGTTGATTGTCACTAATGGAGTTGCTCCCGGCCACTTTGTGAACTTATCGATGGTGACATATAAGAACCGGTACCCTCCGACGGCTTTTGGGAAAGGTCCCAAAGTATCCATCCCCCACACAACGAATGACCATGAGGGAGGAAACATTTGCATGACTACACTTGTGTATGAATTTGATTCGTGTGGAACTGGCATGCCTCACACTTCTTGACCAGCTTGACTGCATCCCAGAGTGTTGTAGCCTAGTAAAAACCATGTCACAAGGCCTTATCGACCAGCGTGCGGGATGACGCGTGATTCCCACACTCGCCTCCATGGATCTCTGCGAGAAGTTTGAAACCCTCTTCCCGGGAAATGCACTGCATTAGAATGTCTTTGGCACCACGTCGACAGAGATTCCCTTCTACCAAAACGTGTATCTTTTAGCCAATCTGACAATTCACTCAGTGGACACACCATCTTCAGGAAGGATGTTGAATGTGGCCTAGAGGGGGATGAATATGCCTTTTTGATTTTTAGTCAGAACCTGCAACACTTAGTAACTTGATCAAATACAAGGAAATCAGACTAGTCCGGTAGAGTGCGGACTAGTCCGGTTGTAAGGATCGAATGCCCAAGAGGGGGGTGAATTGGGCTTCTTTTTACAAACTAAAGCAATAAATACTCAACTACTAAAAGCCCAATTCCCTATGCACACAACCTATGCATTCAAGTGAATAATAAGTTTGCGGTGTATGAAATACATAAGTATAACGGGAAAGAAAGAGTATGCAAACTCCCTTCAGTTGTCATCGGTCGAATACAAATTAGTTGAGATCACTGTGTCAGATGTGACCGTTGATCGACCGATGTTGTATACACCTGCACATCGGATAATTCGGTGACACTTGGTCCAGGATGGTCTAGAAATAATGCTTACTGGAATGATCGACCGATGTGACATATTTGTACATCGGATGGTCCGGTGTTACTTGGTCTAGGGAAATTGCTTACTGGAATGACCGACCGATGTAACACATGATTCCACATCGGATGATCCGGTGTATACCCAAGACTGAGGTCTTTTTCTGCTGCAGAGCTAACTCGACCAATGTAGTGTTTTTTGGATACATCAGATGATCCGGTGAGTTGATTTTGTCTGCTTCGAGTTGTTCTAAGTGATTCTTTTGGAATTTGTCCGAGTGACCTCTTAGACATTTGTTTGAAATGTTCTTCTGATGATGACTAAGTCTTGCGTGCTGTCAATTTTGATGGAATAATTTTGACATATATGTTTTTCTTTTCAGTCTTCATGAAAGTCGATTGACCTCGTAAAATAGTTTGTTGAGGGGTCTCCAATTGTATCCAATGAGCAGTAGATGATATAAATATAGAGTCCATTAAGTGTGATGAGTTATATGAGAGACCTTGCATCCACAAACTCTTTAGTGATATCCAACGGTTGTCATTAATCACCGAAACCATACCTTATGGGGGCCTAGATGCTTTCAATCTCCCCTTTTTGGTGATTGATGACAACACAACGAGTAAAGCATAACAGTAATGAAATTTAGAATACGATACTCAAAAAGATATGTAACAAGTACAAGATCCAGCACACGAAGCTCGAAGGCTCAAAAACGATCAATAAAACATAAGAGAATTAAGTAACCGAATTAAGTAGCACACGGATACTAAAGGATAGCAAAAGAATATCAAAGCTCCAAAATAACTGTGACGCCCGGTTCCGAAAATGAACCAAGCTAACGCATATGTGTGCCCAAGATGTTCATCACACATACACGAGTGCAATCACAAAAGAGTATACATAAAATTACCACAGAACAAGATTAATTATCAAATTTTATTACACAAACCATATTATCCTCGACTACAAGCTCTAATGAATATTAATGACAAGTTCAACTAATGCAACGGAAATAAACTAATTAAGCAAACTAAGCAACTATGCAGCATAAGCGACAGGGTATGTATGCGCAGCTCCAATCAACACCACAGGCAAAGCTGACGGTAGACACGGCCTAGAACTCCGCATTATCACCATTAAACTCCCAATCCTGACCTGCAACTGTTGAGGGGGATTGCAAGAGTGAGTACATGTCGTACTCAGCAAGTGTGGAAAGTATGACATGTGGCTGATTCAAATGACGACAATAATAATGGCAAAGTGCTGAAAAGTACAGTAAAACATTTGAAAAGCAATATATATATATATATATATATATATATATATTATATGTATGTGAAGTAAACCCATCATAATCATAAGTAATACCATAATACCACTGAATTCATTACCATCATCAATAAGTCCAGATTTCACCATCGTCAATAACCATATTCAATACCAGAAATTAATCCATAACCATCCATAACCATTACCAATACCAAATACCCTCTAATCATGTAGGTCATCCAGGCGCTCATAACCGGGAGCACAACTATCATGATAGTTTTAATTAACTCTGCAGAGTTTGTACCACTTTACCCACGTGTTTGTGATTCCATCACCCGTCAGCGACTAAAGAACCTCCCTTATGCCAAATACACTTCCTTTGGTGTATGGCCAAAAGATCACAAAATAGCCTTTACAAAGGGATTACTAGCCTATTTAGACCCCACTGAGGTTTCACCGGTGGCGATGCCTCCAACTGAGCACATGTTCAACCAAGGGCCCCCTCTTGAGCCATTCGGATCCCAGGGTAGTCCCACCAATCATCAACAAACCCAATCCGACTATCCCTTCCCCGAGCATCCACAATGGTCCAAACAGCACTAGCAAAGCCCTAATTAATCAGCTACGCCGCACCCATACTTGGCCTCGTGGTGGCACTGTAGTCCTGGCCTATTCTCGCACGAACCGGTCCTTAGATCTAAAGCAAGCAAACCACCATAACATCCAATCCATCCACATACCAGTCTTGCTTAGATCACCCATTACCATACCGTATCGACCAGTTCACATTAACAAGAATATCATTAATACATAATTAAATGTGTAGTGTTGTTTTCCATTCCAATTAACTAAGCGAAGCAAAAAGGTAAAAACCCTTCCCGACTCTCTACCATAAATTCCAGGTGACAAAGGTGGTCAAACAAAACTAGTAAACTTCCTACCATAGGATTTCCTGTCAAATTGACACAAGCATGCAGTTTTGCAAACAAAACGTTTATTTTAAAAAAACAGGATCAATATGCTTCAAGGACACTTGCCTTGCTCTTGCTGTTGATTAGGGTCAGAGCCTTCAAACTCCTGGTGCTGTAGATCCTCCGCGGCACTTTCTAGCGCAAATCCGTCTAATCCATACAATAAACATACAAGACAAGAAACACAATCAAAGAGTGCAGAAATATTACTCAATATGACATGACATGCATGATTGATGCAAATGCAAGGTAGAACTTGTTACTTGATTGCTTTTAATGATAACTAACTAGTTCTAATAGCTTTTAACAAGTTTATACAGGTTTGGATTCGATTAGATCAAATTTTAGAGTCAATTCAACATAATTTAACCAGGAAGATCGGACTAGTCCGCTAGGGACCGGACAAGTCCGCACTTGACGAGATAGGCAGATTAGGGTTTTCTAGATCGACGTAAATTTGGAGATTAGGGGTTGAATTCACGTAAGGAAAAGAGAATAGAAGGTATACCAGGTGTTTAGAACTCCTATGAATCAAGAAACTTGGAGGTAACACTTGGATCTTGATGATCTAGGGTTGGTGATGAACTTGGAGATGAATTGGTGGTGAAGGACGAAACTTGGTGGAGATCTTGATCCTTCTTCGTTTCCTCCTCTTCTTCATCTTGCTTGGGATCTTCTCCTCCCTCCTTGATGGTGGCTCCCCACGAACTAGGGTTTGGATGGGTGGAAAAGTGGCAAATAGATGTCAAACCAAGGGGTGGGGCTGTTTATATAGAGGTGGAGGCTAGGGTTAGATGGATTTCGAGTTTTGGGATGAGTAGAGGCCGATTTAGAGTCCCACATGGGCTCTAAAAGAGTTAGGCACGACGTACCTAGGCCCACTTAACGTGAAACCCAAGAAAACAAAAGATCAATTCGGAGTCACGAAATATCGGACAAGTCCGGACAGGACCGGACTAGTCCGAAGTCGTCCAGAGAGAAAATCGGACAAGTCTGGCCAAAAATCGGACAAGTCCGAATTTGAACAGAGAGGAAAACGGACAAGTCCGCTGGAACACCGGACTAGTCCAGAAAAGTCCAGGGACTTAGCAAATTTCCAAGGATTCATGGAATATCGGACTAGTCCGCACAAAATCGGACAAGTCCGAAAGTTTCCAGGGGCAGAATCAGACTAGTCCGCAGCAAAAACGGATAAGTCCATTTTTAGTCAGAGAGAAATCGGACTAGTCCTCAGCAAAATCGGACTAGTCCGCACTTTCCTACATTTTTAAGTGCGGTTTTGCTCCAAATCAATTTTAAACTTGTTCCTCTTGTTATGGGTTAATGTTAAACATGTATATGGGTGCATGTAGGGCATGATGCATGAAAATGAGGGTGTTACAAACCTACCCCCCTTAAAATGAATCTCGCCCTCGAGATTCGACGCGAAAGAGAAGAGATAGGGAAAGTCCTTCTTGAGATCATCCTCCAATTCCCACGTCGCTTCTTTTTCTGTGTGGTGCTTCCATTGAACTTTACACCATCTAATGACCTTGTTCCTTGTGACTCTCTTATTAGTTTCCAAGATTTTGACCGGTTGCTCGGCATACATCAAATCTTCCTCTAGTTCCAATTCTTCCATTGGCACTTATTCTTCCGGTACTCTCAGACACTTCTTGAGCTGGGAAACATGAAAGACATCATGCACATCTGAAAGATGAGGTGGCATCTCCAACTTATACGCTACTTCTCCTCTTTTGTCCAAAATCTTGAATGGTCCAATATAGCGAGGTGCGAGCTTACCCCTTATGTTAAACCTCTTATGACCTCTCATTGGTGACACCTTGAGGTAAACAAAATCTCCCACTTCAAAGGCTAGTTTCCTTCTCCTATTGTCCGCATAGCCTTTTTGTCTTGATTGGGCAGCCCTCAAGTCTTCACGAATAATTTGGACTTGCTTTTCGGCTTCTTGCAACACGTCCGGACCAAATACTTGAGTTTCTCCTGCCTCGTTCCAGAATAAAGGTGTCCTACACTTCCTTCCATAAAGCGCTTCATATGGTGACATTTTCAAGCTTGCTTGGTAACTATTGTTGTATGAAAACTCCGCGTATGGCAAGCTTTTGTCCCAACTTTTCCCATGCTTTAAAGCACAAGCTCTTAACATGTCCTCCAAAATCTGATTGGTCCTCTCGGTTTGTCCATCCGTTTGAGAATGATATGCTGAACTAAAATTTAACCTCGTTCCCAAAGCTTCATGCAATTTTTGCCAAAATCTGGAGGTAAATTGAGCACCTCTATCCGAGACTATCTTCTTCGGTACTCCACGTCGGCGCACAATATGCTCCATATACAATTCTGCTAGCTTCGCGGTGGTATATGTGGTCTTGACAGGAATAAAGTGAGCTGATTTTGTCAACCGATCTACAATGACCCATATTGAATCATAGCCATACTGGGTTCGCGGTAATCCAACTATAAAGTCCATACCAATCTCTTCCCACTTCCACTCTGGAATCTTCAATGGCTGCAATAACCCTGCTGGCCTTTGATGTTCCGCCTTGACTCGTTGGCACTCGTCACACAATGCAACATATTCGGCTATGTCCTTCTTCATGCTATCCCACCAATAGCAAGTCTTCAAGTCTTTGTACATCTTCGTACAACCTGGGTGAATCGAGTAAGGCGAGTCATGTGCCTCCTTTAATATTGTCTCCCGAATATGCTTTACATTAGGCACAACGATCCTCTTTCCAAGCCATAAGGTACCATGTTCGTCTTCATCAAATCTGAATTCTCTCCCTTCCTCAGTCCTTTCCTTGATTTCCTTGATCTCTACATCTGCGGTTTGGGCCTCTCGAATTTCTTGCTCCAAGGTTGGGTTTAACTCCATCATCTCCGTCTCATTTACAAAACCGAGGTTCAACCGTTCAAACTCCTTACATAACTCGGACGGTAACTCTCGAACTGTAAGTTGATGACTTACTCCTTTTCTACTCAAAGTATCGGCCACTACATTGGCTTTTCCTGGATGATAGTTGATCCCCAAATCATAATCTTTGATGAGCTCTAACCATCTTCATTGCCTCAAGTTCAGATCCGTTTGTGTGAAAATATACTTCAAACTCTTATGATCCGTGTAAATTTCACACCTATGTCCAAGAATATAGTGTCTCCAAATCTTCAATGCATGTACCACGGCTGCTAGTTCAAGATCATGCGTGGGGTAATTCTGCTCATGCTTCTTCAATTGTCTTGATGCATAGGCGACCACTTGACCTTCTAGCATCAATATACATCCAAGTCCTTGTCTCGATGCATCACAATAGATGTCGAAACTCTTGCTTACATCCGGCAATACCAAGACTGGGGCTGTTGTCAACCTTTTCTTCAACTCCTCAAAACTATTCTGACAAGCTTGAGTCCATCGGAATGCCTTCCCCTTCATTAGCAATTCCGTCATAGGCTTGGCTATCTTGGAAAAATCCTTGATAAACCGACGGTAATATCCAGCCATCCCAAGAAAACTCCTTATTTCCTTGATATTTTGCGGCGGCTCCCACTTCAACACATCTCTCACTTTTCCGGGGTCAACCGATACTCCTCCTCCTGAGATTATATGACCCAAAAATGGCACCTCTTTCAACCAAAACTGGCACTTGTTGAACTTGGCATACAATTGATGCGCCCTCAATTTCTGCAGCGTAAGCCTCAAGTGTTTCTCATGTTCCTTCTCATCCTTCGAGTAGATCATAATATCATCAATAAACACCACAACAAATCTATCCAAGTACTCAATGAAGACCTTATTCATGAGGTATATAAAGTAGGCAGGTGCATTTGTCAATCCAAAAGACATCACGGTGTACTCATAAGATCCATACCGTGTTCTAAAAGCTGTTTTGGGTATGTCCGATGGTCTGATCTTCATTTGAAAGTATCCCGACCTCAAATCAATCTTGGAAAACACACAGGCGCCTTTCATCTAATCAAACAAATCCTCTATACGGGGCAAGGTGTACTTGTTCTTGATGGTCACCTCGTTGAGAGCTCGGTAATCCATGCACATCCTTTGGGACCCATCCTTCTTGTCCACAAACAGCACAGGCGCTCCCCAAGGTGAAGAACTAGGGCGAATAAAACCCTTCTCTAATTGCTCTTGAATTTGCTTCTTGAGCTCCGCTAATTCCATAGGAGGCATCCTATACGGCCTCTTAGCTATAGGTGCAGTTCCAGGTATTAAATCAATAACAAACTCAATGTCTCGATCAGGTGGCATACCTGGCAACTCATCCGGAAACACATCCAAAAACTCACACACTACCGGAATCTCCTCAATTGCGGCACCGTCCATATGATTCAATTCCAATTGCTTCGGTGCGGTTTGAGATGCTTCAAATTCTATGGTGATCCCTTCCTCATTGGTCAACTTCACCGTCTTCGTGGCACACTCAATAACTCCATTGTGCTTCCTTAACCAGTCCATACCAAGTATAATGTCCAATCCTTGAGAATCCAAAACAATGAGGTTGGCGGAGAAGTCTACCCCCCTTATTCTAAGGCTTACTTTTGGACATACTATATTTGTCCTCATCTCTCCTCCAGGAGACTTAACCAACAGAGTAAACTTCATATGAGAGATAGGCAAACTATACTTGGCAACATACTTCGATGCAATGAATGAATGCGATGCTCCAGAATCAAATAACATAGTCGCGGGGTTGGAGTTGGCGAGAAACATACCAATGACCACATCATCCGCTTGTTGAGCATCCTCCGTAGAGACATGGTTCACGTTGCCACGAGCAAAATTCTGCTATCCACGGCTTCCTTGTAGTTGTCCTCCATTAGGTCTTGGGTTTTGCCTCGGTGCATTGCTTCCTTGACCAAGGCCCGACTTAGGACATTGATGCGCAAAGTGTCCAGCTGCTCCACAAGTATAACACTTCTTAACCCCACCAGAATTGTTCGGACGAGCTTGGTTTTGAGCATTTGCAGCAGGAAAAGTAGCACGAGGCTCATAAGGCATTGGAGGCCTAGGTGCTTGCATAACAGGGCGCTGCTGCGCAAACTGAGTTGGGCGCGGTGCATAACCAGGGCGTTGAGCAGGAATAGAGGAGCTGTAATGAGGCGCATTGGGTGGTGCAAGGCGAGGGCGCACATTACTTCCTTGTTGCTGTCCTTGATACGTCGCCTTCCTCTTGATTTCTTGCTCCATCTCACGGATCTTGTTCTCAACCACAATTGCTTTGTCCACAAGTTTCTGAAAATTTGCATAGTCACAATTGAGCAATTGTACTTGGATCTCATTGTTCAAGCCCCTCATGAACAAGTATTGCTTTCGGCTGTCCCGACTAACATCCTCAGGCGCGTACCTTGAGAGTTGAGTGAATTTATTGAGATATTCACTCACGCTTGATCTTCCTTGCCTTAAATTCTCAAATTCTTGCCTCTTCAAGAGCATAACACCTTCCGGCACATAATGAGAATGAAAATTCTCCTTGAATTTGGCCCAAGTAATTCTCTCTTGGTTCTCATGAGCATTGCAATAAGAATCCCACCAATCCGCAGCTGCTCCAACTAGTTGATGAGAAGCAAATAGCACCTTCTCCCGGTCACTGTATTGGACAGTAGCTAGCTTCTTCTCCACGGACTTGAGCCAATCATCCGCATCCATAGGGTTTGCAGCTTGAGCAAAGGTTGGCGGCCTAGTCCTCATAAACTCTCCCAATCGGTTATGAGGAGGCGGGGGTGGCGGTGGAGGCATGTGGGGCTGATTGTTGATATTGCCAGCCTGCAGCTGTCCTATAGTCTGTATCATGGTCTGCATGAGCTGGTTTTGCATGGCCAATAGCTGCTCAATGTTGATACCTCCCTGAGTAGATCCTTGCCCATTGTTGTTCTGAGGCACTCCATTGTTCTCCTCCTCATCATTGTCGTCCCTCTGGTTGCGAGTCCTCACCATCTGAAGAAAAGCAATAGGTAAGAATTAGAGAACGTCCCCAATTATATGCATCAAGGGATATGAAACTAAACAGCTAGCTACACTAGCCTAGGTGGACATGGCAATGCTAAGACATCCCAAAATCCTCTATTAAGCACACAAGCAAACAATATATATAGCAAACAGCACTCCAAGCAAAAACACATCGATTCCTGAGTGCTCCTATGTGCTCTAAAGTGTCCATTCTATCTAGGCTGCGTCCTACGGTCAACCTGTGGCTCTGATACCAATCTGTGACGCCCGGTTCCGAAAATGAACCAAGCTAACGCATATGTGTGCCCAGGATGTTCATCACACATACACGAGTGCAATCACAAAAGAGTATACAGAAAATTACCACAAAACAAGATTAATTATCAAATTTTATTACACAAACCATATTATCCTCGAATACAAGCTCTAATGAATACTAATGACAAGTTCAACTAATGCAGCGGAAATAAACTAATTAAGCAAACTAAGCAACTATACAGCATAAGCGACAGGGTATGTATGCGCAGCTCCAATCAACACCACAGGCAAAGCTGACGGTAGACACGGCCTAGAACTCTGCATTATCACCATTAAACTCCCAATCCTGACCTGCAACTGTTGAGGGGGATTGCAAGAGTGAGTACATGTCGTACTCAGCAAGTGTGGAAAGTATGACATGTGGCTGATTCAAATGACGACAATAATAATGGCAAAGTGCTGAAAAGTACAGTAAAACATTTGAAAAGCAATATATATATTATATGTATGTGAAGTAAACCCATCATAATCATAAGTAATACCATAATACCAAACTGAATTCACTACCATCATCAATAAGTCCAGATTTCACCATCGTCAATAACCATATTCAATACCAGAAATTAATCCATAACCATCCATAACCATTACCAATACCAAATACCCTCTAATCATGTAGGTCATCCAGGCGCTCATAACCGGGAGCACGACTATCATGATAGTTTTAATTAACTCTGCAGAGTTTGTACCACTTTACCCACGTGTTTGTGATTCCATCACCCGTCAGCGACTAAAGAACCTCCCTTATGCCAAATACACTTCCTTTGGTGTATGGCCAAGAGATCACAAAATAGCCTTTACAAAGGGATTACTAGCCTATTTAGACCCCACTGAGGTTTCACCGGTGGCGATGCCTCCAACTGAGCACATGTTCAACCAAGGGCCCCCTCTTGAGCCATTCGGATCCCAGGGTAGTCCCACCAATCATCAACAAATCCAATCCGACTACCCCTTCCCCGAGCATCCACAATGGTCCAAACAGCACTAGCAAAGCCCTAATTAATCAGCTACGCCGCACCCATACTTGGCCTCATGGTGGCACTGTAGTCCTGGCCTATTCTCGCATGAACCGGTCCTTAGATCTAAAGCAAGCAAACCACCATAACATCCAACCCATCCACATACCAGGCTTGCTTAGATCACCCATTACCATACCGTATCGACCAGTTCACATTATCAAGAATATCATTAATACATAATTAAATGTGTAGTGTTGTTTTCCATCCCAATTAACTAAGCGAAGCAAAAGGTAAAAACCCTTCCCGACTCTCTACCATAAATTCCAGGTGACAAGGGTGGTTAAACAAAACTAGTAAACTTCCTACCATAGGATTTCCCGTCAAATTGACACAAGCATGCAGTTTTGCAAACAAAACGTTTATTTAAAAAAAATAGGATCAATATGCTTCAAGGACACTTGACTTGCTCTTGCTGTTGATTAGGGTCAGAGCCTTCAAACTCCTGGTGCTGTAGATCCTCCGCGGCACTTTCAAGCGCAAATCCATCTAATCCATACAATAAACATACAAGACAAGAAACACAATCAAAGAGTGCACAAATATTACTCAATATGACATGACATGCATGATTGATGCAAATGCAAGGTAGAACTTGTTACTTGATTGCTTTTAATGATAACTAACTAGTTCTAATAGCTTTTAACAACTTTATACAGGTTTGGATTCGATTAGATCAAATTTTAGAGTCAATTCAACACAATTTAACCAGAAAGATCGGACTAGTCCGCTAGGGACCGGACAAGTCCGCACTTGATGAGATCGGCAGATTAGGGTTTTCTAGATCGACATAAATTTGGAGATTAGGGGTTGAATTCACGTAAGGAAAAGAGAATAGAAGGTATACCAGGTGTTTAGAACTCCAATGAATCAAGAAACTTGGAGGTAACACTTGGATCTTGATGATCTAGGGTTGGTGATGAACTTGGAGATGAATTGGTGGTGAAGGACGAAACTTGGTGGATATATTGATCCTTCTTCGTTTCCTCCTCTTCTTCCTCTTGCTTGGGATCTTCTCCTCCCTCCTTGATGGTGGCTCCCCACGAACTAGGGTTTGGGTGGGTGGAAAAGTGGCAAATAGATGTCAAACCAAGGGGTGGGGCTATTTATATAGAGGTGGAGGCTAGGGCTAGATGGATTTCGAGTTTTGGGATGAGTAGAGGCCGATTTAGAGTCCCACATGGGCTCTAAAAGAGTTAGGCACGACGTACCTAGGCCCACTTAACATGAAACCCAAGAAACAAGTCATAAAACAAAAGATCAATTCGGAGTCACAAAATATCGGACAAGTCCGGACAGGACCGGACTAGTCTGAAGTCGTCCAGAGAGAAAATCGGACAAGTCTGGCCAAAAATCGGACAAGTCCGAATTTGAACAGAGAGGAAAACGGACAAGTCCGCTGGAACACCGGACTAGTCCGGAAAAGTCCAGGGACTTAGCAAATTTCCAAGGATTCATGGAATATCAGACTAGTCCGCACAAAATCGGACAAGTCCGAAAGTTTCCAGGGGCAGAATCGGACTAGTCCGTAGCAAAAACGGACAAGTCCGTTTTTAGTCAGAGAGAAATCGGACTAGTCCTCAGCAAAATCAGACTAGTCCGCACTTTCCTACATTTTTAAGTGCGGTTTTGCTCCAAATCAATTTTAAACTTGTTCCTCTTGTTATGGGTTAATGTTAAACATGTATATGGGTGCATGTAGGGCATGATGCATGAAAATGAGGGTGTTACAATAACAAAAGCTCCCAAAAATACTCCCCCCTGCAACTAGGACTCCACCTAAGACTATGCTATCCCTCCCCCTGACTTTGACTCTTCTCCCCCTTTGGCATCAAGACACCAAAAAGGGAAGCCAAGTGCCTAAGGATCCTGAGCGCTTGGGGCGATGACGAACTGGTCGCCGTCGGGGGTGCTGTCGTCGGAGCTGCTGCCTGCTGCTTCTGAGGCTGGAGTAGAGGAGACCAGGATTGTGGGAGCCGCTATCGGTACTGAGGGTGCCTGCTGAGTTGGGACTGCCGGTAGTGGGGCACTGACAACCGAAGCCGGAGTCTACTGGAAGAGGGTCGTAGCCGACAGAGGGGAGTGAATCGGTGCGCCTGGGGCAAGCAATGGTGACATGCTGATAGTCGGTATCGGCGTGGTCGGCACTGGAGCTGAGACTGGTGCTAGGACAGGTGGACCTGGAGCTAGACCAGTAAGCTGTGAGGGCAGGGCAATCCCGGTCTGAGCGTAGAGGTTGGTGATCAACCCCAGGATGCCCATCATGGCCTGCTGCGTCTCCTGCTGCTGGTCAAGAGTACACTGATGCATCTGGTCAATGAGTCCAGTGAGCCTCTCAGTGTCCTCTCGCCTCTCGCGGGCTATCTGATGCTGCATCTCTTGCTGTTGCTGCTGGAGCTCCACAAGACGTGCAGCCTGCTCAGCTCCGGCCTGCTTTCTGCAAGCCGATCCTGTCGCTGCTGTAAGGATCGAATGCCCAAGATGGGGGGGTGAATTGGGCTTCTTTTCAAAAATTATAGCAATAAAAACATAACAACTAAAATCCCAATTCCCTATGCAAACAAACTATGCATTCAAGTGAATAGTAAGATTGCGATATATGAAATGCATAAGTGTAACAGGAGAGGAAGAAAGCGCAAACTCCCAAGGAGACACGAAGACGCGGAGATTTATTCCGTGGTTTGGCAAGATCGTCAAGATCTGCCTACATCCACGTTGTGGCACCCACCAAAGGGTATAGCCACTCCCAAGTCACCGAGACCATGGATCTTCACTAAATGTCTCCGTTCGCCAACCTCGGCAAGGTGGAGCTCAAGCCTTGTACAAGTTGGATCCTTCGGGCTTCCACAACCGACTTGGCAAGCTCCGGAAGGCTCTCTCAATCACCGACTGTTACACGGTGATTACAATCACCAAGAGACACTCCCTTACAGCTCTCACTACACTAGAGACTCCAATCACCAAGAATGGAAGCACACAAGCACTATCTCTAGTGAGTTCTAGCCTATCTCTTGGTGTACAAGTGGTGTAAATGATGTAGAAGTGGTAGCTCAATGTCTTGAATGCTTGGTAATGTGTAGAGTAGCTCTGGTTGTCAAGACTTGTCGAAATGACTGGTTGAAGGGGTATAAATAGCCAGCCTCCACGAAATAGCCGTTGGAAAAGTAGGCTGACATCACTGTTCTGCGAACACCGGATGATCCGATGTTCTCCCTTCAGTTGTCATCGGTCGAATCCAAATTAGCTGATGTCACTGTGTTAGATATGACCGTTGATCGACCGATGTAACACTTGCCTCATCATTGGATGATCTGGTGACACTTCATCCAGAATGGTCCAGAAATAATGCTTACTGGAGTGATTGATCGATGTGTTATAGTTGTACATCGGATGGTCTGGTGTTACACTTGGTCAAGGGTAATAGCTTACTGGAATGATCGACCAACGTAACACTTTCTTCATCATCGGATGATCCGGTGAGTACTCAGTTCTGAGGTCTTTTTCTTCTGTTAAACCAACTCGACCGATGTATTGTTTTCTGGAAACATCGGTTGATCTGATGAGTTGATTTTGTCTACTTCGAGTTGTTCTAAGTGATTCTTTTGGAATTTGCTTGAGTGACCTCTTATACATTGGTTTTACATATTCTTCTGATGATTACCAAGTCTTGGGTGTTGTCAATTTCGATAGAATAACTTTGACATATGAGCCTTTTCTTTTAGTCTTCATAAAAATCGATTGACCTCGTGAAATAGTTTGTTTAGGGGTCTCCAATTATATCCAATGAGCAGTAGATGATATACATATATAGTTCATTAAGTGTGATGAGTGATATGAGAGACCTTTCATCCACAAAATCATTAGTAATATCCAACGGTTGTCATTAATCAACAAAACCATACCTCATGGGTGCCTAAATGCTTTCAATCTCCCCCTTTTTGGTGATTGATGACAACACAACGAGTAAAGTATAATTGTAATGAAATTAAGAATACGATAGTCAAGAGGATATGCAAAAAGTACAAGATCCAGCACACGAAACTTGAAGACTCAAAAGCGATTAATAACTTGAAAGCTCAATGATCAATAACACATGAGAGAATTAAGTGGCACAAGGATAACTCAAGGATAGCAAAAGAGTAGCAAATCACCAAAATTACAAAAGCTCCCAAAAATAAATACTCAACTAGGACTCCCCCTGGGACTAATCTATCCCCCCCTGACTCTTCTCCTCCTTTGGCATCAAGACACCAAAAAGGGACGCCGAGTGCCTAAGGATCCTGAGCGCTCGGGGCGAGAGAAAGATCGAAACGAAAAGGCGCTAAATAGGTGGGGCCCGAAACTTAGCCCAAAATTTTAACATCGGATGACGTTAGTTGGGAGGAGCATCGGTCGAATGGTACAATAAGGGTGTTCCAGAGGCACCTTCGGCATTGGATGATCCGACGTTGAAAGGATTCTCATCGGTTGAATTTGGCACAACTCCAGAACTGTGCACATCAGATGCTCCGATGGTTCTCGGAATGAACCCATCGGTGGATTTGACTTTCTGACTGGGCTGACCCTTGAATTTAAGCACAAACTGATCTGATGATGCTTCTACCCTAAGCATCGGATAATCTGATGACTACAAAACAGCAACATCCCATATATGTCCTTTGACTTAAACACACAAACAAGGAGAAACACTTATCTTAGGACTTTTTGGGCAACCCATAACCCCTCAAAAAGACTAGTTGCCAATAACTTGGCTAAGCCCTAAATCAAATAGAACACCGAAAAATCAAGGAAGAAAACATCCAAATAAAATATAAGGCCCATGCTTTGTGAGCTAGAGGATGAATACTTCTATCTCTTTAAAGCATGTTCCTTTAGGCATTAACGCACCTAACATTTTGTTCTTTCTACATCATATGAGTTGAGATATTGCATTTCAAACAAGTCTCTTTCTCATGACGTGGGTTCCCCTTTATGAAAATCTACCGTATGCAATGCCAAACAATTGTAATACAAGAAATTAAATGTGAGTGCAAGTCTATATGGCAGGCATCATGCAAGACACAAATTAAATCTATCTTGCCAAATTTGAAACCTTTCAAAGGCTTCTTAAAGGAGAGCCACTCTCCAAGTCTTGGGGAAACCCAAAAGAACCTCCATCCCAAGCTAACCCTTGCTCACCCCTATCCTTTGAAAGTTAGACAAGACCTATATGTGATGCATTCTTACATGACCATGGTAACTTACATGACGTTCGATGCATCTAGCACATTTAATTCACTTCTGAGTTTAGAAAATTTTTTATCGTCAAGTGGTTTAGTGAAGATATCTGCCAATTGTTCTTCGGACCTAACACCTCGCAAGGAGATGTCCCCCTTAGCTTCATGGTCCTGCAAGAAATGATGGCGAATATCAATGTGCTTAGTGCGGGAGTGTTTAATGGGGTTTTTAGCAATCTTAACCACACTTTAATTGTCACAAAGGAGAGACACACAACCAAGTTTAACACCAAAGTCCAAAAGGGTTTGCTTCATATAAAGGATTTGGGCACAACATGCACCGGCCGCTATATATTCCGCTTCCACAGTGGACAAAGCAACGGAATTTTGCTTCTTGCTAGACCAAGATACTAGGGAACGCCAAGAAAGTGGCACCCACCCGAGGTACTCTTGCGATCCACACGGCATTCGGCAAAGTCCGAATCCGAGTAACCCAAGAGATGGAATTTAGCACCTTTAGGGTACCACAGGCCTACACTTGGGGTATGCTTGAGACACCAAAGTATCCTAAAGACCGCCTTCCGATGCGATTCTTTAGATGCCGCTTGAAAGCGAGCACACAAGCATACACTAAACATGATATCGGGCCTAGATGCGGTAATATAAAGCAATGAACGAATCATAGAACGGTAATTAGATCGGTCAACAGGTTTACCGTCCTTATCCGCGTCGAGATGACAATTTGTTGCCATTGGAGTACTTCTTGAGCTACAATCTCCCATATCAAATTTCTTCAAGAGGTCTTTGGTATACTTTTCTTGATAGATGAAGGTTCCCTCTTGAAGTTGCTTGATTGGAAATCCAAGGAAGAAGTTGAGCTCTCCAATCATCGACATCTCGAATTCCCTAGACATCATTTTGCCAAACTCATGGCTAAGAGCTTCGTTAGTTGAACAAAAAATAATATCATCGACATAAATTTGACAAATAAATAGTTCTCCGTCGATGTCTTTGGTGAAGAGTGTAGTGTCCACCCTCCCGATCTTGAATCCTTGCATGATCAAGAAATCTCGTAGTCGTTCATACCATGCCCTAGGTGCTTCATCCCATAGAGCACCTTGTGCAACCTAAACACATGATTAGGATTCCTCAGATCTTCGAACCCAGGAGGTTGTTCAACATAAACAAGCTCGTTAATATAACCATTAAGAAAGGCACTTTTCACATATATTTGATAAAGCTTTATGTTCTGATGTGATGCAAAAGCAAGACGTATACGAATAGCTTCTAGTCGAGCGACCGGAGCACATGTATCTCCAAAGTCTAGTCCTACAACTTGTGAGAAACCCTTGGCCACAAGTCTTTCCTTGTTGCAGATCGCAACACTGTTCTCGTCTTGTTTGTTGCGGTACACCCACTTTGTTCCGATGACGTTCTTGTCCTTGGGTCGCTCCTCCAACACCCAAACTTCATTGCGGATGAAGTTGTTGAGTTCTTCTTGCATGGCCATCACCCAATTTGGATCTTGGAGTGCTTCCTCAATGTGAGTGGGTTCTACACATGAAACAAATGAGTAGTGCTCACAAAACGTAGCAAAATGGCGAGAACGTGTATTTACTCCCCTTGACGGACTTCCGATAATTTGATCAATAGGATGCGCCTTGGAGATGCGTCCATGCCTCATAAGTGGTTGTGAAGCACTTGGCAGTGGTGGTGCGTGTTGCTCTTCTCGTTGTTGGACTTGATCATGGACTTGTTCTTCTTCTTGATGTTGTGTGGCTTGTGAATCTTGTGTCGGCAATGGATCATCCTTTTCTTCTTCATCAACTTGAGGTGCCATAGATGTGTTGATGTTGGAACTTGAAGCTCCCCCTTGATCATGGCTCTCCTCAACTTTAGGCTTGATGTCTCCAATGGTCATGTTCTTCATAGCTTCTCGTAGAGGCTCATCATCTATTTCATCATGACCAAAACTCTCCTCTTGGGAGCCATTAGTTTCATCAAACTCAACATCACAACTTTCCTCAACTAAACCGAAGGTTTGGTTGAATACTCGATATGCTTCTGAGTTTGATGCATAACCAAGAAAGATACCAACATCACATCTTCTTTCAAACTTACCGAGCCTTTTCTTGCGGTAGATGTAGCACTTGCACCCAAAGACTCGAAAATAGGAGATGTTGGGCTTTCTCCCAATGAGAAGTTCGTACGGGGTCTTTTGAAGTAGTCGGTGTAGATAGACCCGATTTGCGGCATGGCACGCCGTGTTGATTGCTTCGGCCCAAAACTTCTCGGACGTACCATAGTCATCAAGCATTGCTCGTGCAAGAGTGATGGGAGTCTTGTTCTTCCTTTCAACGACACCATTTTGGTGAGGAGTGTATGTGGCTGAAAATTCATGCTTCACGCCTTCGCGATCACACCACTCCCCAATGTTGTAGTTCTTGAATTCGGTGCCATTGTCACTCCAGACCTTGATGATGGGAAGTTGAAATTCCCTTTGGGCACGGTTAGCGAAGGTCTTGAACACTTCCGGAGTTTCACTCTTGTCACCTAGAAACAAAGTCCAAGCATAGTGAGAGTAGTCATCAACTATAATAAGACAATAGAGATTACCACCAAGACTTTGATATGTGGACGGTCTGAAGAGGTCCATGTGGAGCAACTCAAGTGGCTTGCAGGTTGACACCATTGTCTTCATCGGGTGGTGAGAAGCAACTTGCTTCCCGGCTTGACAAGCGCTAGAAAGCTTGTTCTTCTCAAATGTGACATCCTTCACGCCGGTCACCATCCCGAGCTTGAATGACTTCTTGAGCTTGCTCATTCCAATGTGATCTATGCGTCGATGCCATAGCCAACCCAAACTTGTCTTGGTGAAAAGACAAGTGGTCAAGCTAGCATCCTTGTTAGAGAAGTCTACTAAGTAGAGATGTCCATGCCGAAACCCTTTGAAGATTAATTCTTTGCTTGCTTCACTAGTCACAACAACATCATTCTTGCTAAAGGTGCACGTTAGTCCAAGATCACATAATTGTGCAATAGAAAGCAAATTGAAACTAAGTGACTTAACATACAATACATTGGAAGTAGATAAATCATTTGAAATTGCAATCTTACCTAACCTAATTACCTTCCCCTTAGAGTTATCACCAAAGGTGACTTGTTCATGATTGTCGGGGTTCTCTATGGTGGTGAACATACCATCATTGCCGTTCATATGTTGAGTGCACCCTCTATCGAGTACCCAATGCTTTCCTCCGGCTTTGTAGTTCACCTACACACATGAATTCAATTTTTGACTTTAGGCACCCAAGCCAACTTAAGTCCTTGTATGTGTGATACAAGTGTTTTTGGGACCCAAAGTTGCTTGGGGAGCTTCCCCTTCATGCCCTTCATGTTCTTGCCAATGAACCTTGCCTTCACCTTGCCATCTACTTTACTTAATAGATAGTAATGATCATTAAAGGTAGACTTGTAGTTAGTAGGCAATTTTGGAGAAGGCCGATTAGGAAGAGGACACTCCCTTGTATGGTGACCGGTGACCTCACAATGTTGGCAATAGGAACCAACTTCCTTGATGAAGCTTGTTCTAAGCTCCGGTGAGGGCATCTTTCCTTTGTTAGGCACCGTAAAGGATCCAAGTCCTCTCTTGTTGAAGGCCCTTGCTTGTTGGAAGAGGATTTATTTGTGCTTGACTTCTCCCTTAGATAGTCTTGCCACACTAGTGCAGAGACTTTCAATTTCTTCCAACAAATCCTTCTCCCTAGCATTCTCTTTCAAAGGCAAAGACTCATGCAAGACATTAGTGGCATGAGAAGTAATAGATACCTTATCATTTAGGGTTTCTTTCTTTATAGTTTTTAATTCTTGATCAAGAACTTCATAAGCAAGGTTAAGTACTTGATGCTCTTGAATTAACTCATTGTGCTTTCCCAAGAGTGCTTGGTGTGCTACGTCAAGCTTATGATGATCTAGCTTGATTTGAGCTTTATCCTCCTCAACTTGCTTGACATGAGATTTGAGCGTGTCATGCTCCTTAAGTATGCTTTCATACTTGTCAAGCAAATCAAGGTTAGCACTCTCGAGTTTAGCACAAGCTTCTTCAAGAGCCTTGACCTTACTCTTTTCCCTCTTAATGATAGTGTGGTATTCATTTATCAATGAAGCTAAGTCATCGGGGGAAAGCTCATCATCGCTAGAGTCATCACATACCTTGGTGTTACCTTTAGCCATGAGGATGGGAGGTGGATGAAGAGATGAATCATTGTTGGCAATGGCAAGGCCGACCAAGCTCTCTTCTTCCGCTTCACTCTCCTCATCACTTGATTCTTTGTCGGTGATCCATTCATTTGCCTCACACATGAACACCTTTTGTGGACCTTTTCTCTTCTTTGAGAAGAGTTTTGCCTTCTTGCCTTTGTCATGTTTCTTCTTCCCAAAGGACCTTGGTTTGGGCTTTTCCTCTTCATCATCCTCACTATCTTCAAGCTTGCGATGCTTGCCCTTGTGGTTCTCTCTTCTTTTGTCCGGTTTTGGACAATCATAGGAGATGTGGCCTTGATCACCACAATTATAGCAAGTCTTGTTGTCATCTCCCCTTGGTAGAAAAGCTTTCTTCTTGGGATCAAAGGTGTATCCCTTCTTGGCAATCTTGGAGTTCAAGCGAGAGAATTTTCTCATCATCAAGGCAAGCTCATCATCGTCATCTTCACTTGATGCTTGCTCTTCTTCACTTGAGCTAGGCTCGACCACTTTCTTTTTCTTGAGACTTGTTTTCTTGGTGGAAGCCTTTAGAGCAATTGTCTTTGAAGATGATTCCTCCATCATCCCAAGTACACTCATCTCATGAGCGTGAATCTCTCCAATAAGTTCCGAAACTTCAATGTGATCAAGAGATTCCTTTTGAAGCATGGAGTTGATGATGTTGTACTTTGGCTTAGGAAGGAGCATAAGAATCTTGCGGTTGATGAGTCCCTTGCGAAGAGAAGTAATATCAAGAGCATTAATTTCCTCAATAAGCACATTCAAGCGAGAAAACATTTCATTGACATTTTAATGAAGTAGCATTTTGAACTCATCATATTTAGCCTTAAGCATATGATACTTTAGTTATTTGACACGAGAAGAACCCTCATGAATTTCAATCAAGCAAGCCCAAATTTCACAAGCTTTTTCTTTGCTAGCAATCCTAGCAAACACATATTGACTAATGCATTCATAAATAGCATTTCTAGCCTTAGCATCCCACTTGACTTGATCACCAATATAGTTATGCTCACCAAACCCCGCATGGGTCGCTTCCCATACCTCGGGAGAAATAGCCTCTAGATAAGCACACATGCGTGCTTTCCAATAGGCAAAGTTCTTGCCCTCGAAGATGGGAACCGAACCCCCAATCTTGGCCATTTTAGCTATCTAGCGGTGAAGCTAGAATGATTCAATGAGCAACCTTGCTCTGATACCAATTGTAAGGATCGAATGCCCAAGAGGGGGGGGGGTGAATTGGGCTTCTTTTCAAAAATTAAAGCAATAAAAACTTAACAACTAAAAGCCCAATTCCCTATGCAAACAACCTATGCATTCAAGTGAATAGTAAGATTGTGGTATATGAAATGCATAAGTGTAATGGGAGAGGAAGAAAGCGCAAACTCCCGAGGAGACATGAAGACGGCGGAGATTTATCCCGTGGTTCGGCAAGATCGTCAAGATCTTCCTACATCCACGTTGTGGCACCCACCAAAGGGTATAGCCACTCCCAAGTTACCGAGACCAGGGATCTTCACCAAATGTCTCCGTTCGCCAACCTCGGCAAGGTGGAGCTCAAGCCTTGTACAAGTTGGATCCTCCGGGCTTCCACAACCGACTTGGCAAGCTCCGGAAGGCTCTATCCAATCACCGACTGTTACACGGTGATTACAATCACCAAGAGACACTCCCTTACAGCTCTCACTACACTAGAGACTCCAATCACCAAGAATGGAAGCACACAAGCACTATCTCTAGTGAGTTCTAGCCTATCTCTTGGTGTACAAGTGGTGTAAATGATGTACAAGTGGTAGCTCAATGTCTTGAATGCTTGGTAATGTGTAGAGTAGCTCTGGTTGTCAATACTTGTCGAGATGACTGATTGAAGGGGTACAAATAGCCAGCATCCACGAAATAGCCGTTGGAAAAGTAGGCTAACATCACTGTTCTACGAACACCGGATGATCTGATGTTCTCCCTTCAGTTGTCATCGGTCAAATCCAAATTAGCTGATGTCACTGTATCAGATATGACCGTTGATCAACCGATGTAACACTTGCCTCATCATCGGATGATCCGGTGACACTTCGTCCAGAATGGTCCAGAAATAATGCTTACTGGAGTGATTGACCGATGTGTTATAGTTGTACATCGGATGGTCCGGTGTTACACTTGGTCAAGGGTAATAGCTTACTGGAATGATCGACCGACATAACACTTTCTTCATCATCGGATGATCCGGTGAGTACTCAGTTCTGAGGTCTTTTTCTTCTGTTAAACCAACTCGACCGATGTATTGTTTTCTGGAAACATCGGTTGATCCGGTGAGTTGATTTTGTCTGCTTTGAGTTGTTCTAAGTGATTCTTATGGAATTTGCTCGAGTGACCTCTTATACATTGGTTTGAAATATTCTTCTGATGATTACCAAGTCTTGGGTGTTGTCAATTTCAATGGAATAACTTTGTCATATGAGATTTTTCTTTTAGTCTTCATAAAAATCGATTGACCTCGTGAAATAGTTTGTTTAGCGGTCTCCAATTATATCCAATGAGCAGTAGATGATATGCATATAAAGTTCATTAAGTGTGCTGAGTGATATGAGAGACCTTGCATCCACAAACTCATTAGTAATATCCAACGGTTGTCATTAATCACTGAAACCATACCTCATGGGGGCCTAGATGCTTTCAGCTGCTGCTCAATCATCTGCTGCAGTAGAGAAGTGAGATCGGATGGCTAAGAGACATGTGCCTCGGACAGCGGAGGTTGGGTAGGAGGTGGTGGTACAGTCGAGCCTCCAGCCTCCGCGTCGTGCTGCCTGGGTGAGGGAGCAGGTGGGAAGTACTCCTCGACAGTGCAACTAGTGTCACTCTCAGACCAGATATGCTGCAGATCCCCTCCCTGAGCCTCAGCCTGTGCTAGGATCTTGTCTTCCTTTTCTAAGTATCACCAGTCTTCTTCTGAAAGTCAAGCTCGGACCTGACGCTCAATTGGGCGGCCAAGGCGACGGTCTCCAGGAGCTAGAGCACGGTAGTGTCCGAACCGAGTGACGCTCTCGTTGGTGAGACTGTCATGCACGGCGGATCCCTCTGGAGCCAACATGTAGAGCAGGTGACTGATCCAGTGGCCAAACACAAGTTGTCTCATCATCCCAACTCCATTTGTGATGACATCCTCCATCTCACAGATGAGGATATCCACGATGTCAAACTGCATCCCGTTCATGACATAGAATAGGAGGGTCTGCTGCAAACTGGTGAAGCCCTCAAGGTATCTGGACCTGGGTAGTAACGTGCGGTGCAAAGCAAGGTGAACAGTACACGCAGTCGGAGTGAGTAGAGCAGGTACCCTAGGCTGGTCAGGTGAGAAGGGCTGAGCAAACAGTGACTGAATCTCCTCAAAAGGTGGTGCCACACCTCAAGTGAGCGGCCTCCTCAGTGGGTCAACCTGTCCATATACTAACTCGTGTAGGCAGATGTCATGGAGATCCACGCCTAGCAGTTGTCCCAAGGTCTGTCTAGTCATATGGTGATGCTGGCCCATGAACATAAAGTCAATGGATCTGCGGCCCTCTGAAACGTAGAGTGTGGCATAGAAAACTCGGACCTAGTCCTCCACGTAGGCACTCCGTTGGAAAGACATCAGCTCCACTAGCCCTCTGTACCTCTCAAAGAAAGGGCGAATCTCAGTGCTGGCTGCAAGTGCGAGTTGATCCCAGTCAAGGAAGTTGTGCTAGAAAAGTTTATGGCCCCAACGTCTATAAGTCTCATACAGTGACGCCTGTGTCAGGGTCCAGAAGCGACTGTCCACAAGTGGCTCTCTGGGCTGCGGGAACCACTCCTCAAGCCGAATGCTCCATCGAAGCTTCTCGAGCTGCTTTGCCTTTAATTTCTTGTAGTAAGTCAGGCGGACACCGTCACCAACTCATACATTGGTGTCCATATCATAGAAGGCTCTCTCGGCCGCTCTGTCCTCCCGATGCTCAGCTGCAGATGGTTTCTGACTCGGGGCTGCAGCTGGATGACCTCCACCAGTCCTGGCTGTGCGCTGGCGAACAAGCGGCTCCTTCTCAGACTCCTCTGTCTCCTCTGTCTGCTGTGGCTGCCTCTGTTGGGACTCTCGGATCCTCAAGGATCCTCTTCGAACACACTCACGCTCCTCAATGGCGCGAGCGGCCATCTCAGCTTGTCGAGCTTGCTTCATCTCTTTCGACAGCTTTTGCTTCTTAGCTGTCGGCTCCTCAATGGCCTTTCCCTTTCCTTTCTTGTCACAGCCCATCTTGAGGAGAAGAGTGACGGCGAAGATGAGATCGCGGGCTAGGGTTGACGACGGCGAATTTGGAGAATGTGTGACGGTGTGCGACCGGGCGAACCCTAGCGGCGAAGAGGAGCGCGGCGGCCAGGCGCGTGGAGTGGCGGCGCGACGAGCGGCGGCGTAGGGCGGCGGCGGTGAGGGCGACAGCGGCGCTTAGGGCGGCGGCAGTGGTGCGGCGGCGGTGAGGGCGGCGGCATCGCTTAGGGCGGCGGCGGTGGTGCGGCGGCGGCCGGAGCGAAGAGGCGCGATGGTGAGTGCGGCATCGTGGAGAGAGAAAAGAAAAAAACGTAGAGGCGCTAAATAGGTGCGGCCCGAACCCTAGCTCGGTTTTTAACATCGGATGATCCGACGTCAGTTGAGATGGTGCATCGGTCGAGTGGTACAGTAAGGTTATTCCATAGGCACCTTCAACATCGGATGATCCGACGTGGAAAAGTTTATCATCGGTTGAATTTGGCACAACTCCAGAATTGTGAACATCGGATGCTCCGATGTTTCTCAGAATGAACTCATTGGTTGATTTGACTTTCTGTCTTAGATGACCCTTGTACTTAAGCATAAACTAATCCGATGATGCTTCTGCCCTAAGCATCGGATAATCCGATGACTACAAAAGATCAACAACAACCCATATATGTCCTTTGACTTAAACAAACAAAAGGAACACAAGTCTTAGGACTTTTTGGGCAACTCCTAACCCCTCAAAAATACTTTAACGCTAGTTGCCAATAACTTGGCTAAGCCCTAAAGCAAATAGAACACTAGAAAAACCAAGGAAAAAATCCAAACAAAATGTAAGGCCCATGCTTTGTGAGCTAGAGGATGAAGACTTCTATATCTTTAAAGCATGTTCCTTTAGGCATTAACGCACCTAACACTTTGTTCTTTCCACATAATTTGAGTTGAGATATTGCATTTCAAACAAGTCTCTTTTTCATGAAGTGGGTTCTCCTTTGTGACAATCTACCGTATGCGATGCCAACCAATTTTTAATGTATGATATTAAACGTGAGTGCAAGTCTATATCGCAGGCATCATGCAAGACATAAATTAAATCTATCTTGCCAAATTTGAACCTTTCAAAGGCTTCTTCAGGGAGAGCTATTCTCCAAGTCTTGGGGATACCCAAAAGAACCGCCATCCCAAGCTAACCCTTGCTCACCCCTATCCTTTGAAAGTTAGACAAGACCTATTTGTGATGCATTCTTACATGACCATGGCAACTTACATGATGTTCGATGCATCTAGCACATTTAATTCACTCCTTAGTCTAGAAAAGGTTTTCTCATCAAGTGGTTTAGTGAAGATATCCACCAATTGTTCTTCGGACCTCACACCTTGCAAGGAGATGTCTCCTTTAGCTTCATGGTCCTGCAAGAAATGATGGCGAATATCAATGTGCTTAGTGCGGAAGTGTTGAACGGGGTTTTTAGCAATCTTAACCACACTTTCATTGTCACAAAGGAGAGGCACACAACCAAATTTAACACCAAAGTCCAAAAGGGTTTGCTTCATATAAAGGATTTGGGCACAACATGCACCAACCGCTATGTATTCCGCTTCCGCAGTGGACAAGGCAACGGAGTTTTGCTTTTTGCTAGACCAAGATACTAGGGAATGCCCAAGCAAGTGGCACCCTCTAGAGGTACTGTTGCGATCCACATGACATCTGGCAAAGTCCGAATCCGAGTAACCTAAGAGATGGAATTTAGCACCTTTGGGGTACCACATGCCTACACTTGGGGTATGCTTGAGATACCAAAGTATCCTAAAGACCGCCTTCCGATGCGATTCCTTAGGTGCCGCTTGAAAGCGAGCACACAAGCATACACTAAACATGATATCGGGACTATATGAGGTAAGATAAAGCAATGAACCAATCATGGAACGATAATTAGATTGGTCAACAGGTTTACCGTCCATATCTGCGTCGAGATGACAATTTGTTGCCATTGGAGTACTTCTTGAGCTACAATATCCCATCTCAAATTTCTTCAGGAGGTCCTTGGTATATTTTTCTTGATAGATGAAGGTCCCCTCTTGAAGTTGCTTGATTTGAAATTCAAGGAAGAAGTTAAGCTCTCCAATCATCGACATCTCAAATTCACTAGACATCATTTTGCCAAACTCATGGCTAAGAACTTCGTTAGTTGAACCAAAAATAATATCATCGACATAAATTTGACAAATAAATTGTTCTCCATCGATGTCTTTGGTGAATAGTGTAGTGTCCACCCTCTCGATCTTGAATCCTTGCATGATCAAGAAATCCGTAGTCGTTCATAACACACTCTAGGTGCTTGCTTGAGCATGTAGAGCGCCTTGTGCAACCTCTACACATGATTAGGATTCCTCGGATCTTCGAACCCGGGAAATTGTTCAACATAGACAAGCTCGTTAATGTAACCATTAAGAAAGGCACTTTTCACATCCATTTGATAAAGCTTTATATTATGATGTGAGGCAAAAGCAAGAAGTATACGGATGGCTTCTAGTCGAGCGACCGGAGCAAATGTTTCTCCAGAGTCTAGTCCTTTAACTTGCGAGAAACCCTTGGCCACAAGTCTTGCCTTGTTGTGGATCACAACACCATTCTCGTCTTGTTTGTTGCGGTACACCCACTTTGTCCCGATGACGTTCTTGTCCTTGGGTCGCTCCTCCAACACCCAAACTTCATTGCGGATGAAGTTGTTGAGTTCTTCTTGCATGGCCATTACCCAATTTGGATCTTGGAGTGCTTCCTCAATGTGAGTGGGTTCTACACATGAAACAAACGAGTAGTACTCACAAAATGTAGCAAAATGGTGAGAACATCTACTTACTCCCCTTGATGGACTTTCGATAATTTGATCAATCAGATGCGCCTTGGAGATGCGTTCATGCCTCATAAGTGGTTGTGAAGCACTTGGCGGTGGTGATGCGTGTTGCTCTTCTTGTGGTTGGACTCGATCATGGACTTGTTCTTCTTCTTGATGTTGTGTGGCTTGTGAATCTTGTGTCGGCAATGGATCATCTTTTTTTTATTCGTCAACTTGAGGTGCCATAGATGTGTTAATGTTGGAACTTGAAGCTCCCCCTTGATCATGGCTTTCCTCAACTTTAGGCTTGATGTCTCCAATGGTCATGTTCTTCATAGCTTCTCGTAGAGACTCATTATCTATTTCATCATGACCAAAACTCTCCTCTTGGGAGCCATTAGTATCATCAAACTCAAGATCACAACTTTTCTCAACTAAACCGGAGGTTTGGTTGAATACTCGATATGCTTTTGAGTTTGATGCATAACCAAGAAAGATACCAACATCACATCTTCTTTCAAACTTACCGAGCCTTTTCTTGTGGTAGATATAGCACTTGCACTCGAAGACTCGGAAATATGAGATGTTGGGCTTTCTCCCAATGAGGAGTTCGTACGAGGTCTTTTGAAGTAGTCGATGTAGATAGACCCGATTTGCGGCATGGCACATCGTGTTGATTGCTTCGGCCCAAAACTTCTCGGACATGCCATAGTCATCAAGCATTGCTCGTGCAAGAGTGATGAGAGTCTTGTTCTTCCTTTCAACGACACCATTTTGTTGAGGAGTGTATGTGGCTGAAAATTCATGTTTCACGCGTTCACAATCACACCACTCCCCAATGTTGTAGTTCTTGAATTCGGTGCCGTTGTCACTCCGGACTTTGATGATGGGAAGTTGAAATTCCCTTTGAGCACATTTAGCGAAGGTCTTGAACACTTCCGGAGTTTCACTCTTGTCACCTAGAAACAACGTCCAAGCATACCGAGAGTAGTCATCAACTATAACAAGACAATAGAGATTACCACCAAGACTTTGATATGTGGACGGTCCGAAGAGGTCCATGTGGAGAAACTCTAGTGGCTTGGAGGTTGACACCATTGTCTTCATTGGGTGGTGTGAAGCAACTTGTTTCCCGGCTTGACAAGCGCTATAGATCTTGTTCTTCTCAAATGTGACATCCTTCACGCCAGTCACCATCCCGAGCTTGAATGACTTCTTGAGCTTGCTCATTCCAATGTGAGCGATGCGTCGATGCCATAGCCAACCCAAACTTGTCTTGGTGAAAAGACAAGTGGTCAAGCTAGCATCCTTGGTGGAGAAGTCTACTAAGTAGAGGTGTCTATGCCGAAACCCTTTGAAGATTAGTTGTTTGCTTGTTTCACTAGTCACAACAACATCATCCTTGCCAAAGGTACACGTTAGTCCAAGATCACATAATTGTGCAATAGAAAGCAAATTGAAACTAAGTGACTTAACATACAACACATTGGAAATAGATAAATCATGTGAAATTGCAATCTTACCCAACCCAATTACCTTCCCCTTAGAGTTGTCACCGAAGGTGACTTGTTCATGATTGCCGGGGTTCTCTATGGAGGTGAACATACCATTATTGCCGGTCATGTGTTGAGTGCACCCGCTATCGAGTACCTAATGCTTTCCTCCGGCCTTGTAGTTCACCTTGGTGTTACCTTTTGCCATGAGGCACATGGGAGGTGGACGAAGAGATGAATCATCATTGTTGGCAATGGCAAGGCTGGCCAAGCTCTCTTCTTCAGCTTCAGTCTCTTCATCACTAGATTCTTCGTCGATGATCCATTCATTTGCCTCACACATGAACACCTTTTGTGGACCTTTTCTCTTCTTTGGAAAGAGTTTTGACTTTTTGCCTTTGTCATACTTCTTCTTCCCAAAGAATCTTGGCTTGGTCTTGACCTCTTCTTCATCATCCTCATTATCCTCAAGCTTGCGATGCTTGCCCTTGTGGTTCTCTATTCTTTTGTCCGGTTTTGGACAATCATAGGAGATGTGTCCTTGATCACCACAGTTATAGCAGGTCTTGTTGTCATCTTTCCTTGGTAGAAATGCTTTCTTTTTGGGATCAAAGGTGTATCCCTTCTTGGCAATCTTGGAGTTCAAGCGAGAGAATTTTCTCATCATCAATGCAAGCTCATCATCGTCATCTTCACTTGATGCTTGCCTTCTTCACTTGAGCTAGGCTCGATCACTTTCTTTTTCTTGAGATTTGTTCTCTTGGTGGAAGGCTTTAGAGCAATTGTCTTTGAAAATGATTCCTCCATCATCCCAAGCACACTCATCTCATGAGCGTGAATCTCTCCAATAAGTTCAGAAACTTCAATGTGATCAAGAGATTCCTTTTGAAGAATGGAGTTGATGATGTTGTACTTTGGCTTAGGAAGAAGCATAAGAATCTTGTGGTTGATGAGTCCCTTGCCAATAGCAGCAATATCAAGAGCATTAATTTCCTCAATAAGCACATTCAAGCGAGAAAACATTTCATTGACATTTTCATGAGGTAGCATTTTGAACTCATCATATTTGGCCTTAAGCATGTGATACTTTAGTTCTTTAACACGAGAAGGACACTCATGAATTTCAATCAAGCAAGCCCAAATTTCACAAGCCTTTTCTTTGCTAGCAATCCTAGTAAACACATCTTGACTAATGCATTCGTAAATAGCATTTCTAGCCTTGGCATCCCACTTGATTTGATCACCTATGTAGTTATGCTCACCAAACCCCGCATGGGTCACTTCCCATACCTCGGGAGCAATAGCCTCTAGATAAGCATGCATACGTGCTTTCCAATAGGCAAAGTTCTTGCCCTCGAAGATGGGAACCGAACCCCCAATCTTGACCATTTTGGATCTCTAGCGGTGAAGTTAGAATGATCCAATGAGCAACCTTGCTCTGATACCAATTGTAAGAATCGAATGCCCAAGAGGGGGGGTGAACTGGGCTTCTTTTTACAAACTAAAGCAATAAAAACTCAACTACTAAAAGCCCAATTCCCTATGCAAACAACTTATGCATTCAAGTGAATAATAAGTTTGCGGTATATGAAATGCATAAGTATAACATGAAAGGAAGAGTATGCAAACTCCCTTCAGCTGTCATCGGTCGAATACAAATTAGCTGAGGTCACTGTGTTAGATGTGACCGTTGATTGACCGATGTTGTATACACCTGCACGTCGGATAATCCGGTGACACTTGGTCCAGGATGGTCCAGAAATAATGCTTACTGGAATGATCGACCGATGTGGCATATTTGTATATCGGATGGTCCGGTGTTACTTGGTCCAAAGAAATTGCTTACTGGAATGATCGACCGATGTAACACATGCTTCCACATCGGATGATCTGGTGTATACCCAAGACTGAGGTCTTTTTCTGCTGCAGAGCCAACTCGACCGATGTAGTGTTTTATGGATACATCGGATGATCCGGTGAGTTGATTTTGTGTGCTTCAAGTTATTCTAAGTGATTCTTTTGGAATTTGTCCGAGTGACCTCTTAGACATTTGTTTGAAATGTTCTTCTGATGACGACTAAGTCTCGTGTGCTGTCAATTTTGATGGAATAATTTTGACATATATGTCTTTCTTTTTAGTCTTCATGAAAGTCGATTGACCTCGTAAAATAGTTTGTTGAGGGGTCTCCAATTGTATCCAATGAGCAGTAGATGATATAAATATAGAGTCCATTAAGTGTGATGAGTTATATGAGAGATCTTGCATCCACAAACTCATTCGTGATATCCAACGGTTGTCAATAATCACCGAAACCATACCTTATGGGGGCCTAGATGCTTTCACCAGTGCGTGCGGACTAGATTGATCAAGTTAGATCAATGATTTCAATACAAGCACAATACGCAACGGAATATAGTATGTAACTTGAAAGTATTGAGTCAATGAAATTAAGTGTAACACAAACTAACTTTGATTTCAATGTTTTAATGTAAGATGGACTAGATCAAATAAACCCTAGAATATGATATGAAAAACTTAAGAACAAGTTTGACACAAGATTTTATCCCGTGGTTCGGTTCCCACAAAGGCAACCTACATCCACGTTGAGGAGCCTACGAAACGACCGGGTCATCACTGACCCTAACCTCGTCGAATCGCCACGAAGGCCAATTCTCTTTCACTATCACAAGGGTAAATCACCAAGTTCAAGGGGTCTTCTCACAAGTTGAGGGCTCCACAAGATTACAAGTCAAACACCACCAAGAACACACTCTTAAGATCAACAATGAAACAACATGAGTGTGTTATAGAATCAAACCCAAGAGCTCAAATGAGTGGAATCATGTCTCTCCTTTGATCCAAAGTGAATCCTTAAGGATTTGATCTTTCTTGTGTTGTATTGCGTGGAGAGATGTGTTTTCTAAGCTCTTGGAGGGTGTGACGGTGCAGGGAGTCGAGAGAGTTGAAAGTAGGGTCATGCACATCTATTTATAGGGTGTTTCCAAAACTTACCGTTAGGGTTTCGAGGGTCCAGACTAGTCTGTGGTGGGGTCCGGACTAGTCCGGTGTGCGGCGTGTAGGAAACCCTAAATTCTCAGGAAGATCGGACTTGTACGGCTTAGGGCGGACTAGTCCGATTTAGGCTCTGGAAGAATTCGGACTAATTCGGTTATTAACGGACTAGTCTGGCTGTGGTGAACCCCTTAGTGAATTGGGGACAAGTCCGCACTTGGAGGACTTGTCCAATTTTAGTCAGAGAGGTTATCAGACTAGTCCGGATATTATCGGACTTGTGCGATGTCGTGCAAAGTTGTGAAGTGTTGAGGACTAGTACGCACTAGGGAGCACTAGTTCGAACTTAGTCAGGAAGATATCGGACTAGTCCATGGTAATATCGGACTAGTCCAGTCTGTGTAAACCTGGACTGTGCAGACAAGTCCGCACTCGGAGGACTTGTCGGATTTTGAACACAGGGATTATCAGACTAGTCCAGTTACTATCGGACTAGTCTGGACCTGTATAAATTAGTGCAGTGAATGAGTTTTCTTGTGCTTGAGCTCTTGGGGTGTGTTTCTCCAACACACTCCATACACAACGATCTAATCTATTCAACTCTTGAGCTCTTTTCCATATAGATCCTCATTCTCCTTTCTTTTTGCGCTTTCCTCATAGTTTCATTAGAACCTGCGCTCATCTCAACAATTTGGTTATGATATCATTTGTTTGTCATAAATCAACCAAAACCAACAAGGGATGCCTAGATGCACTTTCAATCTCCCCCTTTTTGGTGATTGATGACAACCAATTGAGATTTCACAAAAGATGATAAAAATACATAATTTTCATTAAGTGTGCACATATGAGTTTGGTACAAGTTAAACAATGAAAACATAGGTCATATGTGCACTCTTTATGGTGGGGTGTAAAACTAAGTGAGTGTGAGCAATAATCGTGATGAGAATGAAATTACTGACATGGAAATACCAATATCAAATATATATGTCAATTCCAAAGCAAAATCACAGATTATCTTAAATTATCATCACAAATTTCATAACATGAGCATAAACATAGTCATTCCATCACACCACAATACTAAAAGTAGAGATAGCAGAGTTAAAGTTTTTCAACCCAAAAGAGACACAAAAAGATACACAAATGAAGCTCTCATCTCTCAACCTACAGCTAGGATCTAGTGACTCCCCCTCAATCTCTCCCCCTTTCGCATCAAGACACCATAAAGAAGGAGAGGAGGGATCTAGTGGCTCATTCCTCATTGTCGGTCCTTTCCTCATCTTCATCTTCATCTTCAGGCTGTGAAGGAGGAGGAGGAGGAGCGGATCCACTCGAAGTGCCCCCAACGCCAAAGTAAGCAAGCTCGGAGGGAGTCAAAGGTCCGACCTGAGTGAAATCGGAGTCTGAATCTTCAGAGATAACCAGGGATCCAATGGGATCGATCTCTAGCTTATGGCAAATATGCTTGACATTTTCTTTGACATATCTCATATCTGTCTTCCTCGCCTTGTTCAGCTTATGAATCTTCACTTCGGCCTTCTTGCATGAGACAAAGATGGCTGCCAAGTACTTCAAGATTCCACTATGAGATCCTTTTTGGAGAGGGGCCCTAGTGGTGGGAGCAGTCCTCTCATCTCCTCGAGCTCTCCTCGGAGCCTCTTCACTGGATGTAGGGGATGGAGCAGCTTGGACAGTGGCTTGGGGAGGCTTCTGGGGGCTCAAAGGAGTGTGCTCCACATCCTTCATGAACTCGATCCCTGTGACCTTCTCAATCATGAACATCAAGTAGGGAGCATAGCCACAGGATCTGTTCGGCGTGCAGGAGATGTTGACCATATCATTCCAGATATAGTCAAAGATATCAAACTTTCTGTTCTTGCTTGTTACTTTCATCAAAGTCCTCAAGTAACCTTGGACACTTCCTACATCCCCATCTTTTGGCGCTATTGTCTTCCTCAGCACCCTGTTGAGAACCATGAAGAAGGGCTTCATGTTCTTGGTGTGGGGGGGGGGGGGGGTTGTACTTTAGGCTAGTGTCATATAGGAAGTCCATCTTATCTTTTCCCAAGACACCGATGTTGTGGATAGTCAACTGATTGTTGCCGGTGTCTTCAAGGTGAAGGATTCTTGCAAAATCATCATAAGTAATGGTGTACTTGGATCCATGTGTCATCCAAGTCACCCTCTCCTCTTCATCACTGGCAAAGAAGCATGTGGCATAGAACTGAGCGATAATCTCATCATTCTAATTAAATTTAAAGGAAAACATGCGTAGCTGCAACATCTACCACCTAATCAAATGCAAAAATGATTCCAGTCAATCCACTGGCTGCGGACAACTAGGGTCTTCATGGTGAGATACACTTAGCTGTAGAAATCTGCATGGAAGTTGCTCCAAAACCTGGCATCGGCTGCCTTCTTGGGTCGGATGTAGCAATCCACAAATCTGAGCTTGGAAGTCGTATCGCTTCCCTTGCCGTTGAACTTCTCCTCGGAGGGATCCCTGTTCCACTGCCTCGGAGCATTCATCTTGAGAGGGCCAATTGCGCCCGAGGCTATCCCTTTCCCTTTGCCCTTAGCTTGGCGAGAGACCGCCGAGCTAGAGCAAATTGCATCCTTGACTTTGGACGCAAGCTTCTTAGCTAGCACTCTGTGTCGCACCTGAGGTGGGGAAGGTGTAGTCTCGGAGGGACGCTCTTGCCTCTTCTTTCCTTGGCCCATCGAGGACCGAAGCAAGGAGTCTTGGTCCAACTCGGCCTCATAGTCGGAGATTTCATCATTGGAGCTTGACATTGTCATGAGAAGGGATTACACAATGTGTGAATGAGAATTGATGACAAGAAAATGCATTGAGGAATGAGAAATTAGGGTTGAGTTCAATTAAAAATCAGACTTGTCTGGTGTACAGGTACAGACTAGTCCGGGGGTCCGGACTTGTCCGTACATGGACCAAACTAGTCCGGTGTTCATCAACTCAAACTCTAACTAGATGTCCAATGGTGATTCCCAATACAAAACTAGTTCAAGGTAAATGTAATACAACAAGGAGGCATGTATTAACTGGAAGGAACTAGGCTATTTGGTCAACAATGAAGAAAATCACGATTTCTAGGGTTTGGGAGGAAATTTTACCGAAAATCCTTGATTCTTGGAGATGGAGGGGTTGAAGGTGCGGAGAAGTCCGTGGTCTTCAATCCCTATGCAATGGAGATCAATTTCCACCCAAACTTAGAGGGATTTGATGGAGAACGAAGGAAATTTCCTTGGGAGCACTCGAGCGAGGAGAGAGAGTGTGAGGTCAGCTGTGAGGATGAAGGAGATTAGGTTTTGGCGAAGGCTAGGGTTATGGAGTCGAAAAATCAGACTAGCCCGTGGTCTACCGGACTAGTCTGTGGTCACCAAAACAGAATCTATTTGCTCATTCGTATATATTTGAAGGTTCCTTTAAAGAAAAATAGGGGTCAAAACAATCAAGTAATCTTGATGAATATTATTAGTAAGCATACAACAATCAAGCAATGACCATAATTTATCAAGATCAAGTAATTGAAATAGTTTTTCGTAGAAAATTGAAAGAGATGATTTTCACAAATCAATCAACATATTTTGAAGAATCCATACAGGTATGCAAGTTTTCAAGCCACATTCCGAGCATCAAGGATATTTAGTTCATTTCGGAGCTCGCAAAAGCGTTTTCCATCAAGTGGCTTGGTGAATATGTCGGGTAGTTGTTTTTCGGTGTTGACATGGGAAATAACTATGTCTCCTTTCATTGAGTGGTCTCTTAAAAAGTGGTACCGGATGTCTATATGTTTGGTCCTAGAGTGCTCAACGGGGTTATGAGCAATCTTAATGGCACTCTCATTATCACAAAGGAGTGGAATACGGCTCATATTGTAACCGTAATCCCTTAGAGTTTGTCGCATCTAAAGGAGTTGTGCACAACAACTCTCGGATGCAACATACTCCGCTTCGGCCGTGGATAAGGCAATGGAATTATGTTTCTTGGAGGACCAAGAAACTAGGGATCTACCTAGAAATTGGCATGTACTGGAAGTACTTTTTCTATCTACTTTGCATCTGGCATAATCTGCATCGGAGTATCCAATGAGATTGAATTTGAAACCTTTGGGATACCAAAGGCCTAGGTTGGGTGTATGAACTAAATACTGCAAGATTCTTTTTATGGCTGTCAAATGACAATCTTTTGGGTTGGCTTGAAACCTTACACACAAACATACACTCAACATAATGTCTAGCCTAGATGCACATAAGTAAAGTAGGAATCCAATCATGGAGTGATATACCTTTTGATCCACACTTGGTCTGTCTTCGTTGAGATCCAAGTGTCCATTTATTGCCATGGGAGTCTTTATAGGCTTCGCCTTGTCCATTCCAAACTTCTTGAGTATGTCTTGAGTATACTTGGTTTGGCTTATGAATGTCCCTTCCTTTTGTTGCCTTACTTGGAATCCCAAGAAGTATTTCATCTCTCCCATCATAGACATCTTGAACCTATCTGTCATAATCTTACTAAATTCTTCACAAAAGGATTTGTTAGTTGAACCAAAGATAATGTCATCAACATAAATTTGACAAATAAAAAGATCATTGTCAAAGTGCTTTGTGAATAACGTATAATCTGCTTTACTAATCTTAAAACCATTTTCAATTAAGAAATCTCTAAGACACTCATACCAAGCTCTAGGAGCTTGTTTGAGGCCGTAGAGAGCCTTATGCAATTTAAAGACGTGGTCGAGGAACTCTTCATCTTCAAATCCGGGGGGTTGCTTCACATACACCTCCTCCTTGATTGGTTCGTTGAGGAATGCGCTTTTCACATCCATTTGATAGAGCTTGAAATCATGGTGAGTAGCATATGTAAGTAATATTCTTATATATTCAAGCCTAGCTACAGGAGAAAAGGTTTCATCAAAATCCAAACCTTCGACTTGTGAATAACCTTTGGCCACAAGTCGCACCTTGTTCCTTGTCACCACCCCGTGTTCGTCTTGTTTGTTGCGGAAGACCCATTTGGTGCCGACGACGTTGAACTTGGGTCTTTCGAAGAGTTCCCACACTTCGTTCTGTTTGAAGTTGTTAAGTTCTTCTTGCATCGCAACCACCCAATTCGGATCCTTCAATGCATCCTCAATCCTGTGCAGTTCCAAAAAGGACACAAAGGAGTAATGTTCACAAAAATTAGCTATGCGATATCTAGTTGTTACTCCCTTTTGGATGTCACCGATTATGTTGTCGATTGGGTGATCTCTCTGGATGCATTGGTGTACTCTTGAATGTGGCACTTGAGGTGTTGAATCTTCATGGTCATCTTCTTCTCCCCCTTGATGGTTGCCCTCATTGACTTGTTGATCATCTTCATCTTCTTGATGTTGATCTTGTGTGGAATCACCCCCTTGATCGTTTACCTTCTCTTGTGGTTCATCTTCTTCATTTTCATTTGGAGGTTGCGCTTGTGGTCGAACATCACCCAACGCCATTCTTCTCAATGCTTGACATGGTGCTTCTTCTCTATCTAGCACACATGGATCAACTTGCTCTTCTTGAGAGCCGTTAGCTTCATCGAACACTACATCACGTGCTACTTCAACGAGTCCGGAGGTCATGTTGAAGACATGATAGGTGTAAGAGTTCGAATCATAACCAAACAAGAAACCTTCATCGGACTTCGAAGCAAACTTTGAAGTCCTAGGCTTCTTGTTCAAAATATAGCACTTAGAACCGAAAACTAAAAAATATGAAATATTAGGCTTGTTATCGGTGAGTAGTTCATATGATGTCTTCTTGAGTAGTCGATGAAGATAGAGTCGGTTTATGGCGTGGCAAGCGGTGTTAACCACTTCCGTCCAAAACTGATCCGAGGTCTTGTCTTCATCGAACATTGTTCTCGCCATCTCTATGAGGGTTCGATTCTTCATTTCGGCAACTCCGTTTTATTGAGGGGAATAAGATGCTGAAAACTCATGATTTATCCCTTCTTCGTCTAGGTACTCCTTAACTTGAGTGTTCTTGAACTTCGTGCCATTGTCGCTTCGTATGTTCTTGATCTTCAATGAGAACTCATTTTGGGCACGCTTGAAGAACTTCTTGAGGGTTCCTTGAGTTTTTGTCTTATCATGCGAAAGGAAAACCCACGTGAAGCGCGAAAAGTCATCAACAATTACTAAGCCATATTTGTTATTGTCGATGCTTATGTAAGCAATTGGACCGAATATGTCCATCTGAAGTAGCTCGAGTGATATTTTTGTAGTCATGACGTTCTTCGCGGGATGAGGTGCTCCTACTTGCTTTCCGGCTTGGCATGCACTACAAGACCTATCTTTCTCAAAAACAACATCCTTTAAACCTTAGATGTGATCGCCCTTAAGGAGTTTTTGAAGATTCCTTTTACCAACATGTACTAGCCATCTATGCCACAGCCAACTCATGTTGGTCTTTGCAATCAAGCATGTGTCAAGTTCGGCTTTATCTTTGTTGAAGTCAACAAGATAAAGCTTTCCCTTCAACACACCCTTAAATGCAACCAAGTCATCTTCTAGAGACGGTCACACCCTCATTAGTAAACAAGAAATTATAACCTGTCACATAATTGAGATATGGACAACAGGTTATAATCTAAGGAATCAACATGTAAAACGTGAAAAAGAGTATGTTGAGATGATATTGCAATTTTACCAATACCGAGCAGCCTTCCTTGACTATTGTCTCCAAAATAGATGCCATCGCTTGGATCCTCATTTTCTTTATAATCAACGAACATCATTCTTTCTCCGGTCATATGGTTGGTGCATCCACTGTCTAGCACCCATTTTAATCCACTGGAGGAATAGGCCTGCAAAATCAAATCATGCATTGGTTTTAGGTACCCAAGCTTGCTTGGGTCCTTTGAGGTTAGTTACAAGATATTTGGGCACCCACACATGAGACTTGGTGTTCCCATGGTGTGGCCCACATAATGAGCATAAACTTTACCAAAACTTTTCATAAGAACATATGATGCATCGAAAGTTCTAAATAACAGTTGTTGTTGTTCATGAACTGAACTAGTCCGGGAAATCGGACTTGTTCGTACAGGTATCGGACTAGTCTGATGTTCATATGTGTTAACTATCTTGGACTTATTAACATCATTAGTCTTTCTAGCTTGAGAGGAGTTTCCCCTAACAAAGGCAATGCGCTCCTTGTTATTCTTATGGTTTCTAGCATTTTGCTTTTCACCATAGGAATACCCAATGTCATATTTGACATTTGGAGGTCTTGTGGCCAAGTATGCACTACGTGCATATTTGACCTTCTCCTTGTCAAATATGCAACTTTGGTAAGGATGCTTGTCCTTGGTAGAGGTTGACTTGTCTTTCAAGCTAGCGTCAATTTTACCACATGCACAAGTAGAAGTAATTTCAGTTTTAAGGGGTTGAGAAGGCGAGCTTGAAGAGGATGAAGGGTAACTTTGTTTGAGTGACTCAACTTGCACTTCAAGGATCTTGTTAACTTTGGTTAAGTTAACAAGTTCTTCCTTGATGATTGCATTTGAGTCACTTAACTTCAAACAAGCTTCCTTGCTTGAAGCTAACTCAAGCTCAAGTGATTTGCTTCACTCCTTTTCAAGTTCAAGGAGACCATAGATCTTGAGATACTCCTCATTTTGGAGGATGATCATATCTTCTTGACGATCAATTAGCCCCTCCCTATCAACAAGCTTATCCATCAAGAATTTCATTTTGGCAGCAATTTTCTTGTCTAAGCCAACTAGCATATCCTCATCATCACTATAGTTGTCACTATCACTATCAAAAGAATGCGAAGAGGTAGATTTTGTTGTTACATTTCGTTTACCTTCCTTCGCCATGAGGCAAGTGTCGTTGCCCTTCCATGCACCGAGAGTTGGGAAGAGGGTGGACTTCTTAGTTGTCTTCTCGATGGCTATGCTAGCCATCTACTCTTCCTCTTCGGATGAGGACTCATCATTTGAGTCCCACTCCTTTCCTAGGTGCGCTTGTCCAAATTGCTTCTTCTTCTTGAAGAATTTCTTGGGTTGAGGCTTTGTTTCCTTGGTCTTCTTCTTGTTTTCTTCATACGGGCAATCAACTATAAAGTGGTCATATTCACCACAGTATAGCACGCCCGCCTCAGCTTCGGTCTTGATTTTTCTTTGTGTTTTCCTTCACTTGTTTTGCTCCCTTGTCTCCTCTTCATCATTTTCTTGAATCTCTTCATAAAGAGGATCATGTCCTCTTCGGCAATATCGCTGCTCTCGTCATCGCTATCCTCTTCTTGTTGAGCTTCTCGAGCTTCTTTTGATAAGGCCTTGCAAGTGGACTTCAAGGCGACCCCCTTCTTCTTTGCCGAGGTGAGATTGGCAATCTCCTTGACATGTTTTGCTTGCTTTTCCATCATTTCGAAATTGATGATTGTCGAAGTGTAGCAACGACACTTCCCTCGGTACTACCAAATGTAGCCCGCGGAGGTTCTTGTGTCGGTCGGGGCATGCAGAGATCACGAGCAAGATGGTGACACGAGAGATTTACGTGGTTCGGACAACCTGAGCGTAATACCCTACTCCACGGAGTGTGTGTTGTTGTATTGTGAATCGCTAGAAAGCCTAGTCTCTGGCTCAGCTTGGGGTTGTTGATAGGAGAATTGATGAGTAAATTGATGATGAGTCCTGATCTTCCGAAAGGTAATGGGTAAGTCGATTGATGGAGATCTCGACGTTGATGATCCGAGGCTCTCGAGTAGAACACGAACAGCCCCTGCAATCACTACACCACCGCTCCGTTGGTTATCAATCGTGCTTCACACGATTGACCTCGCCAAGAAGGCTAATCCCTGCAAGTGCAACCGAGAACACAAGCAAGAACAAGGTAGACACGATCTGAAATCGCGAAGTTGGGGTTTCACAAACCAAAGAACGGCGATATTATTGATCTAAGCAAAACCCAATTGTTCATGGCGGCTACTATGGAGTATATATAGGTGGGAAGACGTCCAAGGGGGTGTTGGGGTCGTGACCTAACCCTAACACACGAAAATAATGGACTTAGACTTGATACAAGGCCCAATGGCCCAATACGGTGGCGCAGCACCCTGACAGATTCTGTACTTGATTTTGTTTCGACGATTCCCGACGACTCCGGAGGAATTTGGACATGGCACCGGTGCCATTGGAAAGGCTATCCTCTCCCCTTTCCGTGCATATGTAGAACGTCCAAAACGGAGTTCGTATGCGTCCTGGGCATCTGTTTTAGTGCGTACTGCTCCTGGACTTCGAGTTGGATACGATTTGGAGTTTGGTTCGGTTTCCATCTTCTTTGAACGAATTCTCTGGTCTTCCATGTCTCTAATACTCCCTCCAAGTTCTCCTTGAACCTCTCCATGGATTCTAATCACAAATAAATCATTAAGTAGCAATCTCAAAAACATATAAGGAAATATATAAGAACGAGTTCACCTCTGAAATTAATTGTTGTGTATGAACTCTATTGATTGCATCTTGTATGTTCAATGGAGTGTTGTTTGTATCCATAGAAGTGATGTCCTCATCATCCTCTCCTTCTTGAATTGGAGTCGTCCTCGACTCAAGTTCATCTTCTATCATGTGTGGGTCCATACGTGCAACGCCATCAAATCTTCTTGTAAGCATGAAAGGAGGAGGCCAAGGTGGTGGACGGCATAGTGCACCATCTTGATCTTGTCCATCAAATAAGAGTGCACATTCACTTGAGCCAGGATCCCAAACAAATGAACATTGTGTCATATTTGTAGGTGTAATAATAATATGCATGATCTCATCATTCCCCCCTTCTTTATGACAAGCCGTCCTCGGCTTGCTCGTATGTCGAGCAAAAAGACTTGCTTTGGGGGTAGAGTTTAGGCCCGAGTGAGCACTGTCCATATTGCACAACCGCAGTGAAAAATGTTTTTGTTGTCCCTGCTGCAAGGAAAAAATACTAGAAAAACTTGACAAGATATTATTAGCGTTAGTACATTCATTTACTTGACCATGTTGTTGCAGCACAAAAGGAGCTTCCTCATTTGAACATATGTAAACTTTATGCACCATAAACATACCACTATGTTCATATTTGCCTATAGCATAAAAAATATTTCTACTTAACAAAGGCAATTGAGACTGAGAAAATATTATCTTCTCTACAATATCTAGATCACAAAGAGTGTCAAATTCAATATAGCCCAAAGTATTTAGAGAAGATAACAATTTCAGCTCATCCCTTTCACATGTAGTTGGGATCAAATGCTTAATTTCAGCACAAGTGAGTAATAAAGTATCAAATTCATTTGGTTGTTCTAGCATAGGTACAATATAATTATCAGCACACAACTCATTTTTGTTGTAAGAATCAGTAGGAAAACCAACTAATGGTAAATGTGTATTATGAAAAGGTTCATCTTGTTGCTGCTCATCGATAGTATGATTGGTAGCAAAATTCAGAACATCCAAAAACTTCTCACCTTCAACAAGTGTGTTGTGATATTCGTTACCTTTATTCTCATTTTCAGCAGTAATTGTGGGTGAAATATGAATTGATAGATCTGAATTTTCACAGGAGTTGTTGAACACCTCATTCGGTTTTGGATTTTCTACGAGTATAGGTTCTTGTTCCTGCAAAAGGTTAGGCATAGGAGGAGGTACAACAATAAAATTCTTCTCAAGCTCATGTATTTCATCTTTGCAATTGGATACACTAGTAAATGTTTCTCGCATAAGAATTTTCATATCTTTCCATGTTCGAGGTTTTTCTAAATCATTTAAATTGTTCCACCAAGTTAATGCACAACCTACTAATGCACTTGCAATATTTCTAATCTTCCTCCTCTCACACATATGACATTTTCCAAAAATTTTATCCAACTCTATTTCCCAAGCAATATATTCATCATAACCAAGACCATCATAAGAAGGAAGAGATGGGAGAATGTAATTACTTCTTGTGGAAGGTGTTATAAAGGTGGTCTGAATGTCATGTGAATCCTTGGTTGATGTTTGATTTTTAGTGAGCAACTCCATCGCCGTCTTCATCATGTCCATCATCTCAGCATATAATGCATGATTCTTGCTTTTACCTGACATTGTTAGTAGCAAACAGAAGACAACATAAAAAATATGTTATCCCTATCAACTACAAAGGATAATGGAAAAGTGGAAGTGGAATCACACACTCTCAAACGTCTTACCACGCTCTTACAAGTGTTCTTAACGACACTGCAGGTGACAAACGGTGGCCGGTATGAAGAAACCAATGAAGTGTGAGATGATTGCAAAGGTGTATCGATTCTGCTCAAGAGTAAAGTGTAGCTTGGATGACACTTTATATGTAGCAAGGATTAGCAACAATGAAATCAGATAGTAAAGTTGAATAAGTGTCCAAAGTACTTGTCAAAGTTGCTGGCCTAAATGTGTTCCTAGTAGTTCAAGCTAGCAAGACATGAGACAAAACTAGATGACGCAAATAATGCAAGCACTTCTGTTTTTCTTGTTTTTTTTTCCTCTTTTCTTGTGCGGCTTTTGTTTCTTGTTTTGCACTTGCCTTTTTCTTTTTTTTTTCTTCCTTTTTTTTCAGAATGTGCTGCAAGGGAAGAACACAATGAAAATCAATCCAAGATATCTCGTGTGTCTGTCGCAGATTTTCTGCTCAATCTTCCAAGGACAAATAGGCACACTTATAGGCTCTAAATTGGAAAACTTAGAACAGCAAGATTGTAGATATATCTCTCCTATTTAATTTCAATATATGGAAGACGTATTTTGGAAAAGAACAATAGGAGATATTGCCCCCGAAATACAGACTGTTCAGAATTTTTAGGTGAATAATAGATTCGGATCTAATGCAATTTAGACATCGATAACTATATTTTCTGGAAAAATGATGAATATGAATGTTATAGAGCACTTCTTATTCTTTCCATAAAGTACAAGAACATCAAAATCCGAGTTCGTATGTGAGAGATATGATGAAAATACCAAACTGGACAGAGGTGAATCTAATCTGGACGTGATGACGTGATTCAAAAGGATGAATCACACAATACAAAACTCAAACTAATACCAAAAACACTTTCTAAACCAGCAATATGACTCAACCACGAACACAAACTCAACAAAACCAAACTGAATAACAAAGTTGCAAAGGCTCAATATGGTTTGGACAAAGTAATGAACAGATCTACTAAACTGCAAGTTTTTTTGTGGCTTTTTTGTGGACTCTAGGTATGAAAAACAAAACTAATGTAATGGATAGATGAATTACCTAACGGGCAACCTGGAAATCTGATACCAATTGATAGGATAAGATGATGAGTCCCGATCTTCCGAAAGGTAATGGATAAGTCGATTGATGTGGAGATCTCGACGTTGATGATTAGAGGCTCTCGAGTAGAACACGAACAGCCCCTGCAATCACTACACCACCGCTCTGTTGGTTATCAACCGTGCTTCACACGATTGACCTCGCCAAGAAGGCTAATCCCTGCAAGTGCAACCGAGAACACAAGCAAGAACGTAGAAGACACGATCGGAAATCGCGAAATTGGGGTCTCACAAACCGTAGAACGGCGATATTATTGATCTAAGCAAAACCCAATTGTTCATGACGGCTACTATGGAGTATATATAGGTGGGAGGACGTCCAAGGGGGTGTTGGGATCGTGACCTAACCCTAACACACGAAAATAATGGACTTAGACTTGATACAAGGCCCAATGGCCCAATACGGTGGCGCAGCATCCTGACAGATTATGTACTTGATTTTGTTTCGACGATTCCCGACGACTCCGAAGGAATTTTGACATGGGACCGGTTCCATTGGAAATGTTATACTCTCCCCTTTCCGTGAATATGTAGAACGTCCAAAACGGAGTCCGTATGCATCCTGGGCATCCGTTTTAGTGCGTACTGCTCCTGGACTCTGAGTTGGATACGATTTGGAGTTTGGTTCGGTTTCCATCTTCTTTGAACGAATTCTCTGGTCTTCCACGTCCCTAATACTCCCTCCAAGTACTCCTTGAACCTCTCCATGGATCCTAATCACAAATAAATCATTAAGTAGCAATTTATGCTCAAAAACATATAAGGAAATATATAAGAACGAGTTCACCTCTGAAATTAATTGTTGTGTATGAACTCTATTGATTGCATCTTGTATGTTCAATGGAGTGTTGTTTGTATCCATAGAAGTGATGTTCTCATCATCCTCCCCTTCTTGAATTGGAGTCGTCCTCGACTCAAGTTCATCTGCTATCATGTGTGGGTCCATACGTGCAACACCATCAAATCTTCTTGTAAGCATGAAAGGAGGAGGCCAAGGTGGTGGACGGCATAGTGCACCATCTTGATCTTGTCCATCAAATAAGAGTGCACATTCACTTGAGCCAGGATCCCAAACAAATGAACATTGTGTCATATTTGTAGGTGCAATAATAATATGCATGATCTCATCAGTTGTCCCTTGTATCGTGCCGATCAGCCCTTTTATAGGCTAAGGAATGACCGTTACATCATTCGCCTAGCCCGACATGTGGCCCTAGCGTATTTAATAGCCTAATACACAGTCTATGGGTATTAAGCATGATTAATAGTGTGATAACGTGCTGTAATGGTTGCGTTACCTCTATTAATAGTGCTTTGATCGTGTGTCGTTAATACAATATTAATGACACGTAATCAAGTCTTGTAACTGCTGCTTTAACTGTCCCTCGAATGTCTGTGCTGAAGGAGATCCACCAATGTATTCGTTGGTGAAGGTCCAGAGGCTCCACATGTGGCAGTTCTGGAGCTTCCCTTCACGGGGAGGTAGCTCGGAAGCGCTATACACGTGTCAGTATTGGTGCTTCCCTCTGCCGGGGGTTAGGTCCGGGATCATTATACACGTGTAGATTGCAGAGCTTCCCTGTGTTGGGAGTTTAGCTCTGGATTTACATTACACGCGTCAATCTCTGGAGCTACCCATATGAGGGATGCGGGTACGGTGTAATATGACATGTGGGGCCTGGGGAGGCCTTCAATTTTGACGGGTAGAACTCTTTTGCACTTCTTGCGGTATCATAGGATACCCGATACACAGGGTATCGACAATGATCTTTCCAATCAATTCATCCAGTGTCATTTTCTTGTACCCGGGACTCTCTCTAATCATTGAGCATAGGGTAACATTGTGAGGCATGAAAGCTCTAAGGATGAGCTTCACTACCTTGTGATCATTCCACTTCTTACTTCCATATGCTCAAACCTTGTTGATGAGAGTCTTTAACCAGTTGTACATGTCCTGTGGCGACTCATCTTCTTCTATGGCAAATCTTCGCCTCTCGCACATGACGATCGCCTTCATGTGCAGTTTGCAATGTGTCCCAGATTTCCTTTGCAATCTCGAGTTCGTCCACCTTGGTGAACTCGTCCCGACTTAGTGAAGATGTGATGAGTGCTGCAGCTTGAGCATTCCGATGAATTGCTTGCTCTTGGCTTGGTGTAAGTTCTTCATCGTCGTCCGGGATATCTATTACTGTACACACAATATGTCACAAGCTAGGATTGAGTGAGATTAAGTGTATTTTCATGTTTTGCCTCCACATTGAGTAATCATTACTGTCAAAGTGTGGGGCTTTTCCTAAACGAATAGACAAATAATGGCTATTGTTAGAATCTAAACGATCGTAGTTGAAAGGATATCGAGAGTAGTCGGTGTGACTACTCCCCTTCTTCTTGTCCTCAATCTTCACTTTCCCTTTAGAGAGGGCTTTCTTTTTTAGGAGCGCCTTGAGTTCAAGCGTCTCCTCATCGTCATCCTCGAAGTCATGAATGGTGTCGAGGAGCTTCTCCAATTTTTGAGCTTTTTCATATTCAACCTTCTCTTGGTTGAGACTCTTGTGCATATCCTTCATGTCCGACATGTTCTCTTTGAGCGATTAGTCTCTTGCAAAGTGAAAGCATCTAGGCCCCCATGAGGTACGGTTTCGGTGATTAAGGACAACCTTGGATTTTACTAATGAATTTGTGAATGCAAGGTCCCCATAATCACTCAATCAAACGAAAACTATATGTCATTGGAGACCCATATACAATCACTTTATGAGATCAAATCAATGATATAAAGACAAGAAGTGAAAGCTCTTATGTCAAAGTCATTCAACCACAATTGATGACACTTAATGCTTGACAACCATCAGAAGTACAATTCCAACAAAGTCTAAGAGGTCATTTGAGCAAGACACAAAAGAATCACTTAGAAACAACTCGAAGCAAATAAAATCAACTCACCGGATCAACCGATGATTTCTGAGACCAACACATTGGTCGAGTTGGTTCAGCAGAAGAAGAAGACCTCAGAACAAAGCACTCACCGGATCATCCGATGTTAAGGGCTCAACTACATTGGTCCATCAGTACAGTTTGCAATATCCTTGGACCAAGTGTAGCACTGGATCATCCCATGTACAGAAATACACAAATCGGTCAATCACTCCAGTAAGCATCAAGTTTGAGTCAATTCTGGAGGAAGAGCCACCGGATCATCCGATGAGAAGACAAGTGCAACATCGGTCTAACAACGGTCATATCTGACACAATGACGTCATCTAAAGCAAACTTGACCGATGATAACTAAAGGGGAGACATCGGATCATCCGATGTTCGCAGAAAAGTTCTGTTAGCCTACTTTTCCAACGGCTATTTCGTGGAGGCTGGCTATAAATACCCCCTAAACCGGTCATTTTGATAAGTCTTGATCACAAAACATTCTCAACACATCCACAAGTGTTCAAGACCAAGAGCCATCAATTCTACATCATTTCGACCACATATACACCAAGAGATAGGCTAGAGCTAGCTAGAGAGAGAGTTTGTGTGCCTCCATTCTGGGTGAGTGGAATCTCTAGGATAGTGAGAGCCTTAGGGGAGTGCCCCTTGGTGTTTGTAACTGCGAGAAGACTTTCGGAGCTTGCCAAGGCATTTGTGGAAGCCCGGAGGGTCGAAGTTGTACAAGGCTTGAGCTCCACCTTGCCAAGGTTGGCAAACGGAGAAGAATAGTGGAGATCCCTCATCTCGGTGACTTGGGTGTGGCTAAACCCTTTGGTGGGTGCCACAACGTGGATGTAGGAAGATCTTGATGATCTCGGTGAACCACGGGATAAATCCTCGTGTCTCCTCGGGAGTTTGCATCCTCTTCCTCTCCCTTACATTTATGCATTTTACATTCCACGAATTTGCTATTTACCTCAATGCATAGATAGTTTGCGTAGGGAATTGGGCTTTTATGAATTAAGTTTTATTGTTTAAATTTTTGAAAAGAAGCCCAATTCACCCCCCCTCTTGGGCATTCGATCCTTACAATTGGTATCAGAGCGAGGTTGCTCATAGGATCATTCTAGCTTCACCGCTAGAGAGCTAAAATGGCCAAGGTTGGGGGTTCGGTTCCTATCTTCGAGGGCAAGAACTTTGCCTATTGGAAAGCACGCATGCGTGCTTATCTAGAGGCTATTGCTCCCGAGGTATGGGAAGCGACCCACGCGGGGTTTGGAGAACACAACTATGTTGGTGATCAAATTAAATGGGATGCTAAAGCTAGGAATGCAATCTATGAGTGCATTCGTCAAGGTGTTTTTTCTAGGATTGCTACCAAAGAAAAGGCATGTGAAATTTGGGCTTTCTTGATAGAAATTCATGAGGGTTCTTCTCGTGTGAAGGAACTTAAATATCACATGCTTAAAGCAAAATATGATGAATTTAAGATGCTACCTCATGAAAATGTTAATGAGATGTTCTCTCGCTTGAATGTACTTATTGAAGAAATTAATGCTCTTGACATTGCTTCTCTTGGCAAGGGACTCATCAACCGCAAGATCCTCATGCTCTTTCCCAAGCCAAATTACAACATCATCAACTCCATGCTCCAAAAAGAGTCTCTTGATCACATTGAAGTTTCGGAGCTCATTGGAGAAATTCACGCTTGAGATGAGTGTGCTTGGGATGATGGAGCAATCATCTTCAAAAACAATTGCTCTAAAGGCCTCCACCAAGAAAACAAGCCTTAAGAAGAAGAAGGTGGTTGAGCCTAACTCAAGTGAAGAAGAGCAAGCATCAAGTGAAGATGAAGATGATGAGCTTGCATTGATGATGAGAAAGTTCTCACGCTTGAACTCCAAGATTACCAAGAAGGGATACACCTTTGATCCCAAGAAGAAAGCGTTTCTACTAAGGAGAGATGATCACAAGACTTGCTACAATTATGATGATCAAGGCCACATCTCCTATGATTGTCCAAAACCGGACAAAAGAAGAGAGAACTACAAGAGCAAGCATCACAAAGAGAGTGATGATGATGAAGAAGAGGCCAAACCCAAACCAAGAGCCTTTGGGAAGAAGAAACATGACAAGAGCAAGAAGGCAAGACTCTTCCCAAAGAAGAGAAATGGCCCACAAAAGGTTTTCATGTGTGAGGCAAATGAATGGGTCACCGACGAAGAAACAAGTGATTAGGAGAGTGAAGCGGAAGAAGGAAGCTTGGCCGGCCTCGCCATTGCCAACAATGATGATTCACCTCTTCATCCACCGCCCATGTGCCTCATGGCAAAAGGTAACACCAAGGTATGTGACGACTCTAGTGATGATGAGATTTCCCCCGATGATTTAACTTCTTTGATAAATGAATATCATGCTATCATTAAGAGGGAAAAGAGTAAGGTTAAAGCTCTTGAAGAAACTCGTGCTAGACTTGAGAGTGCTAACCTCGATTTGCTTGACAAGTATGAAAGCATACTCAAATAGCATGACACGCTCAAGTCTCATGTCAAGCAAATTGAGGAAGAAAAGGCTAAAATCAAGTTAGATAATCATGAGCTTAACTTAGCACACCAAACACTCTTGGAAGAGCACAACAAGTTAGTACAAGAACATCAAACACTTAACCTTGATCATGACGTGCTTGATCAAGAGTTGAAAAATACAAAGAAGCAAACTCTTAATGATAGGATATCCATTACTTCTCATGTCACTAATTCCTTGAACAAGTCTTTGCCTTTGAAAGCAAATGCTAGGGAGAAGGACTTGTTGGAAGAAATTGAGAGTCTCCGCACTAGTGTGGCTATACTTTCAAAAGGGGAAGTCAAGCACAAGGAAATTCTCTTCCAACAAGCAAAGTCCTTCAACAAGAGAGGACTTGGATCCTTCCCGGTGCCTAACAAAGGGAAGGTGCCCTCACCGGAGCTTAGAACAAGCTTCATCAAGGAAGTTGGTTCTTATTGCCAACATTGTGAGGTCACCGGTCACCACACAAGGGAGTGTCCTCTTCCTAACCGACCTTCTCCAAAGTTGCCTATTAATTACAAATCTACTTTCAATGATCGTCATTATCTCTTGAGTAAAGTAGATGGCAAGGTGAAGGCTAGGTTCATTGGCAAGGACATGAAGGGGATGAAGGGGAAGCTCCCCAAGCAACTTTGGGTCCCAAAGACTCTTGTATCACACATACAAGGACCTAAGTTGGCTTGGGTGCCTAAAGTTAAAAATTGAATTCATGTGTGTAGGTGAACTACAAAGCCGGAGGAAAGCATTGGGTACTCGATAGCGGGTGCACCCAACATATGACCGGCAATGATGGTATGTTCACCACCATAGAAAACCCCGGCAATCATGAACAAGTCACCTTTGGTGATAACTCTAAGGGAAAGGTAATTGGGTTAGGTAAAATTGCTATTTCAAATGATTTATCCATTTCCAATGTTTTGTATGTCAAGTCGCTTAGCTTTAATTTACTTTCCATTGCACAACTATGTGATCTTGGACTAACATGCACATTTAGCAAAAATGATGTTGTTGTGAGTAGTGAAACAAGCCAAGACATAGTCTTCAAAGGATTTTGGCATGGACATATCTACCTAGTAGACTTCTCCAATAAGAATGCTAGCTTGACCACTTGTCTTTTCACTAAGACAAGTTTGGGATGGCTATGGCACCGACACATAGCGCACATTGGGATGAGCAAACTCAAGAAGTCATTCAAGCTTGGGATGGTGACCGGCGTGAAGTATGTCACTTTTGAGAAAAACAAGCTTTGTAGCGCTTGTCAAGCCGGGAAGCAAGTTGCTTCACACCACCCAATGAAGACAATGGTGTCAACCTCCAAGCCACTTGAGCTACTCCACATGGACCTCTTCGGACCGTCCACATATCAAAGCCTTGGCGGTAACCTCTATTGTCTTGTTATAGTTGATGACTACTCTCGCTATGCTTGGACTCTATTTCTAGGTGACAAGAGTGAAACTCCGGAAGTGTTCAAGACCTTCCCCAACCGCGCTCAAAGGGAATTTCAACTTCACATCATCAAGGTCCGAAGTGACAACGGCACCGAATTCAAGAACTACAACATTGGGGAGTGGTGTGACCGTGAAGGCGTGAAGCATGAGTTTTCGGCCACGTACACCCCTCAACAAAACAGTGTCATTGAGAGGAAGAACAAGACACTCATCACTCTTGCGAGAGCAAAGCTTGATGACTACGGCACGTCGGAGAAGTTTTGGGCCGAAGCAATCAACACGGCGTGCCATGCCGCAAATAGGGTCTATCTCCATCGACTACTACAAAAGACCTCGTACGAGCTTCTCATTGAGAGAAAGTCCAACATCTCCTACTTTCGAGTCTTTGGATGCAAGTGCTACATCTACTGCAAGAAAAGGCTCGGTAAGTTTGAAAGAAGATGTGATGTTGGTATATTTCTTGGTTATGCATCAAACTCAAAAGCATATCGAGTATTCAACCAAACCTCCGGTTTAGTTGAGGAAAGTTGTGATGTTGAGTTTGATGAATCTAATGGCTCCCAAGAGGAGAGTTTTGGTCATGATGAAATAGATGATGAGCCTCTACGAGAAGCCATGAAGAACATGACCATTGGAGACATCAAGCCTGAAGTTGAGGAGAGCCATGATCAAGGGGGAGCTTCAAGTTCCAACAACAACACCTCCATGGCGCCTCAAGTTGACGAAGAAGAGAAGGATGATCCATTGCCGACTCAAGACTCACAAGCACAACAACATCAAGAAGAAGAAGTCCATGATCAAGTCCAACCACAAGAGGAGCAACACGCATCACCTTCGCCAAGTGCTTCACAACCACTTATGAGGCATGGACGCATCTCCAAGGCGCATCCGATGGACCAAATCATTGGAAGTCCGTCAAGGGGTGTAAGTACACGTTCTCGCCATTTCGCTTCATTTTGTGAGCACTACTCGTTTGTTTCATGTGTAGAACCCACTCACATTGAGGAAGCACTCCAAGACCCAAATTGGGTGATGGCCATGCAAGAAGAACTCAACAACTTCATCCGCAATGAAGTTTGGGTGTTGGAGGAGTGACCCAGGACAAGAACGTCATCGGGACAAAGTGGGTGTACCGCAACAAACAAGAAGAGAATGGCGCCGTGGTCCGCAACAAGGCAAGACTTGTGGCCAAGGGGTTCTCGTAAGTTGAAGGACTAGACTTTAGGGAGACATTTGCCCCGGTCGCCCGGCTAGAAGCCATCCGTATACTCCTTGCTTTTGCTTCACATCACAATATTAGACTTTATCAAATGGATGTGAAAAGTGCCTTTCTTAATGGTTACATTAACGAGCTTGTTTATGTTGAACAACCTCCCGGGTTTGAAGATCCGAGGAATCCTAATCATGTGTATAGGTTGCACAAGGTGCTCTACGGGCTCAAGCAAGCACCTAGGGCGTGGTATGAACGACTACGGGATTTCCTTATCATACAAGGATTCAAGATCGGGAGGGTGGACACTACGCTATTCACCAAATACATCAACGGAGATTTGTTCATTTGTCAAATTTAAGTTGATGATATTATTTTTGGTTCAACTAACGAAGCTCTTAGCCATGAGTTTGGCAAAATGATGTCTAGGGAATTCGAGATGTCAATGATTGGAGAGCTCAACTTCTTCCTTGGATTTCAAATCAAGCAACTTCAAGAGGGGACCTTCGTCTATCAAGAGAAGTACACCAAGGACCTCTTGAAGAAATTTGAGATGGGAGATTGTAGCTCAAGAAGCACTCCAATGGCAACTAATTGTCATCTCGACGCGGATAAGGACGATAAACCTATTGATCAATCTAACTACTGTTCTATGATTGGTTCATTGCTTTATCTTACCGCATCTAGGACCGATATCATGTTTAGTGTATGCTTGTGTGCTCGCTTTCAAGCGGCACCTAAAGAATCGCATAGGAAGGCGGTCTTTAGGATACTTAGGTATCTTAAGCATACCCCTAGTATGGGCTTGTGGTACCCTAAAGGTGCAAAATTCCACCTCTTGGGATACTCGGATTCAGACTTTGCCGGATGCCGCGTGGATCGCAAGAGTACCTCCGGTGGGTGCCACTTGCTTGGGCGTTCCCTAGTATCTTGGTCTAGCAAGAAGCAAAATTCCGTCGCCTTGTCCACGGCAGAAGCGGAATATATAGCGGCCGGTGCATGTTGTGCCCAAATTCTCTATATGAAACAAACCCTTTTGGACTTTGGTATTAAACTTGGTTGCGTGCCTCTCCTTTGTGACAATGAAAGTGCGGTTAAGATAGCCAAAAATCCCGTTCAACACTCCTGCACTAAGCACATTGATATTCGCCATCATTTCTTGAGGGACCATGAAGCTAAGGGAGACATCTCATTGCGAGGTGTTAGGTCCAAAGAACAATTGGCGTATATCTTCACTAAATCACTAGATGAGAAAACTTTTTCTAGGCTAAGAAGTGAGTTAAATGTGCTAGATGCAACGAACGTCATGTAAGAATGCACTTCATATAGGTCTTGCCTAACTCTCAAAGGATAGGGGTGAGCAAGGGTTAGCTTGGGATGGAGGTTCTTTTGGGTTTTCCCAAGGTTTGGAGAGTGTACCTCCCTGAAGAAGCCTTTGAAAGGTTCAAATTTGGCAAGATAGATTTATTTTATGCCTTGCATGATGCCTGCCATATAGACTTAAAATTACTTGCACTATAAAATGTTTGGCATTGCATACGGTAGATTGTCACAAAGGGGAACCCACCTCATGATAATGAGACTTGTTTGAAATGCAATATCTCAACTCATATAAGGTGGAAAGAACAAAATGTTAGGTGCGTTAATGCCTAGAGGAACATGCTTTAAAGAGATAGAAGTCTTCATACTCTACCTCACAAAGCATGGGCCTTACATTTTATTTGGATAATTTCCTCCTATTTTTCTCGATGTTCCATTTGCTTTAAGGCCTAGCCAAGTTATTGGCATATTAGTATTTTTGAGGGGTAAGGGGTTGCCCAAAAAGTCCTAAGACATGTGTTTCTCATTGATTGTTTGTTTGGTCAAAGGACATATATGGGATGTTGCTGTTTAGTAGTCATCGGATTATACGACGCTTAGGCCAGACCATCATCGGATCAATTGGTGTTCAAAAGCCAAGAGTCAGACTAGTCAGCAACACAAATCAACCGACGCGTTCATTTGGAGAAACATCGGTACATCCGGTGTTCACAATTTTGGAACTGTGACAATTTCCACCGATGATATTCCCTTCCACATCAGTCCATCCGATGTCAACGGTATCTTTTTGAATACCTATACTGTGACATTCGACCGATGCTATTTCTTTGCACGTCGGACCATCCGGTGTCAACGGCACTCTTTGGAATACCCTAACTGTGCCATTCGACCGATGCTTCTAACGACCAACGTCAGTCCATCCGGTGTTAAAGTTTCGGCTAGGGTTTGGGACCCAATATTTAAATGGCCCTTCATCTCCGCCGGTTTCTCTCTCCCCGATCTCGACTCACCCGCCGCCGTTCCTCTCGCCCTGCGCCGCCGCCACCCTCCGGTCGCCGCCGCCGCAGCACCACTGCAGCAGCCGCCGCCGCACCACAGCCGCCGACACCACTCACCTCCACCGCAACCACCGCCGTCGCTCCACCAAAGCGCCGCCGACCATCGCCCGTGCACCACCACCGCCCATGCCCCATGCACAGCCTCACCTCCATGGTGCCTCCCTCTACTGTTGCCGACGCTAGGGTTTCCTGGCCCCGTCAATCTCCGCGTCGCCGTTCCGTGCGTTCAATGTCGACGACTTCGTTCACGCGCCCGATTGCAATGGCTCGTGACAAGAAAAACAAGGTCAAGGCCATTGTGGAGCCGGCCGCGAAGAAGCAGAAGCTCTCGAAGGAGGAAAAGAAGGCGTTGATGGCCGCTCGCGCCGCCGAGGAGCGAGAGCGTGGCCGAGGAGGGTCTTTGAGGATCCGCGAGGCTCGTCCAAGGTAGCCTCCCGTGATCGATGAGTCCGAGGCCGAAGAAGAGCCGGAAGAGCCACTTGTCCGCCGGCGCTCAGCCCGGACCCGTGGGGGACATCCCCCGGCAGCACCACGTCCGAGACCGACGGGTGCCGATCGTCGTGAGGACAGTGAGGCCCAGAGAGCCATCTACGAGATGGACACCACCGTCCGTGTCGGTGAAGGTGTCTGTTTGGCTGATTACCGGAAGATGAAGGCCAAGCAACTCCGAAAACTCAGATGGAGTATCTTGCTTGAGGAGTGGTACCCGAAGCCCAGAGAGGCTCTTGTGGACAGTTGTTTCTGGACTGTGACACAGGCGTCGCTGTATGATACCTACAGACGCCGAGGCCACAAGTTATTTCAGCACAACTTTCTGGACTGGGATCAGCTCACCCTGGCTGCAGAGACAGAGATACGCCCTTACTTTGAGAGATACAGAGGGCTGGCTCAGTTGATGTCCTATGAGAGGAGTTCTTATGTGGAGGATTGGGTACACGTGTTCTACGCTACCCTATACGTCTCTGAGGGCCGCAGGTCGATTGACTTCATATTCATGGGCCAGCACTATCACTTGACGAGGCAGACACTGGCACAACTGCTGGGAGTGGACCTGCACAACACTTGCGTGCATGAGAGGGTGTATGGTCAGGCAGACCCACCGAGGAGGCCGCTCACTGGAGGAGTGGAACCAGCACTGGAGGAGATACGTTATTTGTTTGGCCCGACCTTCTCTCCAGACCAGCCGAGGGTACCGACTCTGTTGACTCCAGCTACGCGCACAGTGCACCTTGCCTTGCGCCGCACACTCTTGCCGAGGTCCGGTTACTTAGAGGGGCTCACCAGTCTGTAGCAGACCCTCCTGTTCTACATCATGAACGGGATGGAGTTTGATATAGTGGACGTCCTCATATGCGAGATGGAGGATGTGATCACTGACGGAGTGGGCATGATGAGGCAGCTCGTGTATGGACACTGGATCAGCTACCTGCTCTCCATGATGGTCCCTGAGGAGTCCACCGTGCATGACCGTCTTACTGACGAGAGTGTCACACGGTTCGGTCACTACCGTGCCCCAGCTCCTGGAGACCACCGCCTTGGCCGTCCAGTCGAGCGTCAGGTCACGGCTCGTCTATCTGAGGAGGACTGGTCGGATTTGGAGGAGGATGAGAGGTTGGCTGAGGCAGAGGCTCAGGGTGAGGACTTGCAGCACATATGGTCCGAGAGCGACACGGATGACAGTGTCGAGGAGTACTTCCCACCTCCTCCCTCACCCAGTCAGCACGACGCGGAGGCTGGAGGCTCTACAGTGCCATCCCCTTCTCCACCTCCCGTCTCAGAGGCACAAGTTTCTCAGCTGTCCGAGCCCACATCTCTCCTACAGCAGATGGTTGAGCAGCAGCGCTTGGACCGGCTTGCAGCTGAGCAGGCCCGAGCGGAGCAGGCAACACGACTTCTGGAGCTCCAGAAGCAGTAGCAGGAGAAGCAGAGCCAGATCACCTGTGAGAGGCATGAGGACACTGACCGGCTGACTGGGCTCATTGACCAGATGCACCAGCGCTCCCTCGACCAGCAGCAGCAGACGCAGCAGGCGATGATGGGCATCCTGGGGTTGATCACCAACCTCTACACTCAGACCGGGATTGCCCTCCCATCGCAGCTGCAAGGAGTTGCTCCACCTCCACCTGTTCTCGCTCCAGCTGCCGCTCCGGTGCCGAATATGCCGATCCCTTCGATCAGCATGTCTCCACTGCTGGCTTTGGGCGCACCAATTAACTCTCCGATGTCGGCCACGACACTATTCCAGCAGACGCCGGCATCCGTTGCCAGTGCCCCTGTTCCAGCAGCACCTACCCAGCAGGCACCTCCTACGGCTCCGACAACTCCTTCCACTACTCCAGGCAGCAGCTCCGACGACAGCGACGGTGACCAGTTCGTCATCGCGCCTAGTACTCAGGGTTCTTAGGCACTCGGATCCCTTTTTGGTGTCTTGATGCCAAAGGGGGAGAAGAGTTAGAGGAGTCAGGGGAGGATAGCTTAGTCTCAGGGGGAGTGTCCTAGCCTTAGGGGGAGTTTACCTATATCATCTTTGTAATTCGATATCATCATCTTTTGTAATTTGATACTTTTGCTACTCATTTGGTGTTTATTGAGTACTCTTAAGTTGTTAATCGATTAAGCTTATTTGGTGCCTATCTTATGATCGCTTATTCACTTGAGTTATTCTTTGATTGAGCTTTCAAATTTGAAGTGTAATAATCTTGTATTCATTGCATATCCTCTTAAGCTTCGTACTATCAAATTCATTACTATTGTGCTTTAATTGTTGTGTTGTCATCAATCACCAAAAAGGGGGAGATTGAAAGCATCTAGGCCCCCATGAGGTACGGTTTTGGTGATTAATGACAACCATTGGATTTTACTAATGAATTTGTGAATGCAAGGTCCCCATAATCACTCAATCAAATGAAAACTATATGTCATTGGAGACCCATATACAATCACTTTATGAGATCAAATCAATGATATAAAGACAAGAAGTGAAAGCTCTTATGTCAAAGTCATTCAACCACAATTGATGACACTTAATGCTTGACAACCATCAGAAGTACAATTCCAACAAAGTCTAAGAGGTCATTTGAGCAAGACACAAAAGAATCACATAGAAACAACTCGAAGCAAGTAAAATCAACTCACCATATCAACCAATGATTTCTGAGAACAACACATCGATCGAGTTGGTTCAGCAGAAGAAGAAGACCTCAGAACAAAGCACTCACCGGATCATCCGATGTTAAGGGCTCAGCTACATCGGTCCATCAGTATAGTTTGCAATATCCTTGGACCAAGTGTAGCACCAGATCATCTGATGTACAGAAATACACACATCGGTCAATCACTCCAGTAAGCATCAAGTTTGAGTCAATTCTGGAGGAAGAGCCACCGGATCATCCGATGAGAAGACAAGTGCAACATTGGTCTAACAACGGTCATATCTGACACAATGACATCATCTAAAGCAAACTTGACCGATGATAACTAAAGGGGAGACATCGGATCATCCGATGTTCACAGAAAAGTTCTGTCAGCCTACTTTTCCAATGGCTATTTCGTGGAGGCTGGCTATAAATACTCCCTAAACCGGTCATTTCGATAAGTCTTGATCACAAAACATTCTCAACACATCCACAAGCGTTCAAGACCAAGAGCCATCACTTCTACATCATTTCGACCACATATACACCAAGAGATAGGCTAGAGCTAGCTAAAGAGAGAGCTTGTGTGCCTCCATTCTGGGTGAGTGGAATCTCTAGGATAGTGAGAGCCTCAGGGGAGTGCCCCTTGGTGTTTGTAACTGCGAGAAGACTTCCGGAGCTTGACAAGGCGTTTGTGGAAGCTCGGAGGGTCGAAGTAGTACAAGGCTTGAGCTCCACCTTGCCAAGGTTGGCAAACGGAGAAGAATAGTGGAGATCCCTCGTCTCGGTGACTTGGGTGTGGCTAAACCCTTTGGTGGATGCCACAATGTGGATGTAGGAAGATCTTGACGATCTTGCCGAACCACGGGATAAATCCTCGTGTCTCCTCGGGAGTTTGCATCCTCTTCCTCTCCCTTACGTTTATGCATTTTACATTCCGTGAAGTTGCTATTTACCTCAATGCATAGATAGTTTGCGTAGGGAATTGGGCTTTTATGAATTAAGTTTTATTGTTTAGGTTTTTGAAAAGAAGCCCAATTCACCCCCCCCCCTCTTGGGCATTCGATCCTTACACAAAGAGTGCTGCTCTGATACCAATTGAATGTGGCCTAGAGGGGGGTGAATAGGCCTTTTCGATTTTTAGTCGGAACCTGCAACACTGAGCAACTTGATCAAATATCAGGAAATCGGACTAGTCCGGTAGAGTGCGGACTACTCCGGTGCATGCGGACTAGATTGATCAAGTTAGATCAATGATTTTAATACAAGCACAATACGCAGCAGAATATATTATGTAACTTGAAAGTATTGAGTCAATGAAATTAAGTATAACACAAACTAACTTTGATTTCAATGTTTTAATGTAAGATGGACAAGATCAAATAAACCCTAGAATATGATATGAAAAACTTAAGAACAAGTTTGACACAAGATTTTATCCCGTGGCCCGGTTCCCACAAAGACAACCTACGTCCACGTTGAGGAGCCCACGAAAGGACCGGGTCATCACTGACCCTAACCTCATCGAATCGCCACAAAGGCCAATTCTCTTTCACTATCACAAGGGTAAATCACCAAGTTCAAGGGGCCTTCTCACAAGTTGAGGGCTCCCCAAGATTACAAGTCAAACACCACCAAGAACACACCCTTATGATCAATAATGAAACAATAGGAGTGTGTTAGAGAATCAAACCCAAGATCTCAAACGAGTGGAATCGTGTCTCTCCTTTGATCCAAAGTGAATCCTCAAGGATTTGATCTTTCTTGCGTTGGATTGCATGGAGAGATGTGTTTTCTAAGCTCTTGGAGGGTGTGATGGCGCAGGGAGTCGAGAGAGTTGAAAGTAGGGTCGTGCACATCTATTTATAGGGTGTTTCCAAAAGTTACCGTTAGGGTTTCGAGGGTCCAGACTAGTCCGTGGTGGAGTCTGGACTAGTCAGGTGTGCGGCGTGTAGGAAACCCTAAGTTCTCAGGAAGATCGGTCTTGTCCGGCTTAGGGCGGACTAGTACGATTTAGGCTCTGGAAGAATTTGGACTAGTCCGGTTATTAACGGACTAGTCCGACTGTGTTGAATCCCTTAGTGAATTGGGGACAAGTCTGCACTTGGAGGACTGGTCCGATTTTAGTCAGAGAGGTTATCAGACTAGTCCGGATATTATCGAACTTGTCCGATGTCATGCAAAGTTGTGAAGTGTTGAGGACTAGTCCGCACTGGGGAGGACTAGTCCGATCTTAGTCAGAAAGATATCGGACTAGTCCGTGGTAATATGGGACTAGTCTAGTCTGTATAAACCTGGGCTGTGCAGACAAGTCCGCACTGGGAGGACTTGTTCAATTTTGAACACAGGGATTATCAGACTAGTCCGGTTACTATCGGACTAGTCCGGACCTGTATAAATTAGTGCAGTGAATGAGTTTTCTTGTGCTTGAGCTCTTGGGGTGTGTTTCTCCAACACACTCCATACACAACGATCTAATCTATTCAACTCTTGAGCTTTTTTCCATATAGATCCTTATTCTCCTTTCTTTTTGCGCTTTCTTCATAGTTTCATTAGAACCTGCGCTCATCTCAACAATTTTGTTAAGATCTCATTTGTTTGTCATAAATCAACCAAAACCCATAAGGGATGCCTAGATGCACTTTTAGATGTTGTCTTTCAAGTAGTTCCGGACCTCCGAGATCCATGCATCAGATCTTATTTGTGCTTCTGGATCTTGCACGCTTGGTTGCTCGGAGCTTCCTATAGCGCCTACGATCCTTGGTGGACGTCATAGTAACAGGGCCACCGGGACCACCAGCTTCGGGGTGCTGGTCTCGTCCCCATCACTTAGTTTGGCAGGCTGAGCGCCAGGTGTCGGTAATCTCTTGAAAAAAAACCTATCGGTGTGTGAGCCCTGGTTGAACCTTTCGTCTAGAGATCGTCAGCCTCAGCGTTGTTGAGATGGCAGACATGGCATAGGTCTGGGACTGGAACTCCTTTTCCAACTTCTGGACTTCAAGAAAATATGCAACAAGCTGAGGGTTATTACAACTACATTCACCTTTGACTTGTTTGATGAAGAGCTACGAATCACCCTTCACCAAGAGCTGTCGGACACCAAATGATAGCACCGTCTTGAGTCCGAAGATGAGAGCTTCGTATTCTACCATGTTGTTGGTCGCCTTGAAGTCAAGGCGTACCATGTACTTGACCTTCTACCCGGTCGGAGCAAGGAGAAGGATTCCAACTCTGGCCCCTTGCTTCTGCATGGAGCCATCAAAGTAGAGAGTCCAGTGAGGCTCAGTGAAGACTGGGACCTTAGGTTTCAGCTTCTGTTGGCTAAGTCCCCCCCCCCAAACTTGATGGAGAAGGTGTTCACTCCGCCACGAAGTCAGCCAACGCTTGACTCTTGATTGAATGTCGAGGCAGGAATTTGAGATCAAACTCTACCAGCTCTGCAGCCCACTTGGCGATATTTCTCGTTGAATTGGGGTTATGCAAAATAGCATGCAGTGGATAAGATCTTACCACTGATATCTTGTGGGCTTGGAAATAATGATGTAGCTTTCTTGAGGCAATAATAACTGTGTACTGCAGCTTATGCACCAAAATGTATCAAGTATTAGCGTCACGAAGTACTTCACAGATGAAGTATACTAACCGCTGGACAGTTCGGACCCTCCCGGAGGGGTCTGAAGTTTTTCTTCATCAATCTGAACCCTCTTGGAGGGGTTTGTATCTTCTTCTTGAGCGGAAGATACTCTCTCGGACGAGAGAGGTTGATCCACATACATCTTGCCTTTAGGTTCCATGCCTAAGGGCTAGGACCCAGACTCACCCTCAGGTAGCTCCGGACCTTACCGAAGGGGTCCGAGCTCCTAAGTTGAAGATGTCTCTCGTCTTTCTGCAACTAGGACCATGCTCACGACCTCCATAGTTGCAGCGATGTAAAGCAGAAGAGGCTCATCAGGTTCTGGAGCTATCATGATTGGTAGTGTGGTGAGGTGTTGCTTGAGTTCTTGGAACGCCTTCTCTACTTTTTCAAACCAATGGAATGGCCAGACTTCCTCAATTTTTTGAAGAAGGGAAGTGCTCGCTCTACCAACCTTGAGATGAACTGGCTTAGTGAAGCTAAACATCCAGTAAGCTTCTAGACATCCTTGATGCGGGCTAGAGGCCGCATTGCTTCAATGGATTTAATTTTGGCCGGATTTGCTTCAATTCCTCGGTGGGTCATCAAGAAATCAAGAAGATTTCCGGAGTTAATCCCGAAGACACACTAGTCAGGATTTAGCTTCATGCGTGTCAAGCGCAGTTTGTCAAAGACTGATTGGAGATTGTCCAGTAGAGAATCTTTGTTCTTCACCTCGACAACGATGTCAACTCCCTAAAGGTTTTGTGCATAGCTCACACAAAGGTGGAGAGAGCCTTTTTGAGAACATAAGACATTGTTGTATAACAATAAAGACCATCTACCGTAATAAGAGCAATATGTTCTTCATCTTCCTTAGACATTGGTATTTTATGAAATCCATAATATGCATCTAAGAAATATAAAAGATCACAGTCAGAGGTAGAATCCACTATTTGATCTATTCTTGGTAGTGGAAAGGGATCTTTTGGGCATGTCTTATTCAGTGTGGTGTAGTCGATGCACATCCGAAGCTTCCCGCCCGCCTTTGGCACAACAACTGGATTTGCCAAGCACCATGGATGATGAACCTCTTGGATGAATCTAGCATCGAGCATCTTCTTGATTTCTTCTTGGATGAAGTTTTGTCGCTCAACAGACTGTTTTCGGGGCTTCTGCTGTATGGACCGTGCAACGGGGTATATCTTCGGATGATGCTCGATCACTTCTCTGGGGATCCCAAGCATCTTTGACGGTTTCCATGCAAACCCATTGACATTCGTCCGAAGGAAAGTGGTGAGCGCGAATTCCTATTTGTCATTCAGATTGCTCGCTATGCGAGTTGTTTGAGTAACATCAGAACCAATTTGGATGACTTTGATGGGAACGTCGGTGTCGCCACTTAGCTGCATCGGAGGTGTAGTTTTTGAGATGTGATGGTGCGAGCATGAAGGTTGAGCATGTTGATCCTTGCCGGATTCAGCTTCTTGCGCTACTGTGAGCGCATGATGCTTTTCCTGCGTAGTGACCCCAGTAGTTTGATCCCCTCGAATTCGGAGGACGCCTAACGGAGTTGGCATCTTCAACACAAGGTAGCAATTGTGGGCCACCACCACGAACCTATACAGGGCTAGCTTGCCTAGGATGGCGTTGAAGGGTAAGTTGATTTGTGCCACATCAATTACCAGCTTCTCACACCGGTAGTTCTCCGGTGTCCCGAAGGTCATCTGGAGAGTAACATAGTCGAGAGGAGTTATAGCTCCTTGACCCACTCCGGAGAATGAGCGCGATGGTCTCAGATTTGAGAGGCTGAGCTGGAGCTTCACAAAGGTTGCGAACCTGATCAAATTGAGAGTTGTGCCACCATCCACCAAGCCATGGAAGAGCTGGATATTGTTGATAGTTGGGGAGACCATCAGGGGCAATTGTCCAGCTCCTTCCATGTTCTTTGAACAGTCCGAAGCATCGAATGTGATGGAAGTGTCCATCCACTTTCGTGGGGCTCCTCCTTGGCGGTGGGAGCAGCAACAACCATCTCTTGACGCAAAGATTTCAGAATGCACCGAAAGGTAATGTCCCAAGACCCTCCATACATCATATGTAGACTACCTTCAACGTCTTCTTGGCATCTTGGAATCCTAACTCCTGATTAGACGGAGCTTCCTTGACTTTTTATTTTCCTTCCTGCCGGCGGAAAGGTGTGTCATCTTGACGCTTGCTCTTGGGTTCAACAAGCCTTCTGACCTCACTACAGTCTTCAAGCTTGTGGGCTGTAGACCTATGGATCAGACACCACATATTGTCACCATCTTCAGACGATGGTCAAGGTCACTTGTCGGGGCATGGTCCCCGGGCACCTGGTGTTGCGGTAGCGACAACTGTAAGTGTGTCGGCAAGTGACTTCTTTTTGCCACTTGACTTCTTTTTCTTTTTGCCACTGCTATTGGCGGTAGCTCTAGCTTTGGAGGCAAACTGACCAGGCCCCATAGTTGGTTTGGAGTGCATCTCACGACCCCCACAGCTCTGGCACATTTTTTAGCCAGGCTGAAGAGTTCCGTGACACTACTGACATCCTTGGTTGCCAGCTTCTCCAGCATCTTCTTATCCCGAACACTCTGTCGGATGGCGACAATCATAGAGGCGTTTCAGATAGAAGGAATTGTATTATGTACCTGAGAGAATATCTGGATGAAGGATCGAAGTGACTCTCCCAACTTTTGCTGTACTACAAAAAGGTCCAGCTCGGTGCCAGACTGGGTGTATGAGCTCCCGAAGTTGGCGATGAACTGGCGACAAAGCTCCCCCCAACTGAAGATGGAGTTCGGGGCCTAGCTCATGAACCAGGACCTGAATGTCCCGATTAAGGCCACTCAGAAGTATTTGGCACAGATTGCTTCATTACCACCAGCAGCGAGAATAGCAGTAGAATAAATTTGCAGAAATTTGGCAGGATTGACAGTCCCATCGTATTTTTCTGGCAGTTGGGGCCTGAATCTGGCAGGCCACTCCACAATACGAAGATGTGGAGCAAGTGATGAACAACTACCTCCAACTCCTAGAGGAGAAGGATTCTCACGAGCAAGTCACCTTTCGCGACTATGCTCGATATTGGTGCAACCGTCCTGCTGCATGAAATGGCGATCAAGCTCTGCCTAAAAATCTTTGGTCGGGAGAATCGATGTGGTGTGAGTACGAAGATCCCCTGAGGGCGTACGAGACATCGCGTGCTGAGAGGGAACACGTCTCCTGAGCAGCGATGCCATAGGATCAAGTCTAGCAAACAAGGTCCTGTTACGAGCAGATGTCTACCCTGCATTGGGCAGAGGCTGATTGTTGAGCGATGTTGTTGCGACTGCAACAAAATGCTCAACATCTGCTCGCCATTGCTCAAGTGCATCCGGAGATGCACCTGGCGCTGAAGTAGAGTCTGCGGTGTGTTCAGCGCGTTCTCTGAGTTGTTAGTCGATCCTGTGACTGGCGTGAAGGCACCATCTTGTTGAGCAACATTTGCTATTGTAGTAGGTGGTGGTGGAGGTAGTGGCAAGTTGTTTGCCGGCTGTTGAGCTCCAACAGGGCGAGAGGTGTCACCAACTGCGTTTCCAGCAACGGGTTGAGCAGTCGGGCCACTGGATGCAGCGACTGAGTTCACCATCTTTGAAAATCTCGAGGTTCCCCCCTACCTAGTGCGCCAAATGTTGAAGTGTTCCAATTACACTTCCTCTGGTACTACTAAGAAGTAGCTCGCAGAGGTTTGTATTTAGGCATGGAGCAAAATCAAGAATCAAAGACATTGAGACACAAGGAGTTTTACGTGGTTCGGGCCGCCTGAGCGTAATATCCTACTCCATGGAGTGTTTGTGTATTGTATAAGCTTGTGTAAGCTTTAGTGTGGATGAGTGAGAATGTGTGAGGATGTCTATCCGAGATTGAGTTCCCTTCTACCATGCAACACAATCCTTTTATATGCTAAGGGCTGGCTGTTACAGTATGTGTCGTGGCCCGACAGGTGGCCCCAGGTGTAATAACTACCCTATACATGATCTACGAGGTTAAGGGGGTTAATAGTGTGATAACATGCCTTAATGGCAGTGTTATCGATCTTGATAGTCCTCTGATTGTGCGTCATTAATATGGCATTAATGACGTGTTAACGAAGTCTTGTACCAGCCAATTGATAGCCCTTGAATGTCCGCGCCATTGGAGATCCCGGAGTCTCCCCGTTGTAGACATAGAACCGGGTGTGTGACACGTGGTAGCTCCGGAGCTTCCCTTTGCAAGGAGGTAGGTCTTGAGCTACTGGAAACATGGCAACATCAGAGCTTCCCCTGTTGGGGAGGCAGGTTCGGCACCCTGGGGCACGTGGCAGCACCGGAGCCATCCTGGAGAGGGAGGTAGGTTCGGTACTACGGGACACGTGGCAGCACCGGAGCCACCCTAAGGATGGTGGTAGTAGAGGTGGCAATTGGGACGGGTCAAATTCGAACGGCCCGAAGCACGACATGACGGCCTGACACCTAGCCCGGCGTGACACGAAATTGTTTCGGGCCGTGCCGGCCCGACACGAGAACCCGAGCCGTGTCGTGCCTCATTTTTGGGCCCGTCAAGCGGCATGACCCGGCACGAGTTTTCGGGTCGTGCAGGACAGCAAGATAACAACACGAGGCTCGAGCACAACACGTAAAAAATTGGCAGGCTAACCAGGCCGCGCTAGCGCAACAAAACAAGCGCAATGCGCGAGGATCAAGAGATCATCCAAGCAGGCCCACGCACACGAAGAAGCCCAAGAACAGTGGTTGGTAGCAGCTCAAGGAGATCGGTCAGGGTGGAACATCGATCTTTATAACCTGGTTGGGCGCACCTTAAACAAGCGAGGTGGGAAAAAAAATTTGAGCGCTGGCGCAGTGGCGCCTTTGGCCGCGGCGTGCCTGGCCATCGCACTCTGGGCCAAGCCCACGAAGGCAAGTGGAAGCTGACGGCCCAGAGAGCACGCAGACGCTGACGGGAGGGCCCATGTGGGCGCGAACGCTGACAGCCCACGATGGTGTGCAGATGCTGAAGGGTGGGCCCACGCGCGCGGTTGTTCTTGACTTTGTAGTTTTTTTATTTAGATTCCTATTTAAATATTCAAACTTGTATAGATTCCGCAAATTAGGTTCAAATTCGATGATTTTTTTCTATATTCTTCAAAAAAATATTATTTACCACTTGGAACAATCATTTTCAAACTTTTATAGGTAACTTTTGTATGTTTTAGTAAACCTCAAATTAATTCCTATGCACATATTTTTCATTTTTTTCTATTCAAAAAAAATCTTCAGGTGAAATTTGGTATGTATGTACACATCCTACATTTGCACACACTGAAATTTTTTATAATTTATTTTCAATCACTCAAACATGTGTCACTTCACATTTCTACTCATTTAACTCAAAAGCTCATATGAAGTATGGCATTCACTCAAATTCAAAGACATATTCATTCAAACAAAGTTCAAAAAATCTACGAAAATTCATGAAGGTTGTTATTATCTTTCAAGAGCCCCACAAAGAAATTCACTCACAAAATCAATGTATTATTCGAGATATAAAAATGACAAAAACTCTCCAAAACCCTTTTTTAGTTTTTTTTTGTTCTGGCCAATTTATGAGGTTTTTCAAACTCAGACTCAATGGACACATGTAATACAACACCCATACACTTTAGTAATTTTTTCTTTTTAAATTTTTTGACCACGTATTACATAAAAAACTAAAACTTTCTTTTTCTTTGTTTTTTTATTCTCGGCAATATATTATTATTTTGAATGTCAAATTTTGTAAGAATATGTAATTCAACTTCCTTAACATTCTCAATTTTTTTCATATTTTTTCAAGTTTTTTGTCTATGTATTCTAAAAAAATTTGACATCAAATCATTTTTAGCTGCTGCTGGGCCAAATAGTGTGCTGCTGGGCTGGGTGTGTCCGCTGGCTGGGTTTTTATTTCATGGCCCGGTGTGGCTCCTTGCTGGGTGGGTTTTTTTCCAAGATCTTTTTTATTTGTTTATGGGCCAAATCAGTGTGTATTGGGCCTTGCCTGGTGCCGACCCTACCCGAAAGCGGCCCGTCAGGCCCTGTGCTGTGCTTGGGCTGGGATTTTCGGCCGCCGGCCCGGCACGAGCCGGACCGGCGTGCTTTTTCGGGTTCGGGCCATTTCGGCCCGGAGCACAAACGGGTCGTGTTGGGCCGGCTCGGGCACGACCTGAGTCCCACCTCTAGGTGGTAGGTCCGGCACTGCAGGACATGTGACAACACAGAAACCACTGTGAGGAGGGAGGCAGGTACGGCATTGCGGGACACGTGTCACCTCCAAGCTTTCACATTCCGATACAGTGGGACTTGGCGCTTCTGTTTCCGGTACCAAGGAGTTTTTTGTGCGAAATAGAATCTCGAAAATATATAGATTTTCACAATACAAATTGGAATACACACTGCTACAATAAGCCTCATCACAGGCGGCTCCAAACCTATTATCACAGACGGCTTTTAAAACCGCATGAAACGAAGAGTCTGTGATAATCCGCAATTTTACAGGCGGAGAAGTGAAACCGCCTGTGAAGACACGTTATCATAGGAGGTTCTTCACTTAGGCTAGCCGCCTGTGAAGACAGATTATCATAGGCGGTTCTTTACTTTGGCTAGCCGTCTGTGAAAATACTTTATCACAGACGGGTCGTGCAGCATATATAACCGCCTGTGATAAACGTCTTATCACAGACGGTTATTGAAGCATAACTAACCGCCTATGATAATAAGTCTTCATAGGCGGGTATTGAAGCATAACTAACCGTCAATGATAATGTGTCTTCACAGGCGGGTTTTGAAGCTTAACTAACCGTCTATGATAATGTATTTTCACAGACGGATTTTGAAGCATAACTAACCGTCAATGATAATGTTTCTTCACGGGCGGTTATTGAAGCATAACTAACCGTCAATGATAATGGTGTTATCACAGACGGAGTTTACCTATATCAGCCGTCTGTGAAGACCCTTTAACGCAGCCGGTTTCTACCATAACGGTCACCGCCTGTGAAAATTTGGTTATCACAGATGTTTCTTTACTTGTATCTAGCCGCTTGTGATAATTGTTTTTCACAGCCATGCCTAGCCGTTGGTTAATAACCGCCTGTGATAAGGTATAACCGCCTGTGATAAGGTATAATGTTCATATCAATGATGATGAGTTCGATTGTGAGGAGATGTTGCGTCACATTGAACCACATGTACTGACTTCTATGGGAGCAAGCAAAGGATTAAGTAAAATGGAGACATTGCAGAATGCGGCGACAGAGCTTTTATATTATGAATCAAACGGTTGTGATAAAGAGTTTACTACATTGCGTGCAGTCTTAGAACTACTAAAGTTGAAAGCTACGCATGGATGGTCCGATTGTAGTTTCTCTGATCTTTTGAATCTTCTGGCAGAAATTCTTCCAAATCCAAATAAACTGCCTAGAAGCACTTATAAAGCGAAGAAACTTCTTTGCCCGATGGCACTAGGTGTGACAAAAATACACGCTTGTGTGAACCATTGTATTATGTATCGCAAAGAGCATGAGCTCGCAACTAGATGCCCCATTTGTGGTGTCAGTAGATACAAGAAGGACTACAATCACCAGTATGTTACCAACATGAAAAAGACTCAGAAGAATAAGAAGTTTATTATTGGTCCTGAAGGTGACGATGACGATACTTCTGGCGATGCAGACGGGAAGAATAAGAGAAAAATTCCTGCATTGGTGATGTGGTACCTTCCGGTAATTGATCGCTTGAAGCGTTTGTTCTCAAACCCTAGGGAGGCTGAACTTATGCGTTGGCATTCCGAGCAACGCAAGAAGAATGAAAAACATATACGACACCCTGGTGATGCAACGCAGTGGAAAAATTTTGATATTCAATATCCAGAATTTGCGAAGGAAATCAGAAATGTGAGGTTTGCCTTGGGTACAGATGGAATGAATCCGTTTGGTGAAAAAAGGAGCATACACAGCACATGGCCCGTGGTCTTAACTATGTACAACCTACCGACGTGGTTGTGTCACAAAAGGAAATATATCTTATTATCTGTTCTTATCCAAGGTCTGAAACAACCCGGCATCGAAATTGATGTGTTCTTGGAACCTTTAATGGAAGATATGGCGAAATTGTGGAATGAAGGCGTACGTACATGGGATGAGTACAAGCGGGAGTATTTCACGCTAAGAGCAATGATATTCGTTACCGTGCATGATTATCCCGGACTGTTTACATTATCGGGACAAATGAAAGGGAAGAAAGGTTGCGTTAGGTGCGTGGATAGAACTGGATTTATATACCTCACTTCATCCAGAAAGACGGTGTACATGAGACATCGACGGTTCTTGACAGATACACACAAGTATAGGAAGATGAAAGAACAATTTGATAACAAAATCGAAAAAGATACTGCACCGAAACCTTACAGTGGAAAACTTGTGTTTGAAATGGTCAAGAACATTCATATTGCTTTCGGTAAGGGAAAAAAGAGTAAAGGAATTAAGAGAAAGAAAAGTACATCTTCGGATGATACAACTGACATGGCTTTCAAGAAACAATCAATTTTTTTCAAGTATCTTCCGTATTGGAAGAATCTGGAATTTTGCCATAGTATTGATTTGATGCACGTTACAAAGAATGTATTTGACAGCATCATTGGGACTTTGCTGGACATGCCGAGGAAAACAAAGGACGGATTAAATTCACGTATGGACCTAGTAAATCTTGATTTGAGACCAGAGCTTCATCCAGTAGAAAAGGCGAACGGGAAGCATTACCTTCCCCCAACCAGCTACAACTTGACGCTAGAAGAGAAAAAAGCAATTTGTGAATGCTTGTGTGGGATCAAAGTGCCCACAAGTTTCTCATCCAATATCCGCAAACTAGTCTCGATGAAAGACTTGTCTTTATTCGGTTATAATTCTCACGACTGTCACATGATGATAACAGTTTTCCTTGCCATTGCAATAAGAGTAATCAAACCTGAGCATATAAAAGTTGTCATCACACGTTTGTGTTACTTCTTCAATGCGGTATCGCAAAAGGTGATAGCACGTGAAGATTTAGACTATCTGAAAACATACATCATCGAGACAATGTGCAAGCTTGAGATGTGTTTCCCACCATCATTTTTTGATATGCAAGTACACCTAATCATACATCTTGTTGATCAGATAAAAGCATTGGGGCCACTATATTTACATCATATGTTTTCGTTGGAGAGATATTTAGGAGTATTAAAAGGTTATGTGCGGAACCGTGCTCACCCAGAGGGTTCAATTATGGAAGCATACACCACTGAAGAAGTGATTGAGGGTTGCGCTGATTACATCAAAGATGGAAAATCGATAGGTGTGCCTATACCGATACATGAGGGTAGACTACGTGGGAGAGGCAAAGTGGGTAAGAAAACTTTTATTGTTCAAGATTACAAGAATGTACACCGTGCACATTTTGGTGTACTACAACAACTCGCAATAGCTGAGCCGTACATCGAGGAACACCAAATTGAGCTTCGTGATAAAAACCAAGACCGCAAAGAGGACTGGATCATGAAAGAGCACAGAAGATGTTTCACTGAATGGTTAATGGACAAAAATATATCATACGGAAATACTATAGAAGAGGCAACAATGAAGAAGTTAGCTTGTGGCCCATCTGCTTTGGTAACATCATGGCAAGCATATGACATCAATGGTTACACATTTTACAATAAAGAAAAAGACGGTAAGAGTGTTGCACAAAATAGTGGTGTTCGTATTGAGGCTTATGATTCACAAGGGCAGAAGACCACATACTTCGGGTTCATAGAGGAAATATGGGAACTCGATTATGGCGAAAGAATGGTAATGCCCGTATTTAAGTGCCAATGGGTCAAACATCCTGATAGTTTGAAAGTGGACAATTACGGGTTGACATTGGTAGACTTGAATAAAGTGGGTTACAAAGATGACATGTGGGTTCTCGTCGATAATGTTGCACAAGTTTTTTATGTTCAAGATCCAGAAACTGAGAAGTTGCACGTAGTTGTTTCTGAAAAGCAAAATATTGTTGGGGTTGACAATGTGGGAGATAATGAAGAGGAATATAATCAGTATGAAGAGATGTACCTTTTCACCGAACCAGAAAACATCAAGCGCGTAGAGAGAAGCATTAAAAAGAATTTGAAACCCTATATGCGAGAAGATGTCAATGCTAGAAAAAATGTATATAGCAATGCGAGATGAAATATATTGTATATATTTGTATCTTCTGAAATCAACTTAGAACAATGTTGGTATATGGATTGTGTCCTTTTGCATTTGTGTACACATATGCGTTTGGACTCAATGATTTGGAAGTTTGGAAGTTTGGTCTTTCAGATAATGATGTCTCGGGCGTGTAGCCGATTGAAGGAGGAGCGCTTGGCGTGGCGCAAGAACCATCCCCATGTATGTACATATGGCACACTAGTCACATGGTTGTATATACATATGTATCTGTAATGGACTGATGAACTTAATTGTAGTTTGTTTTTCTGTCTTGTTTGTTTTTGGTATTTTCAATTTCTCCGCGTAGGGTTTCTCTGCGAAGCCTGAATCGGGAGATTTATTGAAGTGGCAGTGCATCGTACACGGTAAAGAAGGGGTAAGTCATGAAGAACAAGCACAATATGAGTTTAACCATCATCCTCCTATTAATAAATTTCTTTTGCAGACTGAATGGGAAGATGGTTACTACCCCCTGACAATCTCCTTCTCTATGGACTATCCCTTGGTGCCTCCAAGATGCACCTTTCCAATTGGGTTCTTCCACCCAAATGTCCATCGTTCGGGAGCACTCTGCATCGGGATTCTTGATCAAGAGACTGTAAGATAGACCTATTTTGTTCATGTAATTATTACTTATAACAGACGGTTGAACTTATTTGAACTGGTTTCTTATATTGCTTAAATTATATTTCGTAGGGGTGGTGCAGTGCTTTTACGATCAAAACTATACTACTTGAAGTTCAGCGTTTGCTGCATCAGCCTAATGTGCCTGATGTTAAAAATGATTGCTATAATCTACTTATCAAGGTTAGATGACACTTTGACTTAGTGACCAATGTAGGTTATTCATTCCTCCTTCAACATTTGTTAATTTAAATAATGTCGATATTTTTAGGATCCAGCGGAATATAAGAGACGTGTTCGGGAGCAAGCAGGACGGTACAATTTAGATTGATCGATGGGAGCTTCATCGTCGATCTACAATGAATGTAGCATGATTTTTGTTCAGTGTGTAAAGAAATTATCTTTGAACAATTGTAAAGCCTCTAATGGTGTATTATCACAATTAAGCCAGCCTCACTGGTGATCGAGCATTTCCTATAATGCATTACTGTACTAGTATCCGCTCATCTGTGTTTTTTCCTGATACAATTTTCCCTACATGATCTTCTCAGACCGTTGTTAACCAAGAACCGTCTATGAAGTTCATTGCATTACAGGCGGTTATTAATTAAGACCGTCAACGAAGATCATGTATTTACTCAGACGATTGTTTTTTAAAATCCGTCTATGAAGTTCGTTGCATTACAGGCGGTTATTAATTAAGAACTGTCAACGAAGATCATATATTTACCCAAACGGTTGTTTTTTAAAACCCGTCTGTGAAGTTCATTACATTACAGGCGGTTCTTAATTAAGAACCATCAATAAAGATCATGTATTTACCCAGACGGTTGTTTCTTAAAATCCGCCTGTGAAGTTCATTGCATTACAAACGGTTCTTAATTAAGAACCGCCCGTGAAGATCATGTATTTACCCAGACGGTTGTTCTTTAAAATCCATCTGTGTTGTTCTGTCATCACAGGCGGTTATTATATCATTCGTCATCACAGTCGCATATTTTTAAGGACCGCCTGTGTTTGAAAATTTGAGGCGCCTGTAAAAATGCTTTTTGTAGTAGTGACACACTCTCAACATTTTCAGTCCCACACCCTTTTTATTAAAAAAACTAGAGACATGCACACAATAAGAGTTATCATACATAGGTATTGTTGTTTTCGATGACTTATTACGCCAGGCACAACTGTAAACATTATGATGGTCAATTTTTCAAACAAAAAATGTGAGGATGGTCTATGCACACATGGTCAGATTAGTATGAAATCATCATCTTAAGGAATATAGCTGATTGCAAGTTGCTTCAATCTGATTGAAAAAGAGCAATGTGAGGTCAGCTGATTTGGGGAGTCGAGCGGGGGCTTCGCCAGTTCCGCTGGGGCGGAGCTGTGCCCACCACGGTTCGAGCGCTGCTCGCCCCGGGTGCCCGCCTCCTTCTTAATTCAACGCTGTTGGCCAGTCTGCACCAATGGTTTTTTAAAAAAAAAGTCAGTTGATTTGTGATGATAAGTACAGGATCAACATTGCCATTGCTTCTTGGACCCCACGGGAACAAGTTTTCCCTGAAGAACAAGGTTTGGACGACTTTGGAAGGTTCTAACGGATCAAATCACAATAAAACGAGTTGATCAACCCCAACCCCCCTTTGACTTTCTTCTCTCTTCTAACATTTCTAAACTAGTAAGCCCAAAGTATGATGGAGGATTTGGTAATAGCCATTAGTTTTATGCCTGTCAGTAGATTTTGACAATACCAGTTTAGAATTTTCCAAGCTTTGTAATATGGTACTTGCTCCGTTTACAAATACTTGACGTCTTCTTATTTCTTTTTGTACCGAAATATGTCAAGTACTTGGGGATGAAGATTTCTTTTTTACTAGGAGGGGGTATTTGCGTGAGACCAAGCAGACCAAACAGTAAAACCAGTGTGTCTCACAAAATTATTAAATAATCTATAGCAGTATATGAATAATACATATAAACTGGATGCGTGTATATCAGATCATGGAAATTTCAGAAAGTGGATAAAGTTCACTTGGGTAATTCTACGTAAGGGACATACAGCCATACCGGTTTCCAAGAGAACGAAGGAAAAGACCGCTTGAAAATTTTCTGATCATCATAGTGGTCATCTGGGGGTTGTGACGAGAAAGGAACCGGAGAGTTTTTCAAGAGAAGGAGAATACTGTTGAAGGCATTGTGGCTGAAATCTATGAGGAAGTCGGTAATTGGCGCCTGGCAGGTGCGAGGCATATCACCTTCTTGCTGGGAGGAACCAGCAACTCCACTAGTTTGTAATTAGCCTTCTGTTGTAATCTGGTTTTCTGTCTCCTCTTCTCCATTTTTTTTTTGTTTTTCTCCTGCACCACTGGTGCGGTAACTCCTTGTATTTTGTTTTACTCCTGCTTATAATTTAAAAGCCATCGGCCTTTCAAAAAAAAAATCCTGAGCTTACGCGTCACACAAATTGAACTAGTGCGAGTAGGAAAGTTCTGATTTACAAATCGTTTTGTGGAACTTCTGATGATGTAGGCCACTTTGTCTAATCCACTCCTCCTTCGAAGCCTAAAGATAAATTTACAACGTACACGTTCAGCTGGCATCTTGACCTCTGTAAATAATCTGCCTAAACCACACAACATAGGCCTTTCCTACTCTTACTTTTTGCTTGGAGAAGCATAATCCTTTCCAGCCGAAACCGTGTCTAAAGCACACAACAAGTAGGAGTCAGCCCTGAATCACTCTGCCACAAGGAGCTATACACTACATGTTAGTATGTGTGAACTCGAATTAAGCTTGTGTCCAATTCAAATAGACACGACCCACCGAACGGTTGTGTCCCTCCCTTCCTAAGGGGTAGGAGGCCCTCTCTTGTGTCTCTTGGTTAACTATAAGTATGAAAGTAATGGTAGTAGTTGGATACATACTTCCATTCTCTCAAACCTAAGTATCCGATCTAACCACCAAGAGAAAACAAGAGTATGGTCCTCTCATGTTCTTCATCGTCTATGCAAGATTGCAAGTCTTCATGTGGCCGTCACCCCCTGGTTTGATGGCCGCATCACCAACAATCAATTCTTAAGAAGAAGATAAGTTTTATCTTGTTTATAGTTGTTTCTTTGTTAACCCGAATTAGATTAATTGGCTAATTAAGATCCTGATGCTTTTAGTAAATCTAACATTGGTATCAGAGCCTTCTAATAGCCATTTTATTCAGGAATAAGATCTAACAACATGTAGAAGGGAGCAAATAATCCTTAACGACATCTCCGAATCCCCATCTAACGAAATCCCTATCCCTAGTACTAATTGTTAAAAAATTGTGTATTATTCTAAATCCAGATTCTAAATTGAGGCAAGTTTCACATATATTCAAAACTGCAACGTGAACTCTACAGAGCAGTAGGTAGATCAATACAATAAAAATAGCAAAAACATATGAACTCACTTTAGGTTCGTCGATGTAGCACCACAGATCGATGTCAAAAACAGCTTCGAGCGGTCGCACAGATGCGTTGTTCAGAAACCTTATTGCTGTCCCTCGTGCAGGCTTCACGACGACAAAGGTTCAGAGATACCGCTCACCCTTCTCCTCGGTGCACGCTAAGGAAGAGGGTCGGTGAAGTTTTGGCACCTCAAACACCACAACGCATCTTTCCAAAAAGGAAGACGAATCGATGAAAGAGAATTTTTTTGTGTGTGTTCGAAATCTGAATGACTCCAGGGCCTTATATAGGCACGACTGCCCTCTAGGAGCCGTTTCCTTGTTAATGACGTTCACTAATTGCTGGTCAATTAATGGTATTTATGGCAATAAATTGTGCACTAATTTTCTATTAATGTAGAACGGTTCAAATTTCGTAAAGGATACAAGTGGCAAAAATACTCAATGCAGCCACGCCACGGTCGCGCGTCGCAAGTCACAAGTCACACGGAATAACACGCGAAAAATCGGGGAAACACGCGTGCGTGTGCATGTGTGTGAGTACATATAGCCAGACCCCTCATTATTGCTTTCTCTATTCAGTCATAGGTATGAGGGCTGCTATTTATGTTTGTTTGCACCACCATGTACTAGCGGTATGGGACTAAAACCAACAGCCACAATGCTTTAGAATTTCAGCTGAATGGGCCACATTAAATGGGCCAAATTCCAACAATCCCCCATCAATTTCAAAGCAAGGAATGAAGAATAAAAGATCACTGTGTTGAAGTATTGTTTTATATATCAGTCTTTCGGTATGAGTCTCGTACGGGTTGAACTTATACCTAGAATAACAAGACTCATCTTTCCACGACTGAAGAATGGACTATGCGTTGAATTATCAGCCTTGTGTGTAAAGATTTCACTTCAAATCAGAATTGATACTAGGCTGTCAGACAGCCTCACCTATCTGGAGCGTTAATAGTCTGCTCTCGTATCTTTTTATGAGCCTTTATGAGAATGCCCTATTCTCATGAACTGCAACCTACAGTTAAGCTCAACTAGGTGTTTTCCTTCAAGATATCCTGTTAGCTAATATCTTTACAACGGAAAACATTAAGGCTTTATTTGTGCAAACCTTCCATACAGTAATGAGTACTTGGTGTCATTTGAACATGGGCACATTATTTATTTATAATGTACTCTTTGGTTACATCAGTCAACTTGTTTTTCCTAGTACCTAAATTATGGGATCTACATTCAAAAGGACAGGTTACTATTGTGATGTAACTTGAGGTGAGCCTCATACCCATGTTCTTAGACATTACAAAAATCACATTCCGTGATAATCCTTTTGTGAAGGATTCTGCCAAATTATTTGCATTTTTCACATAGCTCGCTGCTATAACTCTGGATTTTTTCATCTTTCTGATAGATTTCAGTCTACACTTGATGTGCTTGTTGGACTTTGAATTATCCTTTGTATTCATAACTTGAGCTAGCATTGATTGGTTATCGCAATACATTAGGATAAGCGGTACCGGCTTTTCAACAAAAGATAAGTCCATCAATAGCTCTCTTAGCCATTCAGCCTCATTGGTAGCTGTTTCTAGTGCTACAAATTCAGCCTCTGTAGTAGACTTTATTAATACAGTATGTTTACAAGACCTCTATGAAACTGCAGCACCAGCAAGCATAAACACATAGCCACTCGTGATCTTCATCTCATCCGCATCTGAGATCTAATTGGAATCACTATATCCCTCCAACGCTGGTGGATATCCCGTGTAGTGAATTTCAAGTGAGGTTGTGCCTCTCAAATAGCGCAACACTCGTTCAAGTGCCTTCCAATGAACATCTCCCGGGTTTGATGTAAACTGACTGAGTTTGCTCACAGCATAGGAGATATCAGGTCACGTGGCACCAGCTAGATACATAAGGGAACCGATTATTTGTGAATATCTCAGTTGATCTTTTCCCTCTCCCATGAATTTTTTAAGTTTGATGCTTGCATCATAGGGAGTTGGAGAGACTTTGCAGTTATCAAAGCCAAAACGAGAAATAATTTTCTCCGCATAGTGAGATTGATTTAGAGTGATTCCATCCTCACTTATTATCAACTTTATATTCAGAATTACATCTGCCGGTCCCAAGTCTTTCATGTCAAAACATCCAGACAAGAAAGATTTGATCTCATCAATCACGCTTGTGCTTGTTCCAAAAATTACTATGTCATCACATACAAGCACAATATTACTCCTTGACCCCCACCACAACGGTAGTACACACACTTGTCTGCCTCATTCACGCTGAATCCGGCTGATATTAGAGTGTTGTCGAATTTTTCATGCCATTGTTTGGGTGCTTGCTTAAGACCATACAAGGATTTTATTAATTTACACACTTTATTCTCTTGCCCAATAATTTTATAACCATCTGTTTGCTCCATATATATTTCTTCCTCGAACTCTCCATAAAGGAAAGCCGTTTTTACATCCATTTGATGGACAAGTAAATCATAGGAAGAAGCTATCGCTAGCAATACTCTAATGGGGTAATTCGGGCAACATGAGAGTATGTGTCAAAGAAATCCTCTCCTTCTTTTTGTGTAAATCCCTTGACCACAAGCCTAGCCTTGTACTTCTCAATAGTACCATCCGGCTTCAATTTCTTTTTGAAGATCCACTTACAACCAATTGGTTTACACCCACTTGGACAATCAGTGATCTCCCAAGTCCCATTTTACATGATGGAGTCCATCTCACTATGGATCGCCTCTTTCCAATACTCTGCATCTGGAGAAGAATATGCCTCTGAAAGAGTATCACATCATCAACAAGATAAACAATAAAGTCATCTCCAAAAGATTTTGCAATCTTTTGTCTCTTACTCCTACGAGGAGATTTAGGATTGACTAAATTGTTATCTTCTCTGGATGGTGTGTGTATTTCGTCATTTGATTGAGGTGGTGTATAATCCTCAGGAGCAATTGTATGACTATGATTGTTCTCATTATAAGATGTGCTACCTACTGCTCTCATTGGAAATATATTCTCAAAGAATGAAGCATCTCTTGACTCTATGATAGTATTCACATTTTGCTTTGGAGTATTAGATTTAACTACTAAAAATCTATAGGTTGTACTATTATGTGCATATCCCAAGAATACACAGTATACTATTTTGGGTTCAAGCTTTCTCTTTTTCGGCTCAGGTAGATTAACCTTTGCCAAACAGCCCCAAGTCCTAAAAAATTTGACATTGGGTTTCCTTCCATTCCATCCTTCATATGGAGTGACTTCTCTATTTTTAGTCACTACTCTATTCAGGACAAAATTTGCTGTCAAAATAGCTTTCCCCCACCATTCATAGGACATACCGGCGCTCTCTAACATAGTGCATACCAAATCTCTCTCTAACATAGTGTTTACCAAATCTGTTAGAGTTCGGTTTTTTCTTTCAGCTACCCCATTAGATTGAGGTGAATATGGTGGTGTCACTTCATGGATAATACCATGTTTAGTACAAAACTGAGAGAGATCATTTGAGGTATACTCTCCTCCACGGTCATCGCGCAACCGTTTGATTTTCCTCTCAAGTTGGTTCTCAACCTCGGCCTTATAAATTTTAAAGTAATGTAGAGCTTCATCTTTAGTTTTTAGAAGATAAATATAACAAAAACGAGTAGCATCATCTATAAAAGTCATAAAATATCTCTTGCCTCCTCTAGTCAATATTCCATTCATTTCACACAAATCAGAATAGATAAGATCTAATGGTGCCAAGTCTCTCTTTTCCTCTAAACTTTTAAATGATTTTCGATGTTGTTTTGCTTGCACACAAGATTGGCACTTTGATCCTTTGACAATACTAAACTTAGTAATAAAATCTAATCTGGACATTCTAGCAATGGTATTAAAACCAATATGACAAAAATGTGAGTGTCATACATCAGCTTCACAAGCTTTATTAATCACAAATGCAAAATTCAAATGATAATTCATATCAAGAGTACTTAGGCGCACAAGCCTCCGCTCACATAGTCTTTGCCAATAAAGTTTCCAAACTTGGAAATTACAACTTTATTTGACTCGAATACTAACTTAAAACCATCTTGACATAACAAGGAAACACTAATCAGATTCCTGTTTATTGTTGGAGCATGTTGCACGTTCTTCAAATGGACAGTCTTCCCTGAAGTGAGCTTTAGTTCGACCGTACCAACACCAAGAATAGAAGCAGCTGATTCGTTTCCCATCAAGATGGTGGAAGATCGTGTTCCCTGGTAAGAGGAAAATAAATACAAATCAGGACACACATGAACATTGGCACCTGTATCAACCCACCAATCTAAGGATAATATAGCTGAAAAAACAAATGGTAAATTATCTTACCCAGAACGATCGGCTTCACTGCGTACCAGATACCCCTTGGAACTGCAAAGAGTGCAAAGGAACTCCACCTATCTGAGCTGAAGACCTCCAAAGGCCCCACGTGTCACTCGGAACCGGATCTGCCTCCCTCCTATGGTTAGTCCCAGTGCCGCCACGTGTATCATAAAACCAGAGCTACATTCCATACATGGGAAAGCTCCGGACTAGATACCTGTGTGGCACCTCCAGACCTAACCCTCGACAGTGGGCAGCTCCGGTACCGACACGTGTAAAACAGCACCGGACCTACTCGTCCAAGACGGTAAGCTCCGGAGCTGCCACACGTCCAACTGTCGGACCTTCAACCTCAACAGGAAGATTGATGGACCTACAACGGCTCGAACCTTCAAGGAACATTAAAGACTTCAAGACCTGATTATGTGTCATTAATGCTATCTTAATGACACACGATTGGAGGACTCTTAATACCAGTAACGCCACCATTAAGGGGCAGTACCACGCTATTAAGGGTAATTAAACATATTTAACTATGTATTAGGCATCAGTAACCGCCAGGGCCACATGTCGGGTCAGGCTAATGATGTAACGGCCAGTCCTTGTACTATAAAAGGACTGGCTGAGCGGTACACAGGGGGAGTCTTCGAGACGGGCTACGGGCTCTAGACGCTAACTCACGCGCTGGAGACAGGCTGAGACTGGCTAGAGACTCTTTTGGCCTCTCTCTGGCTCACGCTCTCATACACCCAATACACCAACAACAACACACCCGTGGAGTAGGATATTACGCTCAGGCGGCCCGAACCACGTAAATCCTCGTGTCAAGTCACCATCTTGTTTTGAATTTCCGCGCGCCCCAACCGAACCAAGAAACTCCGTGGGCTACTAGCTGTAGTATCGGGAGAATTGTCGGAACCAGACTCCGACAGTTGGCGCGCCAGGAATGGGTGCCTGAGATTCAAAGATGGTGCATTCTGCTGGATCATCCAACGGTAACCATGCTATGCAACCTGCTTGAGGCAATCCCTCCAACATGCAGCAGCCAGCAGGTGTTGTAGCTCTAGTATGAATCATACCACCGCCGCCACCATCCGCTCGGGCGAATTTCTTCGAATCTACTCCACCGCTATCCTTGCGGCTGGGGGAAATGAGGCCGTGATGGCCAATTATTTCCCTGTGGCTTTGACTGGGACCACCAGGTCTTGGTTCATGATCTTTCTGCCTGACTCCATCAATAGTTGGGTGGAGTTGTGCTAATAGTTCATCGCCAATTTCGGGAGCTCTTACACCCGACCAGGCACAGAACTGGATCTTTTTGCTGTCCAGCAAAAAGGGGGAGGGTCCTTGCGATCTTTCATCCAGAGGTTCTCTGAGGTACGAAATATCATTCCTTCTATCTCAAGCGCTAATGTTATTGTAGCATTCAGACAGGGCATTCGAGACAAGAAAATGCTAGAGAAGCTTGCAACCAAGGAAGTCACCAGCATCACGGAACTCTTCAGCTTGGCAGACAAGTGTGCCAAGGCTGCGGAGGGCACTACATCCAGGAGTGGTAAGAAGAAGAAAAAGTCCAACGGCAAGAAGAAGCCGTTGGTCGGCACACCTACTGCCGCTGCTGCCGCAGCTCTGGGTGGCCGGGGGCCACGCCCAGAGAAATGACCTCGGTCGTCGTCTGAAGACGGTGGCAGCTCCAAGATGTGGTGCCCCATACACAAGACAGACATGCACAACCTGGAAAACTGCCGAGAGGTCCAGAACCTTGCCGAGCGCTACAACAAGCGCCGGAAAGAAGCTCCTTTCCGTCAAAGGGAAGGAAAACAAAAAGTCGACGAAGCTCCAGCTGAAGAGGAGTAGGCTTTCAGGACCCCCAAAAGGTCTTGAAGGCTGTTTACACCTCTGTTTACGACGACTCCGACGTCTCCGACAATGAGCGTCGAAAGACCATGACCACCATCTTTGGTGGTTCGTGGGACATAACCTCCCGCCGTGTCCTCAATACAATGTGGCAGGACATGGCCTCGGTAGCTCCCACCGCCAGGGCAGAGCCTCATCGGAAGTGGATGGATACTGCCATCACCTTCGATGTTTCGGAGTGCCCTCGAAACATGATCGGAGTTGGCCAACTTCCATTGATGGTATCTCCGACCATCAATAACATCCAGCTCCACCATGTAATGGTGGACGGAGGTTCGGGGATGAACCTCATAAGCTTTGAAGCCTTCGTCAAGCTTCAGCTCCAACCTTTGGATCTTCGCCCCTCCTGACGTTTCTTCGGAGCAGGTCCGGGGGCCATAACTCCACTCGGTGCCATTACTCTCCCGGTGACCTTCGGAACTCGGGAGAATTAAAGGACCGAGAAGTTGGTCTTCGCTGTGGCGCAGATCAACTTACCATTCAACGCCATCTTGGACAGGTCAGCTTTATACAAATTCATGGCTGCTGCTCATTATGGCTACTTGCTGTTTGTCGGTACCCTACGTATCGGATACCTCTTGGGACTGCAAAGAGTGCAAAGGAACTCCACCTGTCTGAGTTGAAGACCTCCAAACGCCCCACGTGTCATACAGAATCGGACCTGCCTCCCTTCTATAGTTAGTCCTAGTGCCGCCACGTGTATCGTTAAACCGGAGCTACATTCCACACATGGGAAAGCTCTGGACTAGATACCCGTGTGGCACTCTCAGACCTAACCCCCGACAGAGGGAAGCTCCGGTACCGACACATGTACAATAGCACCAGACCTACTCGTCCAAGACAGTAAGCTCTGGAGCTACCACGCGTCCAACCGTCGGACCTTCAACCTCAACAGGTAGAGTGGTGGACTTCCAACAGCTCGGACCTTCAAGGGACATTAAAGACTTCAAGACCCGATTAAGTGTAATTAATTCTATCTTAATGACACACGATCGGATGACCCTTAATACCAGTAACGCCACCATTAAGGGATGTTACTGCGCTATTAAGAGGAATTAAGTACATTAATTGTGTATTAAGCATCAGTAACCTCCAAGGCCACATGTCGGGCTAGGCTAACGATGTAACGACCAGTCTTTGTACTATTAAAGGACTGGTCGAGCGATACACAGGGGACACGTCCAGAGACACGCCCACGTACGCTGAGAGGAGACACTCTAGTCTTTCACACTCAGGTGCTCAAATGCTCAATACAACAGCAACACATCCGTGGAGTAGGGTATTACGCTCAGGCAGCCCGAACCACGTAAATCCTCATGTCAACTTACCACCTTGTTCTGAATCTATGCGCGCCCACAACCGAGCTACAAACTCCGCGGGTTGCCGACAGTAGTACCAGGAGAATTGCCGGAATTGCACTCCGACAGTTGGTGCGCCAGGTAGGGGTGCCTGAGATTCAAACATGGTGAACTATGTTGCTGGATCATCCAACGGTAACCATGTTGAGCAATCTGCAGAGGCAATCCCTCCAACATGCAGCAGCCAGCAGGTGTCATGGCTCCAGCAGGGGTCATGCCACCACCGCCACCATCTGCTCCTGCGAATCAAGCTGGACATCGAGATGGGGCGTCTGCGTTGGTCACAACATCGGCGAACAACAATCCTGAACACACGATTAATGCCGCGCGTGCTCTTCTCCAACGTCCACCGCCTCAAGGAGCACCCCAAGGTGCAATGGAGCAGTGGAGAGCTGATGTGGAACATCTGGTTGCAGCAGCAGCCGATGGTATCAGCAATCAAGGTCCTCCCCCCTCGGAGCGGGCCCCATCGCAGCATCGGACCGTGTTGGGTAGACTTGGTCCGCACGCTTCGCAGCACAGGAGGCGTGTTGCATCTCAACAAGCAATGTCGCTGCCTTCTGGGGCGCTATGTACCCACACGGTAACCAGGCTTTCGACTCACGACCTCTGGGCGGAGCTCGATCGTCGTTACCGGCAACAAGACGGTCGCGTCCACATCGAGCGTGCTCGCGAGAGGCGAGAGGCTCGGGACAGTCCTGCTCCCGAGGGAGTAGGAGGAGGCTATTCTGCCCTGGCCATGCACCTACGCATGGTCAGATGGTCACAAAAGTTCCGGCCTCACCTGCCGGAGAAATTTGACGGGACTGTCACTCCCGCCGAATTTCTCCAAATCTACTCCACCGCTATCCTTGCGGTTGGAGGCAACGAGGTTGTGATGGCCAATTATTTTCCTGTGGCTTTAACTGGGACCGCCAGGTCTTGGTTCATGAGCCTTCCATCTGACTCCATCAACAATTGGGCGGAGATGTGCCAACAGTTCACCGCCAACTTCAGGAGCTCATACACCCGACCAGGCACCGAACTGGAACTTTTTGCTGTCAAGCAAAAAGGGGGAGAGTCCCTGCGATCTTTCATCCAGAGGTTCTCCCAGGTACGAAATACCATTCCTTCTGTCTCAAGCGCTTTTGCATTCAGACAGGGCGTGTGAGACAATAAGATGATGGAGAAGCTGGCGACCAAGGAAGTCACCAGCGTCACAGAACTCTTCAGCTTCGCAGACAAGTGTGCCAAAGCTGCGGAGGGCCGTGAAATGCACTCCCAACCACCTTCGGAGGACAACAAAAAGTCCTCCAAGGGTGAAGCCGCTACCTCCGGGAGTGGTAAGAAGAAGAAAAAGTCCAACAGCAAGAAGAAGCCGTCGGCTGGCACACCTACTGCTGCAGCTGCTGCAGCACCCCCGAGAAACGACCTCGGTGGTCGTCTGAAGACGGCGGCAGCTCCAAGATGTGGTGTCCCATATACAAGATGAACATCCACAACCTGGAAGGCTGCCGAGAGGTCTAGAACCTCGCCGAGCGCTACAACAAGCATCGAGAAGAAACTCCTTTCTGTCAAAGGGAAGGAAAACAAAAAGTTGACGAAGCTCCGACTAAAGAGGAGTTAGTCTTTCAGGACCCCAAAAAGGTCTTGAAGGCTTTTTACACCTCCGTTGACGATGACTCTGACGTCTCCGACAACGAGCATCGGAAAACCATGAACACCATCTTTGGTGGTTCGTGGGACATCATCTCCCGCCGTGTCCTCAAGACAATGCGGTGGGACATGGCCTCTGTAGCTCCCACCGCCAGGGCGGAGCCTCATCGGAAGTGGATGGACACTGCCATCACTTTCGATGCTTTGGACTGCCCGCGGAACATGATCGGAGCTGGTCAACTTTGACTGATGGTATCTCTGAGCATCAATAACATCCAGCTCCACCACGTGATGGTGGACAGAGGTTCGAGGTTGAACCTCATAAGCTTTGAAGCCTTTGTTAAGCTTCAGCTCCGACCTTCGAATCTTCGCCCCTCCTGACCTTTCTCTGGAGTAGGTCCGGGGGCCATCACTCCACTCGGTGCCATTACTCTCCCGGTGACCTTCGGGACCCGGGAGAATTACATGAGTGAGAAGTTGGTCTTTGACGTGGTGCAGATCAACTTGCCATTCAATGCTATCTTGGGTAGGCCAGCCTTGTACAAATTCATGGCTGCTGCTCATTATGGCTACTTGGTGTTGAAGATGCCAACAACATCAGGTGTTCTCCGGATCCGCGGAGATCGCACCGCCGGAGTTACTGCTCTGGAAGAACTCCATGCGCTTGCTACAGCGCAAGAGTAAGAATCCTAAAAGGAGCAAGTTCTGAAGCCCCCGAGCATTCTTCATCGAGGTTCAACCTCCGCACCTCGTGTGCAACCAAGCGGTGACACCGACATTCCCGTCAAGGTCGTCCAAATTGGTTCCGACGCTGATCGGACCACCCGTATATCAGGAGGTCTGAACGACAAATAGGAACTCGCGCTCATCACTTTCCTCTGGGCTAATGTTGACGTGTTTGCCTGGCAACCGTCACAAATGCCTGGGATCCCTAGGGAAGTGATTGAGCACAATCTGAAGATTTATCCCGACGCTCGGCCTGTACATCAGAAACCTCGGAAGCAATCAGTAGAGCGACAAAACTTCATATGTCAAGAAGTGAAGAAGTTGCTCGAAGCTGGATTCATTCGAGAAGTCTTCCACCCAAAATGGCTTGCAAACCCAGTCATTGTACCTAAGGCCGGTGGGAAGCTTCAGATGTGTATTGACTACACTACACTGAATAAGGCATGTCCAAAGGATCCATTTCCACTACCTAGAATAGATAAGATAGTGGATTTCACCTCTGGGTGTGAATTACTGTGTTTCCTAGATGCATATTCTCGGTATCATCAAATCAGAATATCTAGGGAAGATGAAGAGCATACTTCCTTCATCACAATAGATGGATTATATTGTTACACCGGCATGCCATTCGGTCTCAAAAACGTTGCTTCAACGTTTGTGCGAGCTATGTACAAAACGTTTGGAGAGCTCGTCAGAGATCTAGTGGAAGTGTACATCGATGACATCGCCATCAGGATCAAGAACAAGGAGTCATTCCTTGACACCTTGCAAGTTGTCTTCGACAAGTTGCAAATCACATGCATAAAGCTGAACCCAGACAAGTGTGTCTTCAGGGTTAGCTCCGGAAAGCTTCTTGGATTCTTGGCGAAACACCGAGGAATAGAAACGAATCTAGCGAAGATTAAAGCTATTGAAGACATACGGCCACCAGCCCGCGTCAAGGACGTCCAGAAGCTGACTGGATGTCTAGCTACCCTCAGTTGGTTCATCTCAAGACTGGTGGAACGGGCACTACCCTTCTTCAAATTATTCAGGAAGTTCGGATCATTCCAATGGTCTAAAGAAGCAGAAAAGGCTTTCCAAGAGCTAAAGCAGCTCCTCACCACTCTACCAACTTTGGTAGCTCCAGATCCTGGTGAGCCACTTCTGCTTTACATTTCGGCAACTGACGAAGTTGTCAGCATAGTCCTAGTTGCGGAAAGACCAGAACCATTCCCAGTTCAGGAGTACAAACCTTTCCGAGAGGGTCCCGAACTACCTGAAGGCGAGTCTGGGTCCCACCTCCCAGACCCTGATCCTCAAGGCGAGACGCCAGAGGATCAACCTCCTTCAAGTGGAGGAGTTACTGTTGCTGAACAAGAAGATCCGGACCCCTCTGGGAAGGTCCGGGTAACTCCAGAAGAAGCTTTGGGTTCTTCTGACAAGAACCTGGAAGTCCCCGAAAAAGGTCCGGACCCCTCCGGGAGGGTACGGGTTGATGAAGAGGAAGCTCCAGGCCCCACCGAGAGGGTCCAGACAGTCCAGCGCCTAGTGTACTTCATCAGCGAAGTACTCCATGACGCCAAGACTAGATACCTAGAGGTGCATAAGCTGCTCTACGCAGTTCTCACTGCCTCTAGGAAGCTTCGTCACTACTTCCAAGCTCACAAGATTTCAGTGGTAACCTCTTATCCACTGCGCGCAATCTTGCATAACCCGAACTCTACTGAGAACATTGCAAAGTGGGCAGAGGAATTGGACGAGTTCGATCCTGAATTCGTCCCAAGAAAAGCAATTAAGAGTCAAACATTGGCGGACTTCGTGGCAGAATGGACCCCCTCTCCATCAAATCCTGGGGGCCCCAGTGAGCAGAAGTCGGAACCCAAGGTTCCGGTCTTCACTGAGCCTCACTGGACTCTCTACTTTGACGGCTTCGTGCAGAAGCAGGGGGCCGGAGCTGGAATCCTTCTCCTCGCTCTGACCGGGGAGAAGGTCAAATACATGATTCACCTTGACTTCAAGGCGACCAACAACATGGCGGAGTATGAAGCATTAATCTATGGGCTCAAGGTGGCACTATCATATGGTGTCAAGCAGCTGTTGGTAAAAGGTGATTCACAGCTCATTATAAAACAAGTCAAAGGTGAATGCTGCTGCAACAACCCTCAACTAACTGCATATCTACTTGAAGTACAAAAGCTTCAGAAGGACTTCGAAGTCCTGGATCTTTGTCATGTCCAGCGTCTCAACAACGCTGAAGCTGACGAACTCTCGACGAAAGCTTCAAGCGAAGCTCCGATTCCTGACGGAACCTTCATTCGGAGATTGTTAAAACCATCAGCTCAGCCTGCCGAACTGAGCGAAGGGGGCGAGACCAGCACCTTGAAGCTGGCGGTCCCGATAGCCCCGTTACCATGGCATCCATCAAGGGTCATAGGTGCTGCAGAAAGCTCCGAGCAACCCAGCACGCAAGACTCAAATGCTCAAGTTAGCTCCGATGTATGGATATCAGAGATCCGGAGCTACTTGAAAGACAACATCATTCCTGAAGATAATGTATCCGCTGACTGGATAGTCAGATTGGCTAAAAGATACACACTGGTAGAAGGGGATCTCTACCGGTGTGGTGCCAACGGCGTCCTAATGCGGTGCATTACAAGGGAAGAAGGTCGCGAGCTCCTCGCAAAAATCCATGGAGGCGAGATTGGGAACCACGCGTCTTCCCGCACGCTAGTCATTAAAGCCTTCCGGCATGGTTTTTACTGGCCTACAGCACTCCAGAATGCAACCGAGCTAGTGAAGAAATGCGAAGCATGCCAGTTTCATGCGATGCAAATTCACACACCAGCTCAACCCTTACAAATTATACCTCCTACATGGTCATTCGTTGTGTGGGGGATGGATATCTTGGGACCTTTCCCAAGAGCCGTCGGAGGTTACAAGTTCCTGTACGTTGCCATCGACAAGTTCACCAAGTGGTCGGAAGCTACTCCAGTTGTGACAATAAACAAGCAATCAATTATCAACTTCTTGCAGTCCATAGTATGCAGATTTGGAGTCCCAAACAAGATCATAACTGACAACGGGACCCAATTCACAAGCTTTGCATTCCAAGGATATTGCGAAGACCTCGGCATCCAAGTTAGCTACGCTTCCATAGCTCACCCAGCAAGCAATGGCCAAGCTGAGAGAGCAAATGCAGAAATCCTAAAAGGACTCAAGACGCGCACATATGAGCGCCTAAAAAAACATGGCACCAACTGGATTGAAGAGCTTCCGCTAACCTTGTGGGCAAACAGGACAACTCCAAACCGGTCAACCAGAGAGACACCCTTCTTCCTGGTGTACGGAGCTGGAGCAGTCCTTCCTCCGGAAATCACCTTGGGTTCACTCCGGGTCCGGACCTTTGACGAAGCCACGCAGGACCAGCTCTGGCGTGAAGACCTTGACCTCGTTGAAGAGGGAAGGTGCCGAGCAGCTGTTCGAAATGCACGATACCGCCAAGCGCTCCAACGCTATCACCAAAGGCATGTGCATAAATGACAGCTCGAGGAAGGCGATCTAGTGCTACGGAGAATACAAACTCGAGAAGGGTTAAACAAACTTTCCCCCAGCTGGGAAGGACCCTTTCAAGTGATCAAAGTATCCCGTCCCGGATGCGTTCGCTTGGCAACCAAGGATGAGACACTGCTCCCTAATCCTTGGAACATTGAGCACCTCCGTAAGTTCCACGCTTAATATCACGGAGGTGAGTCTGTACTTACATGTGATGTAGGTTATAGCGTCATTGTACAGAGTCAGGTAGCTCCTCTGGGAGGACAGCCGGACCTTCCCCGGAAGGTCCGCAAAGTTCAAGCAACACTTTACACAGTCACATAACTAAAAGTAAAGCTAGCTACCCTGGGTCAAACAAGAAATGTAACACACTTATCCTGGTCCCGTACCCTAAGAGTGTAATTGTTTCCCCTGTACCCCGGACCTATAATGAAAGACATCACTACGTGAAAACAGACCCCACGTACATTTATTTTGTACATGCTCAATATTTTTTTCTCTTTCTTGTCTATAACAAAGTTGTGCGATTCTAAAGAAACTTTAGCTCAAACAATTCATATATAATTCAAGTTGCATTGTAAAATCTTTCGGGTCTTAACATTGTTGAATGGCCTACTCGCCTGATGCCGCCAAGCCAATCTAGGTCCGGAGTGTGCTATCGACTTAGCCTGGTCCTGCACCCTAAGTACGCCACTCTACCTACACCCTGGAAGGCCAAAGTAAGGCGAGTCCAAGAAAGATTGGACCCAAATAAAACAAACAAATGCGCTTGATTGTATACAGAATTGTTGTCGATCTAAAATTTCTTTCGGGAATAGTAAGTCACCATTAAGTTATAGATAGGAAATGGATTTTACTATTTTTTTTGACTCTAGTGTGCAGGAAAAATAAAGATCTAATGATGATGGTGGATAAAGCCGGAGCTATCAAAGCTCCAACACCCCTAAGGTGGTCCGCTGTCAATGTTTCAAACATTGATAGTAGGCATCGCCAGAGCTACCAAATTCTGGCAAATACAAGAAACCATCCATCAACGTGAAGAAAAGATGATAGAAGGACACCCTAATGGGGTCTGCTGTCGATGCTCTACGTGTTGATAGTAGACGCTGCCAGAGCTACTAAGCTCTGAGTCGCAGTCGGAGCTACTAAGCTCTGACAACCTCAGGGGGTCCTGCTGTCAAAGACTTAGGACCTACACTCTACAAGTTCGAAGCATGCAAGTCTTCAACAAAATGCTACGTCCTTTTGGTACATGTTCACAATCAAATTGTGTACATTTACCAGGGGGCCAAGTGAGACAAATGTGTTGAAGACAAAAAATGAAATTCATAAATTTCTTGGATTTCATTAATCTGGAGACAATAGATTACAAAATTGGAGAAAAGCATAGAAGATACATGTGGGAGCTACAAGGAGAAAGTCCTAGATCCTACGGAAGAATGAGACAACCTTCTGGGCAACCTCCGACACGCTGGCCTTGGCGGCATCGCCCTCTCCGTCGATGGGACCTTCAAGCACTAGGTCTAGTGGGAAGTGAGGATCCTGACTTGTGTAGCATGTCAGCATGTACTCTGCGACGTTCTTCGCCAGGGATTGTCTTTCGGTTTCCAACTGGTCCACGATGACATCGCCCATCTTGTTGAGCTTGTTGCCCACCGAGCTCAATGCCTGCAACGCCTGGTCCAGCTCCGGCTTCGGATAATCTGGACGCACGGGACTAAAGCCCAGTGGCATCAGCGCGTCATTGGCTTTGCCCAAGAAGTCCCATACTTGTTGGGACTCCACGGCCCTTGTGCCTCGCACCTCTTCCAAGGACCACTTGGTCGCCGCAAGTTCCGAACCCTCCCGGGCAAGGCGCTCCACCTCTTTGGCGTGCTGCTGAATCTTTTCAACAACTTGCCTTTTGAGTTTAGCAAGCTACTCTTCCACGATGTGGATCTTGTTCTGGCGGTCGACTAGGTCTCTCTCCTGGCCCCGCACTTTCTTCTCCCTGGCAGCAGCTTCATTCTCCCTCTTGGTTAGGTCATGTCCCCGCTGCCAGGCCTTCTTCTCCTCTTTCTCGCAGAGCTCCTCCAACTTCTTGGTGCGCTCTGCGAGGCTCTTGTCACCCACAATCAGCCTGTGAGTAAGCTCCTCCTCCCTCTTTATGAGGTCATCCCGCAGCTCCAGGAGTTTTTCCTCTTCATCTTCGAGCTTTTTCTCCCGCTCCTCAAGAGCCTCCCGGCGCTTGACGAGGTTGTCGTGGATGGCGCTGAGCTTCTCCTGGTGATCATTCGCTGCTTCATTAGTAGCCATGGCATGTTCCTGGATGGCTCGGGACTGGTTGTCGAGGGATCGCACCATGCTTTCCTTCTCATCCAGCAGCTAACCCCAGTACTCCAATCGGGCCTTCTCCCTTTTCACCCACTCCTTGTCGTCGGCCAGCCTCGTCTGCGCCAGCTTGGTCTCAAATTGGAGCTGGTTGTTCCACCTCCTAAGGGTTTGGAGCTCCTCCTCGAGGGCCTTGTTGTCGTGGTAAAAGGCCAGCTGGACCTGACGAAGGCTGGAGCAGGCGTTGTCAATGGACAATGACAGGGGGATTGGCTCCGGACCTATTGGGGTCCTCTCTGGTAGCTCCAGCGGGTTCTCCATAACAAAAATCGGGTCCCACTCTACAAGAGCGGTCCCCTGAGCTTCCGCGACACTAGGGCCGCCCTCTAGGATAGCCTCGGTCGCCGCTGAGGAAGGTCCTGCAACAGAAGATCCTACCTCTGGAGTCGGCTCCGAAGGTCCCGTCACCATGTCATCAGCAACTACTCTCTCTGGAAGAGGATCGGTCGCTTCGCCTTGGCACCCTGGCTCGGGCATGGGAACGTCTGGAACCACCACCTCCGGGGTAGGTGTTGAAGATTCGGCAGGAGCTGAAGCCACTTCTGGCTCCAGTGCTGGTGCCTCCTCCACTGCCGGTCCAGGCGCTGGCGCTTCAACCTCCACCGGTTCAGGCACTGGCACCTCTGTGACGACCGGCTCAGGCGCCGAAAGTTCATCAACCACCATCTCTGCTGCCGGGGCTTCAACAACATTCGGCTCTAGGGCCGGAACTGCAGCTACCTCTGGCTCTGGGGCCAGAGCGTCTATCATCACAGTATCCAAAACTGGAGCTTCAACCTCTAGAGCTGGTGCCACTGGTACATCTTCATTCCTGTGGTCCGGCGCTACCATGGAAGCTTGAGGAGATGACTCTAGGTCAAGGACCACGACAACTGGCGCCGAAGCTGCCGCGACCTCAGCCCCCACCTGGGGCGGCGCTGGAACTGGAGCCGGAGCCTGCGCCTGCACAGCATCAGCCGCTGTTGCAGGAACCGGAGCTTCAACCCCTTTCTTGGGTACCCTGTGGATGAAAGACGAAGAAACTCAAAATATGATTACAACAAAAAACAATCAACTAAGGTAAAAAATCAAATTCACCTTGGAAGACTCCCACTCCAGCTAACGTGGAACCTCTTCACCGAACGCTTAGGACCGAACCCTGTCGCCACTGGCGTAGTAGCTCAGGAAGGCTCCCCGGAGCTTGCTGCCGCTGTCAGCGACGTCTTGGTTGAGGCCCCCCTCGACTGAGAAGGACCCTCGGACCTAGAGCGCTTAGCTGGCTCCAGCACTGGAGTCACCTGGGCGGAGCTGGCATCCCGGGGAGACGCCAATGCTGGAGTGGTTGTCGCCGCCGAAGAACTCCCCCGCCGGGGAGAAGGAGCTGTCGTGGAAGGAGCAGGTCTAACGGACCTCCCGTCAGAGTGCTTCAACTTCCTCTTACGGCTCGAGGGCTCGGCCAACTCTTTGCCCTTGCCCACGACTTTAACTCTCTGTCTCGGGGCAGGAGAAGGGTCGCCCTAGGAAGCTCCAGGGATCGCCAGCTTGGTGGTCGGAAGCCTTTCAACTTCACCGAGGTCATCGAGTACCAGCATCTTCCTCCAGAGCTCCCTGCTGAACTCCGCCTCCATGTTCAGAGGGAGGAAAGCCGCCGGTGGAGTCAAGTCATTGCCCTCGATGTCGATGTGGTGCTGGAACTTCTTGAGATGAAGCTCCAAAGTTGCGCCTTCCAGGTTGGACTTCAAATCGGTCTTAATCCGGTCGTCGCCCATCATGCTGTTGAGGGCCCAGGCGAGCTTCTCCCTCTTCTTTAGTGGAGCCCACCTGTTGACCAGAAAGTTGCAGAAGATCGCCTGAGGAGTCACCCCTCCTTCCACACATTGGCCGATCCTGGTCAGGGCAGGGTTGAAGGCGTCCGACAACACCGGAACTTCGCTCCAGGCTTTAGGTAGATGTTGGGAAGGCCTTTGGGCAGTTCTAGCTTCTCGTGTTCCTCTGCCGTGACGACAATCCAATCCTTCTTCCAGTCGTCCCACTTGCTGGAAGGGAACGACCTCATGTACTTGTACGGGCACTTCTTGCACTTCACAAAATAGTAGAAGCCAAGATACTCGTCACTCTTGCCGGTGGTGTGGATGGTAAAGAAGGTGCGGAAGAGCTCGACACAGGGGGGAATACCCACCCACATCTCACAGAAGTGGACGAAGGTCGACACCAGAAGAAGGGAGTGGGGGACAAGGCTATACAGCTGCAGACCATAGAAGTCTAGCAGCATCAAGAGAAAAGTGGAGAAGGGTGGGATCAATCCCACCATGGCGTATGCGGAAAAGTACACCATGTCGCCGGCGTGCTCTTTCTTGAACAGGAGCTTGCCGGCGCGGACCAGGTGATTGAAGGAGTCGCTGGACCACCCCATGTAGGTCCGGACCTTCTTCAAATCACCATCGATCGTGAGACGGCTCTTGCGGAGACCCAACTCCATCACAGCACGGGGGGCGAGAGATGAAAAGCAAGTGAAAGTTTGGAGGATTCGAGCGCAAGTTCAAATGAAGTCGTAAGGAATCCCCAAACGGTGCGCACTTTCCTTATTAAGTAAGCCCCTGCAACGCTTGGATGGAAACCGCAGAGGAGCCAAAGATACAGTTCAAAAACTTCACACTGCCAATGAAAAAGGGGTTCCGGGGCCACCCCGACGATCAAGTCGAGGTCCTTACCCCAGGCGAGCAATTGTCATGATGAAAGGCGGGAAACCCAAGGGCGGCGGCCCGACAGGGCGCGCGGAACCGATACGGTTTTCGTATTGGGAACCGACGACCTTCAATTGCGTGAGATCCACACGCGCAGATCTCACCTGCCGCATCCTGAAGGCGCCACATGGCGGTGGTTTAACTGCGAACAACCACCGCAACGGCACATCCAAAAACCTTTGAAGACACAGCGCAGAAATCGAAGGATGGACCCACCTCTGGCAGAACGACTTAATCCAAAAGGTCTCTCCCAGAGGTGGGCCCAGGGGGCCACTGTCGGTACCCTGCGTACCGGATACCCCTTTGGGACTGCAAAGAGTGCAAAAGAACTCCACCTGTCCGAGTTGAAGACCTCCGAAGGCCCCACGTGTCATACGGAACTGGACCTGCCTCCCTTCTATGGTTAGTCCCAGTGCTGCCACGTGTATCGTTAAACCGAAGCTACATTCCACACATGGGAAAGATCCGGACTAGATACCCGTGCGGCACCCCGGACCTAACCCCCGACAGAGGAAAGCTCCGGTACCGACACGTGTACAACAGCACCGGACCTACTCGTCCAAGACAGTAAGCTCCAGAGCTGCCACGCGTCCAACCGCCGGACCTTCAACCTCAACAGGCAGAGTGGTGGACTTCCAATAGATCGAACCTTCAAGGGACATTAAAGACTTCAAGACCCGATTAAGTGTCATTAATGCTATCTTAATGACACACGATCGAATGACCCTTAATACCAGTAACGCCACCATTAAGGGATGTTACTGTGCTATTAAGAGGAATTAAGTACATTAATTGTGTATTAAGCATCAGTAACCGCAAGGGACACATGTCGGGCTAGGCTAACAATGCAACGACCAGTCTTTGTACTACAAAAGGATTGGTCGAGCGATACACAGGGGACACATCCAGAGACACGCCCACATACGCTGAGAGGATACACTCTAGTCTTTCACACTCAGGTGCTAAAACGCTCATTACAACAGCAACACATCCGTTGAGTAGGGTATTACGCTCAGGCGGCCCGAACCACATAAATCCTCGTGTCAACTTACCACCTTGTTCTGAATCTTTGCACACCCACAACCGAACTACAAACTCCGCGGGCTACCGACGGTAGTAGTGGGAGAATTGCCGAAATCACACTCCGACAGTGTTGAAGATGCCAACACCCTCAGGCGTTCTCCGGATCTGCGGAGATCGCACCGCTGGAGTTACTGCTCTAGAAGAACTCCACGCGCTTGCTACAGCGCAGGAGGAAGAATCCGAAAAGGAGCAAGCTCCAAATCCACCGAGCATTCGTCATCAAGGCTCAACCTCCGCACCTCGTGTGCAACTAAGTGGCGACACCGACATTCCCGTCAAAGTCGTCCAAATTGGTTCTGACACTACTCAAACCTCTCGTATATCAGGAGGTCTGAACAACAAATAGGAACTCGCGCTCATCACTTTCCTCCAGGCTAATGTCGACATGTTTGCTTGGCAACCGTCTCAAATGCCTGGGATCCCTAGGGAAGTGATTGAGCACAATTAAGATTTATCCCAACGCTCGGCCTGTACATCAGAAGCCTCAAAAGCAATCAGCAGAGCGAAAAAACTTCATACGTCAAGAAGTGAAGAAGTTGCTTGAAGCTGGATTCATCTAGGAAGTCTTCCACCCAAAATGGCTGGCAAACCCAGTCGTTGTACCCAAGGCCGGCGGGAAGCTTCAGATGTGTGTCGACTACACAACACTGAATAAGGCATGTCCAAATGATCCATTTCCACCACCTAGAATAGATCAGATAGTGGATTCCACCTCCGGGTGTGAATTACTGTGTTTCCTAGACGCATATTTTGGGTATCATCAAATCAGAATGTCTAAGGAAGATGAAGAGCATACCGCCTTCATCACAGTAGATGGGTTATACTGTTACACTGCCATGCCATTCGGTCTCAAAAACGCTGATTCAATGTTTGTGCGAGCTATGTACAAAACTTTTGAAGAGCTTATTAGAGATGTAGTGGAAGTGTACGTCGATGACACCGTCATCAAAATCAAGAACAAGGAGTCATTTCTTGACATCTTGCAAGCTGTCTTCGACAAGTTGCGCATTACATGCACAAAGCTGAACCTAGACAAGTGTGTCTTCGGGGTTAGCTCCGAAAAGCTTATTGGATTCTTGTGAACCACCGAGGAATAGAGGTGAATCCAGCGAAGATTAAAGCTATTGAAGACATGCGGCCACCAGCTCGCATCAAGGATGTACAGAAGCTGATTGGGTGTCTAGCTGCCCTCAGCCGGTTCATATCAAGATTGGCGGAACGGGCGCTACCCTTCTTCAAACTATTGAGGAAGTCCGGACCATTCCAATGGTTTGAAGAAGCAGAAAAGGCATTTCAAGAACTGAAGTAGCTCCTCACTACTCTACCAACTTTGGTAGCTCCAAATCCTGGTGAGCCACTTCTGCTTTACATTTCAGCAACTGACAAAGTTGTCAGCATGGTCCTGGTTGCAGAAAGACCAGAACCATCTCCAGTTCAGGAATCCAGACCCCTCCGGGAAGGTCCGGAGCTACCTGAAGGCGAGTCTGGGTCCCAACCCCCAGATCTGGATCCTCAAGGCGAGAAGTTAGAGGATCAACCTCCTTCAAATGAAGGAGTTACTGTTGCTGAACAAGAAGATCCGAAACTTTCTGGGAAGGTCCGGGTCACTTCAGAAGAAGCTCCGGGTTCTTCTAGCAAGAACCTGGAGGTCCCCGAAAAAGGTCCGGACCCCTCTGGGAGGGTTCAGGTTGATGAGGAGGAAGCTTCGGGCCCCTCCGGGAGGGTATGGATAGTCCAACGCCCAGTGTACTTCATCAGTGAAGTACTCCATGACGCCAAGACATGGTACATAGAGGTGCATAAGCTGCTCTACGCAGTTCTTGTTTCCTCTAGGAAGCTTCGTCACTACTTCCAAGATCACAATATTTTAGTGGTAACCTCTTATCCACTGCGTGCAATCTTGCATAACCCCAACTCTACTGGGAACATTGCAAAGTGGGCAGCGGAATTGGTTGAGGTTGATCTTAAATTCGTCCCAAGACAAGCGATCAAGAGTCAAACATTGGCAGGCTTTGTGGCGGAATGGACCCCCTCTCCATCAAATCCTGGGGGCCCCAGTGAACAGAAACCGGAACCCAAGGTTCCGGTCTTCACTGAGCTTCACTGGACTCTCTACTTCGACGGCTCCGCGCAGAAGTAGGGGGTCGGAGCTGGAATCTTTCTCCTCGCTCCGACCGAGGAGAAGGTCAAATACATGGTTCACCTTGACTTCAAGGTGATCAACAACATGGCGGAGTATGAAGCATTAATCCATGGGCTCAAGGTGGCACTATCATATGATGTCAAGCAGTTGTTGGTAATGGGTGATTCGCAACTCATAATAAAACAAATCAAAGGTGAATGCTGCTGCAACAACCCTCAACTAGTTGCATATCTATGTGAAGCCCGCAAGCTTCAGAAGGATTTCAAAGTCCTGGATCTTTGCCATGTCCAGCGTCTCAACAACGCTAAAGCTGACAAACTCTCGACAAAAGCTTCAACCGGAGCTCCGGTTCCCGATGGAACCTTCGTCCAGAGATTGTTAAGACCAACAGCTCAGCCTGTCGAACTGAGCAAAGGAGGCGAGACCAGCACCTCGAAGCTGGCGGTCCCGATGGCCCTATTACCATGGCGTCCATCAAGGGTCGTAGGTGCTGCAGGAAGCTCCGAGCAACCCAACACGCAAGACTCAGAAGCTCAAGTTAGCTCCGATGCATAGATCTCAGAGATCCAGAGCTACTTGAAAGATAACATCCTTCCTGAAGACAATGTATATGCTAACCGGATAGTCAGATTGGCTAAAAGATACACATTGGTAGAAGGGGATCTCTACCGGCGTGGTGCCAACGGCGTCCTAATGCGGTGCATTACAAGGGAAGAAGGTCGGGAGCTCCTCTCAGAAATCCACGGAGGCGAGTGTGGGAACCACGTGTCTTCCCGCACGTTGGTCGGTAAAGCCTTCCGGCATGGTTTTTACTAGCCTACAGCACTCCAGGATGCAATCGAGCTAGTGAAGAAATGTGAAGCATGCCAGTTTCATGCGAAGCAAATTCACACACCAGCTCAACCTCGACCAAAGATACCTCGACATGGCCATTCGCCGTGTGGGGTATGGATATCTTGGGACCTTTCCCAAGAGCCGTCGGAGGTTACAAGTTCCTGTATGTCGCCATCGACAAGTTCACCAAGTGGCCGAAAGCAACTCCAGTTGTGACGATAAACAAGCAATCAGCTATCAATTTCTTGTAGTCCATAGTATGTAGATTTGGAGTCCCAAACAAGATCATAACTGACAATGGGACCCAATTCACAAGTTTTGCATTCTAAGGATATTGCGAAGACCTCGACATTCAAGTTGGCTATGCTTCCGTAGCTCACCCGGCAAGCAATGGCCAAGCTGGGAGAGCAAATGCAGAAATCCTAAAAGGACTCAAGACGCGCACATATGAGCACCTGAAAAAACATGGAGTCAACTGGATTGAAGAGCTTCTGCCCACCTTGTGGGCAAACAGGACAACTCCAAACCGGTCAACTGGAGAGACACTCTTCTTCCTGATGTACAGAGCTAAAGTAGTCCTTCCTCCGGAAATCACCTTGGGGTCGCTCCGGGTCCGGACCTTCGATGAAGCCACGCAGGACCAGCTCCGGCGTGAAGACCTTGACCTCGTTGAAGAGGGAAGGTGCCGAGCAACTGTTCGAAATGCACGATACCACCAAGCGCTCCGGTGCTATTACCAAAGGCATGTGCATAACCAATAGCTCGAGGAAGGCGATCTGGTGCTACGGAGAATATAAACTCGAGAAGGGTTAAACAAACTTTCCCCCAGCTGGGAAGGACCCTTTCGAGTGATCAAAGTATCTCGTCCCGGATGCGTTCGCTTGGCAACCGAGGATGGGACACCGCTCCCTAATCCTTGGAACATTGAGCACCTCCGTAAGTTTTACGCTTAATATAACGGAGGTGAGTCTGTAACTACATTTGATGTATGTTATAGCATCGTTGTACAGAGTCGGGTAGCTCCTCCGGGAGGACAGTCGGACCTTTCCTAGAAGGTCCGCAAAGTTCAAGCAACACTTGACACAGTCTTAGAACTAAAAGTGTAGCTAGTTACCCTGGGTCAAACAAGAAATGCAACACACTTAGCCTGGTTCCGTACCCTAAGAGTGTACTTGTCTCCCCTGTACCCCGGACCTATAATGAAAGACATCATTATGTGAAAACAGACTCCACGTGCATTTATTTTGTATAGACTCATTCTTTTTTATTTTTCTCTTTCTTGTCTATAACAAAGTTTTGCAATTCTCAAGAAACTTTAGCTCGAACAATTCATGTATAATTCAAGTTGCATTGTTAATTCTTTTGGGTCTTAACATTGTTGAATGGCCTACTCGCCTGAACGCCAAGCCAATCTAGGTCCAGAGTGTGCTATCGACTTAGCCTAGTCCTGCACCCTAAGTACGCCACTCTACCTACACCCCGGCAGGCCTGAGTGAGGTGAGTCCAGAAAACGATCGGACCTGGAGAAAATTAGCAAATGCACTTGATTGAATATAGAATTGCGGTCAACCTAAAAATTTCTTTCGGGAATAGTAAGCCGCAAATGAGTTATAGATAAGAAACGGATTTTACTGTTTTTCTTGACTTCAGTGTGCAGGAAAAATAAAAATCTCATGATGATGGTGGATAATGTCGGAGCTATCAAAGCTTCGATATCCCCTAAGGTGGCTCGTTGTCGATGTTTTAAACATTGATAGTAGGCGTCGCCGGAGCTGTCAATTTCTGACAAATCCAGGGGCCCAGCTGTCAACGTGAAGAAAAGATGGTAGAAGGATACCCCAATGGGGTCTGCTGTCGACGCTCTACGTGTTGACAATGGTTGCTGCTGGAGCTACTAAGCTCCGACAACCTCAGGGGGCCCCTACTGTTGACGACTTCGAACCTATACTCTACAAGTTTGAAGCATTCAAGTCTTCAACAAAATGCTACATCCTTTTGGTACATGTTCGTAATCAAATTGTGCACATCTACTAGGGGGCCAAGTGAGACAAAGATTGAAGACAAAAAATGAAATTCATAAATTTCTTGGATTTCATTCATCTAAAGACAAGAGATTACAAAATTGGAGAAAATAGGAGAAGATACAAGTGGGAGCTACAAGGAGAAAGTTCTAAATCCTACGGAAGAACGAGGCAACCTTCTGGGCAACCTCTGACACGCTGGTCTTGGCGGCATCTCCCTCTCTGTCAATGGGACCCTCAAGCACTGGATCTAGTGGGAAATGAGGATCTCGGCTTGTGTAGCACGTCAGCATGTATTCCGCGATGTTCTGTGCAAGGGATTTTCCTTTAGTTTCCAACTGATCCGCGATGACATCGCCCATCTTGTTGAGTTTGTTGTCAGCCGAGCTCAACGCCTTCAACGCATGGTCCAACTCCGGCTCCGGATCGTCTGGACGCATGAGACTAAAGCCCAGCAGCGTCAGCGCGTCATTGGCTTTGCCCAAGAAATCCCATACTTATTGGGACTCTGCAGCCCTTGAGCCTCGCATCTCTTCCATGGACCTCTTGGCCGCCGCAAGCTCCGAACCCTCCCGGGCAAGGCGCTCAACCTCCTTGGTGTGCTGCTGAATACCCTCAGCAACTTGCTTTTCAAGGTTGGCAAGCTCCTTCTCCCGGACGTGGATCTTGTTCTGGCGATCAACCAAGTCTTTCTCCCGGCCTCACACCTTCTTCTCCCTGGCAGCGACTTCGTCCTCCCTTTTGGTAAGGTCCTATCCCCGCTGTCAGGCCTTCTCCTCCTCGCTCTTGCAGCGCTCCTCCAGCTTTTGAGTGCGCTCCGCAAGGCTCTTGTCACCCAGAGCCAGCCTTTGGGCGACATCCTCCTCCCTCTTCACGAGGTCATCCCTCAGCTCCTGGAGTTTTTGCTCTTCATCTTCGAGCTTTTTCTCTCGCTCCTCAAGAGCCTCCCAGCGCTTGACGAGGCTTTCGTGGATGGTACTGGGTTTCTCCTGGCAATCATTCGCTGCAACATTAGCAGCCACAGCTTGTTCATGTATAGCCCGGGACTGATTGTCGAGGGATCGCACCATGCTTTCCCTCTCGTCCAGCAGCTGGCCCCAGTACTCCATCTGGGCCTTCTCCCTCTTGACCCACTCCTTGTCATCGGCCAGCCTTGTTTGCGCCAGCTTGGTCTCGAATTGGAGCCGGTTGCGCCACCTCCTAAGGGTTTGGCGCTCCTCCTCGAGGGCCTTGCTTTCGTGATAAAAGGCAAGCTAGACCTGACGAAGGCTAGAGCAGGCGTTGTCGATGGATAACGACAGGGGGATCGGCTCCGGACCTGTCAAGGTCCTCTCCACTGACTCCAGTGGGTTCTCCATAACAAAAATTGGGTCCCACTCTACAAGAGTGGTCCCCTGAGCTTCTACGGCACTAAGGCCGCCCTCTAGGAGTGCCTCAGTTGTCGTCGAGGAAGGTCTGACAACGGGAGCTTCTACCTCCGGAGTTGGCTTCGAAGGTCCCGCCGCCAGGTTATTAGCAACTGATCCCTCTGGCAAAGGACCGGTCGCTTCGTCTTGGCACCCTGGCTTCGGTACGGGTACCTCCGGAACTACCACCTCCGGGGTAGGCATTGAAGACTCGGCCGAAGCTGAGGCCACCTCCGGCTCCAGCGCTGGTGCCTCCTCCACTGTTGGTTCAGGCGCTGGTGCTTCGACCTCCACCGGTTCAGGTGTCGACACCTCCATGACAACCGGCTCAGGCGCCAGAACTTCAGGAACCTCCGGCTCCACCACCAGGGCTTCAATAACATCTGGTCCTAAGGCCAGAACTACAGCTACCTCCAACTCTGAGGCTGGAGCGTCCGTCATTACAGCATCCAAAATTGGAGCTTCAACCTCTGGAGCTGGTGCTGCTGGTACGTCTTCATTGTCGTGGTCCGATGCTACCACGGGAGCTTCAGGAGATGAGTCGAGGTCCAGAACCACGACAGCTGGCACCGGAGCTGCCGCGACCTCAGCCACCACCTGGGGCAGCGCTGGAATTGGAGCCGGAGCCTTCGCCTGTACAGCATCAGCCGCTGTCTCAGGAACCAAAGCTTCAGTCCCTTTTTTGGAGATCCTGTGGATGAAGGACAAAGAAACTCAAAATATGGTTACAACAAAAACAATCAACTGAGGTAGAAAAGCAAATTTACCTTGGGAGGCTTTCGCTCCAGCTAGCGCGGAACCTCTTCGCCGGACGCTCAGAGCCCGACCCAGTCGCAACTGGGGTAGTAGCTCCAGAAGGCTCTTCAGAGCTCACTGCCTCCGTCAGCGACGTCTTGGTTGGGGCCTTCCTCGACTGGGAAGGACCCTCGGATCTAGAGCCCTTAGCTGGCCTCGGCGCCGGAGTCACCTGGACGGAGCTGACATTCCGGGGAGATGCCGATGCTGGAGTTGTCGTCGCTGTTGAAGACCTCCCCCGCCGGGGAGAAGGAGCTGTTGCGGAAGGAGCAGGTCTGACGGGCCTCCCGTCAGAGTTCTTCAACTTCCTCTTTCGGTTGGAGGGCTCCGCCAACTCTTTGACCTTGCCTATGACTTCAGCTCTTGGTCTCGGGGTGGAAGCAGGACCACCCTCGAAAGCTCCGGGAATCACCAATCTGGTGGTCGGACGCCTCTCTACCTCACCGAGGTCGTCAAGCACCGACATCGTCCTCCGGAGCTCCCTGCTGAACTCTGCCTCCATGTTCAAAGGGAGGAAAGCCGCCGGCAGAGTTAAGTCATCGCCCTCAAGGTCGATGCCATGCTGGAACTTCTTGAGATGAAGCTCCAAAGCAGAGCCTTCCAAATTGGACTTCAAACCGGTTTCAATCCGGTCATCGTCCATCACGCTGTTGAGGGCCCAGGCGAGTTTCTCCCTCTTCTTCAGTAGAGCCCACCTATTGACCAGGAAGTTGCAGAAGACCGTCTGGGGGTCACCCCTCCTTCTACACATTGACGGATCCTGGTCAAGGCAGGGTTGAAGGCCTCTAACAACACCAAAACCTCACTTCAGGCGTCAGTGTCAACATTGGGAAGACCTTCAGGCAACTCCAGCTTCTCGTGCTCCTCTGCCGTGACGATAATCCAATCCTTCTTCCAGTCGTCCCACTTGGCAGAAGGGAACGACCTCAAGTATTTGTAGGGGCATCAAATAGTAGAAGCCAAGATACTCGTTACTCTTGTCGGTGGTGTGTATGGTGAAGAAGGTACGGAAAACTCGACGCAGGGGGGAACACCCACCCACATCTCGCAGAAGTGGACAAATGTTGACACAAGAAAAATAGAGTGGGGGCCAAGATGGTACAACTGCATACCATAGAAGTCTAACAACATCAAGAGGAAAGTTGAGAAAGGTGGGATCAGTCCCACCATGGCGTACGCAGAGAAGTACACCATGTCGCCGCCGCGCTTCTTCTTGAACGGAAGCTCGCCGGCACGGACTAGGTGATTGAAGGAGTCGCTGGACCACCCCATGTAGGTCCGGACCTTCTTCAAATCGTCATCGGTCGTGAGACGGCTCTTGCGGAGACCCAACTCCATCGCAGCACGACGGGGCGAGAGAGAAAAAGCAAGCAAAAGTTTGGAGGATTTGAGCGCAAGTTCAAATGAAGGCGTAAGGAATCCCCAAACCGTGCGCACTTTCCTTCTTAAGTAAGCCCCCACAACGCTTGGATGGAAACCGCAAAAGGGCCAAGGATACAGTTCAAAAATTTCACCCTGCCAGTGACAACGGGGCCCAGGTCCACCCAGACGATCAAGTCAAGGTCCTTACCCAAGGCGAACAGTTGTCATGATGAGAGGCGGGAAACCCGAGGGCGGCGACCTGATAGGGTGCGGGGAACCGATACGGTTTTCGTATTGGGAACCGACGACCTTCAATTGTGTGAGATCCGCACGCGCAGATCTCACCTGCCACGTCCTGAAGATGCCACGCGGCGATGGTTTAACTGCGAACCACCACCTCAAGAACACATCCAAAAACTCTTGAAGACACGGTGCAGAAATTGGAAGATGGGCCCATCTCCAGCAGAATGACTTAATCCAAAAGGTATCTCCTAGAGGTGGGCCCAGGGGGCCACTGTCGGTACCCTGTGTACCGAATACCCCTTGGAACTGCAAAGAGTGCAAAGGAACTCAACCTATCTGAGCTGAAGAACACCGAAGGCCCCACGTGTCACTCGGAAGCGGACCTGCCTCCCTCCTATGGTTAGTCCCAGTGCCGCCACGTGTATCATAAAACCGGAGCTACATTCCATACATGGGAAAGCTCTGGACTAGATACCTATGTGGCACCCCCGGACCTAACCCCCGACAGAGGGAAGCTCTGGCACTGACACGTGTACAACAGCACCGGACCTACTCGTCTAAGACGGTAAGCTCTGGAGCTACCACGCATCCAACCGCCAGACCTTCAACCTCAACAGGCAGATTGATGGACCTCCGATGGCTCGGACCTTCAAAGAACATTAAAGACTTCAAGACCTGATTATGTATCATTAATGCTATCTTAATGACACACGATCGGAGGACTCTTAATACCAGTAACGCCACCATTAAGGGGCATTACCACGCTATTAAGGGGAATTAAACACATTTAACTTTGTATTAGGCATCAGTAATTGCCAGGGCCACATGTCGGGTCAGGCTAATGATGTAACGACCAGCCCTTGTACTATAAAAGGACTGGTCGAGCGATACACAGGGGGACTCTTCGAGACGGGCTAGGGGCTCTAGACGCTGACTCACGCGCTAGGACAGGCTGAGACTGGCTAGAGACTCTTTTGGCCTCTCTCTGGCTCACGCTCTCATACACCCAATACAACAACAACAACAACAACAACAACAACAACAACAACAACACACCCGTGGAGTAGGCTATTACGTTCAGGCGGCCCGAACCACGTAAATCCTCGTGCCAAGTCACCATCTTGTTCTGAATTTTCGCGCGCCCCAACCGAACCAAGAAACTCCGCGGGCTACTAACAGTAGTACCGAGAGAATTGCCGGAACCAGACTCTGACAGTAGTTTTCTTGGCTTTACCACCAGTTTGCATCTTACTCTTGTTGTTATTTTTGTGGTTGGCCTTTTTCTGCATCATGTTTGCACTAGCGCCATTCTCTGCAGTAGCAGATGTGTGAGGAGCGTCTTTTGCCCTTGCTTTTTCCTCCACATCGAGGGCTATAATCAGATTCTTAGTAGAGATATCTTTCCTCTTGTGTTTCAGACTTGTGGCAAAATCCCTCCATGAACCAGAGAGTTTGGCAATAATACCTGCTGCCACAAATCTGTCATGCAAGGCACATCCCAAACTTGCAATCTCTCCAGCCAGCAGTTGTATCTCGTGAGCTTGGGCAACAATAGACTTTGCAGCATCAATGCTGAAATCAAAGAATTGCTCACAAGTATACAGCAAGTGACCAGTTTCGGCGACGGCATATTTGCGCTCCAGTGCTTCCCACAACTCTTTAGGGTCTGTGTAATTCATATACACATCATAAAGATAATCAGCCAAAAGGGTTAAGATACAGCCAAGAGCGGAGTTACGCGTAGTTGGATAGGTGGCGGTCTGGTCAACTGTGAATGGCATTACTGGGTGAATCACCCACCACAGCCCCATCGACATAAGTCAAAATTTGACTTTAGTCTGTCATCTACAAAAAATTTTGCCACCTCCGAACCTCTCAGGTTTCATTGCATCCGAAGCACCAGTCATTGCTAGAATAATAGAATAATCGCAATATTAAGGTTTCTGGATTGTTAGAAAATTGCGTATTATTCTAAATCCAGATTCTAAATTGAGGCAAGTTTCACAGATATTCAAAACTGCAACGCGAACTCTACAGAGCAGTAGGTAGATCAACACAATAAAAATAGTGAAAACATATGAACTCACTTTGGGTTCGTCGATGTAGAAGCGTAGATCGATGTCAAAAACAGCTTCGAGCGGTCGCGCAGATGTGCTGCCTAGAAACCTTATTGTCGTCCCTCGTGCAGGCTTCACGATGATAAAGGTTTGGAGATACCACTCACCCTTCTCCTCGGTGCACGCCAAGGAAGAGGGTCGGTGAAGTTTTGGCAGCTCAAACACCACAACACACCTTTTCAAAAAGAAAGACGAATAGATGGAAGAGAAATTTTTGTGTGTATTGGAAACCTGAATGTCTCCAGGGCCTTATATAGGCACAACTGCCCTCTAGGAGTCGTTTCCTTGTTAACAACGTCAACTAATTGCTGGTCAATTAATGGCATTTATGGCAATAAATCGCGTACTAATTCTCTATTAGTGCAGAAGGTTCAAATTTCGTAAAGGATACAAGTGGCAAAAATACTCAATGCAGCCATGCCACGGTCGCGCGTCGCAAGCTACAAGTCACGCAGAATAACACGCGAAAAAATCGTGGAAATGCGCGCGTGTGCGTGTGTGTGAGTACATATAGTCAGACCCTTTCTCTATTCATCTATAGATATGAGGGCTGCTATTTATATTGATTTGCACCACCATGCACTAGCAGTATGAGACTAAAACTAACAGTCACATTGGTTTAGAATTTTAGCTGAAGAGCCACATTAAATAGACCAAATTCCAACACTAATTTGGAGCATCATCAAATTAGTCATGCAAAGCAGTAAGTATTTAATACTCACATGAGATGAGGTAGGATAAGTTTTGCAGGAATGGTGCCATGGGATGAAAAGCATGGAGAAAGCATGCACGTCTCCATGCCAAGCGTTGGCTGTGTCACGAGTGCCCAGCACCAGTGCTTCTGGATCCTCAACCAGCGCTTCACTCGGCAAGGACGCTTGCACCACGCATTGCACCATCACGCGCTGCCATGCCGCTGCTCATGCTGCCTTGCACGATGACATGCAACAGGGACCGAAGCACTGGTATATGCCGCCAGGCCCGGGCCAGAGGGCGTGCGGCCCGTGCGACGGCACATGGCTCCCATTTCTTAGGGGCTCCTTTTTTCCTCTTCAGTCTATACTATGCATCTCTAATCTCTCCAGAAATCCAGCTCAATCGATCAGCCTCAGCTTCCCATGGGAGGGAGCTGCGGCCTGGTACTGAACCAGTCCATGTGGCCACGGCAGCAGACTGGTGGCCAAACGCAGCCCAACAGCGATCGGCGCCGATCTGAACACGAGCTTCCGCGACTCTGACTGATCAAACGAAATGAAACTACGTCTGATCCTCCGTCCGATTAAACTCCCAAACTCGGTGATGGCCTCGATGCCTCGCCCCATCTTTGCGCCACTATCGCCTGTTGCCTAATAGAGAAACCGAGAAAGCATTGTACGCCAAGTCATCGAGAGGATCGCCGCGGTGTTGCTTGATCGATCAGTCAATCCATCTTCCTGGGCCGGTAAATTTTTTCTCTCTTCTCTCTTATAGCAGATTTGGTTATTATTTCACACGCATATGCTTGTGTTCTTCATTATGTTATGAACTGCAAACAAAGTGATTTTGTTATTATACAGTGATGTGTTTTAGGAAGTATAAATATTATACATCAAGAGCCAAAATTTCAATAATGGATGTTTTTCTTGATATAACCTATTGTCATGTAAAATGTTGTTATATTATATATAAATTTATGATACTATTTTTCTATATAGTTATGAACAATCTAACATTCGTACAGGGCCCCAAATTTTGCCGGCTCGACCTGTATGCCGCCAAAAGTAAGGGACGCCGGATTCGGTGCCCGTCGTCGTTGAGTCCGCCACGCATGGTGTACCGACTGGCCCGTCGCCGAGGCCACTACAGGTAAGGGCCGTGGAGGCTAGTGGTGCAACTACCGTCGTCGCTGCACCCTACTTTGGATGACAGGAATCGAGAAGAGACAAAGACAACTGCTAAGTGGCCCCGTTTTCCATCGGCATAAATGTTTCTCTGACCGTCAGGTTAAATCCAACGGCAAATGGGCAAATAGGAAATGATCCCTCTTAGTACTAAAGGGTCTATCATGGTGGCCAACTCAATTTCCGGCCACAACTTGCATTCCGGTCACATGCCTTTTTTTTTCACTGGCCTGACTTAGAAATCAAAGGGGAAAGTAAGTGGAAGAACAGACCATGAGCTTGTGCCAGTGAGCCAAGAAGGCCAGAGAAGGCCGAGTAAGAGGCCCATGATTGGGCCTATCCTCTACGAGGAGGACGGATGTGCAGAGGGATGCTCTTTTGTTTTTCAGGAATATTAAGTATTTTTTTAGCTTCAGTCATTTGGGTCATTTAACATGGACCACGTTCACAGTTCTTCAGTTTTCCTTTTCTGAGCATTAAGTACTCGGCCTTTGAGCCGATTGAGACAAGAACGGTGTGCCTAATTCAGTTCTTCAATTCTTAGAATTTTCAGCATGGGTTTTTGGACCAAATATTAAGCAGTGGGCTCTAAGTTTTTAAGAACATTAAGGATTTTAGACTGTGGGCTAAAATCATTTTGGGCCTCACTGAATTAAGTTATTTCGACTGAGAAAATATTATTATTTTCCCTTGGTCAAATAATTTAATTATGTTATAGAGATTATTAAAAAAATTGCATGCCTATTTTTATGCTTCTGCTGATATTAAGTGAAAAATGTCATGGCAATTTGGTCAAGTAACCAAAGCGAAAAATTGTCATGTCATTTAATGTCAATTATATTGCATGGAATTTTATTGAGTAACCAACGCGAAAAATAAAATTGTCATGTTCTTTAAGTTATGTTAAATGTCATTTTGGTCGAGTAACCAAAGCGAAAGACACTAATAACATTTTTCTTCAATTGAAGTAATTAAGTGCATAATAATTTGGTCGAGTAACCAAAGCGAAAGATAAATTACTATGTTTTTTAGTTGATGTCAAATGTTGAGTTTTGGTCGAGTAACCAAAGTGAAAGATAAAATTCAACTTTTATTAAAAGATGTTTTGAATGTCGTATTTGTCAGGATGACAACGATGACATTTCTACTTTACTAAGTTATTTAAATTTATTTAGTGCATATAAATTTTATCAAGTAACCAAAGTGAAAGATAAAACAATCTTATGCTTTCAGTAATTATAATGTTGTGTTTTCGCGTAGCCAACGTGAAAACAAATATAAGATTTCAGTTTATGCATTCATATTTAAGTACTCTACTCAGTTCGTTCCTCCATAATAAATTTAACAGTAAGTTATATCTCGACAATTGAGTTTCTTGGTGGAGAGAATTTACTCATGTTGAGATACTACTCAGTTTCCGTAAGCCTAAAGGCAAGGGAAGCTCTTCGTCGAGCTTCTTATCTTTCATGAAAATGATGAAAGTTTAAGATAAGGATTATTGTATGTACGACATTGCTCGTACTAAGTGAGTCATTCAAACAAGAAATGTTTGGCGACCGGTAAGAGTTCCATTAACAAAGGCATTCAGCGAGAAATAACTGAATGCAACACTACTTTTAAGTACCTCTTTAAGATAGAAAGACAATTTATTGTCTTCTATAAATCTACAGCGAGTACTCTTTTAAGAGACTCACCACTCAGAAAAATAATGGAGGTGTTATGCGTAAGCACATACTTAGAAGGCGAACATAATCACTAAGCTTATGGATTTGAGACTAAAACATGAGTTCTCAGTGCATCTTATACAAGTCTCACTTTCAAAAGAATTTTGAGAAGTTCGTCATCAATCAAAATACTCAATAAGTGTAGTGAAATTTTAAGAAATTAATCGCCATGTGCGTTAAAGAAAAGAGCATTGTTAAGTTCCTTAGGCATTTTGACACTATCAAATGCAGCATAAGTGTTAAGTATAAGTGAGAATCAAATTTTTTCTCATAATAACTAAGTATTTAGTAAGTGCATAAGAATTGATTGTGAAATGTCTTCGAAATTATGACACTATCATTGAGGTCATATTTCGAGGAGAGGGATTGAGCACTCTATTTCACAATCGAAGATTATTTCTATTAAGTATTTTTGACTCAGATGAATGCATAAACAATATTTAAATATTTAAATCACGATCGGAATACCCCTCTCAAGTTAAGGACACAAGTCCTCATTAAGTTTTATTTATGATGATGTCATGCTAAAATTATTTTAGTTAACCCAAACATAAGATAATAAGACTATTTGATAAGATAGTATTGTTTCCAATGTCTTAATTGACACTAAGTATAAATGAAACAATATATGCTATGATTAGGGGGAGTATGGTAAGACGAGAAAAACATTCTTGAGGAGAAGTGGATGTTTATCCATTTTTATGATTCAAGAAGTGTTCTTTTTGATACCTGCTAATATTGGATCATATGTAGTCGTCATTTTTGACTCAACACCTTTTGTGAGTTCTTTATTGGTGACATTTATGTTAAGTAAGGCTCCTATTAAATGGAGCATTCTCAATTTTGTAAGTTCCCTAAGTAATTCACTCCTTATGATGAAGAGCAACAATTGCCCAAATAAGTGGTGTGCTGGTAAGAGATCTCATTATGAGATCTACATTCAAATGATGAATTATAGCTTTCATTTGAGGTAAGATTTAAATAACCCTCATATATCTAAATGGCGTCAAGCCATGAAAGATTTAATGGGGATTAAGCATGCCACTAAAGTCTTGAATTAAGTCAATATTCTTAATAGAGCCAAAACAATAGACTAGTGGGTCTACAAAATTAATAGTGACTCTAAAGGGAAATTTCATATATTATTAAGATAGACTTATAGTAGAAAGCTTCACTAAGACATAAAGTGTTGATTACAATGAATCGTTCTCACATCTTTAAACTAATGATTTGTTCAGAATTATTATGTCATCAGTAAGTACATCATAATTTAGAATTACATCATATGGATGTAATCATGACGGTTCTCAAATTGAGATCAATATGAGAACGTCTACATGACACAACTGAATGGTTTCTCATTAAGAAGGAACATTTGAGATACTAGGTAAGGAAGTTCATTTATGGACTCAATAAGTCCTTGTGCAATAGTATCTCAAATTCAATAAGTACATAAGAAAGTTTGGGTTATGTTAAGAATAAGGAGGACAATTGTAGACAATAAATTAAATTTTCTCATATTTTGTAGATGACATATTACTTGTGCATAGTAATGTCAATCTTCTATTAGAAATTAATAAGTTCTCGTCGTCCAATTTTGTATTAAGAATCTTAGTGAAATGTTCTACATGTTAGAGATTAAGATACACTAAGATATGTATAAAGGGGTATTAAGTTTAGCGCAAAAAGCATACTTAAGGAGTGTACTTGGAAGTATGGTGTGCATGAAAATAAATTTCCGTCTGCTCTAATGAGTCAAGGTTGGTAAGTGTGAAACCAATAAGAGGTCGACCTAATAAGAATCGGTTTCAAAACTTCTCGCTGTCAGAAGTTTTAAGTTTTGCTCAATTTCTAAGTTATCTTGACAAAGTTTAAGTATCGAGTTAATTTTGGCATAAGTAAGTCCAAACCAGATGACTAAATGGAAATAAGTATTACTTGTAGTTTTGCAAGTATCAATGTCTCATGATAAGTTAAGTATAAGATTAAGTCATTGGAATAATGACTTCCTAAGACTTAGTATGTGCGAGATGTGTAGTAAGTCCACATCAGTAATCAACAATTGCACAATAGAGCTTTATTGTGGAAAAGCTCCTAACTTAGGGTCTGCATCATGTGTCATGCATACCAAATATATATTATAAATGAGACCATCGAGCAGACACAGTAAGTAAACTCGAATTGTGAGTGGTTGACAGCATTAAACCACTTAAGTTTTTTGTACTCCTGAGACTACAAGCCATATGTGATGCCAAACACATTGACATAGGTTACATGTTGTAAAGGAGTAAATTCAAGATCATAATAAGTAATGACAATTGAGAAAATAAGTATCAAGCGAATGCTTGCGGATCCGCTTACGAAAGGACTTTGAACACATATCGCGCTTGGGTTAAGGAAGATCCTATGATTTCCTGGATGCTAAGGGGCCAAAACTAAGTATAAGGTCATTTCTAAGTGTAAGATGTATTGTGCTCTTCGAGTGAAGCAGTACGTGAAGGACTGCTTTGATGCGTCGTGCCCTATATGTCGAGCTTAAAGAAATGGACACTAAGTTTAGTTTAAGTAAGCAAGTAAGTTTTAATCCGAGTTCAAGAGGGAGAATGCTAGTATGTGTGAACTCGAATTAAGCATGTATCTAATTCAAATAGACACGACCTATCGAATGGTCGTGTCCCTGATCGGGGGACACAACCCTTCCTAAGGGGTGGGAGGCCCCCTCTTGTGTCTCTTGGTTAACTATAAGTATGAGAGTAATGGTAATAGTTGGATATATACTTCCATTCTCTCAAATCCTAAGTATCCGATCTAACCACCAAGAGAAAACAAAGGGGATGGTCCTCTCACGTTCTTCATCGTCTATGCAAGATTGCAAGTCTTCATGTGGCCGTCACCCACTGGTTCTGTTAGATTATATGATAATATCGTGTGTTATCATCTGTACCAGAACATATCTTCAGGAGTTACGATAGGGATGTATATTGTAGTCTATCTCTAGGTTGTTAGGATTCTGATCTATCTCGATCGTAACCTGTTGTAAACTTCCTCTATAAATAACAAGCAGCACCAGAAGCTACGGTGCAGCATTCCATCGTAAATCAATCTCTTTACATGGTACCAAGAGCCAGTTCTATGGCAACGAGTTCTGATGCTGCATCACAGAATCTGATCGCCAATCTCCTGGCGCACAATTCTGTCACAGATAAGTTAAAACGTGAAAACTTATCTCTATGGCAAGCCCAGGTGTTGCCACCACTTCGAGCGCAAAGGTGAAAGCATCTAGGCCCCCATGAGGTACGGTTTCGGTGATTAATGACAACCATTGGATTTTACTAATGAATTTGTGAATGCAAGGTCCCCATAATCACTCAATCAAATGAAATCTATATGTCATTGGAGACCCATATACAATCACTTTATGAGATCAAATCAATGATATGAAGACAAGAAGTGAAAGCTCTTATGTCAAAGTCATTCAACCACAATTGATGACACTTAATGCTTGACAACCATCACAAGTACATTTCCAACAAAAGTCTAAGAGGTCAATCGAGCAAGACACAAAAGAATCACTTAGAAACAACTCGAAGCAAACAAAATCAACTCACCGGATCAACCGATGATTTCTGAGAACAACACATCGGTCGAGTTGGTTCAGCAGAAGAAGAAGACCTCAGAAGAAAGCACTCATCGGATCATCCGATGTTAAGGGATCAGCTACATCGGTCGATTAGTACAGTTTGCAATATCCTTGGACCAAGTGTAGCACCGGATCATCCGATGTACAGAAATATACACATCGGTCAATCACTCCAGTAAGCATCAAGTTTGAGTCAATTCTGGAGGAAGAGCCACTAGATCATCCGATGAGAAGACAAGTGCAACATCGGTCTAACAACGGTCATATATGACACAATGAAGTCAGCTAAAGTAAACTTGACCGATGATAACTAAAGGTGAGACATCGGATAATCCAATGTTCGCAGAAAAGTTCTGTCAGCCTACTTTTCCAACGGCTATTTCGTGGAGGCTGGCTATAAATACCCCCTAAACCTGTCATTCCGACAAGTCTTCATCACCAAACATTCTCAACACATCCACAAGCATTCAAGACCAAGAGCCATCACTTCTACATCATTTTCGACCACCTACACACCAAGAGATAGGCTAGAACTAGCTAGAGAGAGAGCTTGTGTGCGTCCATTCTGGGTGAGTGGAATCTCTAGGATAGTAAGAGCCTCAAGGGAGTGCCCCTTGGTGTTTGTAACTGTGAGAGACTTCCGGAGCTTGCCAAGGCGTTTGTGGAAGCCCGGAGGGTCGAAGTTGTACAAGGCTTGAGCTCCACCTTGCCGAGGTTGGCAAACGAAGAAGAATAGTGGAGATCCCTCGTCTCGGTGACTTGGGTGTGGCTAAACCCTTTGGTGGGTGACATAACATGGATGTAGGAAGATCTTGACGATCATGCCGAACCACGGGATAAATCCTCGTGTCTCCTCGGGAGTTTGCATCCTCTTCCTCTCCCTTACATTTATGCATTTTATATTCTGCGAAGTCGCTATTTACTTCAATGCATAGATAGTTTGCGTAGGAAATTGGGCTTTTAGGAATTAAGTTTTATTGTTTAGATTTTTGTAAAGAAGCCCAATTCACCCCCCCCCCCTCTTGGGCATTCGATCCTTACAATTGGTATCAGAGCAAGGTTGCTCATAGGATCATTCTAGCCTCACCGCTAGAGAGCTAAAATGGCCAAGGTTGGGGGTTCGGTTCTTATCTTCGAGGGCAAGAACTTTGCCTATTGGAAAGCACGCATGCGCGCTTATCTAGAGGCTATTGCTCCTGAAGTATAGGAAGCGACCCACACGGGGTTTGGAGAACACAACTATGTTGGTGATCAAATTAAATGGGATGCTAAAGCTAGGAATGCAATCTATGAGTGCATTAGTCAAGATGTTTTTGCTTGGATTGCTAGCAAAGAAAAGGCATGTGAAATTTGGGCTTGCTTGATAGAAATTCATGAGGGTTCTTCTCATGTGAAAGAACTAAAATATCACATGCTAAAAGCAAAATATGATGAATTTAAGATGCTACCTCATGAAAATGTCAATGAGATGTTCTCTCGCTTGAATGTACTTATTGAAGAAATTAATGCTCTTGACATTGCTTCTCTTGGCAAGGGACTCATCAACCGCAAGATCCTCATGCTCCTTCCCAAGCCAAAGTACAACACCATCAACTCCATGCTCCAAATAGAGTCTCTTGACCAAATTGAAGTTTTGGAGCTCATTGGAGAAATTCACGCTCATGAGATGAGTGTGCTTTGGATGATGGAGCAATCATCTTCAAAAACAATTGCTCTAAAGGCCTCCACCAAGAAAACAAGCCTCAAGAAGAAGAAGGTGGTTGAGCCTAGCTCAAGTGAAGAAGAGCAAGTATCAAGTGAAGATGATGATGATGAGCTTGCATTGATGATGAGAAAGTTCTCACGCTTGAACTCCAAGATTACCAAGAAGGGATACACCTTTGATCCCAAGAAGAAAGCGTTTCTACCAAGGAGACATGATCACAAGACTTGCTACAATTGTGGTGATCAAGGCCACATCTCCTATGATTGTCCGAAACCGGACAAAAGAAGAGAGAACTACAAGAGCAAGCATCGCAAGCTTGAAGAAAGTGAAGATGATGAAGAAGAGGCCAAACCCAAACCAAGATCCTTTGGGAAGAGGAAACATGACAAGGGCAAGAAGGCAAAACTCTTCTCAAAGAAGAGAAATGGCCCACAAAAGGTGTTCATGTGTGAGGCAAATGAATGGGTCACCGACGAAGAAACAAGTGATGAAGAGAGTGAAGTGGAAGAAGAAAGTTTTGTCGGCCTCGCCATTGCCAACAATGATGACTCACCTCTTCATTCACCGCCATGTGCCTCATGGCAAAAGGTAACACCAAGGTATGTGACGACTCCAGTGATGATGAGCTTTCCCCGATGATTTAACTTCCTTGATAAATGAATATCATGCTATCATTAAGAGGGAAAAGAGTAAGGTTAAAGCTCTTGAAGAAACTTGTGCTAGACATGAGAGTGCTAACCTCGATTTGCTTGACAAGTATGAAAGCATACTCAAAGAGCATGACACGCTGAAATCTCATGTCAAGCAAATTGAGGAAGAAAAGGCTAAAATCAAGTTAGATAATCACGAGCTTAACTTAGCACACCAAACACTCTTGGAAGAGCACAATAAGTTAGTACAAGAACATCAAACACTTAACCTTGCTCATGACGTGCTTGATCAAGAATTGAAAAATATAAAGAAGCAAACTCTTAATGATAGGATATCCATTACTTCTCATGTCACTAATGCCTTGAACAAGTCTTTGTCGTTGAAAGCAAACGCTAGGGAGAAGGACTTGTTGGAAGAAATTGAGAGTCTCCGCACTAGTGTGGCTAGACTTTCAAAAGGGGAAGTCAAACACAAGGAAATACTCTTCCAACAAGCAAAGGTCTTCAACAAGAGAGGACTTGGATCCTTCCCGGTGCCTAACAAAGGAAAGGTGCCCTCACCGGAGCTTAGAACAAGCTTCATCAAGGAAGTTGGTTCTTATTGCCAACATTGTGAGGTCACCGGTCACCACACAAGGGAGTGTCCTCTTCCTAACCGACCCTCTCCCAAGTTGCCCATTAATTACAAATCTACTTTCAACGATCGTCATTATCTCTTGAATAAAGTAGATGGCAAGGTGAAGGCTAGGTTCATTGGCAAGGACATGAAGGGCATGAAGGGGAAGCTCCCCAAGCAACTTTGGGTCCCAAAGACACTTGTATCACACATACAAGGACCTAAGTTGGCTTGGGTGCCTAAAGTTAAAAATTGAATTCATGTGTGTAGGTGAACTACAAAGCCGGAGGAAAGCATTGGGTACTCGATAGCGGGTGCACCCAACATATGACCGGCAATGATGGTATGTTCACCACCATAGAAAACCCCGACAATGATGAACAAGTCACCTTTGGTGATAACTCTAAGGGAAAGGTAATTGGGTTAGGTAAAATTGCTATTTCAAATGATTTATCCATTTACAATGTTTTGTATGTCAAGTCACTTAGTTTTAATTTACTTTCCATTGCACAACTATGTGATCTTGGACTAACATGCACATTTAGCAAAAATGATGTTGTTGTGAGTAGTGAAACAAGCCAAGACATAGTCTTCAAAGGATTTCGGCATGGACATCTCTACCTAGTAGACTTCTCAAACAAGAATGCTAGCTTGACCACTTGTCTTTTCACTAAGACAAGCTTGGGTTGGCTATGGCACCGACGCATAGCGCACATAGGGATGAGCAAACTCAAGAAGTCATTCAAGCTTGGGATGGTGACCGGCGTGAAGGATGTTACATTTGAGAAGAACAAGCTTTGTAGCGCTTGTCAAGCCGGGAAGCAAGTTGCTTCACACCATCCAATAAAGACATTGGTGTCAACCTCCAAGCCACTTGAGCTACTCCACATGGACCTCTTCGGACCATCCACATATCAAAGCCTTGGCGGTAACCTCTATTGTCTTGTTATAGTTGATGACTACTCTCGCTATGCTTGGACTCTATTTCTAGGTGACAATAATGAAACTCCGGAAGTGTTCAAGACCTTCGCCAACCGCGCTCAAAGGGAATTTCAACTTCCCATCATCAAGTTCCGGAGTGACAACGGCACCGAATTCAAGAACTACAACATTGGGGAGTGGTGTGACCGTGAAGGCGTGAAACATGAGTTTTCGGCCACATACACTCCTCAACAAAACGGTGTCGTTGAAAGGAAGAACAAGACTTTCATCACTCTTGCACGAGCAATGCTTGATTACTATGGCACGTTGGAGAAGTTTTGGGCCGAAGCAATCAACATGGCGTGCCATGCCGCAAATAGGGTCTATCTCCATCGACTACTTCAAAAGACCACGTACGAGCTTCTCATTGGGAGAAAGCCCAACATCTCCTACTTTCGAGTCTTTGGATGCAAGTGCTACATCTATCGCAAGAAAAGGCTCGGTAAGTTTGAAAGAAGATGTGATGTTGGTATATTTCTTGGTTATGCATCAAACTCAAAAGCATATCGAGTATTCAACCAAACCTCCGGTTTAGTTGAGGAAAGTTGTGATGTTGAGTTTGATGGATCTAATGGCTCCCAAGAGGAGAGTTTTGGTCATGATGAAATAGATGATGAGCCTCTATGAGAAGCCATGAAGAACATGACCATTGGAGACATCAAGCCTGAAGTTGAGGAGAGCCATGATCAAGGGGGAGCTTCAAGTTCCAACATCAACACTTCAATGGCGCCTCAAGTTGACGAAGAAGAGAAGGATGATCCATTGCCGACTCAAGACTCACAAGCACAACAACATCAAGAAGAAGAAGAAGTCCATGATCAAGTCCAACCACAAGAGGAGCAACACGCATCACCTTTGCCAAGTGCTTCACAACCACTTATGAGGCATGGACGCATCTCCAAGGCGCATCCGATGGACCAAAATCATTGGAAGTCCGTCAAGGGGTGTAAGTACACGTTCTCGCCATTTCGCTTCATTTTGTGAGCACTACTCGTTTGTTTCATGTGTAGAACCCACTCATATTGAGGAAGCACTCCAAGACCCAAATTGGGTGATGGCCATGCAAGAAGAACTCAACAACTTCATCCGCAATGAAGTTTGGGTGTTGGAGGAGCGACCCAAGGACAAGAACATCATCGGAACAAAGTGGGTGTACCGCAACAAACAAGACGATAATGGCATTGTGGTCCGCAACAAGGCAAGACTTGTGGTCAAAGGGTTCTCGCAAGTTGAAGGACTAGACTTTGGGGAGACATTTGCCCCGGTCGCCCGGCTAGAAGCCATCCGTATACTCCTTGCGTTTTTTTCACATCATAATATTAGACTTTATCAAATGAATGTGAAAAGTGCCTTTCTTAACGGTTACATTAACGAGCTTGTTTATGTTGAACAACCTCCCGGGTTTGAAGATCCGAGGAATCCTAATCATGTGTATAGGTTGCACAAGGCGCTCTACGGGCTCAACCAAGCACCTAGGGCGTGGTATGAACGACTACGGGATTTCTTGATCATGCAAGGATTCAAGATCGGGAGGGTGGACACTACGCTGTTCACCAAAGACATCAACGGAGATTTGTTTATTTGTCAAATTTATGTTGATGATATTATTTTTGGTTCAACTAACGAAGCTCTTAGCCATGAGTTTGGCAAAATGATGTCTAGGGAATTCGAGATGTCAATGATTGCAGAGCTCAACTTCTTCCTTGGATTTCAAATCAAGCAACTTCAAGAGGGGACCTTCGTCTATCAAGAGAAGTACACCAAGGACCTCTTGAAGAAATTTGAGATGGGAGATTGTAGCTCAAGAAGCACTCCAATGGCAACAAATTGTCATCTCGACGCGGATAAGGATGGTAAACCTATTGATCTATCTAACTACCATTCTATGATTGTTTCATTGCTTTATATTACCGCATCTAGGCCCGATATCATGTTTAGTGTATGCTTGTGTGCTCGCTTTCAAGCGGCACCTAAAGAATCGCATAGGAAGGCAGTCTTTAGGATACTTAGGTATCTTAAGCATACCCCTAGTATGGGCTTGTGGTACCCTAAAGGTGCAAAATTCCACCTCTTGGGATACTCAGATTCGGACTTTGACGGATGCCGCGTGGATCGCAAGAGTACCTCCGGTGGGTGCCACTTGCTTGGGCATTCCCTAGTATCTTGGTCTAGCAAGAAGCAAAATTCCGTCGCCTTATCCACGGCAGAAGCGGAATATATAGCGAGCGGTGCATGTTGTGCCCAAATTCTTTATATGAAGCAAACCCTTTTGGACTTTGGTATTAGACTTGGTTGTGTGCCTCTCCTTTGTGACAATGAAAGTGCGGTTAAGATAGCTAAAAACCTGTTCAACACTCCCGCACTAAGAACATTGATATTCGCCATCATTTCTTGAGGGACTATGAAGCTAAGGGAGACATCTCATTGCGAGGTGTTAGGTCCGAAGAACAATTGGCGGATATCTTCACTAAACCACTAGATGAGAAAACTTTTTCTAGGCTAAGAAGTGAGTTAAATGTGCTAGATGCAACAAACGTCATGTAAGAATGCACTTCATATAGGTATTGTCTAACTCTCAAAGGATAGGGATGAGCAAGGGTTAGCTTGGGATGAAGGTTCTTTTGGGTTTTCCCAAGGCTTGGAGAGTGGCTCTCCCTGAAGAAGCCTTTGAAAGGTTCAAATTTGGCAAGATAGATTTATTTTATGCCTTGCATGATGCCTGCCATATAGACTTGAAATTTCTTGCACTATAAAATTGCTTGGCATTGCATACGGTAGATTGTCACAAAGGGGAACCCACCTCATGAGAAAGAGACTTGTTTGAAATGCAATATCTCAACTCATATGATGTGGAAAGAACAAAATGTTAGGTGCGTTAATACCTAGAGGAACATGCTCTAAAGAGATAGAAGTCTTCATACTCTAGCTCACAAAGCATGGGCCTTACATTTTATTTGGATGATTTCCTCCTAGTTTTCTCGGTGTTCCATTTGCTTTAAGGCCTAGCCAAGTTATTGGCATATTAGTATTTTTGAGGGGTAAGGGGTTACCCAAAAAGTCCTAAGACATGTGTTTCTCATTGTTTGTTTGTTTGGTCAAAGGACATGTATGGGATGTTGCTATTTAGTAGTCATCGGATTATCCGATGCTTAGGTCAGACCATCATCGAATTAGTTGGTGTTCAAAAGCCAAGAGTCAGACCAGTCAGCAACACAAATCAACCGACGCGTTCATTTGGAAACACATCGGTCCATCCGGTGTTCACAATTCTGGAACTGTAATGTATTCCACCGATGACATTCCCTTCCACGTCGGTCCATCCGATGTCAAACACCTTTTTTAATACCCTTACTGTGCCATTCGACCGATGCTTCTAACGTTCAACATCGGTCCATCCGGTGTTAAATTTACGGCTAGGGTTTGGGACCCACTATTTAAACGGCTGTTTGCCTCCTCTCTTCTCTCTCCCGATCCCGTCGCCCGCGCCTCACCTTCCACCACCACCGTCTCGCTCGCCCTGCGCCGCCGCCGCCCTCCGGTCGCCGCCGCCGCCCTCCGGCCGCCGCCGCCACCGCCCGGCCATCACTGCACCACACCGCCACCATCCGGAGCAACCGCCGCCGTCCGGAGCAACCGCCGCCGTCCGGAGCAACCGCCGCCGCCACTCGCTTCCACCACCTCAGTCGCCGCCGCCGCTCCACCCCAGCACCGCCGCCGCTCTCCATCGCAGCCGCCCGTGCACCACCGTCGACGCCGTCAACAGCCACATCACCACCCTCTCCACCATCGCCATGGTGCCTCCCCCCAAACGGTCGTGTCTCTTCGCCATTAGGGTTTCCGGCTGCGTCGATCGTCGTGTTCCGCGCGCTTGACATCGTTGCACCTCATCGCAATGGCTCGTGACAAGAAGAACAAGAGCAAAGCCATTGCGGAGCCGGCCGCAAAGAAGCAGAAGCTCTCAAAGGAGGAGAAGAAGGCATTGATGGCCGCTCGCGCCGCGGAGGAGCGAGAGCGTGGCCGAGGAGGATCACTGAGGATCCGCGAGGCTCGTCCGAGGCAGCCTCCCGTGATCGATGAGTCCGAGGCCAAAGAAGAGACGGAAGAGCCACTCGTCCGCCGGCGCTCAGCCCGAACCTGTGAGGGGCATCCCGCGGCAGCACCACATCCGAGACCGACGGCTGTCGATCGTCGTGAGGACAGGGAGGCCCAGAGAGCCATCTACGAGATGGACACCACCGTCTATGTCGGTGAAGGTGTCCGATTGACAAATTACCAGAAGATGAAGGCCAAGCAACTCCGAAGAATCAGATTGGGTATCTTTCTTGAGGAGTGGTACCCGCAGCCCAGAGAGGCTCTTGTGGACAGTCGTTTCTAGACTGTGACACAGGCATCGCTCTATGAGACCTACAGACGCCGAGGCCACAAGTTATTCCAGCACAACTTTTTGGACTGGGATCAGCTCGCTCTGGCTGCAGAGACAGAGATACTCCCCTACTTTGAGAGGTACAGAGGACTGGTCCAGCTGATGTCCTATGAGAGGAGCGCATATGTGGAGGATTGGGTCCGCGTGTTCTATGCTACCCTCTACGTCTCTGAGGGCCGCAGGTCGATTGACTTCATGTTCATGGGACAGCAGCATCACCTGACGAGACAGACGCTTGCACAGCTGCTGGGAGTGGACCTGCACGACACTTGCGTGCATGAGAGTGTGTATGGTCAGGCAGTCCCACCGCGGAGGCCGCTCACTATAGGAGTGGCACCACCACTGGAGGAGATACGTTCTCTGTTTGGACCGACCTTCTCTCCAGACCAGCCGAGGGTACCGGCACTACTGACTCCTGCTGCGCGCACAGTGCATCTTGCCTTGCGCCGCACTCTCTTGCCGAGGTCCGGTTACTTAGAGGGGTTCACCAGCCTGCAGCAGACCCTCCTGTTCTACATCATGAACGGGATGGAATTTGATATAGTGGACGTCCTCATATGCGAGATGGAGTATGTGATCACTGACGGCGTGGGCATGATGAGGCAGCTCGTGTATGGACACTGGATCAGCTACCTGCTCTCCATGATGGTCCCTGAGGAGTCCGCCGTGCATGACCGCCTCACTGAAGAGAGCGTCACACGGTTTAGCCACTATCGTGCTCCAGCTCCTGGAGACCGCCGCCTTGGCCGTCCAGTCGAGCGTCAGGTCAGGGCGCGTCTATCTGAGGAGGACTGGTCTGATCTGGAGAAGGAGGATGAGAGGCTGGCTGAGGCAGAGGCACAGGGTGAGGACCTGCAGCATATATGGTCCGAGAGAGACACTGATGACATCGTTGAGGAGTACTTTCCACCTCCTCCCTCACCCAGGCAGCACGATGCGGAGGCTGGAGGCTCTACAGTGCCACCTCCTACTCCACCTCTCGTCTCAGAGGCATAGGTTTCTCAGTCGTCCGAGATCACATCCCTCCTACAACAGATGGTTGAGCAGCAGCGCTTGGACCGGCTTGCAGCTGAGCAGGCCCGAGCGGAGCAGGCAGCACGACTTCTGGAGCTCCAGCAGCAGCAGCAGGAGATGCAGCGCCAGATCGCCCGTGAGAGGCGAGAGGACACTGACCGGGTGACTGGGCTCATAGACCAGATGCACCAGCGCTCCCTCGACTAGCAGCAGCAGATGCAGCAGGCGATGATGGGCATCCTGGGGTTGATCACCAACCTCTACACCCAGACCGGGATTTCCCTCCCGTTGCAGCTGCCAGGAGTTGCTCCACCTCCACCTGTCCTTGCTCCAGCTGCCGCTTCGGTGCCGACTACGCCGATCCCTTCGATCAGCATGTCTCCACTGCTGGCTCCCGGCGCACCGATTCACTCTCTACTGCCGGCCACGACACTGTTCCAGCAGACGCCGGCATCCGTCGTCAGTGCCCCTGTTCCAGCAACTCCTACCCAGTAGGCACCGACGACGTCTCCTACGGCTCCAACAGCTCCTTCTACCTCTACTCCAGGCAGCAGCTCCGACGACAGCACCCCCGACGGTGACCAGTTCGTCATCGCGCCTAGTACTCAGGGTCCTTAGGCACTCGGATCCCTTTTTGGTGTCTTGATGCCAAAGGGGGAGAAGAGTTAGAGGAGTCAGGGGGAGGATAGCTTAGTCTCAGGGGGAGTGTCCTAGCCTTAGGGGGAGTTTACCTATATCATCTTTTGTAATTCGATATTATTATCTTTTGTAATTCGATACTTTTGCTACTCATTTGGTGTTTATTGAGTACTCTTAATTTGTTAATCGATTGAGCTTATTTGGTGCCTATCTTATGATCACTTATTCACTTGAGTTATTCTTTGATTGAGCTTTCAAATTTTAAGTGTAATAATCTTGTATTCATTGCATATCCTCTTAAGCTTCGTACTATCAAATTCATTACTAGTGTGCTTTAATTGTTGTGTTGTCATCAATCACCAAAAAGGAGGAGATTGAAAGCATCTAGGCCCCCATGAGGTACAGTTTCGGTGATTAATGACAACCATTGGATTTTACTAATGAATTTGTGAATGCAAGGTCCCCATAATCACTCAATCAAATGAAATCTATATGTCATTGGAGACCCATATACAATCACTTTATGAGATCAAATCAATGATATGAAGACAAGAAGTGAAAGCTCTTATGTCAAAGTCATTCAACCACAATTGATGACACTTAATGCTTGATAACCATCAGAAGTACATTTCCAACAAAAGTCTAAGAGGTCAATCGAGCAAGACACAAAAGAATCACTTAGAAACAACTTAAAGCAAACAAAATCAACTCATCGGATCAACCGATGATTTCTGAGAACAACACATCGGTCGAGTTGGTTCAGCAGAAGAAGAAGACCTCAGAACAAAGCACTCACCGGATCATCCGATGTTAAGGACTCAGCTACATTGGTCCATCAGTACAGTTTGCAATATCCTTGGACCAAGTGTAGCACCGGATCATCCGATGTACAGAAATATACACATCGGTCAATCACTCCAGTAAGCATCAAGTTTGAGTCAATTCTGGAGGAAGAGCCACCGGATCATCCGATGAGAAGACAAGTGCAACATCGGTCTAACAACGGTCATATCTGACACAATGACGTCAGCTAAAGTAAACTTGACCGATGATAACTAAAGGGGAGACATCGGATCATCCGATGTTCGCAGAAAAGTTCTGTCAGCCTACTTTTCCAACGACTATTTCGTGGAGGCTGGCTATAAATACCCCCTAAACCTATCATTTCGACAAGTCTTGATCACCAAACATCCTCAACACATCCACAAGCGTTCAAGACCAAGAGCCATCACTTCTACATCATTTTCGACCACCTACACACCAAGAGATAGGCTAGAACTAGCTAGAGAGAGAGCTTGTGTGCCTCCATTCTGGGTGAGTGGAATCTCTAGGATAGTGAGAGCCTCAAGGGAGTGCCCCTTGGTGTTTGTAACTGTGAGAGACTTCCGGAGCTTGCCAAGGCGTTTGTGGAAGCCCGGAGGGTCGAAGTTGTACAAGGCTTGAGCTCCATCTTGCCGAGGTTGGCAAACAGAGAAGAATAGTGGAGATCCCTCGTCTCGGTGACTTGGGTGTGACTAAACCCTTTGGTGGGTGCCACAACGTGGATGTAGGAAGATCTTGACGATCTTGCCGAACCACGGGATAAATCCTCGTGTCTCCTCGGGAGTTTGCATCCTCTTCCTCTCCCTTACATTTATGCATTTTATATTCCGCGAAGTCGCTATTTACTTCAATGCATAGATAGTTTGCGTAGGGAATTGGGCTTTTAGGAATTAAGTTTTATTGTTTAGATTTTTGAAAAGAAGCCTAATTCACCCCCCCCCCTCTTGGGCATTCGATCCTTACAAAAGGCTTGAAGGATTTCTTGATAGTTCAGTCAAGATGCCGGTGGAGAAGATAGAAGTTAAGGTCAAGAATGACAAGGGTGAAGAACAAGTCACCATGATCGAGAACCCAAGCTATGCTATCTGGGTGTCTCAAGATCAGCAAGTACTTGGATACTTGCTGTCATCTCTGTCCAGAGAAGTGCTAATGCAGGTAACAACACTGAAGACTGCATCTGAGATATGGACAGACCTTCAAAGTATGTATTCTTCGCAATCTTGTGCTCGAGTTATGCAGATAAGGCTGCAATTGGCAGCTACTCAGAAGAAAGATTTGTCGATTGCTGAGTACTTTGCCAAGATGAAAGCTCTTGGAGATGCAATGGCTACTGCAGGAAAGCCATTGGATGATGATGATTTGTCATCTTATATTCTAGGAGGGTTGGATTTGGATTGGAATCCACTGGTGACTGCAATGACTACACGTATTGAAAGTGTATCCTTGAGTGATCTATATGCTCATCTTTTGAGCTTTGAGATGAGACTTGATTTACAAAACAGCAGTAGTGCACCGATGTCATCAGCCAACTCTGCAACAAAGGGAAGTCAGAACTGGAATCAAGGTGGAGGCCGGGGCGGATGTGGTCGTGGTAACAACGGCGGTCATGGCAATGGATATCAACAAAATCAGCAAGGACGCAGAGTGAACAATGGAGAAGAAGACCTCAGTGCCAACTATGCAAGAAGTATGGGCATGAAGTAAACAGTCGCCGGAAACGGTTTCAGAAGAATTATGTGGGAGAGGAGAAGACTGCTGCTGCTCCTGTTGGCTCCAACTCATATGGAGTCAACACCAACTGGTATGTTGACTCTGGAGCTACGGATCACATTACTTGTGATTTAGATAAACTGCACGTCAAGGAGCGGTACACTGGTCATGACCAAGTTCACGCTGCCAGCGGTTCAAGTATGAGCATTAAACATGTTGGTCACTCGGTACTTAATACCCCTAATTTCAATTTAAATCTGAATAACATTCTTCATATACTGCAAGCCAAGAAAAGTCTTATATCAGCAAACCGTCTTGCTCGTGACAATAATATCTTTCTTGAGCTTCATCCAAGTTTTTTCCTTGTTAAGGATCAGGTGTTGAAGAAAACACTCCATCAAGGTAGAGTTGTAGGTGGACTCTACCCTCTATCGTCCAGATCAGTTTTCATCAATAAACATGCTTTAGGAACCATCAAGCCTACTTCCTCCAGGTGGCACAACCGGCTTGGACATCCGTCCACCAAGCTGGTTCCTGAAGTATTAAGAAAATTTGGTTTACCTCATTACTTAGATCCAAGTACTGAGTCTGTGTGTGATGCATGCCAACAGGCAAAAAGTCATCAATTACCCTACCCAAAGTCATCGAGTATTTCAAGTGTTCCTCTTCAGTTAGTTTTTTCAGATGTATGGGGACCCGCTCCTGAGTCAATAAATAGGAATAAATACTATGTAAGTTTTATAGATGACTATAGCAAGTTTACATGGATTTATCTCCTCAAAAGAAAATCTAAAGTGTTTCAAGTCTCTCTTAATTTTCAAAAGTACGCAGAAAAGGCTCTTTGATAAAAAGATCATCACTGTCCAATCCGATTGGGGGGGGGGGGGGGGGGGGGGGAGTATCGAAAATTAAATCCTTTCTTACAACGCCTTGGCATCACACACCATGTCTCATGTCCACATACTCACCAACAAAACAGATCCACCGAGCGTAAACATCACCATATTGTAGAAGTTGGGCTAACATTACTTGCTCAAGCTTCTATGCCACTCAAATTCTGGGATGAGGCTTTCTTGGCTGCCACATACCTAATAAATAGATTACCTAGCCGAGTCATACAGCAAGACACACCCTTGGAGAAACTTTTTCAGGAAAAACCAAATTATACACTCCTTAGGACCTTTGGTTGTGCATGTTGGCCATGCTTGCACCCATACAACACCCACAAGATAAATTTTCGCTCCAAGCAGTGCGTGTTTTGGGTTACAGCAACATGCATAAAGGGTATAAATGTATGGATGTTAAAGAAGGTCGAGTATATATTTCCAGGGATGTAGTATTCGACAAGTCTGGTTTTCCTTTCTCGTCCTTGAACCCAAATGCAGGTGCTCGACTGCGAAAAGAGATCCTGCTTCTCCCCGAACATATGCCCAGCAATCCATTAGAAATTACGGGGGATAATGTACCATGTGGTCACATCATATGCCCAGCAATCCATTAGAAATTACGGGGGATAATGTACCATGTGGTCACATGTCTAATGTCTCTACTAACACTGCTAATGTGTGTCTTGAGAATGACTGTGTGCAGGAGATCAATCATAGTACAAAAGATCCAGGCCCGAGATTCCAGGATGATTATGTTAACACGACAGCAGAGGAACGTGCACAGAGTCCAGATGCACCAGGTGCAAGTTTGATATCATTCGGGCAGAATGGGTCCTGACAATGTACCTTGTGTGGCGCAAAGTCCCTTGTGTCCAGATACACCTGATGCTGAGCAAGTCTTATTTAATTATCCTCAAGTTGAACGACATGCACATGCAGGACCAATCAATGATGATGCTAGTGCACGAAACGGTGGATCCTCACCGCTACAGTCTGCTTCTACAACAAACACTAGTGATATGTCTCCTGGGGATAATCAATCAGTACAAGTGACATTGGCTGCTGCTTCCATTGCCAACTCTGAAGCTGTACACGGGGTGGTCACAAGGTTACAGAGAGGCATCACGAAACCGAAGCCTTTGCCTCCTAGTTTTGTTCGGTATGCTAATTTGTGTGCCACTGGAGAAACTGAGACTCTACAGGAAGCCTTCTCAGATTGCAAATGGCAGCGTGGAATGCAAGATGAAATAGATGCCTTGTGTCGAAACAAGACATGGAATCTTGTTCAACCACAGTCGGGGAGAAATGTAATAGACTGCAAATGGGTCTATAAGCTAAAACATAAAGCAGATGGTTCAGTGGATAGATACAAAGCTAGATTAGTTGCTAAAGGCTTCAAGCAACGATATGGTATTGATTATGAAGATACATTTAGTCCAGTGGTGAAAATTGCTACTATCCGTCTAGTTCTATCTATTGCAGTTTCAAAAGGGTGGAAACTACATCAACTAGATGTCCAAAATGCTTTTCTTCATGGGATTTTAGAAGAGGAGGTATATATGAAGCAACCACCTGGATTTATTGATAATAAGAGACCGGGCTTTGTGTGTAAATTGGATAAAGCAATTTATGGACTCAAACAAGCTCCACGTGCATGGTATTCAAGGCTGAGTACAAAATTGCAACTTCTTGGTTTTTCTCCCTCAAAATCTGACACATCCTTGTTTATATATCACAAGAATGAGGTTACAGTGTTCATACTTATATATGTGAACGATATAATCACTAGTTCATGTGAAGCTGCGGTTTCTATGCTGATGAAGAATCTAAGTGTAGAATTTGCTCTTAAGGAAGATTGCATTATTTCTTGGGATTAGAAGTACATCACAAGGGCGATGACTTGATTCCGTCTCAATCTAAATATGCAGCAGACATTCTCAGGAAGGCCAAAATGAGCAATACCAGACCAGTGAACACGCCGATGGTTAGTACTCAGAAGCTATCAAGTGAAGATGGTATTGCACTAAGTAACGAAGAAGCTACAGCCTATTGTAGCATAATTGGGGCCTTGCAGTACCTGGCCATGACAAGGCCAGACATTTCTTTTGCTGTGAATAAGGTGTGTCAGTTCTTGCATTCTCCTACATCTGAACACTTGATTGCTGTCAAACGTATACTACGGTATATCAAGGACACTACTGATCTTGGGCTCATGTTTCACAAGTCTGATTCTACTCTTGTCGGTGCTTTTTCCGATGCCGATTGGGCAGGGAATGTGGATGACAGGAGATCGACCGGTGGATTTGCAGTGTTCTTTGGACCCAACCTTATTTCATGGAGTGCTAGAAAACAACCAACTGTTTCCAGATCAAGTACAGAAGCTGAGTATAAAGCATTAGCAAATGCAACTTCTGAGGTCATTTGGTTACAATCAATTCTAAAGGAATTGCAGGTTGTACAAAACAGACCAGCATGTTGTTTAAGGTGTGACAACCTTGGTGCTACCTATCTGTCAGCAAATCCCATCTTTCATGCAAGAACTAAACACATCAAGATTGATTATCATTTTGTAAGAGAGAGGGTAGCAAATAAATTATTGGATAACAAGTTCATTGCGTCAGGAGATCAAATCATTGATGGGTTCACAAAAGCTCTTCCAGCGCCAATACTTGAGAAGTTCAAAAACAATCTCAACCTTGTACGGTTATGATTGAGGGAGGATGTTAGATTATATGATAATATCGTGTGTTATCTTCTGTACCAGAACATATCTTCAGGAGTTACGATAGGGATGTAGATTGAGTCTATCTCTAGGTTGTTAAGATTCTGATCTATCTCTATCGTAAACTGTTCACTATAGGAAAAGCGATCATTTGCGACGGCTACATTTATTTGCGACGACCCACCTCCGGCCGTCGCAAATAACACGGCCGTCGCAAATAACATCCTATTTGCGACGGCCCACCCCGGAGCCGTCGCAAATAACAACTTATTTGCGACGGCCAACCCTAGTGCCGTCGCAAATAAGGCAGCCGTCGCAAATAATCATATTTGCGACGGCTGCTAAAAGGGCCATCGCAAGTAACATTAATTGCGACGGCCATATGGCCGGGCCGTCGCAATTTAGTGGGCCACCGCAAATAGGGGCCTTTATCCCGACCCGACACTTCATTCTCGTCTTCATTCTCGACCACTCGACCTGCCCCGCCGCCTGCCCGCCGCCCTGCCGCGCGCCGTCGCCGCCCCGTCGTCGCCGCGCCGCCGCCGGCCCGCCGCCCCGCCGGCGTCGCGCCCCCGGCATCGGCTCCCCTGGTCCGTCGTGGCCCCGGCATCAGCTCGCCGCGCCCCCGTCGCCCCGGCCCGCCGCGCCCCCGTCCCTGAGCCGCGTCGGTGCCCCACCCGCAGCGTCGCCCCACCGCCGGCCCGCCGTCGCCGCCCCACCGCCGGCCCGCTGTAAGTGGCTTCAGTGCTTCTTTGTTTTGTGTATTTTTGTTCATTTGTTAGTGTTGTTTTGCTGGGGAAGTAGAATATAAAGCTTAGAATTATGCTTGTTGGGATCATGTCCTTATATAAGGTTGGTGGTGGGTTTGTTTGGTGTTGGGATCAGGACATGTGATCGGCGTGGAATATTTTTTTGGGATCCGGCAGGATCATACCGGGTGGATCATGTTGTGAACATGAGTGTATTATAAATCTGGATGAAGCAGGGTACTTTAATCAAGATCAGAACCGAAAGCAGAACGCGAGTCTTGGGTTCGAGTTTTTTCGAGTTAGCTATGCATGATTAGATCAGCTCGTTTCTCCTGTTAAAGCATGTTCAATCAGCAATTGCAGTCTTGCTTAAATTAAACTTTTCTCGTTGAAATAAGTTGCAAGTAATTCCTCCTAGGAGAGATGAAGCAGGGGCACAGCAGTACAGCAGGCCTCAGGTTGGGCCATAAACAACAACTCAAGCCATGAAGCTCATCTCGAACTCGTCGTCGCCAACCATAATGAAGTGCGACCCCTGATCGATAACCTTCTTACCATCCGCCGTGGCCCGGCTGAAGTGCTTGCACGGGCTCACCTCGAACTCCATGTGGGCCGTCTGCATCGCCTTGAGGTGCAGGTTCTCGAACGCGATCAGCTGGCTGGCCGGCCTGCCGCTGCCGTCCGTGCCGTTGTTGGGCCAGTGCAGGAACAGCAGCACCGGGTGCTTCCCGTCCATGGGCCCGTGGTTCTGCACTCGCACCACCGCCGGGAACTTGAGCCGCTCGCACGTCTCCGAACCCATCTCCTCCACGTCGTAGCTCACCGTGTCGGCCGTTGCCATCGCCTTCAGGCCACGGATGATGTCGTTCATGGAAGAAGGCGGCTTCGTGGCCTTGGTGACGAAGCTTAGAATTATGCTTGTTGATTCATATCATAAAATTGCTCAAGTGCCCTGTGAAAGTCTGCTTTGATGATGGGCCAGCAGTGCGCAATGAAAAGTCCTGTAAACCCATCTGGCTCAGGAGCTTTCTCTTTGGCATTGCCTTGATCACTTTGTTGAACTTCTTCCTCACTGAATGGGACATCCAGATGGTCAAGGTTCTTACGTTGCCAGCCCAAGTTAGCCAAATGCAGTCTATGCTGTTGAGGCCTATAAGAGCTATGATCTTAGCTATGATCTTGCACGAAAAAAGGACTCTGCCGCCGCGCAACAGCAACCGTTGCCCAGTATGTCATCGCCGGCCGGCAGCCAGTGAAGACACGGCCTGCTGCGCTTGTTGTGGTGCAGACGCGCGGAGACTGAGCACAGCTAGGAGCTACAATGGTTGTGGTGCAGACGCGTGGAGACTAGAGTAACCTCTTAAAGCTGAAAAATAGGTTATTATCCATTGTGTTTTAGCGAGTGAGGGACTTGCTTCTGGATCAACCAAAAGCATCATCATACGGTGATCTAGCTGGTCCAATTATATTCAGTTCTTTGAGTGTTCTAGCTGTTTTTATCAAATCGGTCTTGACATAATGTATTTTTTTACATTGCTCAGGTCCCCTCCCCACCGTGCACACTCAGATCCACTTCACTGCTCAGGTATAGCACCATCATTCTTCTCATATTGTATATGACAGAGTACAGTGCTTTTAGCTGTATATGATGACTTGTTGCTCTTATAGTAGCTGCCCTGATATGTATAATGTTTCAACTGTTTTTTTTCAAACTTTTAGTGATGTAACACATTTTCTTTAGATTTGCATCACCATGTTACTAGTTCAGCCTATGTCAAGTGTGTGATCTAGATGTTGCTAGATGATTATGTTTTTTTAGGTTTAGATAACTTTTTGTCATGCTTTGGTAAATATGTTTATTATGCAGGTTACTAGAATTAATAACTTTTTTCTCTTATTCTTTTGATTGCGTGAGTGTTTAGAATTAATAGTTTTTTCTATTCTGTTTAGTGTATGTTTGGACTTTAGTGCATTCAGATAATGTTTTTGAGTGACTACTTAATATATATAAATAAGGGGGTTTTGGGCCGGCTCGGACCAACCCGGAAGGGCACGACACGCAATAAGTGTGATCGTGCCGTATAGACCATAGTAGTCAAGGCGACATGGAAGCGAACGGGTTGGTAAGGACGTCAATGACCCGCGATTGCGTGGACGGTGGAAATGGATGTGGAATTGTCATCTAAGACCAACTTTCCTCTCACTCTTTCTCTAGTTCTTTCCTCTCTCTTAAATGACCTGAAAATGAAAATGAGCAACGTAACCTATAGCAATGTATTACCCGTTTCGGATCGGCACGTCTCACATGCCATTGGCATGTGAGACGTGCAGGTTCGGAATTGTCCCTTTTTGGACAGCCTCGGAGTGACCGAGAGGGCATGGCTTGTGACAAGACGCGGGTCCGGATTTGGACGAGATTTCGGTGGTGTAACCCTGTTGTTCTCTGCTGCACCATTTTTGGGCGTGCAGTGGAGAACAGCGGGGTTACGCTGCCGAAATTTCGTTCGAATCCGGATCACGCGCGTCGTCATGAGCACGCTCCGCTCGGTCACTCTTTGGTGGGTTTAGGATCTATCTGCCTAGGTTGTAGGGCCGTGACATAACACAACAATACATTAACGACAATTTCTTTCGCGTTAAACTGCAGAGTCAAACATGGGTGAAGACCGCAGTTGGATGTATACTGGCTGGAAGAGCAGAACTGGTGGTCACTTTGATGAGTGGTTTATCAAGTTAGATCAATTTTTGGATCGATCATTTTCGTTGTCAACGGAAGATATGGTGTGGTGCCCATGTACAAAATGTCGGAACACCAAGTTTTTTAGAAGATTGGAGCTTTCGTTTCACTTATGTCGAAATAGTTTCACTCCACATTATGAAGTGTGGACCTTTCACGGCGAGACTAATTCTCGAGTCATAGCCGAAGTGGATGAGGATGATGATATAACAGAGGTTGATAGGATGGATGAGATGCTAGAAGCTCTTGAAGCGGAGGATCCTCTTACAAATGAGGCAGAGAAGTTCTTCGAGGAGCTGAAGAAATCTCAAGAGCTGTTGCATGAACACACGGCTGTGACCGTACTTGCTTTCTTGACCAGATTTATGGCAATTAAGTCCAAGTACTTTTTTTCCATCAGCTGCTACAATGATCTCATGAAATTGATCAGCGATATCCTTCCACAACCTCACAAAGCGCCACCAGATATGTATCAGTCAAAGATCAAGATATCTGGTCTCGGTATGAAGTATGAGAAAATCGATGTGTGCCCAGACAACTGCATGCTATTCTGGAAAGAGCGTGCCAATGAGAAGATGTGCTTGAAATGTGGTAAATCGAGGTATGTCGAAGTTATTAATGACGATGGCGATAATGTGATGACAGATGTCGCACATAAGAAGCTTCGTTACTTGCCTGTGACACCTCAGTTGAAGCGGATGTTTCTTTCAAAAAGAACCGCAAGACACATGAGATGGCACAAAGAAGGTAAACGTGAGAACAAAGAATTCTTGACGCATCCGTCTGACGGTGATGCATGGAAGACGCTAGACCGTTTCGATCCAGACTTTTCTCGTGATGCGAGGAATGTTCACATCGGATTAGCGACAGACGGATTATCACCGTTCAGTACGAACGCCACGCCATACTCATGTTGGCCTGTCTTTGTCATTCCGTAAAACATGCCACCTGCTTTTTGTACGAAGAACGAGTTCATGTTTCTCAGCCTCATTGTACCTGGACCTGATCATCTCGGGTCGCGTCTCAACGTGATGTTAAAACCGCTAATTGAAGAATTGAAAGTCTTGTGGACAGGAGTCGAAGCGTACGACAGTTACAAGAAGCAGAAATTCAACCTTCGAGCTGCTTATTTGTGGTCCGTCCATGATTTGCCGGCATACGGCATGTTTTTCGGATGGAGCACTCACGGTCATCTGACGTGTCCGATATGTGCTTCAGACACGGATTGCTTTCGACTAACTCATGGAGGCAAAATATCTTACTTCGATTGTCACAGACGTTGGCTGCCCTCGAATCATATATTTAAGCAGCAGAGGCATGTCTTTCGAAAGAACACTGTTGTCACTAAAGGACCACCGAAGCATCTCAACGGGTCAGAAATTTCTGATATGTTGGACAAACTGGTGCCTGATGAAGGTCGTCCTGGATATTTTGTAGGTTATGGAGAGGAACACAATTGGACTCACATATGTGGACTTTGGGAGCTACCATATGTGAAGTCGTTGATTCTAATGCACAACATTGATGTCATGCATCAGGAGCATAATATGAGCGAAAGTATCATAAGCACTTGCATGGATATGCCTGGCAAAACGAAAGACAATTATAAAGCTAGACTAGATTTGGCAGACATTTGTCACCGTCCAACTCTTGAAATCTCTGAAAGTGGTGGAAAGCCACGTGCTTCTTTCTGTCTTCGATCGAAAGAAAAGAAAGAAGTTATGAAATGGATGAAAAATTTGAAATTCCCAGATGGTTACGCAGCTAGCCTGAAACGAGCCGTAAATGTTAACACAGGAAACCTCAATGGGTTGAAGAGTCATGATTATCACATTATAATGGAAAGACTCCTACCTGTTATGTTCGGAGGCTATCTAGATGATGCGGTGTGGAAGGTTTTAGCCGAGCTCAGCTATTTCTATAGACAACTTTGTGCTAAAGAAATCAAGATTAGGATGATGGATAAGTTAGAGAAGGAGATATCCATACTTTTATGTAAGATGGAAAAAAAATTTCCACCGGGTTTCTTCAATCCAATGCAACATCTGCTTATCCATCTTCCATTCAAAGCTAAAGTTGGCGGTCCTGTGCAATATAGGTGGATGTATCACATTGAAAGAGCGCTACGATATCTGAAACCAATGGTTGGCAACAGGGCAAGGGTGGAAGGGTGCATCGCTGAAGCATATGCTCTTAAGGAAGTAGGATACTTTTCAAGTGTCTACTTTGCGGAAGAAAAAAATATCAATACTTTGGCGATGTGGTACAATATGGATGAAACACCCCCTCTAAGCGACCTTTCCATTTTTCAAACGAGAGGCGCCACCGTTGGTAGCTACACGACCTACGTGCTATCCGAACAGGAAAGGACTGTTGCTTTACTCTACATGTACGCAAATATAGAAGGCATGAAAGAATACTTCGAGTAAGTGTTTCTCCTACGTTTATGCTAATCGACATATTTTGCTACACATGTACTCTAAAAGATGTTTTTTCATGTTCAGCGAGTTCCACAGACAATATTGGCCACATAGGCATCAACCTACGGCCAAACAAGTAGAAGAACAAATAGAAGCGATGCGAAAGGAAAGAATAAATGGGGGGCAGAGTTTTCTATCTTGGTTTCGAGAATATGTAATATTATCTCGTCTTCTGTGTATTATAAATTACTATTATTAAAGAAGTATTATGTAATATTCTCTCGTCTTTTATAACAGTGTCGGACTCACAATGTCCATGAAGATTTGCGGCAGCTATCTTATAGATTGGTGAATGTTAGAAGCTATGGTCAATATGACGTAAATGGCTTCTGATTTTGTACAACTCATGTTGAAGCTCATCGTCCTCTCGCGGCAACATCAAATTATGGTGTTGTGACGAGAGTAATGGACACTCAAGGGAATTTAACCGATTATTATGGTATCATTAACAAAATCCTTGAATTTACTTTTACTGGAATAAGACCCTTCGAGTTATCTTCTTTGACTGTGACTGGTTTGATCATACTCATGGAACTCGAGAAAACCAATTTGGAATGGTAGAAGTGAAACATAAGGACCGACTACGAGGTTATGATACATTTGTTCTTGCGCATCAAGTTGAACAAGTGTATTATCTACCTTATCCATGCACGAAGCTCAGTGCTTGGTGGGTGGTATATAAGGTGAATCCTCGTGAGCGGCTATATACTCCTGGGGATGATGGTTACCATGATAGCGAATACGTTGAAGAAGTGTACCAAGAAGAAGAGTTGTTAAACACTTTTATCGTCGAGCTTGGTGCAGGACTCGATCAATTAGTTGGAGATGTTGAAGACGTTGAACATGTAGAGGCAGATGATACGCGAAAACGAAAATTAGAACAGACCACGATGGAAGATCGTTGGGCTGGTTTAAGGAGTAGGGCACAGGCACATGACATTGATGTTGATGAATTTTGAAAGTGAATACAATTAATATTTTCTTGAAGATAGTAACATGAATTTTGTATATTTTATTTGCATATTTACTAATTATCTAATTACAACAGGATGGCGTCAAAGAAGGGTAAGAAGGTGCCGCCGACGAGGGGGTTCTACCCCTCTAGACCTGAGGATGCTTTCGTTGGTGCCTCGTCGACTGACAGCAGACGCTCTCAGCTGTTGGGGCACGTTCAGACCAGCTCTAGAGCTTCGTCACAGGTAAGTGTCACTCGTTTTTGACAAATTCTTTAAATTCAAATTCACATTAAACTTACTTATGAATCATTTGAATGTTGTAGTCCTCACCGGCTGACTCAGAGGCTGCGGCGCCTTCGGTGAGCCAGCCCTCGGCGAGGCAGCCCTCGGCGAGTCAGCCCTCGGCCAGCCAGCCCCCGGCTGGCGATGAGTTTGTTCCCGAGGCCTTTGACTCGGCTGGTGAGGAGCCGTCTGGGTCACCTGACGTGGCGCCCCAGCAGACGCGGAGGACGAGGAGGACTCACTTTGTCAGTCCTCCCGCGGTCCCTTCACAGATGATCGTGATTCGTCCAGTTGGAGACAGGTAATAAAAATTATAGTGTTCAATTTTAGTTTCTTTTGATTACTTAAGTAATGAATGAATAAATATCTTACAGGGCTTGGGACGACACGTCTTTCACCGGTGAGAGACACCACAGACCGGTGAACGGTGTCCTCGGGTCCATAGTGCGTTTGCACTATCCCGATGTCATCGACGGGGTGCCTGCTCTTTCGTGGGAGGACTACGCACGCGTCCATCACCAGGAGCACGGCAACCTTCAGGAGGCCGTATGGGCCGATTTTATGGTAAGTATGTTAAAAAAAGTTTCTAAGTTTCAACTCTTAAACTATTTTAGTTAACATCTCTTCAATATATTCTTTATCGCAGGCAAGATATACTTTAGAGGACCCGAACGACCGTCGCCTGTTTGAGGATGCGAGGCGAGTGTTTCACTTCAACGCTTCCAAGGCGCTTCGACAAGCTTTGTCGAACGCCCGTGTTCAAATTATTAATGAGCACTTGAAGGCGAACCAGTAGCACATGCTACACTTCCGGCAAGAGAGCGAGAGGCACCTGACGGAGGAGGAGTACGGCAGGTACGTAGAGTGTAGTAAGTATTTTTTGTGATAATTTCCTCGATGGGATTTTTAACGACTTCCAACTATGTGCAGGGCCACGTGAGCTGGTTGCAGTGTCAGACCGATGCATTTCGGGCCCTTTGTCGCTACTGGGCTAGCGATGAGTTTAAAGCTAAGTCTGAGAAGGCTCGAGATTGCAGAGGGGTCGAGGGGAAGAGCAGGCACAGTCAAGATAACCACTTGCGTTTAGCTAAACGCATGGTAAGTATGTGTAACTTATGTTTATATATTAATAATATATTGTTCGTACTAACACGTATTATAGGAGCGCGAGACGGGGGTGCCGCCCACCCCTGCTGAGGTATGGAAGAGAGGTCACAGGGACCCTTCTCAGCCGACGGGGTGCAGTCAGGCTGCAGCCGAGCGGTTGGTAAGTTTAGAAATCATTCATATTAAATATAACTATATAGATTGTTGAACTTAAACGGTTTTTTTGTTTTGCAGACTAAGTACGGGGAGGAGGCTAGGAAGATACACGACGAGGATTTCGATTGGGAACGTCAACCGATCGATCCTCAAGCCGCGTATGCAACCGGTGGTGGAAAAGCACACGGAAGGTGAGTTTACAAGTCATTTTATCGTTTTCAATTCAAAGTATTCAAGATATTTCAATTTCATATTACTGACTCTCTTTTTTATAGGCTCGCCATATTCGACGGAGTTGTCGACTCGAGGGCGGGGAGACCTGCGAGAGGCAGCTCCTCGTAGGCTTCGTTGGTGGGCACGGCAGGTCGCCGCGTATCGCAGAGGGACATTGAGATGCAGTCCCTCCAAGAAACTGTAGAAGAAAACGAAAGGCGACATGAGGAGGAAAGGAGGGAGGCGGAATGCCAAAGGATCGCGATGGAGGCCACGATCCAAACCCAGACAACAGCGTTGGCGCAGATGCGGGTAGCAATGGAGGTAACAAAATAAAAACTAAAATTCTTATTAATTCAGCGTAAATCACTTACTAATAGGTAGCATTTAATGTTTGCAATGATAGGCTATGGCTCGGGCGCAAGGTCTGGGAATCTAGCTACCGGTACTACCACCAGTCCTTCCAGGCGATCCTTCTTCAGCGGGTGAGGTAAGTTTCTATGTAATCCTTCTTCTCCAGCGTAATAAGACTGAGATAGATGAAAGAGAGAGATAGTTAGATAGAAGAAAATGATTGAGATAGAAGAATGATAGAGATAGAAGAAAGAGAGACAGAAGAAAGAGTGAAAGATAGATAAAGTAGGATGGGAATGAAGAGAGAGAGTAAGATGTAGATGGAGATAGAGAGAGGGGAAGATAGAGGGAGGGAGATGTAAATGGAGATAGAGGAAGGAAGATAGAGGGAAAATGATAGCAATAGAGAGATAGAGAGAGAAAGATAGAGTGAGAGACAAAGAGAGAAATGAAAAGAGAGAGGAAGAGAGGGGGATCTAGATGAAGATAGAGGGAGAGAAAGGGAGGGAGAGAGATGTTGATGCATTTATATTCTAAATCTAAGTTTCATTAATTGCAGGGATCTGCGACGGCTGCACAAACGCCGTCGCCGTCGCTACCCGCCGCCTGGAATGAGGCGCGACGACGACTTCGACTTCGGAGGTGGCTCCGGAGGTGGCTACGGAGGTCAGATGGGCGAGTGAGCCCTTTTGTTTGCTTTGTTGATGACGATGTGAGATGTATTGGAACTTATTAGTTTGTGATTGTGATGATGTTTGCTTTGTGATGATGATCTTTGCTTTGTGCATATACTGTGTGTATTATATCTGTTCTGTGATTTTGGCCATCGAGCCGGGTAGTATTTTCTGTTTTTTTAAAAAAAAAACTTATTTGCGACGGCTTTTTATACAGTACCGTCGCAAATAAGGTTCCAGGCCGTCGCAATTAAGCCACTGCTATTTGCGACGGCCTGGCCGTCGCAAATAAGGTTTAATTGCGATGGCCTGGCCGTCGCAAATAGCAGTGTGGGTCCCGGAGGAGGACACGTGGGACCTGCCCACTGAACTTATTTGCGACGGCCGGGCCGTCGCAAATAGAGGCACTTAATTGCGACAGCCCGGCCATCGCAAATAAGGTTGAGGGGCCCACCGGCCCGCAACAATAACTTGTGACGGCCCTTTCTAGCTGTCGCAATTAACTTATTTGCGGCGGTGGCCGTCGCAAATAAGCTTAATTGCGATGATTTATTTGCGACGGCAAAAAACCGTCGCAAATAAAGAAAGCCGTCGCAAATCGCTTATTTGCGACGGCATTTGGCTTATTTGCGACGGCCATGGCCGTCGCAAATTGTCGGGATTCCTATAGTGGTTGTAAACTTCCTCTATAAATAACAAGCAGCACCAGAGGCTACGGTGCAGCATTCCATCGTAAATCAATCTCTTTACAGGTTCGATGGCCGCATCACCAACAATCAATTCACCAACAATCAAGTCTATGCAAGATGGTTTTATCTTGATTATAGTTGTTTCTTTGTTAACCCAAATTAGATTAATTGGCTAATTAAGATCCTGATGCTTTCAGTAAATCTAACACTACAATCTTGTGGGGTATATCATCCCTGATTCATCTGTTTGAAACATATATATATCATACTCCATCTGTTCCTTTTATTTAATACTTGTTAGTTCAAGATACTGGTTAGTCCAAAAATGAACTAACTAACGTCAAATAAAAGTAATGCATGGAGGGAGTATTATTGGAAAAATTAACTGTAAGCTTGTTGTTTGCAGCTGCGATATAGTACTCCGATAGTCCGATCCTCACTGGCGCCAGTCTCGCGTCGTCGGCTACGAAGCGGTCTCCGGAGACCTTATCTATCTGCCGGTCGATGTGCTCCCACTTTTCCCGTGGGCGACCATGACTTACAAATTCCTCGTCGCCTTAGCTTTCGCTAGCTGCCCTGCCCCTGCGTGCCAAGGCTGTTCTTCCATGAGTTGGAACCATGATCTCGTCGTGACCGCGTGCGCGCATTAGAAAAATCATCGTCGTGGAAATCACCCTTCCTACATCACGCCTGCGTGCAGGCTGAAAATTTCTCCCGATCATCAAAGCCTCCATCCACGAGAGGACAAGCCTTCCAAAGTTTCTTGTGCCTTCCCTGGGCAGCAACATGTCACCGTGGCGCCGGCCGTCGACTAAAGGCTGATCGCTGCGCGGTGGCTGTTGCCGCCCGAGGCCGCGAACGTACATGTCTGTGCCCGACAAGACTCGCGGCGCCGCCGAGGCCGACGCCAACGCTGCTGACGTTGCGGACCGGCTTCGGAAGTGCTCGTGCCTGATGAACGAACTAAATCGCCACCAGGCCCGAGCCCAGGGGCGTGCAGCCCGTGCAACGGCACAGGGCCCCCATTTCTGAGGGGCCCCCCCCTTTTCCCTCTATCGTATACACAGCAGTCATAAGCTCCAGCCCAGCTCAATCGATACAGCCTTCTGCGCTGTAGTCAATCGAGGAGCCATGACCGTGAGTAGACTTGGAGCCCAGGCGGCTGGGGCCTGCTGGGCCACTGGCCAACTACTGCGACCGTAAATGAAACGACGTACGAGTGGGGACTCCCGTCCGGGTCCTACGATTTCCATCACGATTGTGTATCCGTGCGGCGTGCGGCCTGCGCCCAACTGCCCAAGTGTCGAGTCGCCGAGAAGGCGAGAACGGATCGACGCCGAATGGTGAGAACGGATCAACGAAGAGGCGATGAGCTACGACGCCGTGCCTGCCGCTGTGCCGCAGTTCGCGGGGAAGCTCAATTCATCTGCTGCAGGTAAACTATTTTCTGATTTCTCCTTCTTGCAATCTCCCATTCTCCCTCTACCTAGCAGTATGTACGTTCGATACATTGATTTTTATTTCATACACTTATTTTATCTATTATTGTATGAACAACAAATAAGTGTAATTGAGATTCAATTTATTTTTTCTTTAACTTCACAGTCATGTCTTCTAGACAGCATGAATCGAGTTTTCAAAAGCATAAGAAAAAACCAAGAATATAAAGAAAACAAGAAATATGAAAAAGAATAGGTTTGTTTGGATAAGCATTATGCACCAAGAGACATAATTTCAATCATAGATATGTTAATTAATATAATATGTTCTTATGTAGGATGTTACTACCTCCGTATTTTTATGTTTGTCATTTTAGACAACTTAAAAAAGTTAAAAATGAACTACAACATGTCTGAACGTCAAATAATATGATCTAGATGGAGTATTATATTATATATAAATTTACAGTACCATTTTTCCTATGAAGATATAAACAACTTTAATATTGTCTCTGTTTTAATTTATTTGTCGTTAGGACAACTTTCATCAATTCATTGCTAGTTTTTTTATTGTTTGAAACGACAATTATTTCAGAACAGAGGTAGTATTTTGTACAGGGCCACGAATTCTGTCCGCTCGGCCCTGATCGCCACGCATGCCTTCGGTTATTTTTTAATGTTCAAGTAAGTGTTTTGAGATTTGTAATAGATGACGTGACGTTAATCCAGATGAGTATGTACCACGTCTTTGTGCATGAATTCGTTTTGCACAAAATAACAGTTATCATACATAGGTGTCGTTAGTTTCCGATGACTTCTTACGCCAGGCACAACTGTAAACATTACGGTGGTCAAATTTTCGAATAAAAAACGTGAGGATGGTTTATGCACACATGGGCAGATTAGTATGAAATCGTCACCTTAAGGAATATAGCTGATTGCAAGTTGCTATAATCTGGTTGAAAAAGATTAATGTGAGGTCAGCTGATATGTGATGATAAGTACAGGAGCAACATTGCCAATGCTTCTTGGACCCCACGGAAACAAGTTTTTCCTTGAAGAACAAGGTTTGAACGACTTGGAAGATTCTAATGGATGAAATCACAATAAAACGAGTTGATCAACCCCAACCCCCTTTGACTTTTGTCTCTCATCTAACATTTTATAAACTAGTAAGCCCAAAATATGATGGTGGATTTGGTACTAGCCATTAGTTTTATGCCTGTCAGTGGTTTTTGACAATACCGGTTTAGAATTTTTCGAAGTTTTTTAAGATGATATTTGCGCGAGACCAAGCAGGCCAAGCAGTAAAACCAGTGTGTCCCACAAAATTATGTATATATCTATAGCATTATAAGAATAATACATATAAACTGGATGCGATGTTTCAGGTGTGGTGAGAAATTCTGTTCAGGACATAAATGTTCATCTATGAAGTAGATGGCCGAACCCAGCCCCGCACCCAGCCCTCACCCTCACCGCCGCCGCCGCCACCACCGGCCGCCGCTGCGCCGCCCCCTCCAACCCAGCATACCGAGCAGCACACCCTTCTCGCCGCACCTAACCACCGGCCCACCCCCGTCGAAGACAGTCCCTGCGGACCAGGAGAGAAGAGTAAATATTTATCCCCAATCTGCAGTCTGGAGCTAATCGACTGGGGGACAAGTGATGAAGAAGAAGGCTTGTGGTATCCCGGTTCTACAGAACCGGATGGGAGTCTCCAAAGCCCAGCGGGTGGAGGACTGCTCGTGAAGTCGACACTGCAGAAAGCGGATCTGGCGGAGGTCAGCTCAAACCCTACACCAGTCAGATGTGTAGTGTTATGGTTCAAGATTCGCCGAGGGTCATATTGCTAGCAAGGACGGGGATCAGCAAGAAAGATAAAGGCAAAGAAATCTGCACCGAGATACCGGAAGGGGAGGTGACCCGCTCTGCAGGCAAGATTCTTCCAGAGCCAGAGATGGCGAATTGCTTAGCAGGAGAAAGGACCTCTGCTGCAGGGCCAAAAATTCAAACTGATTTGAAACCTAAGCTACAGAGCAGTGTGGTGGTACCACGAACCTCGATTCTCGACAAGAGGAGTTCCTACCGAAGCTTCCTGAGGAAAGAAAAGGAGCAGTTGCATCAACCAGCCCCTCCATCCCTAGAATCCTGCAAACTTCAAATCGGGAGAGCAGTGGAGCAGTCACAAAAGTAGGAGGATGTGACTACTCGAGAAGTCAGGATTGTATCCAAGCAGAGCAAGGAGAAGGCTGGCAGATTGTACAAAGCCGAAGAGACAGGCGCCGCTCATGGAGAGTTGAAAATGCAGACCGGGCTCACGGACACACTCTAGCTAGTACTACGGCAGAAATAGGGAAGCTTTCCTGCAGAAAATGAGAGGAAAATGCTTCAGCTGCTTGGCGGTAGACCATCGTGCCTACTCCTATAAAGCCTTAGTGAGATGTTGGAGCTGTGGGCGTTCAGGGCATATATCCTCGCAGTGTAGCAAGCAGCGAACAAAGCAACAAGCCAAAGATAAGAAGCACCCAAACCTTCCACTCCCCACCACACTCCCACCTGCACCCCCACCAAAAATCAAACCCATGGAGGAGCTGAACTTTGGAGCTAGGCCAGATGTGGAGAGATGCAACATCCCGCTTTCGGATGAAATCCAAGAGAGGATTGATTTCTTCCGTTTCAGATCCTTGCTAGTCTGGATGGGGAGGAACCGGCCCCACACTGAGGAAAGGAACGTCCTAGAAGCATTTGTGAGAGAATATGGGATGAACCCAGCTATGATCCAAGTTTCCAGACACTCTCCAGAAGACTTCCTGGTGATATTTACAAGAAGAGAATATTATGCCAGGCTGGATGACACTGATGAATTTGTTAGCTGGGGAAGGGAGTTCCGGCTGAGAAGATTGGGTCCTGAGACAAGGGCAATCAGAGGTAACTATGGCTTTCATGTGAGGCTTTGTCTGGAAAATATCCCTCTTCACCTCTGGTCGCAAGATTTTGTGGCCTGGATGATTAGCAGGTCCTGCTCTTTCCACTATGCAGAAGAGAGCAGCAACAGGAGACAAGACATGAGGGGTTATGTGTTGTGGTCTTTCACTGCCGACCCATGCAGGATCCCAAGAAGGCTCTGAGTGACGGTGATAAATGGCAGTGCTGCTTACGACAGCTCACACTATGCCGCCCCGTCTGCACCAAGATCCAACACCACCTTCGACATCCTGGTCCATTTGCAGCTGGTAGAGGACCTTCGACATCTTAACAGAGATGGAATACCGGCGGCATATCCCGTTTCTTGGAATATGGTACTGAAGACATTGCCACAGGACCGCTGATTCTGCCTGATGCTGCCAATCTGGTACTCACAAGATCAGCTACAAGAGGACCCCAAGCCAACAGAGATGCTGCAAGAAGCCCTCTCCAACCGGCCTGGAGCTCTTGCAGTGTGGAGTACTGGTCTGAAAGGCCAAGAAGGGAGGATGAGGATGATGAGGATCGAGACAGAGATGGTCATCTGGAACCACCCGAGAGAATAAAAAACCTATTTTAGAGGCTGATGTGGCCAGGAGAGAGGGGCAGGACAAGGGAAAGATCGCCAAGGAGATACAGGGAAGGAGGCTCATCACAAGGAGGAAAACACAGAGTCGTTGACAGGTCCCTCAGCCCGGCTAAAAGGAGATCAAGAGACAAATCTATGGAGAGGTTCCTACATAGATACAAACGACCCGATCCTATGGGAAAAGATAAGATGCCTGTCCAAAAAGCCAACAAAGGAAGATGCAAGGAACATAAACTAGAGAAGGACAAGCCTGATGACGAAGAAGAAGCTCAACAGCAGAAGGCAGGCACTGAGAAATAGGTAGCAAGGGAAACCTTGCAAGGCGAGCTAATGTTGCCAATTAAGCAGAAGAGAAAAAGCCTTGAATTCCATGAGACGGCATGGTGGGCAAACAAGCAGGACAGAGGGGTACCTAGACTGCAACCTGACCCAATGAGAGAGGAAGCATTGAAGGGGCAAGAAATCATCCCTCTCAATAAGACAAGAGATCAGGGCACAACTGAAAAGGGGGAGGTTATAGAAGCCCAACTGGTGAACACAGAGATGCAGGACCTGGACTATGAAGGAGAGCAGAACAAAGAAGGATTGTCTGAAGGAGGAAGTGAAGGAGATCACCTCCCCAACGAGGAAGAAGAGATGAAAGCACCACCGATAGCAGCAGCAAGTGTGGGGGGAGGAAGCAATGAGCAAACTAAAGAGGCAATAGGGCTGCTGGCTAAAATCGCCAAACCCCAAGTGGAACCACTTCTGGCAACTCCAAGGGTGAACGAAACTGTAGCAAAGGAGGGAGGAGGCACCAAGACAAGAATGAGTGGCCGGATTGCAGCAAAGAAAGGGTTGTTTGGAAGCAATAATTCTGAAGAAAATGCACAAGAAATCCTTGCGAAGAAATTGGGAGAAGATGTGTCAAAGAAGAAGAATACTAAGGAGATAAAGAATTGTCTCATAAATATTTTTAAAACGTCTCTCACTGCAGACTAGATAGCACCATTGAAGAACTCCTCCAGGCGATGAACATTGACCTAAATATGATGGCCAAGCGCTCATTGAAGACGAAGCCAAATGGATACAAGAATCCATAAAGAAAGTTTTATTCGGAGAAGTGCGATGAAATATGTATCCCCTATGATGTGGTGTGTTGTTCTAGTCTATAGTAGGCTAACTGCACGGTGGCTTGAGAGAGTGTCTCTCAATTGTTCCCCGCCACCTACTGTAGCTAGTGTTGCAAGTATGTTGTTGTGTCTGTGTGTCTCACTCAGGTCGGGAGCTGTGGCAATACAAGAAGAAAGCCACAGCTCGCCGCGAATGAGAGTCCTGGATTCGTTGTTCACCGGCGACCTACACAATGACGCCGGCAGTGTTAAGTTTAATGGTTTGTACCTGCGGAAGTTGAAGAGGGAGTGGAATGCAATGCAAGCACCTCCCAGTCGGGGATTTTATTCATTATGGCACAAGAAAAGGTTCGGGTACTAAGCTAGAATGTGAGGGGGTTGAATGCCCTGGTTAGGAGAGCAGCGGTCAAGGATAACGTTGCTTTGACGAATGCATCAGTAGTATGCCCACATGAAACAAAACTGAACATCATAGATGATTTTGTCACCATGCAAACGTTAGGCCCGAACTTTGTTGATCAATACTCGTATCTCCCAACCGAAGGAACGAGGGGGGATCCTTATTGCAGCAGCAAATGATTTTTTCAAAATTGTCACAACGTCATGCACGATAACTGCTTATCAGTCACAATACTGATGAAGATGGATAACTCAGAGTGGGTACTCACGGGTGTTTACGGCCCGCAGGACACACCAGAGAAGCTGCAATTCCTTGATGAACTGAAGGACTGCAGGAACCAATACACAGACAAATGGCTCCTAGTGGGAGATTTTAACATGATACTAAACGCAGAGGAAAAAAACCGGGGGCGGGTAAATAGAGGAGTTATGAAATGTTTCATAACACCATAAATGATATGGAGCTCATGGAGATAAAACTAGAAGGAAGAAAAATTCACATGGTCCAACCAACAAAGAAACCCAATTATGACTAAAATAGACAGGATGTTCTTCTCTGCACAATGGAGGGATCAATTCCCTTCGGCATGCCTCCAAGGATTAACTTACACGCTCTCAGACCACTGTCCTCTGCTATTGCTTGGGGAGATAAACACTAGCAGGGGGATCTTCTTTAGATTTGAGGAATTCTGGACATCCATGCCAGGTTTTAAAGAAACAGTTCAGGGAGCTTGGAATAAACCATTAAGGACCACCAATGCCATGCGAACCATGCACACCAAACTGTGCAGAACAGCCAAAGCGCTTAAACAGTGGGATAAAATGGCTATTGGAAACACGAGCTTGCAACTCGCTATTGCGAAAGAAATTATAACACGTCTGGAAGAGGCACAAGAAGAGAGGATGCTAACCACGGAAGAGTGGGAATTCAAGGAGAGAATAAAGATAAAACATATGGGACTGCTAGCAATAAATCGAATAAAAGCGAGACAATGTAACATCCATATTTCATGTACATAAATTTGCTCAAATCCTTGATCATGGTTGTATGCATTTTTGGGTGATTTTTGAAGTTCAATCGTGTAGCAAAACGATTTAAATTTGAATTTGAATTCAAATCAAAAAGAAAAGAAACAGAAAAGAAAAAGGAAAAAAATAAAAAATAAAAAGAAATCGGCGCCTGGGCCGAATCTGGCCGCGGCCCAACTCCTCCCCGCCAGGCCAACCGCGCCCTCCCCCTCCTCTCTCTCGCTGCCACCCCGGGCCCGCCTGTCATCACCTCCAGGGTGCAACCGTCGCCTTCCCTCCTTCCCGCGCGCAACCGCCGTGTCCACCCCGCGCCCACTTCTCCCCCTCCCTCGGAACCACTCCCCCCCCCCCCCCCGCTCCAATTTCGGCCGAGCGCCACAACCGCACCCCCCTCTGGGCTTAAGAGGAACCGGCGACCCCATTTTCCCCCTCCCCCGAGCTCTCTCTCTAACCCTAGCCCTTCACCGCCGGTGAGTTCTCTGCTCTCGCGTTCCCGTCGCTGCAGCCCCCCTGCTCCCCACTTTCTTGGCCTCACGTGCTCACCGCTCCACCAGGAACACGCCGGGCAAGAGATCGAGGGGAGATCGTCGAGGTTTCACCGAGCTCGACGTGCACCGACGCCACCGCCGCCATTCCTCGTCGCCGACCACCCTCCGGCCGAATTCAACCCCCGCTACTCCCCTAGGTGAGTTCTCTATCTCCCCCTCTTTCGTTCCATGTCCTTAGCACCTTGTTTGGGCATCTGTTTCGCCGTTTTGGCCGCCTCCAGCGAGCTCGCCGCCGCGGGCGTCTAGCGCCGCCGCGGGCGTCTAGCGCCGCCGCGCCGGGCGCCGTAGACGTCGCCAGAGGCGACGTGGCTCATCCAGAGCCGTCCATTCCCGGCCAACGGCTGAGATTATAACGTCATACCGATTCGTTGTATTAAATCTCGTGTGTCCATTTTAAAACCGACGGCCCACATTGAATCCCCTTTTTCCCGCCGCCGGAATTGCACCCAGGCCCTGGAAACTTGCTTGCTACCCCCTGCACTTCTCTGGATTTGAGGTCTAGCCCCTGGAAATTGCAGACTAGCCCCTGGAACCCTAAAAATTGGATTTAATCACTTAAATAGTCAATTTAACCCCTGTAAATTTGTAGAATCAAGTATTTAGCCCCTGTGCAGTTTAGAAAACTATTTAATTAGTCCCTGGACTTTTATTTATTTGCTGAATATTGTTTATAGGTGTATTTAATGTGTAGAAAATAGATAAAAATGGTGATTAAGTGTAGAAATGCTAGGAAAATTTGGTATAAATTATTTTATGCTGTGAATAAATTGTATAGTTCATTTGATATATATTTTGTCCATGGAATATTTATTATAAATGTTTAAAAATACAGTTTGGCCCTGGAAAATCCAATAAAAATGGTTTTAGGCTATATTTAATTCTCAAAAATGTAGGATAAATCCAAAATGCACACTTTGGCCATGTTATGTAATAAATACTTCGTAGGGACGCATTAGTATAGGATTTATGCTTATGTGTGTGTTGTGATGCATTGCTTTGCGTGCCCTTTACTTATTTAGCTTTATTCTATTCTTGCCATGCTTGGGCATATGTCTAGAGTCGTATTACGACCCTAATCTTAACCTCCAAGACCAGGACTTCGCCAACACTCAAGTCTTCAACGAAGGCAAGTGCCCTTGACCATTTTGTTCCAGTTCTAGGGATTTAGATAGATGCATGCTAATTAAATTGATGTCCTATTTCATGTTTACATGCCCTGTTCCACATAATTCCTTGTTACCTGAAATGGGTTGGGACGTAGATAGGTCTTATTTATGCTTAGCCATGCTTAGACATTGGGATTGGGATTTCATACAATTGTGCTATGTTAAACTTTATGGTTACTTGAAACTTGTGGTGATTACACAACTGTAGTGGATAGGAATCTGGTGGTTGGATAGTTTTGGTATGGTGCAGTTTGCACGAGACCCGGAATTGGGGTTTGTCAGCACCGGATTCTAAGGACCGGTTTATGGAGGAAGCCACTAAGCTTTATAGTACCACCACGAGACTGAGATGGGGCAGCGTGGTCAATTAATTAGGTTTCTCCCGATGAAATGCTAGCAGTTGGATGGTGTGGGAATGATGCGGGTGATCTGCTCTGAGATCCGCAAGGCTCAAGAGGGGGCTCTGGGGCGAAGGGTTACTCCGAGAATCCCCAGTGGTGGAAACCTTAGAGGGCTAGCACTAGTCGGGAGTACCTTTGTAAAGACCATGTAGTGATCTCCTGGCCTCGCACCAAAGGAAGTGTGAAATGTGGTTAGCTACCACGGGCAATCGGGGAGGTTCACTTAGTCCACCTGGCAACAGGGGATGAAATCACTGCTTGTGGGAAAAGGGTACACTCTCTGCAGAGATTTGGTAAAACTGTCATGACAGCCGTGCTCACGGACAAGAGCGGCTTGGGGCCAGTTCATAATTAGTCTATGGTTGGGAAATGGTGGTTAATTATGAATCAAGTTACATTCATTATCATTACTCATATGTTGATTACGTCTTGAATTGTGATATTGATAAATGGAAGCTAAGGTTAGGTTTTAAGCATAGTGCTAAGCCATAATTGGCCTTCCCTTTGCTTTAGCCATTCATGTCATCTCTTCCCGCACTTGCTGAGTACTCTATGTACTCAAGCGTTTAATTCTCCTTTAGAATATGAAGAGGAAGAAGCGGCACCGGAAGACTTCTACGTCAATCCGGAGGACTTGTTCTAGGCTGGCGACCTCACGCGCAACGGGTGCCTGTGGAGTTGGAGCTGCTCTCATCTATTAGTCTTCTGCTGTAGTTTGGACTTGATGAACTTTGTAGTTGATGTAAATATTTGTGGTGCGTATTTGTAGACCTTCGGGTCGTACTGTAAGACTATTTATGTATTCGAACATGGCAATGTATGATATTTCACTTTCGTCGACGCATGTACGATTCAACTGATCCTGTCGTACATGTGATTAGCATCTGTTCATCTTTATGATGACCGGGCGTGACAAAGTGGTATCAGAGCCGTGTTGCCCGTAGGACGCAAGCCTAGTTAGAAATGGCCGAAAATTAAGGACTATACTATTTTCTTATGAAATAGTATTTCCAAAATTTTGTGCTCTCTATGTCAAACCTTGTGCTTCTTATCTTGTTGTGCTATTTGCTTTATTCTAATTTAATTTATAGATTATTAATCTCACTCTCTTCTTTTCAAATGTTTGTAGATGGCGCGAACCAAGCAGACGGCTCGTAAGTCGACTGGGGGTCGTGTTCCACGCCACGCCCTAGCCAGTCGCTCCGCACCTTACACCCCCAGGAGGGAGACGACGCTGTTCTCCACTGGGAGTGCTGCTTCGAGGATGCGTGTCCATCTTCGCTCTCTTCTTCGAGCTGCGGGGTACCGTGAGTACCGTGTTCGCCTAGTCTACCACACCACTAGGGTCTTTGCACCCTATACTGGTGGACTAGAGTGGAGTTCTCAGCTGGCCGTCTACTACGACTCGGAGCTGCTGCACTCTCACTTCTCTCCGGCCTGGAGGAGCTCCCAGCTTGCGTCTGAGGAGGACGCCACGTGGGAGGCGACTACCTACTGGAGCCACGCCCACAGGTTCCTTCTTGGGTGCACGGAGCACGCGTACACCCCTCAGCGCCCTAGTGGCACGGCCGCCTTCACTGGACGTGACGTCGAGGGGCACTTGACTCACCCTCAGTGCGAGAGGCTGGTGGACGACGTTGTGGAGTTGTCTTCGCGACTCCAGTTTTGTCAGCAGGAGCTTCAGGACAGCAGGGACCTGGTTGACCGCTACGAGCGACTTCGCCGACGCTACGCGAGGATCACTGCAGCTGATCCTAACTCTCCTCAGTACGCTTCGGACGTGGAGCCTTGGGACCCGAACTCTCCAGATCGTCGCATGAAATCCCCCCAGGAATCAAGAGAGGACTCAGAAGAAGAAGACCCAGAGATGGAGGTTGAGGAGGACTCCGATGAGTAGGAGTGGACTTGCTTTCCCGTTGGACGACTCAGGACACCTATCCTTAGTATGTAGGATCGTGTAGCTGCGCCCTCTTTAGTCTTGAGTTGTGTTATTTGTATTATTATGCTAGTAGTTTGCTTTATGTTGTGTGTGTGCGACATGAGTTGTGGAATGCTTCGGCATCCTGTCCACATCCATGTCATTTGTATATAGGCTTGTTAGTGTGTCGTGTGAGTTGTGGAATGCATTAGCATCTTGTCCACATCCGCACTAGTTAGTTAATGAATTTGCTTGCTTTATATATATGTGTCTCCCTTGATGCATGTAGTTGGGACCATCTGCCATAGCGCACCCTTCTATATCTTATCTATTGTTCTAAAATTTCAATTCTTCCCTACACAGATGTCTGGAAGAGGTAGAGGTAGAGGTCGTGGAAGGGGTGCTGTGCCCCAAGATGAAGGACTTGGAGGTGTGCCTGGATGGAATGGTAGGGGTGCCCGAGGGGCCCCAGCCGCGCAACAAATGCAGCAGATGATGGCCATCCAAACCCAGCTACTTAACAATCTCACTCAGATTGTCACCAACCTGCAGCAAGCCCCACCCCCACCACCACCAAACTACAACCTTCCGCCACCACCACCTTTTCCACCTAGGTCCTTCCTTAGGGACTTCCTGAACACTCATCCACCCACTTTTGCCACCGTCACCGAACCCATGGATGCCGATGATTGGCTCCGAACTGTTGAAAGCAAGTTGAGACTCATCCACTGTGAAGGAAGGGAGAAAGTACTACTAGCCTCCCATCAACTCCAAGGACCGGCAACCGACTGGTGGACTGCCTTTACTGAAGCCCACCGGGATCCAGAAAGCATTACTTGGGAAGAATTCAGGACTAACTTCCGCAATCACTTTGTGCCTGAGGGAGAAATACAAGCAAGGCGTGAAGAGTTCCTTATGTTGAAGCAGGGCCGTATGACTGTGAGGGCCTATTTGAATGCATTCACCCAGTTGTCCCGCTATGCTCCAACCGATGTGGACACTGACTCCAAGAAACAATTCCGCTTCAAGAATGGGTTGGACAAGGAGTTAAAGTTCGCCATGTCTTCCAGCGACTACGGCGACTTTCAGAAGCTGGTTGACAAACCTTTTGAAGTGGAGAGGACTAAGAAGGAACTGGATGATGAAGAAAGAAAAAGGAAGTTGACTATGGCACACGCCTCTAGCAGCAATGTGCACCCCCGTCTTAACCCTCCGCCTGCAAACCAAATGACTCGTCCCATGAACTACTCGGGACAGAGGTTTCCCAACTCCAACTACAGGCCACCCACTCCCTACAACCAGCAAATGCGCCAGCAGCAGCAGCAGCCACCACGCCAGCCAATGCAACCCCCACGTCAGCAGATGCAGCCACCCTGCCCTTCAGCTCCAGCTAACAGTCCAAACGGCCAACCCCCAAGAAACCACTCAGGAGGCAACAAGGGCCCAAATAATGCTGCGGGAGTACAATGTTACAAGTGCGGAGAATGGGGACACTATGCCAGCAGTTGTCCAAAGAAGCAACAGAACCCATCTGGTCGTGTCAACCATGTGACTCTGGAACAAGCACAGGAAGCGCCTGATGTGGTGATCGGTATGTTTTCTGTTAACTCCCACCCCGCCACCATATTGTTTGATTCGGGTGCTACACATTCATTTATATCCAAGGATTTCATAAAGAAGCATGACATGGTAGTTACATTCTTGAATGGGCCATTATTGATAAACTCTCCTGGAGGAGAGATGGTGGCAAGACATCTATGCCGAAAAGTGAGTATAAACATAAGGGGGGTAGTCTTTTGGGCCAACCTAATAGTGTTGGACTCACAAGGATTAGATATCATTCTGGGAATGGACTGGTTGATGAAGAATCAAGGAGTAATTCATTGTGCAACTAGAACAGTCTGCTTAACACACCCGGATGGCACTACAGTGGAGTTCAAACCAGATCAGACACAAGAGGCAGTAGTACAACTCAACCATCTTGAGAGTACCAAAGATATCAGGGTTGTGAAGGAGTTTCCGAATGTATTCCCAGATGACTTACCAGGTATGCCCCCTGATCGAGAGATTGAATTTATCATTGAATTAGTACCTGGAACGGCCCCAATATATAAGAGGCCATATAGAATGGATGCTAAACAATTAGCTGAACTAAAGGATCATATTGAGGAATTATTGGCAAAAGGATATATTCGTCCTAGCTCATCGCCTTGGGGAGCACCAGTTATATTTGTACCTAAGAAGGATGGAACTCAAAGGTTGTGTGTGGACTACCGTGCTTTAAATGAGGTAACGATCAAGAATAAATATCCACTACCAAGGATTGAAGATTTGTTTGATCAGTTGAGAGGAGCATGTGTGTTCTCCAAGATTGATCTTCGTTCGGGCTACCATCAACTGAAGATTAGACCGTCGGATATTCCCAAGATGGCATTTGTCTCTCGGTATGGATTATATGAGTATACAGTTATGTCGTTTGGATTGACCAATGCTCCGACATATTTTATGTATCTTATGAACAAGGTATTCATGGAGTACTTGGACAAGTTTGTAGTGGTATTCATCGATGACATACTTATCTACTCCAAGACTGAAGAAGAGCATGAGGAGCACCTCAGGATGGCCCTACAGAAGCTTCGCCAACATCAACTGCATGCCAAACTTAGTAAGTGTGAGTTTTGGCTAAAGGAGGTATCATTTTTGGGACATGTCATATCCGAAGGAGGTATAGCGGTGGATCCAGGCAAAGTGGCCGATGTTCTTAAGTGGGAAACACCTGAGAGTGTACATGATATACGGAGATTCTTAGGTATGGCTGGTTATTACCGTTGATTCATCGAGGGATTTTCAAAGATCTCTCGACCACTAACCAAGTTGCTTGAGAAAGGAGTTGCTTTCAAGTGGACCCCCGAATGTGAAGTAAGCTTCGCCGAATTGAAGAAGAGGTTGACCAGTGCACCGGTATTGGTGATGCCTGATATGCAGAAGGAGTTTGTGGTCTATTGTGATGCATCTGGTCACGGTTTAGGATGTGTCTTAATGCAAGGAGGACATGTTGTGGCCTATGCTTCAAGACAGCTTCGGAAACATGAGAGGAACTATCCAACACATGATTTGGAATTAGCAGCTGTTGTTCATGCTTTGAAGATATGGAGACACTACTTGATGGGAAAAAGGACTGAGATATACACAGATCACAAGAGCTTGAAATATATTCACACAGCCGGATCTTAATCTCAGGCAACATCGTTGGTTGGAGTTAATAAATGATTTTGATGTGGGAATCAACTACCATCCAGGCAAGGATAATGTGGTCGCTGATGCTCTAAGCAGGAAGGGACAAAGCAATAACTTGTCAGTACAAGCTCTTCAACCCCAGTTATGTGAAGAGTTTGCAAGGTTAAACCTATGTCTAGTGTCTAGCACTGAAGCAGTTGCTATGGAAGTGGACTCAACCCTTGAACGTGATATACGAGAAGGACAAAAGAATGATGAGAAGGTCAAGGAGATCAAGCAGTTGATGAAGAAAGGGAAAGCTCCGAACTTTAGAGAGGATGAACAAGGAACCTTATGGCTTGGAAAGAGGATTTGTGTTCCAGATATCAAGGAGATTAAAGAGTTGATACTAAGAGAAGCTCATGACTCATCATACTCTATTCATCCCGGAAGTATAAAGATGTATCAAGACCTTAAAGATCGATATTGGTGGCATGGAATGAAACGGGATGTAGCAGAATATGTGGCCATATGTGATACATGTCAATTGATTAAGGCGGAACATCAAAGACCAGCAGGGTTATTGCAACCAATCAAAGTGCCAGAATGGAAATGGGAAGAAATTAGTATGGATTTCATTGTGGGACTACCAAGAACACAGTCTGGATATGATTCTATATGGGTTATTGTGGACCGTCTAACTAAAGTTGCTCACTTTATTCCTGTGAAAGAGACCTACAATGGTCCCAAGTTGGCGGAACTGTACATCTCCAGGATTGTATGCTTACATGGCGTTCCTAAGAAGATCATTTCAGACAGAGGCACCCAATTCACCTCAAGATTCTGGTAGAAGTTGCATGAATCAATGGATATCCGTCTAAATTTTAGTTCGGCGTATCATCCTCAAACTGATGGTCAGACAGAACGCACCAACCAGATATTAGAAGACATGTTGAGAGCGTGTGCTTTAAAGAATAGCAAAAGTTGGGACAAGAATCTGCCATATGTCGAATTCTCTTACAACAACAGTTATCAAGCCAGTTTGAAGATGTCTCCTTTTGAAGCATTGTATGGGCGAAAATGTAGGACACTGTTGTTTTGGAATCAAACTGGGGAAAGTCAAGTCTTTGGGCCTGACGTGTTGCAAGAGGCTGAAAGACAAGTACAAGAAATTCAGAAGAACCTAAAGGCAGCTCAAACAAGACAGAAGAGTTATGCGGATACTCGAAGATGTGATCTCACATTTGAAGTTGGTGATTATGTATACTTGAAGGTGTCACCTATGAGAGGATTGAGAAGATTTAAAGTAAGAGGCAAGTTGTCACCACGCTATATTGGCCCGTTCAAGATACTCGAAAGATGAGGTGAAGTGGCATATCAGCTTGAGCTTCCACCACACTTTTCAGATGTGCATAATGTGTTCCATGTATCACAACTTAAGAAGTGCTTAAGAGTGCCTGAAGAGCAATTACCTATGGAAGCCGTGGATGTACAGGAAGACTTGTCTTATGTGGAGCAGCCTGTCAAGATACTTGAGACACTAGAAAAGGTCACGAGGAACAAAGTCATTCGCATGTGTAAAGTGCAATGGAAACATCATTCAGAGGCAGAAGCAACATGGGAAAGAGAAGAAGATCTCAAGGCGGATTTCCCTCATCTATTCTCTTAGGACGTCCGAATCTCGAGGGCGTGATTCCTTTTAAGGGGGGTAGAGTTGTAACATCCATATTTCATGTACATAAATTTGCTCAAATCCTTGATCATGGTTGTATGCATTTTTGGGTGATTTTTGAAGTTCAATCGTGTAGCAAAACGATTTAAATTTGAATTTGAATTCAAATCAAATAGAAAAGAAAAAGAAAAAAAAAAGAAAAAAAAAGAAATCGGCGCCTGGGCCGAATCTGGCCGCGACCCAACTCCTCCCCGCCAGCCCAACCGCACCCTCCCCCTCCTCTCTCCCGCTGGCACCCCGGGCCCGCCTGTCATCACCTCCAGGGCGCAATCGTCGCCTTCCCTCCTTCCCGCGCGCAACCGCCGTGTCCACCCCGCGCCCACTTCTCCCCCTCCCTCGGAACCACTTCCCCCACCCCCCCCCCCCCCCGCTCCAATTTCGGCCGAGCGCCACAACCGCACCCCCCTCTGCGCTTAAGAGGAACCGGCGACCCCATTTTCCCCCTCCCCCGAGCTCTCTCTCTAACCCTAGCCCTTCACCGCCGGTGAGTTCTCTACGCTCGCGTTCCCGTCGCTGCAGCCCCCCTGCTCCCCACTTTCTTGGCCTCACGTGCTCACCGCTCCACCAGGAACACGCCGGGCAAGAGATCGAGGGGAGACCGCCAAGGTTTCACCGAGCTCGACGTGCACCGACGCCACCGCCACCATTCCTCGTCGCCGACCACCCTCCGGCCGAATTCAACCCCCGCTACTCTCCTAGGTGAGTTTTCTATCTCCCCCTCTTTCATTCCATGTCCTTAGCACCTTGTTTGGGCATCTGTTTCGCCGTTTTGGCCGCCTCCGGCGAGCTCGCCGCCGCGGGCGTCTAGCGCCGCCGCGCCGCCGACGTCGCCAGAGGCGACGTGGCTCATCCAGAGCCGTCCATTCCCGGCCAACGGCTGAGATTATAATGTCATACCGATTCGTTGTATTAAATCTTGTGCGTCCATTTTAAAACCGACAGCCCACATTGAATCCCCTTTTTCCCGCCGCCGGAATTGCACCCAGGCCCCTGGAAACTTGCTTGTTACCCCCTGCACTTCTCTGGATTTGAGGTCTAGCCCCTGGAAATTGCAGACTAGCCCCTGGAACCCTAAAAATTGGATTTAATCACTTAAATAGTCAATTTAACCCCTGTAAATTTGTAGAATCAAGTATTTAGCCCCTGTGCAGTTTAGAAAACTATTTAATTAGTCCCTGGACTTTTATTTATTTGCTGAATATTGTTTATAGGTGTATTTAATATGTAGAAAATAGATAAAAATGGTGATTAAGTGTAGAAATGCTAGGAAAATTTGGTATAAATTATTTTATGCTGTGAATAAATTGTATAGTTCATTTGATATATATTTTGTCCATGGAATATTTATTATAAATGTTTAAAAATACATTTTGGCCCTAGAAAATCCAATAAAAATGGTTTTAGGCTATATTTAATTCTCAAAAATGTAGGATAAATCCAAAATGCACACTTTGGCCATGTTATGTAATAAATACTTCGTAGGGACGCATTAGTATAGGATTTATGCTTATGTGTGTGTTGTGATGCATTGCTTTGCGTGCCCTTTACTTATTTAGCTTTATTCTATTCTTGCCATGCTTGAGCATATGTCTAGAGTCGTATTACGACCCTAATCTTAACCTCCAAGACCAGGACTTCACCAACACTCAAGTCTTCAACGAAGGCAAGTGCCCTTGACCATTTTGTTCCAGTTCTAGGAATTTAGATAGATGCATGCTAATTAAATTGATGTCCTATTTCATGTTTACATGCCCTGTTCCACATAATTCCTTGTTACCTGAAATGGGTTGGGAGGTAGATAGGTCTTATTTATGCTTAGCCATGCTTAGACATTGGGATTGGGATTTCATACAATTGTGCTATGTTAAACTTTATGGTTACTTGAAACTTGTGGTGATTACACAACTGTAGTGGATAGGAATCTGGTGGTTGGATAGTTTTGGTATGGTGCAGTTTGCACGAGACCCGGGATTGGGGTTTGTCACCACCGGATTCTAAGGACCGGTTTATGGAGTAAGCCACTAAGCTTTATAGTACCACCACGAGACTGAGATGGGGCAGCGTGGTCAATTAATTAGGTTTCTCCCGATGAAATGCTAGCAGTTGGATGGTGCGGGAATGATGCGGGTGATCTGCTCTGAGATCCGCAAGGCTCAAGAGGGGGCTCTAGGGCGGAGGGTTACTCCGAGAATCCCCAGTGGTGAAAACCTTAGAGACTAGCAACTAGTCGGAGTACCTTTGTAAAGACCATGTAGTGATCTCCTGGCCTCACACCAAAGGAAGTGTGAAATGTGGTTAGCTACCCACGGGCAATCGGGGAGGTTCATTTAGTCCACCTGGCAACAGGGGATGAAATCACTGCGTGTGGGGAAAAGGGTACACTCTCTGCAGAGATTTGGTAAAACTGTCATGATAGCTGTGCTCACGGACAAGAGCGGCTTGGGGGGCCCAGTTCATAATTAGTCTATGGTTGGGAAATGGTGGTTAATTATGAATCAAGTTACATTCATTATCATTACTCATATGTTGATTACGTCTTGAATTGTGATATTGATAAATGGAAGCTAAGGTTAGGTTTTAAGCATAGTGCTAAGCCATAATTGTCCTTCCCTTTGCTTTAGCCATTCATGTCATATCTTCCCGCACTTGCTGAGTACTCTATGTACTCAAGCGTTTAATTCTCCTTTAGAATATGAAGAGGAAGAAGCGGCACCGGAAGACTTCTATGTCAATCCGGAGGACTTGGTCTAGGCTGGCGACCTCATGCGCAACGGCGTGCCTGTGGAGTTGGAGCTGCTCTCATCTATTAGTCTTCTGCTGTAGTTTGGACTTGATGAACTTTGTAGTTGATGTAAATATTTGTGGTGTGTATTTGTAGACCTTCGGGTCGTACTGTAAGACTATTTATGTATTCGAACATGGCAATGTATGATATTTCACTTTCGTCGACGCTATGTACGATTCAACTGATCCTGGCGTACTTGTGATTAGCGTATGTTCATCTTTATGATGACCGGGCGTGACAGACAACAAGCTCGGATTACAAACATAAATCCAATGATGTGAATACAAATCTGTTCCATCTGAGAGCAAATGGAAGGAAAACAAAAAAATTATCCATGCCATTAAGACGCAGACAAGCTTGGCAATCACACAGGAAGAAAAAGAAGAGGATATTTATTCTCATTTTCGGCACCTACTGGTTACAGCACGGCGCCGGGACCAAACCATTGATTGGGAACAGCTTAATTATGAACGCCCTTGAAAATGACATCACAGAGGAAGAAGTGAATGAGAGCAATATTTGAAATGCCCCAAAGGCAACGCTCCAGGCCCAGATGGGTACACAACCTCTTTCTTCTCTAGTTGTTGGGAGATCATCAAAACAGATTTGGTTCGTGTATTTCACCAGCTATCGCAGCTGAGAGGAGAATGCTTTGAACTACTTAACACAGCCCATATTCTGCTTATACCGAAGAAATAAAAGTCTGAAAAACTCGCAGATTACAGACCGATAAGCCTCATCCATAGCTTGGCAAAAAAAATTCAAATGATCTTAGCGAATAGACTAGCACCAGAACTAAACAGCTTGATAGCGCCAAGTCAGAGTGCTTTTATCCAGAAAAGATGCATACACGACAACTTCATCCTGGTACAAAACAGTATCAAAGAATGCCAAGCCAAGAAGGAAAACCGGCGTTGTTTATAAAGCTGGATATAAAAAAGGCGTTTGACTCGGTACACTTGGGCTACCTATTGGAACTACTACAAGCTAGGGGCTTTGGCCCGAGATGGAGAGAATGGGTGTTGCTGGCATTGGTACATCCACGATAAGAGTGCTCTTAAACGGCGAAGCGGGCAGACCAATTGAGCAGAGGAGAGGTCTCCGACAGGGATACCCCCTCTCCCCATGCTCTTCATTTTAGCTTTTTTGATCCGCTGCAAAAAAACTTAAAATTGGCAGAACAAGCAGGGATTGTCGCAATCGGTTTTAACTAGGATCCCGCACGCGAACATCTCAATGTACGCAGATGATGCAGCCTTGCTGATAAGGCCTGCAACAACTGATCTAGCAAACATCGCAAGCATCCTAAACTTTTTTGGTGAAGCATATGGACTGGTGGTAAACTTAGAAAAATAGAGATCTTCCCAATACACGTTTCAGGAGGAAGTGAGAGACCCAGCTGCTCGCCGAATTCCCAGGAAAATTGGGAAATTCCTATGCAGGTATTTGGGACTAACTCTGCACACCAAGAAGCTAAGAAAGCAGGATTATCAGTTGTTGCTCGACAAGACTAGTGGGAAACTCCAAAGATGGAAAGACAAACTGTTAACAAAAGCAGGAAGAATTACAGTAACCAAATCGGTTTTGAGCAGTGTAGTAACTTACCATGCAACAGCGTTAGTTCTACCAAAATGGGTAATAAAAAAGATTGATCAAACCCGAAGGCAGTTCATATGGACAAGAGAAAACTACGAGCAGGGAAAAAAGGGTTATTCTTGGTGAAATGGAATATGGTATGTAGACCAAAGAAATTGGGGGGACTAGGCTACTTGACCTGGAGAAATTCAGCGCAGCCCTAAGGCTGTGTTGGCTATGGCAGTCGTGGACAGAGGAGGAGAAGCCCTGACAAGGCTTAAACCTACCCTGTACAGATCTTGACAACAGCTTATTTGCTACATCAGTCCACATAACTGTGGGAGATGGGAAGAAAGCGCTCTTCTGGCACGACCACTGGATTGGGAAGATAGCACTAAAAGAAGCAGCCCCAAACTTATACAGCAAGGCGAAAAGGAAATATCGAACAGTGGCGGTCGAACTCACAGATTTCAACTGGGCCAGAGGACTGAGGATATTAACCAGCGGGGATGACCTCCAACAGCTACTGGTAGTATGGCAATTAACGAGAGGAGTGTCACTACAGATCCATATCCCGGACCAAATTAAATGGAAGTGGAATAGTAGCGGGATATACACGACACACACTGCAAACGAGATACAATTCGCCGGAACAACGATACCGTTTCAATCCACACACACCTCTGGAAAGCACTAGTAGAACCCAAGGTGGCCTTTTTCGGATGGACAACAATGCATGGGAAGAATCTCACAGTAGATAACCTGAAGAAGAGGGGATGTGAGAATGGAGTGATATGTCCATTGTGTTTGGAGAATCTGGAGACGATTAGACATCTCCTCCTTGAATGCTCGTATACGGGTCAGATCATAGAGATAATTGAAGAATGGTTTAACCTTCAAGAGAGGAAGTTACTGCCGCCCACTCCCCACCAGGATATAGCAACGGCATTGCATAGCTCCGCTATAAATGAGGAAAGAAGAAAGAAGTCAGGATTGATTCTATACGCATGGTGGAATATTTGGAAGGAAAAAATAGAAGAGTTTTTTCAAGGAAAGGAGGAGCTGTTGGCAGTCGCGACCATGATTAAGGAAGACTTCCAATGGAAGTTGTGGACAGAACAAAGAAGTAACCTATTCTGGGATCACGATAATTTCACTGGGGAATGAAAAAGAGGAGTCACAAACGGGTCAATTGCTTGTTTTTTCACTTCGTCGGCTATCGGCTTTCAAACAATGCTTGTTGCCTATGTAATCTGTTTTGTAAACCTTTGTTCTGACTTTTATTTCTTCTTTAATGCCAAGGCAGAGCACCTGGCATTTTAAGTCAAAAAGAATATATAAACTGGATGCGCGCACACCAGATCATGGAAGTTCCATGAAGTGAGTAAAATTTACTTGGATAATTCTACGTAAGGGATATACGGCCATACCAGTTTCCAAGAGAACGAAGGAAGACCGCTACAAAATTTCCTAAGCTCAGACGTCACACAAATTTGAACTAGTGCGAGTAGGAAAGTTCTTAATTACAAATTGAACTAAATATATTCCTATTCGTTTTCTGGAACTTCTGATGATGTAGGCCACACTTTGTCTAATCCACTCCTTGAAAGCCCAAAGATACATTTACAACAGTACATGTTCAGCCGGGGCATTTTGACCACCGTAAATAATCTGTCTAAATCACACAACACAGGCCTTTCCTACTCTTAGTTTTTGCTTGGAGAAGCATAATCCTTGCTAGCCGAAACCGTTCCCTGGCCACTGAGCAGATTCATCCGTTTCAGACATTTGTAAATCATACTCTCCTGTTCTTTTCGTTTAACACTGATTAGTTAAAAATAAACAAACTAGCGTCAATAAAAAGGAACGGAGAGAGTATTCTTGAAGCTTGTTTGCAGCTGCGATATAGTACTCCGATCCTCACTGGCGCCGGTCTCGCGTCGTCGCTACGAAGCGGTCTCCGGGGACCTTATCTATCTGCCGGTCGATGTGCTCCCACTTTTCTCATGGGCGACCATGACTTAAAAATTCCTCGTCGCCTTAGCTTTCGCGAGCTGCCCTGCCCCTCTGCGTGCCAAGGCTGTTCGTTCTTCCATGAGTTGGAACCATGATCTCCTCGTCGTAACCGCGTGCGCGCGCATTAGAAAGTCATCGTCGTGGAAATCAATCACCCTCCTCCGAATTAATCCTACCTCACGCCCGCGTGCAGGCTGAAAATTTCTCCCGATCATCAAAGCCTTCATCCACGAGAGGACAAGCTTCCAAAGTTTCTTGTGCGTTCCCTGTGCAGCAACAACATGTCACCGTGGCGCCGGCCGTTGACCAAAGGCTGATCGCTCCGCGGTGGCTGTTGCCGCCCGAGGCCTAGAACATACACATGTCTGTGCCCGACAAGAGTCGCGGCGCCGCCGAGGCCGACGCAGCTGACGTTGCGGACCGGCTTCGGAAGTGCTCGTGCCTTCCCTTCTGCTTCTGGCGCGGCTCCAGGTCCAGGCGCGGCGCGGAGGACGCGCCGGGGAAGCGCCATCGGCGGAGGCGGTGGCGACGCAGGTTCAGGATCATCAGGCTGTCGTGGCTCGCGTTCTCCTGGCCGTGGCTCAGGAAGGGCGGCAAGAAGCAGGACGCGGGCGGCGGTTGCACGGAAGCGACGACGGGGAAGCAGCGGAGGGGAAGGCGGCTGCTTCTGCTGCTCAAGACGTCGTTGCAGGCCAAGAAGGCGCTCGCGTCCGTCGTCGTCTCCGGCGACAGCAGCGGCATCCTACCGCTACCGGCCACGGTACGTCACTCTCCTACTACTCGTGCGACGTACATGGTGGAGATCGCCGTTGTCCCTCGCGCACGAACCTCGATAACTGCTAAAAGAGTTGCTGGTCGTTGCTCTGATCATCCCTGTTTGCAATTGAGAGATCGTGTGTATTACGGGAGCAGTTGATTTTCGGCGTCGATTTCATTCAGCATTCTTGGCGCGTTACCGGTGTAGTTAGTGGCGAGCAGTTGGGTAGTTTAACGGTAGGATTGGCGGTTGGCGTCATGGCCAATTGGCGATGTCCGCGGGGTTAGCCAACCGCGGGAGGCTGCGTGATTGACCCACCAACACGCCGGACGCCGCCCGCCGCCGGCCTTCTCTCTGTCTATGTGGAGCGTCACTATCGTGAAGTTTTTTGGACGCACGATTTTGGCTCGTCACCTGGGTTTACGACAGGCCGCGAGACCCTCGACTGGAGTGTAGCCTTTTACTGTTTTTCAGTGCCTTTTGATGTCGTCATCACTAATTCACGTTCACAAATAGCCTCACTGCTTCAGTATATATTATCTGAGTCTGTTTAAGCACTGAGTAATTAGCAGTTAATTATTATCATTAACACTAATCTTGTAATTAACTATTTCTCCTTAATTCTATAGGTTAATAAATCACAAAATTATTTTATTTAAGTATTTTACAATTAACATAATCCTACAAACCACATATTAATAAATTACGGATTACAAATACAAATTAACAATTAAAAAATTACCTTCTTCTTCCCGGTGACGGCGCCGCCGTCACTGCTGAGCAGTCGTGCTGCTGCAGTCGTTGCCGCTGTCGTCGTTGGCTTGCAGCCGCTCTGCCGACGCCGTCGTCGCCGCGCAGCCACTTTGCCGACGCCGTTGTCGCCGCGCAGGCGCTCCGCCTTCGTCGCTCCACCCTCACCGCTCTGATCTGCCGCCGTCGCACTCTCTCCGGCCGCCGACCGCAGCTGTGCGGCCGTCCTTCGCCAACGCCGCCGTGAGGAATAAGGTTCGGAGTGTCGGGGGGAATCGGGAACCGGATAAGATAACGGAAATGCTGATAGACAGACGCCTGATTTGGCGTCTCGCATCAAGCAACAGCCATGGGCGCACAGTGGCAAGCAGCAGGTAAGTTTCTTTTTTATTTTTTTTAATTGTTAATCCGTAATTTGTAAGATTATGTCTGTTGTAAAATAAGCTAACATATTGATTAACCTATAGAATTAAAAGTTTAATTAATTACAAAACTTAGTGGTTAATGATAGTAATTAGCTGCTAATTACGCGGTTGCTGAAATTTTCTTATATTTTAGGCACCCGAAAAATAGACGGCCCATAAGATGAAGCAGAGAAGAGCACGAATCTCAAAATACTTTGGATGGTATTCCGCGTCGCCTGAACACATTACCCTTTTCAGTCGTCTGACGCCAAGGATTTCCGATATTATCTGACGGTCGTAGGGCATGTTTGGATGATGGCTAACTTGTCTAAGCCTAAGCTTAGCCACTTGCCACACTTGTGGCGCGCCTAAGCTAGCTAATGTTAGCATGTGTTTAGATTGCTACTATAACCTAAGCTTAGACGCGCTTAAAATTTTTTGGCATGTGTTTGTTTTGTTACCATGACTAAGCTTAGTCAAATAGCTAAGCTTAGGCGGTTGATTTGAGCGCCACAATTGAGGCAGTTTTTTGTTAGGGGCAAAAGTTGTCTAACTTTTGTGGCACGTCTAACCTTAGTTAACAACCAAACGCCCGCCTAAAACAGTGTGGCATGCCTAATATTAGGCTTAAGCAAGTTAGGCATTGAACCAAACAGGCCCGTAGTAACCGCCCGTTGCCATGGTCTGCAGGTGAGCAGTTTCGGCGACGCCAAGAAGCAGAACAGGAGCGAGCCACGTCCGACTGCAGATGGCGCCGCGCCAAGCGGCACCAGGCCACAACTGCGAACCTCTACGGCGGCAGCCAGGGGCACCAGAGGGAGCACGGCGCCTGCAGCGCGGCCGGGGGACGACGAGCCAACCGTGCACGACGACAGCCGACGAGCCGGCCCTGATGACCGCCGGCTGCATCTGGCGAGCACCGTCGAGGCGGCACTCGCTCCAGCAGCCCGAGAGGCCGGCCAGCCTGTGGACGGCCGCGACGACGCTGGGCGTGATCGTGCTCTTCGGCCGCGTCGCCGCGGTGGTCTTCCTGTGCTCGTGTCTGTACGGCGTGCGCTTCGTCCGGGCGAGGGCGACCGGTGCCGGTGCCAAGAGCAGTGGCGTCGCTGGCGCTAGCAGCAGCCGGCGGTCCGGTGACACGATCGGTGTTGCCGCGCAGAAGATCCAGGAGTTGTGTGTCACTGAGGAGTGCAAGAAGGTGGTCATGGCCTAGGAGAAAATCTTCGAAATATCCAAAATATCTTAAGGTCCGAAATAATTAGAAATTTCATCATTGGTTACCTTCAATCACATTAAATTGTTTTTTTTGTGCATGCAAATGCAACCATTATGAAATCATGCCAATTATTTTCAAAATAATTCAAATCCCTGAATTTTTTTTATGTACCGAAGGTCATGGCAGGGTTGCTCGAGAGGGCCGGCAGGAGGCCATCGTCGCGCTTTGGCAGGTGATCTTCATCACAAGCTGATGTTGTAAATGGTGTCATTTTACTAGGACGACCGCGAGCGGTATTGCCGTTTTGGGAGATGGCGTGTGGCGTGCTGGTGTTGCTACTAGTTTTAGGTTTTTTTTTCTGCTTTGGTAAAACTGGCATGGAAGAGAGCTCTCTGTATATGATTAATTCAGGTTTTTGGTTATGCTCCAATGGCTCAGATGGCATTCGAAGCTTGTGGACGTAAATGTTGGAGCGTTCTTAAACGTGTGGAGTCGGAGAGAATTTTTTGAATCCTACTTTGCTTCTAAAATACTATACTCCTCTTTCTTTTTATTTGACATTGATTAGTTCATTTTTAGACTAACCACTGTCAATAAAAATAAATGGAGGAAGTATGTTGAAGAGAGCTGATAATAAATTTTGCAAAATGCGTGTCCAAATCATTCCAGTGTAATTCTTGCAAAATGCTTTCTTTATCAAGTGAAACTATAGATAAAAATCTTTAGATCACAGAAACGCACTTATGTAGAGCTACAGCATTTTTGGACGAAATGTAGAGCTCTAGCTTGTTCATACAGTAATGCTACGGAGTAAGGATTAGACTCGAGAACACAAGCGGCCAGGTATTGCTGTTCAGGCAATGGAAGGTATGTCCCAGACCACATGCCATCTATTTCAAACTAGCACATCCTGTAGTCAGTTGTTGTTGGGTACTTCAGACGCATTTTCAGTACAAGTCAGCATGGGAGGTTTCCGTCAAGAAACAGTTGCATCCATTAACTTAACTGGCATACGGAGTCATGTTGCTTCGCTATGTTTTGCATATACAGACCTTGAGTTCTTCAAGCTTTCGAAGCATTATCAACGATGCAGAATCCTGAGAACTCTTTTTGTCAGTTTGCCGCTCGCCTTGAAGGGTAATGACCGTCACATCAGGTATGTGCAAGGTAATGGTTGCAATAAAGCTGTTAAAGTTTGTGGTTGTAACCCCATCCAAAACAATAGGAGACCTGTCGCAAAAATAAAAGTAAAACAAATATCCTGAAAACATCCTACAAAAAATCGTTGCTCAGATATATAGTAGTCCAGATGGAGTTAACAGCTACAAAGAAAGAAAAAACATTTGTACTATATGTAAACACTTAACCGGCCATACCATCTGAATGCACATTCTTTGAAGTAAGAGTGTGCAAAAATAAGTTTCATGTTGAAAACAAGTAATACAATATGCAATCAGAAGTTTCACATTCTTTTACCAGAACATAATATTTTTTTGTACATACCTAAACCTTTGTTCCACGAATTCAAATTCCGGCATGGGCCACTGCAAACTCTTGCATAGCCTAAACAGAGCAGTTCGGGGTCCACCTCTGTCCATTTTGAGAGGAAGAACAACTGAAAGCGTACAAGTCAACATGACATGAGTACTGCTTAGTGTTTTTCAGAAGTAAGAACTAAGTAGAAACAACATATTTAAATTTTACTGTTTCACCAACCAAAAAATGGACATACCAGATTCTCTCCCTGAGGAAAGACCTTCTAGCCTTAGACTACCAGAGATATCAGGATAATCAAGTTTTGATTCCGGCTACAGAGAAGCATTCATCAATCAGAATCGAGTTCAAACTTGATAAGTAATTTGATGGAGAACGGTCTAGAAACTTACAGTTGTTAACTGATATTGCAGCTCTGAAGAGACAACATCTGACTGCTTAGCCTTAGAGAAACACTGTTTAATTGAAAGACCACGTTTCTGCATAACATTTTAACATCAGTATCTAGCATAGTGGAATAACCAACAAAAAACAAAGCCTCTATTGCCAGAAGGGTAAAACACCAGTGATCCTTTTCACACATCATGAAGAGTGTGTAAGTGATCTGAATGTTTCCAGTGCAACAACAACAACAACCAAACCTTTGTCCCAAACAAGTTGGGGTCGGCTAGAAATGAAACCCAACAATTTTGAAGAAAAGTAATAGAAAATAAGATGAAAGTAAAAAAAAAAGAGTAAAAAAATCTACATTTTATTTATTCTAGAAACGGGTTAATAAGAAAGAAGATAAGAGTAACAAATTCCGAATAAACTAAGATTCTGACATATGAATTGCTAATTTTCATGCAGTCCTATCATGAACCAAATCTCTAGGTATGTCACACTCCTTTAAATCTCGTTTCACCGCCTCCTGCCATGTCAACCTTGGTCGACCTCTACCCCTCCTAAAATTTTCTCCACTCTTTATAATCCCACTGTTAACCGGTGCTTCTGGGGGTCTCCGCTGGATATGCCCAAACCACCGTAGGCGATGTTGGACTAGCTTCTCCTCAATTGGTGCCACCCCTACCCTATCACGTATTACTTCGTTCCTAATTTTGTCTCTTCTTGTGTGACCGCACATCCACCGTAGCATGCGCATCTCCGCAACACTCATTTGTTGACATGTTGCCTTTTAGTTGGCCAACATTCTGCTCCATACAGCATCGCAGGTCTGATCACCGTCCTATAGAATTTTCCTTTCAATTTTTGTGGAACTTTCTTATCACATAAGATTCCAGATGCTTGTCGCCACTTCATCCACCCGATCTTGATCCTGTGGCAAACATCTTCGTCAATATCACCATTGCTTTGTAACATTGATCCTAAATATCGAAATGTGTCCCTCCTAGGTACTATTTGTCCTTGTAAACTAACATTACCATCCTCGCACCCGACATCACTAAAGTCGCATCTCATATACTCGGTCTTGGTTCTACTAAGTCTAAACCCCTTAGACTCTAAGGTCTGCCTCCATAGCTCCAATTTTCTATCAACACCATCCCTAGTTTCATCTACCAACACTACATCATCAGCAAAGAGCATACACCAAGGGATATCCCCTTGTATATCCTTCGACACCTCATCCATCACTAAGGAAAAGATGTAAGGACTTAAGGCTGATCCTTGGTGTAACCCTATTGTGATAGGAAAAGTGTTGGTCTCACTATCTCTTACGCGCACACTTGTCACCACATTATCGTACATATCCTTGATAAGGTTAATGTACTTTGTTGGGACTTTGTGTTTCTCTAGTGCCCACCACATGACCGGTCTTGGTACCTTATCATATGCCTTCTCCAAGTCAATGAACACTAAATGCAGATCCTTCTTTTGCTCCCTATACCTCTCCATAAGCTGACGGAGTAAGAAAATCGCCTCCATAGTGGACCTCCCAGGCATAAAACCAAACTGGTTTTTAGTGACATTGGTCACTTTCCTCAAGCAGTGTTCAATCACTCTCTCCCAGAGCTTCATAGTATGACTCATGAGCTTAATTCCTCGGTAATTAGTACAACTTTGAACATCTCCTTTATTTTTGAAGATGGGTACTAAAATACTTTCCCGCCACTCTTCAGGCATTTTGTTTGACTGAAAAATGCGGTTGAATAGTTTAGTGAGCCATACGATTGCTACATCCCCTAGACATCTCCACACCTCAATGGGGACATCATCGGGGCCGCGGGCCTTTCCTCTTTTCATCCTTTTTAGGGCCTCTCTAACCTCGGACTCTTGTATCCTCCGCACGAATCGTCTGTTGGTGTCATCAAATGAGTCATCCAACTCGAACCTAATACTCTCATTCCCGTCATTGAATAGTCCATTGAAGTAGTCCCGCCATCTCTTCCTAATTTCTTCCTCCTTCAATAGAATTTGGCCTGCCTCATCCTTAATGCATTTGACTTGGTTGAGATCTCTCACCTTTCTCTCGCGAAGTTTCGCCATCTTGTATATATCCTTTTCGCCTTCTTTTGTCTCTAGCCTCTCATATAGCGCATCATAGGCCTGCCCTCTTGCTTTACTCACAACACGCCTAGCATTTTTCTTAGGCTCTTTATACTTCGCCATGTTACTTGCACTTCTCTCATGATGCCAGCTCTTATAAGACTCCTTCTCCTTAATAGCTTTTTGTCCATCTTCATTCCACCACCAAGTGTCTTTATCTACAAGTTTCTTACCTTTTGTCCACCCAAGCACCTCCCTAGCCGTCTTCCTAATGTAAGTCGCCATCTTCTCCCACATACTATCTGCATCTTCCTCTTCGCTCCAAGGTCCTTCTGCGATCATCCTTCTTTTGAATGATTGTTGCGCTTCATCCTTCAACTTCCACCACTTTGTTCTCGTGGTTTTAACACCTTTGTCTCGTGACACACGCACGTGGAAACGATAGTCGACTACCACAAGTTTATGTTGTCGAACAACACATTCTCCAGGAATCACCTTACAATCTAGACATGCCCCTCTCTCCCTTCTCCTAGTGAGGATATAGTCGATTTGACTAGAATGTTGGGCACTAGTAAAGGTCACTATGTGAGATAGCCTCTTTTTAAAGAGGGTGTTAGCTACCAATAGGTCATAGGCTACGGCAAAATCTAGGATATCCTTACCCTCCTGGTTTCTATCGCCACACCCAAAACCTCCATGTACCCTCTCAAAACCTACGTTAGTTGTACCTACATGACCATTGAGATCTCCTCCTATGACGAGCTTCTCGCTTACCGGTACACTACTAACCATATCCTCCAAGTCCTCCCAAAATTGTCTCTTAATGCTCATGTCGAGCCCAACTTGTGGAGCATAAGCACTAATGACATTCAAGAATAGGTCCCCCACAACTACCTTGACTAGGATGATCCTATCCCCTCGTCTACAAACATCTACTACTCCATCCTTGAGGCTCTTATCTATTAAGATGCCTACGCCATTCCTAGTTCCCGTCGAGCCAGAATACCAAAGCTTGAAACCGGTATTCTCAACCTCTCTCGCCTTTTGACCTGCCCATCTAGTCTCTTGTACACAAAGAATATTTACACGCCTCCTACTCGCAACGTCCACTAACTCTCGTAGCTTTCCCGTCAAGGATCCTACATTCCAACTACCCACCCGAAACCTAGTTTCATCGGCTAGCTTCGTTACCCTTCGCATCCGTCGAGGAAGATGTAAAGACCCTTACTCACTTAACACTACATTCGGTCGATGATGTAGCGCGCCACTAAGGTGATGGCGATCCGGCCCTCGCTCATTTAACACCACATCCGGGTTCCGATATGGCGCGCCAATAAGGCGGTGGCGACCCGGCCATCGCCCACTTAACACCATACCCGGGTTCCGGTATGGCGCGTCGCTAAGAGGGTTACGCCCCAACGAATTTCCAATGGGTTTCATTTCCATGAGAATGGCTAAGTTTAGTTGCTGGCTTGCCAAGCCTATCACAACCCCTCCTCCTTTACCCGGGCTTGGGACCGGCTATGTCATTACAACATAGGCGGAGTTTGAATGTTTCTAGTGCAATGGAACAAAAAATTACACCCAAGGTGTAGATGTGTAGTTACAATGCCCATTAGCACCATGCCTTTGCAACTATTTTATCTCTTTTTGAAAATAAAAACTACCTTCAGATCAGCCAAGATACAGGATGCTGCCTTTGCATTTGCACACTTTTTATTTCTGTCATGTCCTTGGGCTATCAGCAGTTCATCTCGTAATTGCACTGTCATCTCTACAATCAGTTCTTCTCCTTTACTGGTGCTTTTTGAATTTATGAAGCAACCAAGGTGACTACATAACTCCAGCAACTCACGATAAGGTGGCAACGCAAGCTTATCAGGGGTGATCATTGGAGAAAGCAACGGTTCAACAATCTTCCAAACCAGATCAACATTAAAATCTGTATCTATAAATATTGCACCTGTAATACTTTCCATAATGTCCCCAAGAACCTGTACATGGAAGAATAAGATTAGCTAGCTAAGTTGTATGCATAAATGTTGGCCGGAGCAATTCTCCACTTCGTTGAGTATAGCGATATAGACATCACAGAAATGATTAAAAGTTCAATATTCTTTCTGGAAGAAGGCAAGAGAGACACACAGAGTTCACTAATGAAAACTATTCCAAGAAAACTATGAACATAAGTAGAAATATATTTTCTAACCTTAGGTATTTTGCATGTATCTCGTTGAAGGTATTCATTCTCTTTCCCATTGCACTCCAAATTGGACCTTACATATTCTGTTACTTGCTCCAAAAGTATTCCAGAGCCATGCTGTAGATGATTATGAATGCAGTTTCTTACAACTGCTTGTGCGAAATTCTCATTACTAACCAAAGCAGAACGTAAGTCTGTCAATTCTCCAGGATCAACATTAGTGTGTTTAACATAGAGATGCTGTGTGATTAATAGATCCAGGACAGAATCACCAAGAAATTCCAGCCGCTGATAGAAACCAGAAACTCATTACTAACCAAAGCAGAAATTACAAGCAATATCTGATTTAAACACAATAAACTACAAGTACTCTGCTTCACCGACCTGATAACAGTAGTCGATCCCTAACTCCTGCAGAGAGGGGTGAGTTATGGCTTCAAGCAGAAGGCCCTTGACAGAGAAGTTGTACTTCAGTTTCGCCTCCAGCTCCTCAATATCATTCAGTTTTGGTAAGAAGTACAGATGAGAAGAGTTAGATTTTACTTCTTGCACTAATTTCATATCACATCTGATATCAATACCAAACCATTGCATGACCCAAATTGCAGCAGTGATGCCACCACCAACATAATATGCCCCTACTAATGCTTCAACACAATCAGATATTGTTTTCGAGCACATCCATCTGTGACCTCTGTCACACGGTTTTCCCACAACACAAGATGGATTGTCTGTGATATATCTTCCATGAACAGGAACAAATGCAGTATCAATCCCACAGTTACAAGGAAAAGGGCGCAATGATATCTGTCCAGGAGCAACCCAACGCCGTGGGTCAAATGCACTATCCCTTATATAACCCTGAAAAGTGCAAAGTATTGAATAAAATAAAACCTTACAGACAGGTCCTATCTGAAAAAAATTGGCCGTACAAGAATAGTTGTTCAGGCCTCTGAAGTAACTTTAGGATGCTACCGAAGGGTAGCACTGTACGGAAAACACTGCAACAACTGTAAGGAAAACAATGCAATTGCAACCCTTTTGTCCTAGCAGGAACACTACCACACATCTTCCTCCATTTTGACTAGCCTTTGGGAATTTTCAAATCTCACTGCATAATGACAAGCATTTTTGGGTTCTTATTCTTGCTAATTGAATTACCAACTCTGTATGATGTAACGAAAATGAAACAGAACAAATTATAAACTTCAGGGAGTTGATACCTGCAAGGATCGCCAAATTCCATGTTTATGCAGTGTGGCATTGCAGACAGCCTTGGATCTCATATCAGAAAGTTGACCTTCATGTTTCATTGGATACCTTAGGAACAGGTCACAGCCTATTACATATTTCAGTACCGAGTCTCCTAATAACTCCAACCGCTCCAGAGAAAATGTCTCACAGCACCGTAAAGTTGTAATAGATTCCAAAATCTAGCATGAAGAGGTCAAATTGTTAGGGTATGCATAACCATAAATAGCAAGTACGTCAACATATAACGTCATTTCGCGTTCAGAAAAAACATAGAACGTCATAAAAGAGTACAAACCAGACTACTTGGTATGCATTGGGTATAACCGATATCTCTGCGAAGCTGGCTGGCTAGCATGAGAGACTGGAGCCGATGCATTACAGAAGGGAGTAAATAAAATGATTTGAGAACATCGGTTGTGACATCAAGGTGGATGAGTAGTTCAGGAGGGACCCGGGCATGAACTTGTTCCTTTTCCACGAGCAGAGGTTTGCCGGTTGAAATATCTGCCACATATCATTTGTAATGTCATGTAAAAGCAGATTCAGTAGTGATGCAGTTGTTATATGACATGCAATTTATTGTAACAGATAAAGGAAAATGTGTTAGTAGATTAAAATTTACAGTACCTTGGTACTTCAGTTTTGAGAAAAGTAGATTGTGCGCATTGTGGCTTTGCTTTAAGAGCAATAAAGGTTGTCCTGGATGTTGAATAACAATATTGTACCTACACATAATGAAAAATGGAAAATTAATCAAAGCACTTCAGAATGCATTGTTCCCAAATTAAGACGTGTTGACGAGCAAGTACTTTTGATAGTAGTAATCCACAAATGAAGCAAATGGTGAAGATTTCCCATTATACATTTCATCAAATGAGTTGTCTGCTGTTGTGTCAGAAATCAAGTCAAGAACAGAATATATTTTCATGGTATGAACAGAGAGCACAACTGAGTCCTTGACACTGGAAAAAGGAAGAGATTTATTGGCCAAATGAATGATGTCTTCTCCCTTATTTCTCTTATTTGAAATGAATTTTCCGAAATTGAGACTTCCATCTTCTAGGTACCAACTTCTCAAGTCCTCCACTGAACAAGAGCAGGATTCAATGGCTTCCCAGTGTATGCCTAGGTCATGCTTGACATGTGAGGAATGCCTCAAAGGCAAAAGTAAGTACATGCTCTCTGCATTCCATTGTATTTCATATAATTTTTGGAAAATAAATTCCCTTTTCAGTCCACTTGTTCGGGAACCATGAAATAATCTACCAAATATGCCATTGAAGAAGAATTCTTGAAATAGCTTCCCTTTAAGCATCTGAAGAGAACCAGAAAGTAAGCCGGTGGTATATAAAGTTTACAGAATTCTAACAACAGGAATGCAAGCAGTATTATTCATAGAACAACCTGCTCTTTGTTCAGCTGAATTTTTCCGCAAGGAGTTACAGTTGTGTAGACCATTTTGTTAGGGATAAGGAAAAGATCGATTTTTGAAGGTGCCACATCATCATCAAGTACTGATTCCATTAATAGAACAAACCCAGCATAGTTTTCACCTTCTTGATCACAATGGAAACTAAATCTATAAACATTCAGTGTGACAGCATCACCTTCATGGATCCAAGTCCCTGATAGAGCACGGACATTTATTGTTCCATGAAGCTCCTTTTGTTTAGTTGTTCCTAACAAAATGGGGAAGAGATATGTAAAAGAAGAGCTTGTAACTGTTGGCAACATTTAATTTACAGGAATAGGCTGTCAGCTGCAGACTTAAGTAGTCGGCGTAATAATGCCCAAAACAATGTTGAAAGCACCAAATTAGAGGAGTAGCAAGATAACATAGCTCAATGGTCCAGATATATTTACTCCGATAAACATGCCCGAAAAGGAAACATTTCTCAAGGACAAAACAGATATGTATAGTTTTTTGTCTGTACAAGTAATATGATGCAACATCCAAGGCAACAAATAGATTTAAGCATCACTACTTCCACCAGTTTCATCTTCTTATGTTAATTTCAGAATCGTTCAACTGCATTTTCTTAGTGGTAATACAGAGTAGAACATAACACTATGTTTCAGTCCTAAGCAATAGTGTAAGACATCAGTCACCTACCTCGTCCAAAAACACATTTTTCATCTGTTATAGTTGTATCAACATTCATGGGTTCTTCAGTCAAGGGTACCAGATGATCGCTGAGTTCTCCCAGCTGATGCAGTTTCTTGCATGCCTCCAAGGATACAAGCTGCTTGGCTAAATTACATGTACTGCTTGAAGGACCAACTATATTCCGAAATGCTGCATTGGGAGGCAGTGTCAAGGTGCATTGATACGACCCGTCATTGAGAGCCATCTCAAAGGAAGGCTTTGGCATGTAATACCTGCATAAGAGTTCTACAATGAATAATTTATTTGATACCAAAAATATACAGTATAACCATGTAATATAATAAAATCAAAGAATATCAGTATAGTTTTTGTACAATGAGTGACATTTAAGGCTTGGGCAACTTTCCAGCACACAAGCAAGTGCTTCCATAACACCATCAGATCCTCTTTGAAATGTAGTAACACAATTATGGTCAAATATCATGCATGTGTTTAAATGCTATTTAACAACAAGAAACGAAATGAGGCACAGGCAGACTGATAGAACCACTAAGGTTATAATTATTGAAAGGAAAGCGTAAGTATACCTATCTTTAGGAAGTTTCTCGCAATATTTGTAAACTAGATTGACACAGCAGTCTGCAGTGATAGTTGCTCCTGTTGAGGCAACATGGTATGTATACTTCTCTTTGGGAGTCAAATCATGTGATGAATTAGTGGAACATTTATGAAGTGCAAAGTTTTTGACATAGTACTCAGTTCGTGTTATATTAGATATGTGTTCCTGCTGCAGTATGTTTCCCCTGAAATTTTCAGACAAAGCATAAAATCATATTTAAGCATGATGTAAGTTTTAAATAGTCATATAAGATAAGATCAAAGATTTCAGCAATTCTGGACTTAGAAGCAAATCAAGATGACTATTTTAAAGCTAAAAACTATCAAATGTAAGTGATGAAGTGTGACACTTTGTACCTCTCAATCATAAGAATATAGTTTGAACTGCTTTTTCTGGCACGTCCACGAGATTGGACATAGCTACAAACAGTTCTGGGGAGGTCAAAGCGTATCACACAAGAACAGTTAGGTACATCAATGCCCTCTTCAGTCACATCGGTTGTGAAAAGCAAATTCACCTAGAAGTTGACATAAAATTTAGTAGAATATCAGAAAATTTGCTTATCTCCATATTTACAAGTAATAACGCATCATACCTTCCCAGCTCGGAACAAATCCAAAGTAAATCTCTGAACTGCTGGGCTCAAAGCATCTTTTGATGTACTCCCGCCAGTCAAATAAGAAATTGAAAAACTGGAGAAGCTAATAATTCCTCTTATAAACCTTTCAACAGCTTTGGCTGTCATAATTCTTTCTACAAAAATCATGCAAAGCACTTCCCCTGATGAGCTGTGGAGAAAACAAACATAAATGTATATTTGTACCACCAAAAGACAAAAAAAATAGGAAAAGCCAATCATATTGAGTGGAGCATTGTCTTACTCAAATGATTTAAAAATGTTGATCAGTGTCTCCACTTTACAAGAAATATATCCCATTTTGGTTAGTTCAGCACAACCAGAATCTGATTTCATTAGTTCCTCATAACCTATTACACAATGATATCTGATCGATTAGAAAGGAAATCTTAGATAAAGTCTTACTTTTCTCTCTGTAATATAAAAATATGCAACTGTCCTGCATGTTCGAGCAAAAAGAAAAATGAATTGGAAGAAAGCTACTGGTTCTAGTCTAGGAAGCTATAACACACAAGGACAGCCGAAAGGTCTTTGTGGCCTGGCTATATAGAGCATTGAGCATGCAAAGAAGCAAGTCTGTCTTCATTTCAAATTTCATTTTGCAATGTGGCATGCAAATTACCGAATGTACGGTTATTACTGATTATTTAGTATCAGAGAATATTTTACAGGAAGCATCAATGATTTACAAGGAAAAAAATAACAGTCGTTCATCTTTGTAATTGCTTGTTACCAAATGGTGAAGATATTGCCAGTTTCAATATGGACTACGTACTTGCATATTGCATTGCAAGCAAATATGCACCATACCCAGTGGCAAAATTTCCTCTATCAAACATGAAGCTTCTTTGAAATAGGACACATGCAAGTTCAAGCTAGCTTTCGAGAATATGCAGTCTTCGGAGTCACCAAGAGTCTTAATGCTATCATTATATATTTTCACCACCTATTTAGAAAAAAAATGGCAAGAAAAGGGTTAGTATGTAAACATTTCACATAATATTTTGTTCTGGTTAATAAGATTGCAAGCATAAATACATGTATGCATTTTGAAAAAATATAAGAGCACATAATCCTTCAAAATAGAAACTATCTGAAGAAATGAAATGATACAGGAGTCATGCGGACAACAGACCGCAGCTTTTCTAATAAAAGAACTCATATGGTGACCACAATAACACAATTAAGATTGGAAGTGAAACAATTTGATTTTTTTAGGACAGCCATGAAAGTCATAATAGTAAAATGTATTCACTGAATGGAGCTACTTTGTTATTGTGAAACAGGAGGAAATACATAATGAGATGGTTATTCTCAAGAATTCCATTTATGGACTATGGTACCACAATTCTCATTCCTAAAATCAACCAAGACAAGCGAACTCCGACAAGCAACAAGTTTGTTTCAGGTGTTGCTCATATAGTCCGAGAACAATCATAAAAATTAATTCCTCACCACCCCTGAATATTTTTTGAGAGTAAAGGGCATGGCCTGTCCCCAAACTTGTTTAGGGGTGTCATCTAAGTCCCCGAACTCTTAACTTGCATATTCAGATCCCCAAACTTTCTCAAACTTGTTTAGGGGTGTCATCTAAGTCTCCAAACTCTTAACTTGCATATTAAGGTCCCCAAACTTGATAAGTAGTTCACTCGAGGTCCAAATCACCCTAATTAGCATTGATCTGTGATTGAGGGAATAATGACTTGATTAATTAACCCCAAAGGGAGAGAGTACATATATATAGACCCCTAGGGTGGGTTGGTACATGGGCCTAGCCCAAAACACCTACAGTGCACCTACAGGTACATATACAGTCCAACACCCCCCCCCCCCCCCCCCCGCAGTCACAACATCTAGCCACAACAGATGTTGAGACTGGACCGAAACTCTGAAAACAGCGACGACGGGAGACCCTTCGTGAAGATGTCGGCGAACTGCTACGTCGTCGGGACGTGGAGAATCCGGACCTCGCCACGTGCAACCCGCTCAAAGTGGAGGTCGATCTCCACATGCTTCGTGCGCTGATGTTAGACGGGGTTGGTAGAGAGGTAGACGGCGCTGACGTTGTCGCAGTACACCAACGTGCTCCGAGGGACGGGGGAGTGGAGCTCCTGCAGCAGCGAGCCAGGCGAGCCGCGTGGCAGCCTCAGCCACGCCGTTGGCCACGGCGCGGTACTCCGCCTCAGCACTCAAACGTGACACCACAGGTTGCCGCTTCGAGGACCAGGAGACGAGGTTGCCGCCTAGGAAGACAGTGTAGCCAGAGGTGGACCGACGGTGTCGGGACAACCCGCCCAGTCAGCGTCAGTGTAGACGACCAACTCTGAAGGCGAGTCACGTCGAAGAAGGAGGTCGTAGTCGAGGGTGCCGCGCAGGTACCGGAGGATCCGCTTCACAGCGGTGAGGTGCGGCTCCCACGGGTCATGCATGTGAAGGCACACCTGCTGAACCGCGTAGGAGATGCCCGGGCCTAGTGCAGGTGAGGTACTGAAGTACACCTGCAAGACTCCTGTAGGTGGTCGGGTCACTGACAGGTGTCCCGTCGGCAAAAGAGACCTGAGCCTGGATATCCACCGGCGTGGAGTACTACTTACACTCAGTCATGCCCGCTCGCTCGAGGATGTCCAGACAGTACTGCCGCTGGTGAAGAAACAGGTCACCTGGTCGGTCCTCGACTGCAACATCCAGGAAGTGGTGGAGCTGGCTCAGGTCCTTCATGGCGAACTCCTGTTGTAAAGCAAAGATAGTACGTTGAAGGAGAGCCGGACTGGACGCTGTCAGTACAATGTCATCGACGTACAGGAGAAGGTAGGCAGTCTCACCCTCTCGTCGATAGACAAACAGTGACGTGTCTGACTTGGCTTCAACGAAGCCCAACGAGACCAGAAAGGAGGCGAACCGGCTGTACCAGGCTCGAGGTGACTGCTTCAGACCATACAAGGATTTGTTCAGCTTACAGACCATGTCTGGATGAGCTGAATCAACAAACCCTGTCGGCTGACTGCAGTACACTGTCTCCGTCAGAGTACCGTAGAGGAAGGCATTCTGGACATCCAGCTGGTGGATAGGCCAAGAACGCAAGAGAGCCAGCGACAGAATGGTGCGGACCGTCGCCGACTTCACCACAGGACTGAAGGTCTCGTCGTAGTCCACTCCAGGCCACTGAGTAAAGCCCTGAAGTACCCATCGATTCTTATATCTCTCCAGGGAGCCATCTTTGTAACATCCCGTCTTTCGTAAATTAATAAGTCGTGTTTATAAAATAATCAAGTGACTAAATAAGAATAATATTTAAATAAAATAATAAGAATATAAAACAAGACCAATTAAATAGATGACTAGCGGATCGTCCACTTGCGACAGCAGCCCCACACTTCTCTTAATATCCTCATAGTCTGTGCCCTGCGAACCGCGACCGTATCGTCGCATCAGCCGAGTCGCGCCATCCGCTAGCCGACGCACCGCCCCGACCCATTCGGCGTGCACGCGTGCGGCAATTTCAGTGCCATCGACCAGTAACACCACACGCTCACGCAAAGCGTCAATTAGTGTTCCCAGTCGCAGTCTGACTGATTTACTGCGTTCATCTACCCAATACCTACTTACTGCGTTCAGCCCGGTATAAAAATGAGCGTTCTTATCCTCCCTCACTCAAACCAGCCGAAATATCAGAGGAACTCGTTTCATCCGTGCTCCGTGCAGCAAGGCGCAGCCCACCGTCGATCTCCGCCCAGCAGCGTTCCTCCACCCGAACCGCCATCAAGGTGAGCTTCCCTGACCTCCACTCCGCCTCCCCGACCTGTTCTCCAGCTGTTTCCCTCCCTCCTTCGAGCTAGCCACAACCTCCAGCGGCCATGCCGTTTTCTTCTGTAGCGCTAGCCGTAGCCTTGGTCTCTGCCGGTATTGCTTCAACCTATGGATGCGTTGTGTCCTGAGGACGCCCTCCCTCCACTTCCGGCAGTCCGTTCTCCCATTTCCCTCTGCAGATTTGAGCTCCTGAGCAGACCTGCAGATTTGAGCTCCTGAGCGGACCAGGTCTGTTCGAGTGAGGAAGAAGAAGGACCTTAGTTCATGTTCTGTGATTGGTTGGCCACGGGATGTATGCATACGGTAGTTTATACGCTGGCCTCTTTGCTAACTAATAGACTAGCAGCCCATATGGCCCACGCACTCAAGTACAGACGCTAGCAACTTGGTTGTGCAGCCGTAACATGCTAGTTCCAGAAACCAGTAATCTAAAATTAAATCAACCACAAGCTGTGCTGCTAAATTAAGCATCCATTTTAAGGATTTACTCATTGACCCACACTGTTAAATCCACATTTCATGCAAGATCAATTTAATATGATTCTTTCTCTAAAGTTCATCTAAAATCATAATCTAATTTAATACAACTATTTTTGGGTATGATGTATTAATGTATGTGTGTTTTGTTTGTACGATTGTCTGCGCGCGTGTGCCGGTCCAGAGCAAGTGCCGGAGGAGAATCCTGAGCAGCCGCAAGACCAGGAATTCGACGTCGCAGACGGTAGCGAAGGCAAGTTTCGTGGAACCCTTTTTGTCATGTCGCACCTATGTGAGGATTATTCCTTGTTGCCCGTATGCTAGATTATGCATTTGCGAGTATTTGCGACTCGAGTGACTGAGAGAAGTCATACCTATTTCTATGGTTGCATACTGAAATGATGATATTATGTGATGATAATGTTGTTGTACACTGGGGGAGAGTATACATCAGTTGAGACCGGGGCAGACGGGTCAGTGTTGGTGTAAGGCTACCGTGGTGGTAGACTTACGACTATGGTTGGTGTATGGTGGCTGCCCTGGTGAGCTTTAAGGACCGAGTTGTTTTGACATCTCACCTGACTTCTTTTCGTGCGATCACATGATCCTGTATGGGCAGGGCGTAGCCTAATCCCAGTGGCTAGCCGACAGTCGTCCACGGTGGATGGTTCGTGGGTGGAGACTGAGCTAAGTCATGACCCGGGTTTTGAGGGCGACTGGACTGGGTGATGTTACGACTGGGTGTCGGTTATGACAAACTATCGTGGATAGTTTTGTGCATGTGGGTACAGCGTACAACCTCTGCAGAGTGTAAAATCCGTTCGAATGGTCGTGTCCTCGGTATAGGATGGGTTACAGTGTGGTCCTGACAACTAGAGAGCTACCTGTTGTGAGTTTGAGATGATGGATATCTCGGATGAGATGTCCTGGTGCATCGGGTTGCATTGTTATTTGCTCATCGCATGTATATTGCTGCATCCCTCCCGTAGGGCGAGGTGGAACTTGCTGAGTACCTTTGTACTCAAACGTTGTTGATATCTTCAGAGGATCCTGACTACGTACTGGAGGAATTCGAGTAGGGACGCATCCGCACCAAGGGCTGAAGGTGGAACCATGGGCG